>CM061184.1:15615872-16357635 GCA_030763345.1 Mythimna separata
AGTTGAGATTGTGTTTGTTTATCATTGTGAGAAATGGTGAAGTTCTGGTGGATGTTTATATTATTTGCGAAAACTGCGTCAGCTAGTGACAACGAACTTCCAACTGCAGAAGTACAGAAAGGTGATTAGCTATTTTAATTCTAGAGTTTTCTACAGTGTCTGGCAGTTTTGCGAATTTGCCTTTGAAAATACCCAAGTAACTGCCTACATTATTTTAGTTTGAAGTGACCAGTAAAACAGGTATGTTTTTGAAATTTTTCAAAGATGTGCTTTCCGATACGCATCGTTCGTTGCGTTTAAATTCGCACTGTACGTAGTGGCTTTATAAGAAACCTGATAAAAAAAATGTCCTAATGCTCAAGGATAATAAGGAGTCCTTTCTTTAATTGTGCATTTAATTTTTTGTAACGTATTCAAATAAGTATTTATGTTTGTTTTTAATATTTTAGATTTCAGCAGTGTGTTGGTCCTGTAGACTGAACTTATATTATTAAGCAAAAAAATATAAATCATTGTGAAATATATAGATAGGAATTAAAGAATCCAATAATTCATAATAGGTAATAAACAATCTACTAAAAGTGGATGTGGAGTAATCCAGAAGAACATTTATGAGACGAGGTATCATGCCAAGTCAAAATGGAATTCAAAGAACTTGAGAAGACTAAAGGATACGGGGATAGAGTAACATTAAATATACATTATGTTCGATATTGTGAAAATTATTTTGAAGATAATGTGGGAATCACTTAAAAACAGGTAGTAAATAAGTTTAGTTACTCAGATACCCGCGAAACGAGACACAATAGTAAAACAATAACAGCGCGGTCTCATAGGACCGGTTGGGGATTCAAACGTTAAGTAGATCATGCTAATCGAACACAGGTGCAAGTTTTTAATGTTTCAGACATCGAACTCGATGGTTCCAGATGAAAGTAAGAAAACCAAAACAAAGATACAGGTAGACGAAACGTGAACTAGACCAAGAGAAATGAAAAGCGAAACGTGACCACTATCACAAGTTCCAGATTATACGGTTCACTTTTAAAGAGAAATAGCGCTTCGTAATCATAATATAGGTACAGTTCCCACGCTTTCGCGGCAGGCACGTCGTGAATATCACAACGGGCTTTTCAGTAACAATTAACTTAATAAGTATGTAATAAGTATTCTTAAATTTTGAGACAAAGTACGGCCTAAGCCGCACATCTCAGAATATATTATGTCTCAGAAATGCAAAATTTCATGCTTCTATCATAGGACAAAATTTCGCAAAATTGGTCCTTATATACCCAGGTATGACAACGGTGGACACTTGGGAAAGGTTTTTAAAAATTAATACCCTAAAAAGTGTTAAGTAGGGAATGAGACTTTATAAAAAAATTCGTCAGTTCCTGTTAATCGGTCCACCATCGGGTAAAAGGCTTGTGTTCTATTAAAAATCATAATGGACACTTGGAACGTGTATCACGTTAATACGACGTCACCACATAGCTCACGATTTTCACGCCTTTGAACACCAAACAATAGAAGAGAAAACAGTAGGATCACCGTAGTACATAATTACACGTTAACTTTCAATTTTCTGTTTGCTTGCACATCATTTTCCTTTTGTAATTGCCTTCCGGCTTGATACGAGTAATTTTCAAAAACAATAATAGTGATTGCCTATATTGCCCGGTATCTTTGGCATCTGCACGTACATATGTACTTCTGATTTGAACTCAACAAGAACACACGAAAAGATAAAGAACTAGTGCCGTAACTAGGACAGTGCCAAACGGTGGCCTAGGAGCTTAGCGGCCTAGGGCGCATGCAGAAATGATCAAACCAAAGCTAAGTTTTGGATTGCGCTTGGTAATTAATACCTTCTTCGGAAATTATTGCTTTATGTAGGTGCTTAATTCCATTAGCGAAAGAGCTATAATGTGACTAAAACAAAACCAGAGAGATTCGTTTACGGTTCTGTGTACCCAAAAATGTACAAGACGGCCAAGAACAATATCTGTAACGTTAAAATTGACAAATCTTCAACCATCTTTCCAGAGTCACGTTTCCTTCCCCTGTTCGAAGTCAAACGTTTTGACAGTCGACCAGGGCTGGGTCTTGGACCTGGTGGTCTACCGCCCCTGACAACGGTACCGATCGCCGGAGAACGCTGTTCATCTCGACTCGAGTCTGCCTTGGACCAGTTGAAGCGCCGGAAGAGGACGCAGCCTAAGAATTTGGACACTCCTTTGGTGAGTACCGATTAGAATTGAAGACCTACGAATAACCATTGCGTAACCATTTACGCACTCTGTCATATCGAAAGATATTTTTGCCAAATCATCTGTAGAGATCAGCATTCCGCACATTCATAGTGCCAATCGGAGCATTTGGCAATTGGCCAGAAATAATTCGAATGTTCATTACTTGCATTTGTGAGTGACTAATGTTCTCATTTACAGAGTCAAAGCATCGACCTCAATGGCTACAGTCTGTACCAGCAAATGCGATCTGCACCCGTGGATATGTATGTTACACGAATGCGAGTTCGACTTCCACAAAATAGCAACTGGGTGAGAGTTGAAAAATGCTACTTCGATCCAAGAAACGTTTCCCTTGACACCATGCTTCTATTCCACGATATTACTATTAGTGGAAATGTGGATTTGTACGATGCAAACGATCTAGACAGGGGGCTACCACCAAGCCGAAGATTGAGAAGACATTATGCAGAATCCAGGTCCATAGATGGTCCCTTTGTTGACGACTACCCCAGAAGCCGTGGGAGCAATGGCTGCAATATGATCCTCAGATTACGAAAGGCTGGAATTGGGTTCCACACGAGACCTCTTAACCAACAACCGGGAAAATTCAACGTTAAAACTGACTCAGAATTCGTAGAACCTGGCTTTATCAGCGTCTACGCATACGGCTGCGAAAAATACGTCAACAGGAACTCGGTCAGAAATAAGGATAACTTGCCGTTGAAACGCAGAAAACGGTCTGACGAGTTCTCTTTCGATCCTCGATTGCGGCAATTTTATAACGACGGGTCTGACAGCAGAGCTGCTGACAATAACTGGGACACCATTTATGAGCCGAGAAGCAGGGTCAACTACGAACGAAGTAAACTGTTTAGACCCGAGGACGAATTAGACGAAGCCGAAGACATTTCGAGAGAAATGGAAGACATATTCACGAAAGGTATACGGACTCTTTTGACCACGTATATGAAGAAAGAACTGCAGCCTGCAATCAAAGACACTTTGATGAGGAATATGGGTTATGTGATATCATACGGATAACGTAGAATCTAATTTATTAAAAGGTTTTGGGACTCTTCGCATTTATGTTACTTAAAGCCGAAATTTTTGGCCATCTCCATACCATCTTGAAGTTTCCGTAAATTGCTTGGTGTTGCCATCGTTCGACGTTTCGATTAAGTTGCCTGTGTAAGCGTGACGTATGACGTTCGTGTTATGCGAAAACAACCAAGAGCCCATTTGATAGAATATACTTATAACGAAATAAATATAAATACCTGTAATTTTAGTTCAATGTGTATTATTAGAAAAATTTTGTATGTTTTATAGTCATTTATGTAATTAAAATTAAAGTTTTTTATTATTAAAAGTAAACTATTTCAAGAAGTTTTATTTAGCTTTACTATTAAGTGTGAAGAGAGTAAGTAGCACTCCAGAAATCCACCTGCAATGTGGCACATTAATGGTCTGATGAGATGCACAGGAAAATCACATTGATGACCATATTAAGAGGCCTATGTCTAGCATTGTTTGTCTTTCAACCAAAATGAGGATAATGGCTAGTAGATAACAATTTCTTATTTCAAGTTGTGTGATTCAGAGGTCTATCATAAACTTACATTGAATTGATTATTATTTTAAAGTATAGGTAATAATAAAGTGAATAGTATAAAAAAAAACAAAAATATTACCTTATTATTTATATTTTCAGTAAGCAGGCAATCTAAGGTGTTCAGTCTAAAATATGTCTTATTACTAGGTATCACAGAAATGCATTCGGGACTGTGTAACAACAAAAACGTTCAATTTTAGAATTACCATACAAAGGTCAAAAGAAAAAAGTTTGAAACTAACTTAGTGATAGAGGTTTTCATTTGATTAATAGAAACTTGGATTTACATAACTTCATAAATAAATTATCAATAACATCATTCATAAAACAAATTATACTTACAAAATAAATAAATAACACTTACAAATTAACTGATTCCTTTAAAAAAAAATTACAATAAAATATGCATAGTGTCAGAATTCACATTTGGAAACAAAAAACTTGTGATTAAATAATGGCAATTTATGTTTTTAAGATTTGTTAAAGGCTTCTTTACTTACAAAAAGGACCCACAGTAGAAGCTTATGCATTTCATGAAATGGCTCTTTAACATTTTTTTACTGACACAATTCTAAATCTATATCACACATCAATCATTATAATATTTTGAAACATGAAGGGAAAGCAAATATTTAGTTTCAGATTACTAGATAACAAACAGCTGTTATCTTTTCATTTTAAAGTGAAAGTCCCAAGGTAGCGCAAAAAATTAAAAAAAAATGTTTTTTTTTTCATTTTGCCGGTCAATATCAAGTTGTATGTTGATTACAATATTATTAGCAGCCGTATTTACATAATTTTAATAATTAAAATCATCAGTATAACCCTCTCAATAAGTCTTATCCTATTGAATGACTTTTTCATGAAATAGCGATTCAAATCTACCTTGGAATATCTCCCTCAAATACAAGATATGTTTAATGAAAGAATTGCCACATACCAACCTTACATTTTTCAAATTGATTCTAGCTATAGAGATTCCACTTTTTATCAACTCTTCATTTTTAAAAATATGTGTTTTATTTCATCATAAACTGCAAAATGCATTGCAGACACTAAAACAGCTTTCAACATACTTGGGATGTACCCTTTATAAAGAGCTAGGAATCCTTCCATTGTGATGGTCAACTTTATACAGTGCAACAGGCCATTGCAGTACATCTGCTTGCCAAAACTAGTTCTGTAATGTTGAAAACCCTGTATCTGCAGTCTTTTCTTCATCAAATCAAATGGATAGATTGCAGTTTTGGCCACCAAACCAGCTATGGAACCAGCCATCAAGTTTGCTACCAATGAGGACTCTACAGCTGAATGAAGAGTGGCTTGTCTTTGGAAATAAGATATTTTATTAAATATAGTATCTGTAAACAGTCTATATACAGCAAATTGTATGCCAGCATGAGGTGCTATCTGACCAAGAGTAGGTGTCAAACCTTTGAACAGGGCTGCCGGGCCTTCAGTCTTAACCATACATGTGATTGCGTTAGTAAACCCTTTGTAAGCCTTCTTTGTCTTCTGCTCAGCAATTAATCTAGTTCTGATTGTATCAAACGGATAAGACACGACTGTGCCGACAGTAGCGGCCACACCACCATTGGTAAAGTTTATCCAGTGTCTATGGGTCTTGTAAAATTGTTGATCAGAATTCTGACACACTTGCGTTAGTTTTTCAAATACAGAAAACTGCAGCACTCCATATGTTATTGATAACAATTGCGCTGGTATGTGGCCGCTCCATAACGTAAATAACCCTTCTTCTTTGACAATGGAAGCGACTGCTTGTAGTAAAGAACTGTATTTTGAACCATTTTCTATGGGTTCTAGTTGCAGTTGAAATCGTATTTTTAGAACATCGAGAGGTTGCGCTACGGCTCTCGTGACGGCTCCTGCTAAGCCACCAGCAATCGCAGCTTCATACACTGTTGTTTGCTGCGCGGAATTATGCACAGAAAGCACCATCACAAAGATTTTATTCAAAGTATAGTTCGTATAACCCCGGTAAAATTAATACAATCACCTTCCTCTCAATGTCAAACTACAGGGGCACGTTTAATTATTACGTTTTATAATTTTACATTGTCAGAGTTGACGCTCAGCGATAAACGGAGGACGGCCGGCAGATGCGCTTCTTGCGTCGTCGAGATTAAGTTAGCGTAATATTTGAACGTCTCGTTCATCTTTTGATCAGGTGTTTTGCCGGTTTGTAAAAACCTCAATACTATTTTCTTTGCCCAATATTGAACTGAAATCAGCTGATCTTATCCGTCAGCTATGTAGCCAAAAACACAAAAAAAAAATATGAAAAATTATCAATATAAATAATGAATTTTAAAACAAAGATCGATCAGTTAATAGATGACTATAGGTATCTACTGAGGTGTGCTGCCAGGGAAGCCATCAAGCCCCCATTTTATAAGTAGCCCGGATTGCTCTCTTTTACAATATGAAAACTGATTCTACATCAGCCTCAGATGATCGATTTCGCTAACGCGTAGAACGATCTCGATGGAATTCGGAACGCAGCTTCTTTGACATAACCAATATAACCATTGACATTTGACAGGCAAATAAATAGTGACATTATTGACATTTTGTTTCTTGATCCAGTCCGTGTACGAGGGTTTGTGTGGCTTTTATTTGTTTTCAAGACAGACTTGTAATCTAAACAAAATGTCGTCGCCACTTGAAAATTTAGAAACCCAACTTGAAATGTTTATCGAGAACGTAAGGCAAATTCGTATCATTGTGAGTGATTTCCAACCACAAGGGCAGAGCGTACTGAATCAGAAGATGTAAGTCGCCTACTTTCTTTTTTATTTTTTTTTTATAGCACCTCTTGTTTTTCTTCATCATCATCTCAGCCGGAAGACCACTGCAGGACATAGACCTCCCCCAAGCGTCGCCACAGCGACCGGTCCTGTGCGTCTCGCATCCATCGGATGTTTGTTTCTTGTTTTTCTTAAGGATGTATAATTAATATCCTTATTTAAATATTTCAGACAATCGCTGGTTACTGGCCTGCAAGAGGTAGACAAGCTGAAGTCGCAGGTTCATGATATCCATGTACCTACAGAGGTGTTTGAGTGAGTATGCCTCATCGTTATAATGTGTCTTGTTAAATGTATTACACTAGCATCAGAGCTTGCTATGGTGCTCGTGAAAACCAGCAAGCCAACACCCAAATGGGTGTAAAAAACCCAAAATTAAACTAAATTTAGGGTATGTTAAAAAATACTATATTTGTTGCTACTAAGGTTACAACAGTGGATGTTTAACGTTTGAATCCCCAACCGGTCCTATGAGACCGCACTGTTATTGTTTTACTATTGTGTCTCGTTTCGCAGGTATCTGAGTAATTAAACTATTTTCTGAAAACATCCAAGAGCCAGATTTTGTTTTGTTTGTACTTCATGCAGAATATTGAATTATTGATGTTACATTACTGTGTTAACACTGAAGTATTGCTCTTATTTATGTATAGACATCATGCTGTTACTATGTAACTTATGGTTTGAATTTTTTTTTTTCAGTTACATTGACCAAGGTCGCAACCCTCAACTGTATACAAAAGACTGCATAGACAAAGCATTGGCCAAAAATGAAGAGGTGAAAGGAAAAATTGACTCGTACAAGCGCTTCAAGAGCCACCTACTGTCAGAGCTTTCCAAAACATTCCCTAATGAAATAGCTAAGTACAAAGCAATTAGGGGTGGGGAATAGATAGTAAGACTAATTTAGTGATAGTGTATTTAGTATAATGTAGAATTCTTGTATCCATTTACTTTTACATGGGAGAAAAAGTTACGCCAGATGATTATTGTATCATTTTAAGATGCAGAATCAGATTGTAAATGTGTAAGCAAAATTTGTTATGTAAGTTATTTTGTGTCTTGTAAAATGCTTGTGTTTGTTAACATTTATTTCTAATTTAACATACATATTGTAATGTATTCCAATACCATTGGATAAACAGGATTATTGACTATTGTTGTAAAAATGATATAAAAAAGATCTTTTTCTAAATTAAAGACTTGTAAAAAAACTCAGTTATTTTATTAATGAATGAACAATTAGGATAAACAATAAAAATACACTTCACAAAAATTCAAAGCTGACCACTAAATATATGGAAATGTGAATAAGCAATAAGATACACAATTAAAGTAAGTGATTAGAAATTAAAGAATATTTAAATGAAGATCATTGGAAAATAAAGGAAGAAGAAACGCTTTTTTCTAAAAAAGCAGTTTCAAAATATAAAATTAAATATTTCAGGTTCAAGGTAGAAAATCTGAGTAAAACGGAAAATTATAATGAGAGTAGGCAAAGGCCAGCTCTGCCCTTGGCTGTGATACTAGTTGCAAATATTACATCTTAAAAATTGGATTAAATAATTTGATTAAAATAAAATGGTCTAATTATTAAAATAAGTTAATTCATTGATATTATACAGGGCATGTTTGGTATATAAAACATTTGTAAAATATATTATGGGTTACATTTTGATATAGAGGTTACATTACTATTCTAAAAAAACTTCAGGAGTCACTGATGTTTCTAGCTCTTTGTTTGGCTCCAAACAATCTTCATCATTGTCGTCTACGATGTCTATGTCGCTTTCACGTGGCGTAGACTTGATATAGGGTTTTATATCGCTAGATTCCCTCCACATTTGATAAAACTCTCTTTTTACTGGTTGTACTAGTTCTGGTTTGCTAGTAATGTACACGTAGTTCCAGTTGTCGGCAGAACGGTCGTTGCCCCAGTCTAAAGTGCCTGTCATAAGAACTTTGTCGTCGACTAAGCAGAATTTGCGCATCTTATAATTTGCTTCTTTTGCTTTACATTTTATTTCTGCTCCTGAAGAGAGAGGGAAAAATAGTTTTAAACAATATAATAGGTATTAGTTGTATATTATGTAATGCTATCACAAGAGTAGTCAAAAGTAACTCACCAGCTTCAATGAGCTCGTTAATAAAAAAATCTGTCGAATCGTTGTATCCGGAGTGGTCTATGATCATTTGAATTTTGGTTTTCTTCTTCTTTATCAAATTGACCAACCGACCTTGAATAGCAGGGTTGTGAATGCTGGGCATGCAGACATTGACTGTTTTCTTGGCCGCTTCTATATGACTCATCAATCTATCGAAATAGTTAAAGGCATTGTATTGTAGTTTGCAGAACACCATTACTTCATTGATTTGAGCGTTGCGACTTTTGTAATAGTAAGCTGCTGCAGAAACAGCACAAGTTATAGCAACCACTGCAGCCGACGATAGTATACGTGGATTTAATATCATTTTACGTGATTTCAAACATAAATACTACTATATTGGCACGTAGACCGACCAATCCAATAATTTTATATTTTCAAATAAAATTATGAGGCCAAACCGTGCTGTCACCACTACTTTATTCCGTAAAAAGAAATCTCACAAGTACCCTCATTCATGAAATCTCATTCTGAACGGAAATTCTAGATACCCTCAATCTACAATGAGCGATACCCATGTAATTACTCAATCATAAGACAATTTAAGTTCTTCAGTAGGTAACATTTTTAAAATGTAAATTGGAATAATAGTCAACTATAAATCTTAACCTGTTTTTAGTAACGTCACTTCTTCCACTATAATATTTCTTGATCACAGTGCACATCACTAATCAATATATCAAAGATGGCGATAAGGGAAAGGCGCGAATATTGACGTTTATTTGACACAATTATTGTTTTTGCACCAAAGTTATTATTTTTATAATTTTAGTGGGATTTCTAATAGTATGGACTAAAGCTAGGAGTAAAAAAAATCATGGGTATTACGGGTTTATTACCATTTATAGAGAAAGCCTCTAGGCGGACTAATGTTAGTGAATTTAGTGGTTGTACAGTGGCTATTGATTCGTATTGTTGGCTTCATAAAGGAGCTTTTGCTTGCGCTGATAAACTTGTTCGAGGTGAAGAGACTGATATGTAAGTTCTTTTCTATCTTTTCTCTTGGTTTTGTAAGGCACTATTTAACATACCTATATTTTTAACATATTATAACCTACCCGTACATACTGAGTTTAACTTACAAATTTGAGGAGTATACATTATAAAATTATAATTATGACAGAAACTGACCCTTATTGCAGATTTACTGTTGCTGTATGGATAAAAAAATCTTTCTAATTCTGTCTAGCCATCTACCACAACATTGTGTTATTAGTTTTTTGCCATATTTTAGGTATGAAATTACCATTAATAACCTCCGGTTTTTCTTTTCCAGACATATAAGGTACTGCCTGAAATATGTGACGATGCTGCTATCAAAGAATATTAAGCCTATATTAGTATTTGACGGCAGGCACTTGCCTGCTAAAGCAATGACAGAATCTAAGAGGAGAGAGTAAGTTGAAAACTAATTATAATAATGGATTTAAATTTAAAAAAAAAATAATTTATGAGTGAATAGTCTGAAGATTATGTGGTATTCTATAGGCCAGCTTCAGAATGCTACTAGCTATTGCTAGATAAACTAATATTTCTATTAGTTTCATTCATCAAACTAAGACTAGATATATCATGGTTTTAGTAAATGAAATGCAGATTTTGAATAAAACCTCCAAGCCTCCTGAGAGCCAGCTGAGAGAAAGACCTGAGAGTGGGATTGTAAACTGAAAAAAAAAAAAACTAAAAAGCTAGATTGTAAAACTAGAAAGCTAAGTATGCAAAGCATACTTACCAGAAAGCATATTTTGCTTTCTGGCTAGGCTCACAGGTCAACTACCTACCAGGCATGGACACATGTCAAAACTGTTTTGATATTTATAATATGAACAACTCGGAAGGCAGGTTGTGTACACACACATAAAGAAATTGTTGTACATACTTGGCACTGAAAGTTTTAAATGGGATCATTACCAGTATTTTCTGTGTACTTATTTTTGTTTTCAAATTATTTCAGATCCCGAGACATATCAAAGAAAAGGGCAGCTGAGCTGTTAAGTCTTGGGAAGGTAAGTAACCTATCTATATATGAATCAAAATCAATTGCACATATGGTGTTGGTGTGTAATGTAAAAAGGTTTGTATGAAAGAAAATTGTACCTATGCAAAGCCTGATTAGACAGCTACTTTTTACATAACATTTATCAGGAAATAAATCCATATTTTTCCCTTTTTAAAAGAAAATGAGGTTTGTTTTGTAAACAAACCTGCTGATAATTGCTTAATATGCTTTTAGTCACCTGGATCATGTAAGACTGGCAGTAAATATGCTCCTTCTTTTGTTTTTGTGATTAAAAAAACAAGCAGTTAAGGATTCAAAGCATACCTATGAAAAACCATTCTCTATTCCAGACTGAAGAAGCCCGTTCCTACATGAGGCGTAGTGTGGACATTACTCACGCTATGGCTCTCAGCCTCATCAAGGAGTGCAGGAAACACAATGTGGACTGCATCGTGGCCCCGTATGAGGCTGATGCACAACTAGCTTATTTGAACATTAAGAATATTGCACAAGTGGTCATCACTGAAGACTCGGATTTGATTTTGTTTGGGTGTACTAAGGTATGATTTCACTCCTATTTTAATAGTACATTTTCTTTATTCTTTCATCATAAGCCTTTATTTCTCTTCCATATATTTGGTAGTAATCCTGAGTGATTACAAGTTATATTTTTTTTTTTAAGTTGTTCAAAATTAAGTTTTCGACGAAAATCTTTTAGCAGTAAGCGTAAAGAGCTCAAATAAGTTGGGGGTACGATTACCGGACGGCGAGCTACCCGACGTCCGTTGTTCGGGGTCGGAATCTCGGCGGCTAGGACTTGAGGACAATCGTTTCCTCACGTGTGCGGCTCTCGCCTGCCAGCGTTACTGCTTCGCAGAAGGAGGCGACCGCCTGCCTTTCCTTCTCGTTCCAGACCATAGCCCGAACCAGTAGGTACTGGGCGCGAGACATCGCGAGAACACGGCGGAGCGCCTAAACGGGGTATACCTCCACCGTGTATTTTGGGCGGTCCATACAATGGTGACACCCGGGCTGTTCTTTCGCACTCATTAGGTGCAGGAATCTCCCGAACTTACCATGTCCATTGAGGATCTACGTTTTGCGAAAGGTGAGGGCGCCGTGACGTCTTTCCGACCGCTCCTCAAAGAGGAATATAACCGCAATAAAAAACGCGCTGGCAGAAGCTAGTTTCTGATGATGATGAAAACGCCATTTGTAATAATGAACTGACTTGTTAAAAACAGTAGGGTCCTACAATCTTAATAATTTTTTGTGTTTCTACTAAATTCCAGGTACTATTCAAAATGGATCTTGACGGAGTAGGCACTCTAGTTGATACAACGAAACTACCTCTTGTGATGAAGTGTCCCATAGAACACTACACATTTGACAAGTTCAGGCAGATGTGCATCATGTCAGGTTGTGACTATTTAGCCTCCTTGCCAGGCATAGGGCTGGCGAAAGCGAGACAGTTCGTCGTAGCTACGCAGGATTCTAATTTTGCTAATGTAAGTTTTATGATTAGTCATTTTTGTGCCTACATTATGAGTAACAGATAAGAATTTGGGAAGATAACGCACGCATGTTCTACGCATTAAATATATAATTTCACTAGGTGACGAGATAATCTCGAAGGAATTGGAATGTTTGCAAACAAACGTGTTGCAACCTGTCTAGAACAATAGTTATCAAAAAGTTAAATTATATTAATTGTCTCACTAAAGCGGGAACAACATTAGTCAACATTAGGCTTTTGAGCTAAAATGTCTTAAGTACGGCACAAGAGAAAAAAACTCAAAAAATAAATCAGTTTTATTTAAATTGTCGGGAACTCATTGTAATTATCTGTAGCAGAGGTTTCTCACATATTCAAGACCCCACTTAACGAAGTTTTCACTGTACAAAGTTCCACCGATGCTGCAGTTAACGTACCAACGTAATGGGCATTACAATTTAACGAGTTTACCTTCGATTCGAAAAGACGTCACGTCATAGAAATTCGGAGAGAAAAAGATAAAAATAATCTTAATATCAATCTCTTCAACAGGCATTGAAAAAGCTGCCGAGTTTCTATAACAAGTCGTCGTTAGTGGTGACAGATGAATATAGAGAGAGTTTCCTGAAAGCTGAAGCGACGTTCAAGCATCAGTATGTCTATGACCCTTTAGAAAGACAGATGGTGAGGCTTACCGAGCCTGATGATGAAGGTAACTTTTCAATATCTTAGTTTGAAAATAATCCTTACCTATTATAAAACAAAGTTCCTCACTGAGTCTGTCTGTACATTGGCGATAAACTCAAAACTACTGAACTGATTTTCACGCGACTATACCCCATAGACAGAGTAATTCAAGAGAAATGTAGTAACTATAAAGTGTATTTGATAGTTAAGTGTACTTAGAGAAAATTTCCAAAATTTTTATAATACTCGTGCCATTCATGGGACAGAATGTTAATATTGTAATAATTACATTATGTTCATTTTTGATAATTTTGTAAAACACAACAAAAAGAATTATTAATGACTATATTTCTGCAACTTCTCTGCTGTTTCTGTCTGCCCTTGTTATGCTTCCTCGTGTAAATAGCGAATCAGATTAAATACCTTTATAAAAGTATTACCATGGGAGTACCTTCGTCCTTGTATTTTCGTCTTTCGTGTTGGCGAAGTCGCTTGCAGAAGCTAGTACTGTATAGTTAACTTGAACGACAATAAGAGGAAAAATATCAGTAAGTTCAATATAAAACTGTAATATTTCAATGTAATTAATTTCAGATGTTGAGCAAGCATTATGCGTCAATGCTGGCGAGCTGTTGGACCCTAAAACAGCTTTCCAATTAGCCCTTGGAAATCTAGACCCCTTCTCATTGAAGAAAATGGACGACTGGCATCCAGATTTCCGTAGTGATAAGGTATTTATTCAATAAAAATCGTTACTTATAGTTTTTTTCTTTCCTTCTGATTATATTTTACTATTTATTAGATGTTACAAGAAGTAGAGCCATTGTGGCAACGCGCAAGAGGTGTATATTCGATTGTTCGAACATCTCGATTGTATCGACTTTGGCTCGAATTCGACTCTGGCTGTTATGCGACTGGCGCGTTATACGCGATTTGTTCCTCGATGTTTTAGACTTTCGAGTGAGAGTGACTAGCGGACTAGCGGTATACTACTACTAGCGGCAACCGATTTATTTTGTAGAACAGCGACTTGATGGTTGACTTGTTAGTTTATTTTAACGACTCCGACTTTCAATTATTGTTAACATCTTGGAGTCGCCCATCGCTACTTAGGAGGGCTATCTCCTGTGCAGCAGTGGAAGGCTTTCCACCGAAATAATCTTGTGAACACCCCTTCTGATATGTGAATCACTTTGGAAAGAAAGGGTTATTAATTATGAATATGTAATAAAATTCCTTTAAACCATCTTTGATTTGGTTAAATTCTAAAAACACTTAACTGAATTTCAGAACGAACCAGTAAGAACAAAAAACTGGAAAGACAAAGGAGTGTCTCCTCACCCCAGCATATGGAGCAATGAGTTTACACCCTACCTCACCGAGCCAAGTCCTTGGCTGAAGAAGGAAAAGAAATCGGAGCCAATACTAGCAATTCCTACCACTAGACCTAGGAAGGTCGTCAATCTAGTCAGTAAATTTGTGCCTGAGACACAGGATCAGGATGAGAGGTATGTTTTAATAATGGAACATCAACATTATCATCATCTCAGCCGAAAGACGTCCACTACTGGTCATAGGCCTCCCCCAAACGTCGCCACAGCGACTGGTCCTGTGCGTCTCGTATCCATCGGATTTCTGTGACCCTCGCCAGGTTGTCGGTCCACCTTGTAGGCCTTCCAACACTGTCCTTTCATATCTATTAATACTGTAATAATTGTGGAAATATTGTAAAATTAACATTAAAAAAAAGACATAGAGTTTCTTTCCGGTCTCCATAGGAAACAACCAATTGTATTTGTACGAACTTTTATAAACGCCCGGAAATAGTAGTAGGCCTATGCGAAATAAGACTATTTTGATTGATTCGATAACCAATGACCGCAGCACGCCGCGCCATAGCTCGTTTAGTAATACCAGAAGAAGTTGGAGCAATCATAACAAATTAAATGTCATATTTGCATGGTAGCTGACTGAATCTCGCAGCATGTATGCAGGATCAAACAGAATCATAATTATGTTACATATTGCAAGCACATTTCACTATAATCGAAATTGAAAGACAAAATTTAAGTTAATATTGTTAAAAAAAGAGATAAAATAATTAATTAACAATGAAAAAAGTAAAAAGCGAGGTAAAAATAAATAAGGAAAAATAAAAAAAGCAAAAAGCCAACGTCACGCGGTGTTCCCAGGCGGTCACCCATCCAAGTACTGACCGCGCCCGATGTTGCTTAACTTCGGTGATCAGACGAGAACCGGTGTATTCAACGTAGTATGGACGTTGGCGATTGCTATACTGAAATTATCCATTGGTATCGAAATAATGACGTCATAATACCTTACGTTGAACACTATCAACTTTTTTCAATATTTTGTCAAACTTGTACTAATTTGTTTAGGGCAAATCTTGCAAGTAAATTAATTTTATAAACTGTTATTCCTAACCGATTGAGCTGTTTTGCAGACATGTTCACTTTGACAGTGCATGGGTCTTTTTGACGATACGTGCGGGGAAGGTCTATGTCCAAAAGTGGACGTCTTTTGGCAGAAATGATGATAAATGATGATGAATAAATTAAATTGATGACTTTGATTAAAAGCTTTTTCCAATTTTCTTTGAAAATATTTTTAAAGCAAAATTGTATATCTATTTTTTGAATGGTTTAAAAGATCAACTGTGTATTTATTATCTTTGTTAAAGTAAAATAATGTATATTTTTTTCAGTTTATCAATAGAATCCCTCAGTAACATGTATTGTACAGAGCCAGCTAAGAAAAAGCAGAAAATCGACTGTGATAACGAAGTTAGTGAAACATTTACACAATACTCAGAAAATGAACACAACAAACCAATCAGCGAAGACGAAATCACCGATCAATTCAGCACTCGGAAAGATAAATCACCAATACTTGAAAATAAAGAAAGATCCTTTAAAAAATGCCTCAAAACTGGCAGCTATTCCGTTCTAAAGAAACTCAGCAGATTCCCTAGAACAGTTTTAGATAATAATCTTGTAGAAAGTAAGTTTTTCTCTAACTCTAATGATGATCAGACAAGTGATATTAATGTATCAAAAGAGAGTATAACTATAGAAGAATCTCCAGAAAAAAGCAGGAATCCTTTCAAAAAACGTACCCCAGCTTGTATAAAGAAAGAAGAAGAAGAAATAAGTCCGGAAGAAGATTCTCAGAAGGAAAATTCTCCAGGCAATAGATCACCGGAACGACCTCATAGTCCTATACTAGAACCTAGTCCAAGATGTAAGGGTGCCTTGAAGATGGAAATGGATGTGCAGCTAATAGAGAATACGGAGAGTGAAGAATCTGTGATAGAGAATACTTATCCAATGGAGACTTTGATCACACCGACTGCGTCGCAGGTCAGTTTTTTTCCTGATAATTACTATTGCACTGCTGTGCAAATGCTTCCTCCAAGTCTTTTCAGATATTCTTTTCCCGCCCGCCGTCTCAAACTAGTCGCGGTATGCGTCGTAATCAGCCCGCCGGCTCTTTCTAGGCCGACCTCGAAGAACATGTCAATTATATAACATGAATTTGAATCATCACAAGCTTACTTTGATCTCAGCTTATTATGTTAGAGGGTATGCTTCCCATCTAATCAGATACAGTTGAGTACCAATATTCTACACCGTCACCTTCCTAGCCTTTTCGCAATTAGCTTAGGGTCGACTTCTAGTTTAGCCGGACGCGACTGAATATCTAAGTTTTCACACATTTGGCGGCTCCGCGTGTTCGGAGATAAAAAAAATGTAGTCAAAGTATCTTACAGCTGCAATTTACTTCAGACTTTCCTCTTAAGTAAATGTGTACAGATTAGAAGATCTCTTAGAATTCATCATTGTACATTTTCAGTTATGTTTGAGCCCCATGTAATAGGTCGCCATATTACGACTTGCATACATCCGTACATAAATAACACTACACTTCTAGTACATGTAATCCACAGACGATCTTCTATCACCATTTTACTCATCTCTTGTCCTTTACACAGACATCATTCGGCGCGTCTCCTACAAGTGCAATGTGGTCAAGTAGCCAACCACGACCAATGTTTGGCAGCCAGTCCAACAAACCGAGGACCAACATGAATGGCTTCAAAAAGTCTGCCCCCAAAGTGAACGGGATCAAGAAGTCGCCGCCTTTGCCTAGCAATCAGCCCACGTTGTTGAGCAAGTTTGGCTTTCAGAAAAAGTAAGTATTGCACATTCGAGACGACTGAGCTAGAAACTCCACGGACACTCTTTTAAGTAGACTGATGTCTCTCTGACTGTGTATATATATGGGACGATTTAGTTTACAAACCAGTTCCAATCCTCAAGTATGACGCATAAAAAAACATTATTCAGAAAAAAGTTACATCGAAATACACAGTACAAGTACCAAAATGTCTTACAGCCGAAACCAATAACCTATCTGTCACATACCGGAGATAGAAAAACAAATGAAACAACAGAAAACATGGTAATTTTTGTATTGTATCATTTGTTTTAAAATCTCCAGTATGCCAAAACTGGAGATCGATAGGTTATTGGTTTCGGCCGTTAATGTAAAAAGAAACAAAAATACCGTCAAACGGGGTGAATAGGAACGTAGGGGTGAATAGGAACAAAACTTTGATTTTAATTTTTACTTTGGTTAAATATTTTATCTTCATTTCTGTATAAGCATCGCTTTTTATTACAATTAATGGATAAATAGGAGTAATTAAATGCTGGAAAAACCTGTTAAATAACGTTAAAATCCAGTAACCATTTTCGTTCCTATTCACCCCTGCGTTCCTATTCACCCCGTTTGACTTATTTTCTATTACCATGTTTTTGATTTTCGTTTTTGTTTTGTTTTCAGGCCTGTTTTGAAGAGGTGATGATGATCCTTGGAAGAAGTATTACAAAGTAATATAAGTGTTATTGTTTTAAGTTGAGCATTTGATATGTGCATTTAGTTATTTTATTATGACGTTATGTCATAAACTGAGTACATCGTGAGCCCAGTACTATGGCAGTTATTGTTGACTGTAATTATGTTTATAATTTGTGAATTGTGATATATAAAATGAAAATAAATACTTATGCAATTATGTATAAAGTTTTTTGTTTCATTATTTAGTGTGTAAAAAATATATGCGTGCTGTATCTATGACTGTGACATACTACCGAACTGTGAACTACTAAAGGCTGTTTTTTTGACTTAGGGTCCGTTCACACAGACCGGCTCGGCTCGGAGAGCAGATTTTTATCACGTTGAAAACAGAGTTTTAAGTATTTGCAGTAAGGTTTGTTTTTGCATGTGCACTGCTTTTGTCATAAAGAATACTTAAACGCGCTTGGTGTGAAATAATAAGAGGAGCTGACCGGCTCCGATCGCCTACTTTTGTCGTTCGCCCTGCCGCTCGGCTCCGATTGTGTGCTTTTTCTCGCTCGCGCAGCCGATCGGCTCCGACAGCGTGCTCTTTCTCGCTCGCGCAGCCAATCGGTTCCGATTGCGTGCGTGTCGAAACAAAACTTGGACGGCGTGGTGTACTGGTACTGCCTTTGTAGTGTATCCACCCGGCTCCGAGCGCATCCGACCGGCTGCGAGAGCATCAGACCGGCTGCGAGCGAATCAGACCGGCTGCGAGCACATCCGACCGGCTCCGAGCGCATCCGCTTCCAGCCGGTCTATGTGAAATAGTTGGCGGCTCCGCTCCTACCTACTCCAAGTGTATACGATCCGGTCTGTGTGAAAAGAAAAATGCACGCCGATGCTCTCCGAGCAGGTCTGTGTGTAGGGACCCTTATAATTATACTCATATGACACTATGGCATAATTTTTATACAAAAGCTGCGATTTATCTATAAATTTAAAAGGAGAAACTGACTGGTTGATATATCAACGCACAACCGAGAATACTGAGACTAGGAATGTGAAATTTTACACAAGACTTCCTACTTTAACGTGAGCACTAAGAAGGGATTTTAGAAAATTTTAACTTTAAGGGAAAAAGGGAAAATTAGTTTTTCCGTTGGTCAATATAAATAGTAATCTAAATAATGATTTGTTTTTCCAAACTCTCATATGACGATTTAGGGTTATTATATGGGGGAGTCATCAATGTGATTGTAATATTTTTTTAGGTGGGACGTCATCCAATGACTTCTCCCGCTCCACCCAGAGCGGAGAGAGAGAGTCAGCATTCTATTGATTAAAACCCACTCCTGTTTCCTTTTTGCCCTCATCCTCATTCCACGGTCTCTCTCTCGTTCAACCCAGGGCCCCAACGATTTAGGGTATGTTAAATATTGTGTGGACGATACTTATTTATGAGGTTGATCAACTTAAGTGGGTGATAGACGTACGAACTTAAAGTACGCGGTTTTTAAGATCGTCAACTTACTCGGCTCGACGTCGGTGACACACGTGAAGCTTGCTCATACTATATCGTGATGTCGTCGAGAGAAGTCAGTTCAAAATAATTTTCCTAGAAACTCTTCATAAAGCTGTACTTTCCAGATTTTTTTCATATTTTCTAAACTTATGTACAAGTGTTAGAGGGGGAGGAGACACATTGCTTTTTAGTCTTGGAGCGATTATTTCCGAAATTATTGATATTATGAAAAAAATAATACCTATCCAACAATATATCACACGTTAGAAAGTCTTTATAAACCTCTACTTTCCAGATTTTTTTCATATTTTCTAAACTTATGGTTCAAAAGTTAAGAGGGACACACACACATTGTTTTTTTACTTTTGGAGCGATTTTTTCCGAAATTGTTGATATTATCAATAAATGATTTTAGTAAACCGCTATTCATTTTTTAATACCTATCCAACGATATATCACATATTAGGGTTGAAATTTAAAAAAAAAATCGCTTTCCACTTTACATGTAGGGGGCTACCCTAAGAAAACATTATTTTCCAATTTTTATTTTACTAATTTGTCGGCGTGATTGATATACATATTGGTACCAAATTTCAGCTTTCTAGGCTTAGCAGTAGAAAGCTGAAATCACATAGATTAAGCGAGGACGGATGGACAGACTATAAGAAAAACTATAAGGGTTCCGTTTTTGCCGTTTGGCTACAGAACCCTAAAAAGACGAAATCGACAAGTGTAGTGTAAAGCACTGGATTACGAAAAGAGAGCGTTTGTCGCATGTGAATTTAGTAAGAGAGTTACGTGAAGAGAAGGCGGCTCCCGGCTCGCAGCGCTGACACACGTACGAGCCGAGACGAGCTACGAGTAAGATTTCAAACAGGTTGGATCGCCGACGAACTTGCGCGGCAATTTTAAAGTACGCGTTTTTAAGGTGACACACAGGCGAAAAAGGTCGTCGAGCCACAAGTCCGCGTACTTACTCGCACGTCTATCACCCACTTTTTAAAACTAGGCCCAAATCCTATAAAGACTCACATTATTAGTTTTCCAAAACTACCCTCAAAAACAGTTGGGTATGGTTAGTTTTAAAGAAAATATTTTCGTACCTAAACGTAGTTGCAGGCAGTGCTAGTTTTTCATATTCCTCAAATAGAAATAAACTGACTATTAGAGCCGTGATCCAAAATATAAAATATTTAAAAACAAATAGGCATCGTTAGGCGGTTAACCAGTGATAATAAACAGTGACTCGTGAAGGTGGTACGAACGGACGAAACTGCGTGGCACTGTGGCAGAGCTCCAGTAGGACCTCATTAAAGGATTTGTCACACTAGATGCGTTCTGCGGCCTGCGGTCAGGTCAAAGCGAACGCAGCCCGCATCATGTATGAACAAGATTGTCGGTATCAGTATATTTTGTATAGAATGCGATCTAACCGCATGAGCACAACCAAAGAACACATGTTGGCCCGACGGGGCGGTGGCGAGGGACCGACCGACAACGTTGTTCATACATGATGCGGGCTGCGTTCACTTTGACCTGACCGCAGGCCGCAGAACGCATCCAGTGTGACAAATCCTTAAACCAGCGCTGGTGGTAAGTTTTTACCCTTTTCAGGAGAGACGCCATGGCGCCCTCAATTTGACTTTGTTACATATACCTACTCGTGGGTAACACATTTAGCATTTTAGCATTAGCGGCCTTGTAATGTTCTCACTGTTGGGACTCAGGCCTCTCCAGGAGAGGGAATGGCCTGTAATCCACCACGCGGGCCCAGTGCGGATGTCACATGTCTTCGAATGTTTGGTTCTAGGACATGCCGTTTTCCTCACGATGTTTTCCTTCACCGTTTTGAGAGCAGTGGTGATGAAATAAATTACAATCAAAAATTAATCAAAGTGATGCGCCTGGCTGGGTTTGAACCCGACAACTCGTAAGTCGGGGCCGTTGCCACTGGGCTACCACTGCTCTCAAAACAGGTAACACTTAAATACACTAAAGGCCTGTTTCACCACCTATGATTAAGTTCCCGCAATATCTTACTTGGCAGATAATTTCATACAAATTCTGTTCCATTTTTGAATGTATTCAGTAAGTAGTGGCTACTCGGACATTTAGACCAGGGTAGATAGTTTTTGAAACCAAAAAAAATTACAGTAGGATGAAACCCATTAGAAAAGGAGGGGAATATGATCAAATTGAAAGGAAAAATAAATTACGGTCGATCCGAGTTCGGGAAGTGGGAGGGGGAGGTTTTTAAGGGTAAAAAATGGTTTATCTTGATTTCCGGCAAAACTACAAGTCCTATGGAAAAAAGTTAAATGGCAAAGTTGTAGGCAATAAAAAGATCTACAAATTTTGTATTTGCAGATTTTTCACATAACCTCAAAATTTAGGTGAAAAATTAAAAAAACCAAGTTTTTGGTTTTTTATTTATATCTTTTTCAAAAACATTTTTTTTTCTACGAAATTTGGTGAAAACTTACCTCATTATGTCCCAAATACACTGTAATTTATTTGATTAAAAATATTTATTTTTTCGCTTCATTTTAATTTAATATCAAAAAAGCACCCTAATTTTCAATCAAAAATTCTGACGTCAAAATATCAGCTTTTTTCAAAAAGTTTGGGGGCTTTTTGTTCGTTGAAATATCTACTTTCTGATGGTGTAAAGAAAAATATACATTACTATAGGAAATATTCTTAGAAAATGCAAAAAATTGAAAAAATCTCAAATTCGAAAAAATTTTTTTAATCATTATGTACAATGTCATCAAAAAAATGTGATTGCTGCAGTTTTTTTTAGTTAAAAAGTTTATTTATTTTACTCGAATTACATTCATGTCATAGAAAATCTCATACAAAATAACAAACAGTGTGATAATGAGCTTCTATTGCGACTAAATCAGGCACATTTCTTAAACGAGCTAAAATGTTTTTATCGAAATCATTAATTGTGTTTTGTTTTTTAATATGCTGTAATATATTTTCTCTTGTATCGTTATTTTGAACTGATGAAATTTTATCTTTAGAAATATTACCGAAAAACCCACCGCAGAGAAAGCAATGAGATTGAAAATTAAATATAAGAGCGTCCTTATTTATTTGTTTTCCTTCCTGTGATTTCTTACGTCTTGAGCTACAGAATGTAGCTATTGCAGTCTCATCATTATAATGACTTTGACAAGTTCGATGAATAAGAGCTGATGTTAAAGTTTCAAATTTTTTGTATCTATTGTCGATTCTCTTCTTGCTAGACGCCACTAAACGATTCAAAGCTGTTTTTTTTATTTCATACACTTGCTTGTCGTCTGACTTATTGCAGATTATACAAACAGATTCTTCCATACTGGTAATCTGAAAAGACAAAATCAAATTAATAATGCCTTCAAAGTTTTATCATGAGTATAACTAAATCTGTTTGTATAAAATAAACGAAGTTACTATTTTTTTATTCTTGTACTGAAATATCATTCAATTTAAATTTTTTAGGTTATGTTACGTTAAACATACTATTTATAAAAGAAAATATTACTATTTTTATTTTGAAGCTGATTAATATAGATTAAAATACAGATAGTATTTACCTTGCTATGCAGATTCCAAACGTAAAGTACGTAAAGTAAATTTCTCACAAATCACTTAGAGTAACTCAGCCTGCACGTGTATTTTTAACCCGTGAGAAGGCGCGCTATGAGCAATTCACTCACACAAAAATTTAAAGCAAAATTTTTTGGTGATACCGACGCCCTAACGTCTCAAGCTCCTAGGTACCTTCCTAACTATTCATCCCCTTCCCTGTGGCGCAAATTTCGTGCCGATCAGTGCTGTTGCGATCACGCAATTAAGTGTTTGTGGTGGCCGCGTACCATTGTGCGGTAATTTGCTCATCACGCGCCCGTCCGTGTAAGTATTTATTTTTCCAATTAAAAAAGTATAATTGTATTTTCTAGATTATATTATGTTATTTATTTATATTAAATAGGTTAATATTACGTAAATACTCTATAGTAATATTTTAATAATTATAAAAATTGTTTTTAGCTACAAAACACATGGAAAATGGCCGACCGACGTCAAGCACAAATTTGTTCGTGGCTGGAAAAGGATTCTGGTGATGATGGTGGCATTAAATGCGAATATTCTTCTTTTCTTTCTTCTTTCTTGTAATCGAAGGCTCCTAGACCTATTTCAGAGTCTGGGCCAAGCGGATTCTGTTCTATACATATGTTTTAGACGTAGGAATAGACGGTCAAAAAAAGCTTGCACTTTGTACAAGTAATTACTCTGCACCGATCATATCACATATATGAGTTTATTGTGTTTCGAGAGGCACACTTGTCCAGATCACCATTAAAGAGTCATTTTTTAAGTTTTTGATTTGAAAGATTTTTTATCGTGATTTATATGAAAACTGTCAAAATTAGAAAATAAAAATTAGTTGTTTTGTTATTGGTTTCAGAAGTTGCATTTATGTTTTATATTTTTAACAAAAATACTTATTTTCTTACATATTAAACCTTGTTTTATTCATATAAATCCATTATGAGTAATTAAGTACTTTGAAAGCAGAAATATGAGCATTTAAAGTAGTGTGAGCAATTTGCTCGCGCGCGCCTCTCCATGTAACAAACAGAGGCGCGCCTTCTCACGGGTTAAAAAACGATGCAGATGTTGTACACTACTCTGTATCTCAAATACTGACTAACGGTCTTTACAGCTGCTATGAAATAGCAGGTATGTAGTAAGGCCCAGACTCTCCTAGGTCCGTCCCCACTTCTCAATTAAATAACTTACAATGGGCTTAAATTCACCGAAGGTCACTCAGGTATATAAATTATTTTTAAAACAGCAATAAATAGGCATCTACAAATATTATTTAAAGAAGATTCTACAACTTTTTCAAAATATTGTAGATGTCTTATTAAATATTAACTTTATTAACTTATTTGTTTGTTAATTATAGAAGTATTATTTTACTTTGTAATTTTTTCGTTTATCAATAAAACATGAAATCTTACGTTTTTTGAGTAATTAAAGTGTAAATTTTAATAAATACCTGAAAATTGTACATAATGATTAAAAAAATTTTTTCGAATTTGAGGTTTTTTCAATTTTTTGCATTTTCTAAGAATATTTCCTATAGTAATGTATATTTTTCTTTACACCATCAGAAAGTAGATATTTCAACGAACAAAAAGCCCCCAAACTTTTTGAAAAAAGCTGATATTTTGACGTCAGAATTTTTGATTGAAAATTAGGTTGCTTTTTTGATATTAAATTAAAATGAAGCGAAAAAATAAATATTTTTAATCAAATAAATTACAGTGTATTTGGGACATAATAAGGTAAGTTTTCACCAAACTTCGTAGAAAAAAATATTTTATTTGAAAAAGATATAAATAAAAAACCAAATACTTGGTTTTTTGAATTTTTAACCTAAATTTTGAGGTTATGTGAAAAATCTGCAAATACAAAAGTTGTAGATCTTTTTATTGCCTACAACTTTGCCATTTAACTTTTTTCCATAGGACTTGTAGTTTTGCCGGAAATCAAGATAAACCATTTTTTACCCTTAAAAACCTCCCCCTCCCACTTCCCGAACTCAAATCGACCGTAATTTATTTTTCCTTTCATTTTGATCATATTCCCTTGCTTTTCTAATGGGTTTCATCCTACTGTGATTTTCTTTCATTTTTTACCATTTTTGTAGGCTTTGACCCCGGTCTAATTGTGAAACAGGCCCTAAAACTAATAGTACAACATTCCCTTTATTTCCGTACCTCTCGAAAGGACAGAGTGCATTTGTTTATGTCATGTCGTGGAAAAGACTTCGCGCGCTTGCATTGACGCAAAGCTATGTTCAGGGGGTGCATCTTCAGAACCCCTCCCGTGAATGGCACAGGTTTTGTTTTGCTCAACAAACAAAACAATCTAAAGAATTATTATGCAAGCGCGCAGTGGTCTCGAATCTACCGATTTTTCGGTATTTATGTTAGTTTTAAAGACAAGTGCAAAATAATAGTCCTACCTAACCTAAACTGTTTAAGACATGGAGCTATGTAGTTACTCAGATACCCGCGAAACGAGACACAATAGTAAAACAATAACAGCGCGGTCTCATTGGACCGGTTGGGGATTCAAACGATAGGGTGTATAGCTCAGTCACTCTTTCTCGCTCGCACGACTGATATTTTAACACGTCATGATAAGGGTTGAGAGGCCCTACCACGAACTTAAACGCAATCCATTTGACGACCTACACTGAACTGTTAAAAAGATGGAGCTTTGTGGGGTGAATATATAGTTCCATCCCTCTTACTCGTTCGCAACCTTAAAATTTTATCACGTCATGGTAAGGCACCTGGTCTTTTTGTCACGTTGAACTTTTTGTCAATGCTGATTGAATTGCCAGTTACCGTTTTGAGCATTTTACAAATTATTCGATGCATACTTTATATACCGCAAATTGCTCGACTCCTGAACGAAGCTTATTACCTACAGAAATGCTCGTATAATAATTAAAACAAACATTCGCAATTGTCACATCATTCCGATAATAATCATTTCTGTTTCCCAACAGGTAATTTCCTACAAATTACACATGTTATTAAACGACGTGAAGCGTGGTATTGTGCGATAATGAGCCAATTTTAAATATTATCTGATTCAAAATGGCGGAACAAGGGTCATACGTTCTTAGGACAGCGGGGTAAGGACTCGTGATAATTAGGTGCGATAATTTGATGTTGTTTTCAGAAATTTTAGTTAAGTACTGTTTGAATAAAAAAGTTGCTAAAATATGAAAACTAAATTAACTAGAACAAGAAAACCCACTTGTATTCCTTCAGTTGCCCTTTGCTTTCCAAGGCCATGGTGACGCTTTCGATCAATCCTACAGCCCTGGCAGGCATCGGCTTTAGCGGGCCCTGTTAATTATACGAGTAGCTACTGTGACATCTTTTTGAGGCGCGCGTCGAACACAATTTGCCGCCGACCCCTGCCTGGTATTTATCGAACGGCGAGTTACCCTTTGTTCGCCGTCCTCGTCAGGGCATCTCCTGCGGCGGCTGGTGTTTGACACCATCGGTTCAGAGAAAATTCATGTTTACAACTACTAGTACTAGTTTAAGTAAAACATGGATTATAAAAAAAATATTTAGAACGAATAAACGTCTGCTGGAAAATTAAAAAAATCAAGACTTTTCCTTGTTTGGTATCTCCATCTCCATCTAGAAACGATTCTTTTTTTGAAAACAGTTATACTCGTGCCACGCTACATAAGTTTTACTTACGCCTTATTAGGTACAGGACGTATACCTAGGTTTTTACCAAAAATTTGACAGGCCATTTCCATACTACCCGTTTTCACTAATAATAAGCCACACTTAATTACTCAGATACCCGCGAAACGAGACACAATAGTAAAACAATAACAGCGCGGTCTCATAGGACCGGTTGGGGATTCAAACGTTAAATAAAAACGTGATATTTGATTTTCAACGTTCAACTCAGCGCAGAGTCTTCTGACACTAAAAAAAATAAAAAAAATGGGTCTTTGCTGCCTTCTACCAAAGATGTGAAAATGGGTGACTGTTCTCCTATACCTAGCGAAGCTGTGAAACGGTAAGTACCTATGTAGTTTAGTAGTACAAGAATGCGTAGAAAACTCTTTTCATCTGCAGATACAATTCGGTCACATTAACTGGACGCATCTCTGAAATGCGAGCACCCCCCTGTTTCCCACCGCATTCCCTTAGGTCGCCCGGCAAGTGTCAGGTATGGTAATGACCATACCTGACACTTGCCGGGCGACCTAAGGCCAAATTATCGACGCGCGTATGGATAACAAAGATAGATAATGATCTATCTTTGTTATCCATACGCGCGTCGATAATTTGGCTAGTTCTCTGTTGTTGTTATATTTTTTTTGGATATTATTTCATCGGAGTCAAGCATCAAGTTAATGTGACCGAGTTGTACATCCCTTGCTCTTTTTTGTTTTAAAGCTCTGCTTTTTTCCACCAAACCAGCGCTAAGCCTGATTAGGATAATGAATTGATTCCTTTAATGCATTTTTTCCCGCGTACTCCCTCGCTACCTCGCACATTTGTGTTGGAAAAGCAACCTTAAATCTCTCGCGGTCACAAAGCCACGTCCCGATAACATGACCCGAGATACAGATAGCAGATTTATTTATTTTTAAAAATCGAATGTTTGGCTGGCCGGTTTATTGGAAGCAAGCTGAAATAACACGGACATGCTATGGCGTCATGTTGGTAAAAAAAAAAAAGATTTTGTTTGTGGGTTTTGAACAGTGAATTTAACTGTAGTTGAAAGCCGATAAACATACAAATTCTACTTAAGTATAATTATAAATGTACATATGAGGTTTATGTTCTTGTGCATTTATGATATATAGATAGGTACCTAGAGTGCATCTAATGAAAGTGCGACCTGGAGTTTTTTTTTAAATCTAATTGGCAACATTATTCAGCCGCGGTTGTAGTAGAGGTGAGACGTACTAGGCAAATTGCGTACTGAGTCTTAGAAGTACGCGTACGATTGAATACTTGTTCCAAAAACCTGTTCCACGAGTATTTCGGCGTTTTTGATCTATTGACGTTTCCTTGTAAATCTAACACAGCTCACAGGAACTACGAGTATGATCAGTCTTTGTTTCGGTTCCCTGGCTCGCCAATTAGATTCTGCGACTACGAACGGCTTGATAAATTAGTTGTACGCGTGCAAAACCGCTCCTAAGTTTAGCATAACACCGAACTCGCAGCTAAAATGATTTAGTGGCTGTAATTATAGCATGTTTAGACGTATTATTACCCCTTAACTACCTTCGCGACTTTTGAGATACATGTTACCTAGCATTTGTATACGTTTACCTAAATATTTAGGTACAATATGTTAGTAACTAGCAGTGGCGTAACTGGCTTTTTATACGCCCGGTGCCAGATTATGAATTCCCTTACAAAAGTACGAGTTGGGTTTTTTTAACTCTGAAATCAAACTCATTGGTTTGCTCGCTCTCGAGCGAAGCGGGAGGGCGTGTCGGACTTTCACTGACTAAAACCCACTCTTATGCTTCTTCTTTTCCTTGTAGTCCAAGGCCCTGGGTTTTCCTTTCAGAAGCGAACCCATAACCCCAGTAGGCTTTGACCCTGCTGGGACTCTACGCTTTGCTTACAACTCCTTAACGTTTGAATCCCCAACCGGTCCTATGAGACCGCGCTGTTATTGTTTTACTATTGTGTCTCGTTTCGCGGGTATCTGAGTAACTACTACACACACACTATCTAGATGATAGTGTGTGTTTATGTTTACGAATAAATACTTAATTCTGATACTCGTCTTCTAGTTTTATTGGGTGCAGCTATGTGCGCTTAAATTGAGTGATCTAAATAAACCGTTATAAACTTTCAGAAATCCAATGCAAGTAAATTGAGAATTTGTTAATTAATAGCTTTTACAAATGCTTAACTAACTTTTGAAATTAAACCGAAAACCGGGAAGGCGAATTCTGAAATAATTTGTGTTACGGCATTTTATCGAGGCGAGTGTATTGAGTGTTCTAGTCTAGTTAATTGATTGGAATATTTTATAATTAGTTTACTTCAATATCAGTCTATTTTTACTATTATTTTACTAAGATCGTGCCGGTTTTTGTAGTCTTTTATTACTATCACTCAATCCACAATGGACACGCTCTTAATATGCAGGTGAGTAGGCATTATTTTTATGTGACTGTTGTGTATCACGCAAAATGTGTCCCACTGCAGGGCAAAGGCGTCTTGCCCATTTTCCCACTTTATTCTGTCTTTAGCCTCAGCTGAGTATAGGTATTTAATGCTGCGGCCAGACTATGCTCCTCGCGCTGCTCATCGCTCTGCTCCTCGCGCTGCCGTGATTTGCCGCGATGTTGCTCTCTCTCTCTCGCGCGCAAAGACCGACAAGATAGGGAGCAGTGGGCAGGACGAGGAGCATGACGAGTGGCATGACGAGTAACGTGGCCACACTATGTCTCTGCCTCCTTTCCTCGTTACTTCCCATGCTACTCGTCGAGTGTGTGGCCGCGGCATTATAAATATGGAGCTATTGCCTCTTGACACATTCATTGTGCGTACAGCTAAGGAGTGGAATACCTTGCTGGAGTCCGTATTTCCTGAGAGCTGCAAACTAGGGTCCGTCAAGAGTAAATAGGTTATTTCTAGGCAAGCATACTCCATCGTCAACCACATCATCGCTTACCAAAAGGTGAGATAGTGATAACACAAGCCTATCAATAATAAAAATGTGACGTCCAAAATCCACTGGCTAGGTAATACGGTACCTTGGCAAGACTGCTCGACTGGTGTCAGATTTACGTGAAAAGTACAGGCCGTTAATTTATATTTTTCTATATCAGTGGAGCTTACAATAAAAAAGTTTCGCCAGCATTCCTCCACGAGCGGCTCTAAAAGCCGTTTTTTTCATCGTTCAAAAATTTCCCGCAGTTCAAAAGTACTTACATAATAAATCATAATCAGCCTGAAAAGTTGTTCGCCAGTGACTTATTCCTCAATTTCGCCGATACCGGCCTAGGGCCGTTAATAATTGATAAATTGGGGCGAAAAAATAAACTTGATGGGTAATATGACATGTTCCCATGGGGGCTGCGTGGCACCGAATTGTTGGCGTTCTATCGAGTCAGCTTGAATTATTCACTGTTCATTGTAAGCACGAATTTCGTCACATTTTTGTCATTTCAATTTTTTAATGCTTTCTCGTAATGGAATCGTTTAGTAGAGCTGAAGGGGCGCTATCTTTCATGTTGATGTTTATAGGGACGGCCCTATAAACAGAACCGTGAAAGAATTTAATAACGGTATTAAATTCTTTGTTGTTAACGGGTTAAGACATCGGGTTTGATGTTTTGGTTCGTAGGTATATAATGTATTTAAAGATTTTCTGCTCGATATTGGCTATTAAGCAAGGTTGAGTTAGTATTCTTAGGCGGTATAGTTCATTTAAGTAGCAAATCTGATTCTGAGGTTCTCTCTCCGAGTTCTGATATTGTAGGTGTCTCTAAATCTCTATTATGTAGACCCTATTCTTTTTGAAGTGGAAGTCAAGTAATTTCTCCTGGAGCGAGAAGGAGTATCATACTTTTACATACTACTAAAACTTACCTGTGTACCTTTAGTTACCTTTTCCGTTCCGCTGTCACGGTAACTCTTTCGTACAGGAGTCGTCGATTTGACTGATCTCTTTTTGAGGTGCGCGTGGAACACAATGTACCGCGACGCAAGTGACGCAACGGACGGCGAGCTACCCCAAACCTGCGCCTACGATTGGCTGGAAATGGTCCAGCGATGCATCAAGCGTCTCCTGTGGCGGCAGTTGGTGTGTGAAGATGTCCTTTACCCCACGGTTTTAGCAACCTTTTTCACTGATTACTGCTTTGAGAAGGTGACTACTTCCCATTCACTCTCGCCGCGTATTAATAAAAGCATTCAATGAACTGAAAGAATGTGTAAAAAAACAGTATTCAAAATTCATATAACACTGTAACATCCAAAACATATTAGCTTCTGCCACCACTGCCAAAAAATCCAAAATCCGGAACTATTCCATCAAAACATTCGGCGGCTCAGTAACTTCAATACCCCGCCCTATTCCTCATGCATAATAAAGACAAAAGAAAAAAAAATCTCCTTTCGTTGATTCCCACCTCGGTGCGGAAGTTCAAACATCGTCAAATATCGGGCCGTATTGCCCCCTATCCCGTTTTCCCCCTTCAATAAAATAACGCCCAGTTCAATTTCATTTACATATGGTATTGGGGGAGGCCTAAATTAATTTTGCACATGAGATCGTCTTACGTTAGGTACTTTTAAAGCTTATTACTTGAAACCGTACCTCGTATCCTACGGAGGCGGAATCGAATAAATCTGATTTATTTCCATTGTGTGATTTTTTTTTCTGTACTCTTATGTACGGACGTAGGTGTGTTTTGATACCGGTGTTTGGTAACCCAATTTGTTGCGTAAAAAAGGTTGGTAAAAATACAGCTTTTTTTTTAAAGTATTGTACAATTGTTACGAGTATGTGGATATGTACTATTTATATACTAAACTAACTACTTATAGGTATCTATAATATACATAATAATCCTAATAAAGGCACATCTTAAAAGTAGCGGAGTTGATAATAACGATTTTATAGATTTAAATCAAACAAGTATAGGTTTTATTAAAAATAAAATAGGAATAAGCCGACGAAAAATACCACCACTGGACGATCTAGAATCATCGTTGCATATGTTATTCTTTTACTTACCTATTTTTTATGGTTTGTGAAGTTTTTGTCCCCACAATTTAAAAACAACATTCTGTGGGTATCTATTAAAGATGAACCTTCATTACGAGGGGTGATCCAAAAGTAATGATAATCGGACATTTGTAGGGCACGTAAAAATATGAAATATTTTTTTTTGTTGTTTCCTCATATATCCAGTACTTCATCATAAAAAAATCATAAAAATAGGCCACGATTACAGGGAGTTACATTCATTTGAATACGAACAGTCGGAGAGTAAAAATCAAAATGGAGAAAAATTAAATCAGAGCTGTCATTAAGTACCTCTGTTTGAAAAAAAAATCTACCAAAGACATACAAAGTGACATAGTGGAAACATAAGGGGACTCTGCTCCTTCATATTCCACAGTTGCGCGCTGGTCAAAGGAGTCCAAAGAAATCCAAGAAATTACTTATTCCCAGTAAGTAATTTCTCCTGGAGCGAGAAGGAGTATCATACTTTTACATACTACTAAAACTTACCTGTGTACCTTTAGTTACCTTTTCCGTTCCGATGTCACGGTAACTCTTTCGTACAGGAGTCGTCGATTTGACTGACCTCTTTTTGAGGTGCGTGTGGAACACAATTTACCGCGACGCAACTGACGGCGAGCAACTCTAGACCTGCGCCTACGATGGCTAGAAATCGTCCAGCGACGCATCAAGCGTCTCCTGTGGCGGCAGCTGGTGTGTGAAGATGTCCTTTACCCCACGGTTTTAGCAACCTTTTTCACTGATTACTGCTTTGAGAAGGTGACTACTTCCCATTCACTCTCGCCGCGTACTAATAAAAGCATTCAATGAACTGAAAGAATGTGTAAAAAAACAGTATTCAAAATTCATATAACACTGAAACATCCAAAACATATTAGCTTCTGCCACCACTGCCAAAAAATCCAAAATCCGGAACTATTCCATCAAAACATTCGGCGGCTCAGTAACTTCAATACCCCGCCCTATTCCTCATGCATAATAAAGACAAAAGAAAAAAAATCTCCTTTCGTTGATTCCCACCTCGGTGCGGAAGTTCAAACATCGTCAAATATCGGGCCGTATTGCCCCCTATCCCGTTTTCCCCCTTCAATAAAATAACGCCCAGTTCAATTTCATTTACATATGGTATTGGGGGAGGCCTAAATTAATTTTGCACATGAGATCGTCTTACGTTAGGTACTTTTAAAGCTTATTACTTGAAACCGTACCTCGTATCCTACGGAGGCGGAATCGAATAAATCTGATTTATTTCCATTGTGTGATTTTTTTTTCTGTTCCTTATGTACGGACGTAGGTGTGTTTTGATACCGGTGTTTGGTAACCCAATTTGTTGCGTAAAAAAAGGTTGGTAAAATACAGTTGTTTTTTAAAGTACTTCCTACGTATTTTTTTTTAGTATTTAACGATTTATTATAGTACATTATTTACATACTAAACTAACTATAGTAATAATATACATAATATTCAACATAATAAACGCGCATCCTAAAAGCAGTAGTTTGTTCAGAATCGCCTACTGTAATGGAGGGATCGTTATTCTAATATTTTTAGTGAAAAGTAATTTTTTTTTTCACTGAATGTCATTGGGGTTGATAATAACGATTTTATAGAGTTTAAATTAAAAAGTACAGGTTCCAATAAAAATAAGGAATAAGCCGACGAAAAATTCCACCACTGGGGAGTCCAAGAATTATGTAGGGTCGGGTGTCTCACATTGAACCAGGCAGCTACATTGAACCACCGCCGAATCTCGAAAATGCGACATTGCCAAACCGCACTAATATGAGTGAAAGAGAGGTATTTACGTTCCTTTCCTGCCCACTAGTTTGCGTGGCGATCGCGTGCAAAGTGGTTGTGTGAGGAGCATTCAAAAGAAAACTGACTCAAAAAGTAAAAATTTTTTGCCAATTTCAATCTTTTGTAGCTTTTTTCGTTTAAATAATATCAATTTATTTATATATACACTGTTTTCTACGGTTATTTAGCAATTAAAAGCGCTATAATTCGTGATTTTAAGAGATTGATTTGCCGGTAAAATATTGAATTTAGTGATAAAACGTGGTGTGTCTCACATTTAACCACCTGAGGGTGGTACACATTTAACCACGGTTTACTGTGTACACCCCAGTCGTTAAAGGAGTATTTTTTACAATTATTTTAATTTAATTTTAATTTGTTATATTATGGAAGGTACTTTTGTTTTTATAATTAAAAACTGTTACTTTTGTTTTTATTATTAAAATATGATAAGAATTTGATTGAAAAGGTTTTGTGATGTATAAAACTAAGACTCTCGGTTTAATTGCATATGATTTAAAGTGATTTTTATAAATATAAGGCTGATTTTTATTATTACTGTTTATTATTATTATTATTACAAAGTATTTGCCTTATAAATTCAACTAGAAGACATCGTTAATAAGGTTTCTCAATGTGGATGATACCCTGGTTAAATGTGTACCACCGGTGGTACACATTGAACCAAAAATCATTTTTCATAAAAACCTGTTTTACACCGAAACTAAAAGGAATATGAGAAATTAATGTTTTACAAAATTGAAGCTAAATAAATATGCTAACTATACACAAAAAATGAAAGGCATTGATTGAACATCCAGCCCACTATGAGACTTTGAAATTTACCTGGTTCAATGTGGGACAACTTACCATACTTAGTCATGTACACACTGGATTAATCGTATGTTTTTGTGCGTTGATGTCTGAAACGCTTTGTATATGTTATTCTTTTACTTACTTTGTTGTGGTTCGTGATGGTTTTGTCACAACAATTTAAAAACAAAACAATCTATGGGCACCTAGATGAATTATCACTATGAACTTTGTGGAGGTGTCATAATAATAGGTTCATAGGTGGTGCTTAATTTTGTATTGCCGTCGTAGGATACAACTACACAAGTCTCTTTTCTTCTTTTTAGAGTAATTGGTTTTATTTTTCAAGGAAGCCGCTATTTCTTAAACGTCCACAACAAATTAGCTTCCTAATTTTATTAATCGCAAGCCAAGGTCCAAAATAGAAAATTCCATTAAACACCACGCCACTCAAAATTACGTCAATTAAAAAAGGAAATGTCTATTTCTTTTGCAAAAAAAGTAAAAAAAACATCTTAATATTAATTACGAAATGTAAAGGATACCGTAATTGTTGAATATTTGCGACAGTCGCATTAAGGAGGGCTTAATAAAATGTCGCACTTGATCACTGTTATACCGTCTGAAAAGAATCGCACAATTTGTCCGAGCAGTAATAAAATATAAACTAATATTCTCCTTTTAATTCTTAAGCAAGAAAGGCAAACGATGTCACGCAAAATAAGACTTAATTTAGCTAAAGTAATGGATATTACCTCTCCTGTTGGGTTCCATTTTGCAAAACGCGAGATAAAAATTCTTCTATTAAGTAGGGGAGGGCCTGAAGCGGCCGATATAATTTTTACTCGTTTTATAATAAGCTTTTAAGGAGGTTTTTTGGTTGTTGGTCACGATAAGCTTTGTGTTAGTGTTTTTATGAATGTCAATTGATTTTTTGTTACATCTTTATGTACACGCGGTTCCACCCGCGCCTTAAGATGTGAGCAAATCATGGGGGACCAGCAGGATTGAAGTCTACTAGGGCCATGGTGTATGTGAAAATGTACACCGGGGCCCTGGAACGAATTCAAAGAAAGAACAGGAGTGGGTTTTAGTCAGTAAAAATCTGACAAGCCTTCCCGCTCCGCCCAGAGTGGGAGAAGACGTTTGATAATTTCTTATTTAAAAAAAAGTATACCTCCCTTTGCAACGTGTCTTACCGGAATAATAGACACCATTATACACCCTAATAAAAAAATTAAGGTACAGTTATAATTATAGAACTCAAGTTTTAATTAAACGCCTTCAGGTTATGTTTTGTTTTAAAAAAAACCTAATATTTAGATACTAACTAGGAAAGTAATACAAACATCGACGCACTACATCGTTATTTCAGAATTCGTATCTCGCACGCACACACACACATGACAGTGACGCAATTAACCTATAACATACCCACAAAACGAGACAATAGTAAAACAATAAAAGTGCGGTCTCATAGGACCGGTCGGGGATTTATGAATTAAGAATAGAATAGAATCCACTACTCCACTACTCTTCTATTACTTATCCAGAATTCCGGGTTTCGAGGAAAGACCCCGGTCTTTCCTGGAATCACTCGTTTGGGGGATTGAGGTTCGGATTTTGAGCGCCCGCGACCTCGGCTGCCTGCCTGATTACGAACTAGCGTGATACTCATCTCACTGCAGGGAAAAGCCTATGAGCTAATGATTATATTATCTATACTAATATTATAAAGAGGTAAAATTTGTAAGTTTGTATGTAGGGGGTAATCTCTGGAACTACTGGTCCGATTTGAAAAATTCTTTCAGTGTTAGATAGCCCATTTATCGAGGAATGCTATAGGCTATATACCATCACGCTACGACCCACGGGAGCGGAGCAGTAACGAAAAATGCGGGTGAAACCGCAGGGGACAGCTAGTAGCTCATAACTTCGTTTGAGACTAGGTTTTTTTCAAGTTTCAGGCGGGTTGGTGATTTCAGGATTATGCTATCTTGCTTTGAGGTAGAGAAGGGTGATTACCAGATGATTTAACAAAGAATCGGTGTCGTTAAAATAAACCATCGGGTCACCTTTCTTCATTTGTTTCGAGTTAATGGAATCGACCGCTAGTTTTTGGAACGAATCAGTCACTCCCACTCGAAACTCTAAACCATCAAGGAACAACTCGCGAATAAACACGCCATGTGTCAGCCACAATAACACACTGAGTTGGAATCGAGTCAAAATTGAAACAATCGAGATGTTTGAATAATTGAAATTATTGAATAAAGCCTCTCGCCATCGCGCATTGCTACTTTGAAGTCGCTTCTCAATGTTTTTCTTCACAGGTCTGTAATATGTCTACCAGAAGACCTGTTAATATTGAACGCATTAGGTCAAAATAAAGGCCAGTATTTCAGAGGAGCTCGTGGCTATATAATAACAGCCGCACAGATCGATCTTCAAGGTTAAGCAACGCTTGCCAAGGTTGGTTTGTGGATGGGTGACCATCTTAACATAACGAGTTTCCTCCGTGCCTCGGAAAGCACGTTAAGCTGTAGGTCCCGGCTGTCATTTGTAGATCTTTGGCAGTCGTTACGGATAGTCAGAAGCCAGTAAATCTGACTCCAGTCTTGCCATGAAGTACCGTATTACCCCAGTTAATGTGTTGTGGAGGTCTGGTAGGCAGCCGCTCCTCGTAAAATACTGGTATTCAGCTAAATCCGGCTTGACTGGAAGCCGACCCCAATATAGTTGGGAAAAGGCTAGGCAGATGATGAAAGGCCAGTATTTCATGCCAAAGTAGGGGAAAATTCTGACTTACCTAACGGGATTACGTACGGCGGATTATATTTTAATAAAGTTGTGCCCCATTTTGACAGTTTGCTAGCCCATCATTCAGTACCCAAGAAACCTTTTTCTTGGAGAATTTTAATAAGGAAATAATTAGAGGATGTCGCAGTTTAATTCATAAAGATTGAAACGTCGCCACCTTGACCCGGTCATTTAATTTTAACTGTTCACAATTGTAACTCTAATGTTTGGTGTAGTAGTAGCGCTATATTAAGCACTTTTGCTATATTACATGAGCAGTCAAAATGAAATTTGAGGCAACAATTTCACTAAGATCAATAAAACGAAATGTCAGATTTCCGCGGTTACCATTTCCTTAAATTAATAATGCTCCAATTACATTAAAAACAAAATAAACCAAATAATTTTACTTCTGCACCATCTAGCAACAAAATGGTCAAAGACGGGCCCGAGGCCCGTAGTTTTCACTTGATTCTTAACAATTTATTTCCTCGCATTTCTATCCTACAACACAACTAAGCTGCAATTAATAAACACAATAATTATTTTAAACTAACTTCTGGCAACAGTTTCGTAATATGTAAAAGTAGAAAATTATCCCATGGCAATATACATTGGAGAGAAACAGTAACCTATGTCCTATTCCAGGTCACATGGTCAATCAGTGTGCCAAATTCCATTAACCGTTTGAGCATGAGGAAGTAACAAACATACAAACTTTCGGTGTGATTAATTCAATGTAAATAACGGCTTAAGAATTTTAGACACTAAATCTAAGCTACATAAGCTGTGAGCACTTAATCTCCTGTAGTTTAGGACCTAAACTACAACTTACAAGCAACACTGGGGAACATGCATTCACCCCTTTTTGCAGGAGTACGGAATTTAATCTCTTAATACTTTGTTATTGTCACGAAAATTTGTTTTAATAAGAAACAGTCATCAATTTTGTACATTAATCTATCTCGTTTTGCCGCCCAATGAATTATCGTGTCGATTAATAAAGATCTGATCTGATTACTTAATAAATAATAATTATTAATGCCTACCGTGTATCGAGTTCATTAGTTTTGCTTCTTTTCATAATCATCATTTTAGCCGAAACACATCCACTGCTTGACATAGGCCTTCTCTGAATGTTGTCACAACGCTCGGTCCTATACGTCTCTTATCCACCGGATTACCGTTGGTATATATGGTAAGTTGTCCCACATTGAACCAGGTAAATTTCAAAGTCTCATAGTGGGCTGGATGTTGAATAGCATATTTATTTAGCTTCAATTTTGTAAAATATTAATTTCTCATATTCCTTTTAGTTTCGGTGTAAAACAGGTTTTTATGAAAAATGATTTTTGGTTCAATGAGTACCACAGGTGGTACACATTTAACCAGGATATCGTCCACATTGAGACACCTTATTAACGATGTCTTCTAGTTCAATTTATAAGGCAAATACTTTGTAATAATAATAATAATAAACAGTAATAATAAAAATCAGCCTTATATTTATAAAAATCACTTTAAATCATATGCAATCAAAGCGAGAGTCTTAGTTTTATACATCACAAAACCTTTTCAGTCAAATTCTTATCATATTTTAATAATAAAAACAAAAGTAACAGTTTTTAATTATAAAAACAAAAGTACCTTCCATAATATAACAAATTAAAATTAAATTAAAATTATTGTTAAAAACACTCCTTTAACGACTGGGGTGTACACAGTAAACAGTGGTTCAATGTGTAACACCCTCAGGTGGTTCAATGTGAGACACACCACGTTTTGATCACTAAACTCAAAATTTTACCGGCAAATCAATCTCTTAAAATCACGAATTATAGCGCTTTTAATTGCTAAATAACCGTAGAAAACAGTGTACATATAAATAAATTGATATTATTTAAACGAAAAAAGCTAAAAAAGAATGAAATTGGCAAAAAATATTTACTTTTTGAGTCAGTTTGCTTTCGAATACTCCTCACACAACCACTTTGCACGCGATCGCCACGCAAACTAGTGGGCAGGAACGGAACGTAAATACCTCTCTTTCACTCATAATTAGTGCGGTTTGGCAAAGTCGCATTTTCGAGATTCGGCGGTGGTTCAATGTAGCTGCCTGGTTCAATGTGAGACACCCGACCCTATGTTATTTTTCTGATACCCTCACCAGACAAAAAAAACTTGGCACATCCAAGTAAAAATAAGTTTTTTTTTAATTTCTTAAACCAAATCGTGTACTCTTCTTGATATTTTCACTCACCGTTAACTGGGTTACTTAAGTTTTCCAACGCTTAGATAGGAAAATTGGTTGGTACAGAACTGACTTACCCTACGTAAGGTAAATCATAACGATGAATAATTTTACCACTTAAATAATCTACAGCCCCTCCCCTTGCAGTTAATATCAAGACATAATTATAAAAAATCCACCATTATAAACCGTCCATTCATTTGAAAAATTATCTATAGAATTTGTAAATGAATCTGGTGATTAATAAAAAAATGTTTTCCTTTAAGCCATAGACAAGCGTCCGTCTGTTATTTATGGCAGGATTAAAGGCGGGAACGGCCAGGCAATATGGCGACCGAGCGAACGCTAAGCCGATGATTTAAATACAACCCATCGATTCGCTAAAACGCGAAACGTTGGTAATTAATCATATTTTAGCTGCCTTTAGAAATAGTACAGGTTTGAAAGAACCTATTAAAAGATTGTAAAGAATTAAAAGGCTTTTGAATGTAGATATTAGGTTTGTTGGCGGTTTCGCCCGCGTGAAAGATTAAACTTGTCCGAGGGGACATTCGGTTACGGGATTGTTCGAAAGAGTTACCACAAAGGGTTTTTGACTTTTTTGGGTGCGAAATCATCAATATGTTATTATATATTTATAATAGTAGGTAGATACGGATTCGTCTGTATGTGTTTGTGCATGCGACTACGCTGAAAAAGAAATAGGTACTTACCTACTCAATTTATTTGTTGGATAAAAGAAATTACACTTATGTATTTTATTTAAAAACACAAAACTGTGATACAACGTTACATCAAAAAATCTGTGTATTTGCACGACCCACAGAAATTTAAATAATAAGTCAAACTATTTATTTCATCAACTTAGGGGATGAATTATGGGAAACCCTTTCTTAGTGTTGGCCTACGTCATAAAAGGGAACCTTGTTCAAAAATTCCGCACTCCAGTAAGTACCAGTAGTTACAGCTGTAGGTTAATATGTCAGTCACTCAGCTTCTCCTTGTATGTATATAGATTACTAGTTTCCGCCCGCGGCTTCGCCCGCGTGGTGTGTTGATAAAAAGCAGCCTATAGCAAAAATAACAAAATCGAAAAAAAAAGTATGACTAAAAGTAGCCTATATGTTAATCCAAGGTATAAACTATCTAAATACCAATTCAACCAGATCGGTCCAGCCGTTTTTTCGTGAAAGAGTAACAAACATACATCCATCCTCACAAACTTACGCATTTATAATATTAACCTATCACATACCCGCAAAACGAGACACAATAGTAAAACAATAACAGCGCGGTCTCATAGGACCGGTCGGGGATTCATGAATTAAGTAGGATTTACAGTAGTGGTATTCCAATTCTATTGAATTTCGTTCAGATTTTATCTAACAAAGTAAGCTAGGCTAGGACGTGCCGTGTGCCGGCCTAGTTTCCGCGGTAGTACGTGTACCTACTTGTTACGTGTGCGTGATTGTACTCGCGGGTAGACGGCACAGCCAGATTGCAAGGGATACGTCAAAATGGATTTTCTCATGTTCTTATTTTCCAATTGAAATATTTTTGCTCTAGATTTGGTTGTGTTATGTTAAAAGTTTCAGTATTGAAGTTTTTGTAGTTACTCAGATACCCGCGAAACGAGACACAATAGTAAAACAATAACAGCGCGGTCTCATAGGACCGGTTGGGGATTCAAACGTTAAATCTAATTAATTGCTTAGGTGGGGGGGGGGGGATTGACTCGATGATGATGAAGTCATCAGAATGCCAGCGGCGTCACCCACGTAATAGTAGAAAGTTGTTCGGTGTACCAGAGCAACAATAGTAACTTTTTCGAACAAATCTTTCAGCATCACTATACCTACTATTATGATCCTTTTTAAGCTCAACACACTTTTTTGAAGTGTTTATATTTATGTAAGTGTAAAAGTGGTAAAAGGATCATCCCAGACTTCAGACTTTTGCTAACTAAAACCCGTGCCCTTCTATTGTCCTTTCCGTTCTGATTCACTCTTTCAAACTGCGGCTACCCACAGCGCAGCTAGCGAGCATCGGCCCTACTAGGCCCCTTCAGTGATCTCAATACTATTTGGCCTTGATTCACAAAGAACCTCAAATATCATCGCTCATTTCGAGTACTTGCAAACGAATCATATCAATTCACATGCATATCACTATGACTTCGACTACAATATCATCATTTCAGCCAAAAGACGTCCACTGCTGGACATAAGCCTCCCCCAAGCGTCGCCACAACGACCGGTCCTGTGCGTCTCACATCCATCGGGTACAATGTGATCCATATTCTGAATCGGCTACTGATTATTATCGAGCCAAGTTGCATATTGTGAAGATTCTGAGGCTTTGGATGTCTCTCCAATATGCTTAACAATGGATTGACATGGATATTCTGTGGCTTGGCTGGATGGGCCTCTCTTGGGAAAACCGCATAGGCGTATGTCTATAGTAGAGTATTGTGAAGTAAATGTATTGGAATTCTTGTTGCAAATAATTTAAGAAATTGTAATATAGTTGAAAACTAAAATAGAATTGTCTTTCTTCTTCATCATAGCCTTTTTCCAATTAGGGTATTTTTTGTTTCAGTGCGAGTGACACGCGGGGACACGGCCACGATGCTCCGCCCAAGCGGGGCCCACCTCCACCGAATGCTCCATGCGTCGTCCGGGTCCTCACAATATGGTGATATTCAACTAGCTTGGGGTCGGCTTGCAGCCAAATATAACTACAGGTACTAAAATGTTCTATACTACGAGGTCGTAGCACTTCCTAGAGTTAGCTACGCCGTAGCAGACAGCGTAGCGTTTGCTACGGTACGTACATGTAGATGCAAGCCACAATGCACAAAGATTTTTCTATATTTTGTCACTGGTGGATTTTGTTTTGTATTTGTATTTAATTCTCACATTTTTCAAACCTTCATGAAGAAGAAGAATAAATAAAAAAAAATCAAACAATTAATTTAAAATAAATGATTTGCAGGCATTTTTAAATTGTCAAGAAGCCAGTCAGAAAATGCTTATTGCACATTCAAAAGCATAGATCTCTATGGAGAAGAACGTACAAGAAACTCTATGGACACTTTTGAATCATGGTATGTATTACAAACATCTCGGTTACATATTCCTTGTCACTTCTGTTATTTGAGGCTAAATATATGTCAATGCGTAATTCTTGTCGTTATCATTATTCTAATAATCTATATCTAATTTTTAGAATTGGTTTTCTTTTGATTTTATTTACATTATTGTCTTATATATATGGATGTTTGTTACTCTTTTACGCAAAAACTACTGAATAGTTTTCGATGAATTTTTGAGACAGACCATGTCCTGGAATAGCACATAGGATACTTTTTATTCCGGGGATATGTTTTCTTGGGATAATTTTGTATATCACACGGATGAAGCCGCAGCAAACAAGTAAACTATATTCTTTAAATTATTCCAAAATAATAGTAGCGACAAAAAATAGGCGTTAAAATATTGTTAGCCTCTATAATTCCTGCATCTTCCATCTTTAATTCTGCGACTCTAAGGCAACGGCACTCGACAATGGACATCAGTCTTATGGGGCATGTCCTCTTCATATTACTTCACCAGTTAACAAACCATTTCGTGAAATACTCTGTTATAGTTGAAGAAATCACACTAATATTATAAAGTTGAAAGCTTCTGTCTGTGTGTTTGTTACTTCTTAACGTTTAAACATCTTTCTATGAAATTTAATATATATGTTATTCTAGGACGTGGTTTTATTCCGGGAGTTTACCTCCCTGCGATATCTTTTTTTAGAATTACCTGGTGGTGGAAGATTATAGACACAGAACAGTACAACTGTACGTGTGTATTGTGTGTGAGTGTGTGTGTGTGTGTCTGTAGAACTGTTTATATAGAGTGTGTTTCTTCTTATTTTTTGCTTGTATTAATATAATCTAAAATATTTCAAGTTCGTCTGTTACCTAATGATCCTAAGACGATCCACGTGCAAAGGATGAAGGATAAAGTTCCTATTATGAGATTTATAAAGGTATGATATTAGTAGTAAGCTCTACTAAACAGTACACACTGGAATAGGATATGTTTGTAGTAGTAGTAATAGTTACTTTATTATGTCCCACTGCTGGGCGAAGGGCTTCCTCTACCTTAACGTTTGAATCCCCAACCGGTCCTATGAGACCGCGCTGTTATTGTTTTACTATTGTGTCTCGTTTCGCGGGTATCTGAGTAACTACCCATACACGTCTGTCCTCAGCCATTGCGAGTCAGTCTCGCCGGTAGTTCTCAAGCTCATCTCTCCACCTTCACCTTGGTCTGCCATGATGTAGCCTTGGGTTTAACGGGACCCAATAAGTGGCTTTTTTAGCCTACAGCTCTTCTGGCATGCGGCCGTCATGGCCGGCCCAATCCCACTTTAGAGTAGCAGCTTATCGAGTAACGGAATCGGTAAACAGAATAAGTAGCATATAATTATAGGATAGACTTCTTTATTCCGAAGGCATATTATCTTGGGGTTCTTTCCTCCTTTCACGCAGACGAAACCGCTGGTAGAAGTTAGCAAGTATAATGTATTGTAAGTACTGAAATGTGCTTGCGTTAAACTGGATATAAATTATTATATTTTGTCTACCAGCGATTTTAAATCAAAATAAAAGCATTTAAAGAATAACTTTCGTCATTAAAGTATTGCAACGTAATACGAAATCAGCGCAATACTTATATTTAAACCTGTTCATGACGTTTATTGAGTAGCAGTCATTTGAAACTGTGCCATTTATAACTGCCTTCAGATGTAAAGTTTCCTGAACGAATATTTTTTGGCCTGATTTATTTTTAAATTTTCGATGAATTGGGGAGAGTCTTTTGATAAAAAAGTTGAAATCGCTCCAGTTATTTTTTGAGTTTATTCGTTACAAACAAGTCTTTTGTCTTTATAATATTAGTACAGATAAAACTATATGAGTATGTCATAATGACAATAACTAGGTATATACCTACAAAAAAGTTAGTAATGTGATGTTGTTAAATTAAGTTTTGTCTCTTTCTTCATATGTGTACATGGTCGTGGTTGGAACGTTTAGGAGCAGTGGTAGGGTGGTAGGGTGGTCGAATTGTATGTCTCGGGTTCAAATCTTCAAGACGCCTTACTTTGTGTAGTTTTTTTCATCACCACTGTTCTCACCACGGTTAAGGAAATCGTGAGGAAACCGACATGTCCTAGTACCTACCAATTCGAAGACGTGACGTCCACCGACCCGCGCTGGGCCCGCATGATGGTCCATTCCATTCCTCCTTTAGAGAGTAGGTATAAGTTTCAGTAGTGGGAACGTAATTACGCAGATTAAGCATGAGTTTAGATTGACCATGCCTAGCAGGCACGGTCAATCTAGAATCAGTGATAGTAAAAAAAAACATTCAGTTATGGGTCTCACATAAATTTATTTCTCCATATACATATGTATAATTTTGCGAATCCACTGTGTCCCGAGACGCAGCGCGGGAATTTTTACAAAATAATTGTCGTCTACTAACTTCTACGTTACATTCACACATCGCCCCGCCAGCCATATTGCGTCCGCCATATTAATTGCACTAAAATAATTATCATTAAAGCTAGGGCGTTAGATAATTGTTTTGTTCTTAGCAAAAAAATACGAAACGCTGATTGGCTAGCCGTCACAAATTTTTTGTACTCGATACATGCAAGAGAAATAAGCAATTCATCATCATATCCAGGGCACTGTTGATCGGATAAAAAAACCGTTCCAACGCGAAAGAGTTCGCGACGAAAATTTTATATTTTTCGGAGATCGAGTTAATTAAAAAAGTTTGTAATTGATTGACGGATCCATTAGGCACGCTATATTTCCTCCACTTAATTTTTTATAAACGTCACATTGGAAATATTTAAGTACTTCAGTCAAATGACCATTTTAATATGTAACGAGAACTCCCAAGCAACAATACCCAGACTTGTAAGTGAACAAATGTTAATTAAAAACATAAAATTACAATAATCGGCATTCATGTACAAAAACAATTAACAACAAAGAATTTCATGGTGTACATTACATTAAAGGAGAAACACGAATAAAAATTAAGAACACATACAAATTAGTTGGTAAAATCAGTCTTAACATACCGAACATAGGTATCAATGATGATTTGATTAATGGACATGCGCGTGTAAAAACAACCGTTTTGTACTAAATAATGGAATAAACAGCACCTTAATATGGCATAATATTACTAAATCATTCACCACAATACCGCGCAACTGTAATATTATTCAATTCATTAAAAAAAAACTGCACTGGCTGCAAATTAAAAAAAAACGCCGGTATAACTTCATTTCAGTCAAGCAATTTTTATTTTATTATTTGCTTTTACGATTCTTTATTAAAACAGAGGTAAATAAACTTATAAATGTTGGTTACGCGGTATTGTTGTTCTCCAGCGATTGGTTATTAAAAATATTCTCTAATGGCAGAATGATATATTACCTAAGCCTAAGAATGCAACACGAAAAACTGTACAAGAGATCGTAATGTGCGTTCGGATACGTTTACAAAATGAAGGAGACGACGCTGTCGACGCGGCGAAAACACAAATACACGTTTACAAAAATAAGAAAAATACAAAGGAATGATAGTAATGTAAAGCCTAAAATCACTGATTAATGTTACAAAAAAGTTTTTTTTTTCAATTTTACGTAGCCTCCTAATAATTTTAAAGCAAGGAAAAGCTGCCATGCTCCCTAGCGTGTAGATACATGTTACGAACCTCGCTATACATGATTCATCAACGAGTATTAAATTTTCACTATAACCTCAATTTAACAATTATTCTCATTAACTCTACGTACGTTTCGTATTTTATTGTATTCAATATTTTACTTTCATTATAGCTAAGTGAAACAATTGGCAGTTACGAATGTCAGCGGCCGATTAACCGGCCGAATCAAAACGTACTTAGTTTAATTTTAATTCCTTTAGATATGAGCCACTCTTCAATTGTTCGCATATCTACGTTTGAAAATTGCGTCAACGTTTTTATATTCCCTAAGTTTCATACAAGCTCAAATTTAATTTATACGTAGGTAGATCGATACAAGTAGGTATATTGTATAAAACGAGTGAAAAACGTAAAAATCTTATACATTTACTATGCAAGGGGATTACGGTAAAATATTAAATAACATACTACACTTAAAGATAGCTTAAAATAGTGTCAGAGTCGTGGCAGTCACGTTTAGAGTGTCACTCCAAGTGTATTTCTTGTCGTCCATTATTTTCCACGTTTTAATGAGAAGCATAAATTAACGGAAGAATAACGCTCAAGGAAAGAAAATTCTTGGCATTATTTTTTTCGCAAAAGAGAAATGTAAAAAATTTCCCATCTTGATTTACCTTTTTGAAACTTTCTATGCATTTTTATCAGTGTAACACTTATAACATCATACCGTACATTGTTTTACGATTCAAATATAATTGAACCGTCATTTCCTTACTTCTATATCATTACCACACCGAAACATATGATTTATCTAACTACATATAGATATGTCATCGAATCACGATCATCCTCTAAAAGCAAGCAGTGATTGTTCAAATCAATAATAATATAAAAAATTATAAGTAACATTCGAAGTTGATAAGCTGTTTCATTCGCAAATCAAACAATCTATAAGTTTGGCTCGCTAACATTTTTAACATGACGTTGGACTTAGGCATAATGAATTATAGTTTATTTTTGTTTACTATTATATTTTACACGATAAATCGAAAAGGTTTTACTAAAATGAAGCTAAAATAACAAGTAATTTCTGAACGTAATGCTAAATATGTTAGCGGCCATGTTTATTTTTGTCACGTCACGTCAACATGTTTGGCTGGTTTAATTGGGCAAGTTTAAACTTAGAACACAAGCAACACAAAATGTTGGAAATTACAAATATTTACATAACATTATGTACTACGCACAGGACAGACACAAAAAATCACACGACACAGCCGATTCGTCTAAAAGTTCTCATATAATATTGCATAATGAAACGTGTTACCACAATTTACACTACTTAAACATATTTTAACACCCGATATGAAAAATAAACTTCTAATTACAGCTGCAATAACTATTTATACATTTTACAATATTATGTTTGTATATATGTGTGACGATCAGAATTGAATATCATATATCGCATAAAGTTATTATTTAAGTCTCTAAGCGCACTGTTCATTCACTAATGTTACGTTTATATTTTGTTCGCAAATTATATTATCACGGCGTAACCATTACACTGATCATTAAATACTTCTCAAAACTTTTCTCGTAATATAAATGCATCTAGGTATAATTCAACTGTTTATATGGACTTTAACATTTAAACTGTTCCGATTTAGAGACAAAAATAGCACGAACAGCTGCGAAAGTCGGAGACATATTTAGTGACGTCGCGATGTATCCGCAATCTGCAACATCGGATCACGTCGTAAACACTTTATACAACCGTACTAACATCACGTATAAGATTTTACGAGATCTCATCATGAATATAGAGAAGTTTTATTCTGTACTCAGTCGTGTAAGCATCGTAAATAACTGTTGTATATTTTAACGTATACTAAATATGTTTCCGGCTTGTATTCTATCATAAGTTAGATAATAGGATAATAATTAATTATATTTATTACCCTTCCGACTCACAATCATGATTTTTAGTGGTCACAATCGTAAAATACATCATAAGTAGCGTTCCTAGGCACTCATACATGTTTTAGCCTCTTATACGAAGTTGAAGATGACAGTCAGTCGATGTCGCGGGTACATCACTACTTTAGGGTCATATTCAGCGCGGGACTCTGTCGATAGATATTTATTATTATCTGTGGCGAAGGCGGAACAAAGAAGTGTCGGACATTTTTTATCTGTGATGGCGGGCAATTGTGAAAACGATGACAACTATTTCGACTATTTATAGTTTTAAGGTGGGATTGAATTTAGATGTAAGTTCTATGTTATTTAATATTATTATTGTCTTCATTTTATGGCGATGTATATTAAAGCATGTCGGAGTTTTTTAAACTAAATTAAATACAAACAAGTTTACTTAAAGTTACTAACCCAATTGAACTTGGATCTATTTCCATTTAAAACTTAAGTTACGTATTAAAGTTACCTATTAAAGAAAAATGAAATGATGAGTAATTCTTATGATATTTGCTTCGACGCAATGCCGTTGGTATACCTTCTTTAATATTGATACTTTCTGATTGGTTCCTAGAAATCGCTATGTCAAATGTCATATTTGACAGATGATGCACGTCATTAGTAACTGACGCCATCTTTTTCCCTGTCATCGAACAACCGTTAAGTTTAAAAGTATTTTCGCATGAATTGTTCCCAACACTTCTTTGTTCCGAATAATTAAAGTCCATAGGTGGTATAGTTCGCGAGACAGAGTCGGTGTGCGCGTTTAGACGAGTATGTCTCATCGTCAGTTGGCGTAGTGGTCGAAAGAGCCGAGGTACTCCAGCGCTGCGCGGTAGCAGAACTCGTACTGATCCTGTAGGAAAATAACGTATTTAGTAGAATAGAAACTCAATACTCTGGTATCGTAGGTGATCGCATGAGTACCTACTAAAGGTCAGATCAAGACGTAGCGCTGCGTAGTGCAACGTATTCTGAATTCTTACAATGAAATGTGTATCTTTTCGTGTAGTAAATAAAGTTGTATTTTGAGTGGCTCTTTGCGCAACGTCACATTGCGTCGCGTCTCGTTTTGAATTGACTCTTAGACCGTTTTCACATATTCCGATCCGATATCGGTATCGGACGCCGATACGATATCGGGGTAAGGTAAATGTATGAAATATGTACCTATCTTTCATATTGTCCGACCCGATATCGGATATCGGAGCACGGTATTTCATACATTTTACTTATCCCGATATCGTATCGGCGTCCGATACCGATATCGGATCGGATAATGTGGAAACGGTCTTACAGTGACTAGGTAATAGGGTTCTGAAAATAGAATTTACAAAGGATCTGTCAATAAGTAACTGTTGTACAGTGGAACGTTCACGGTGGTACTCAGTTTGCGCATATTAGGTATGGCCGGTTTTAATGGTTTTTGTTATCACTAAGGCTTACTGTACACACATGTTGCCACTTCGTCAATAGGATATTTTCATAGTTTTGAATGCGAGCTTCACCTTTCGGCCTACACTATGCGTATAATGATGAATACGCGTCTATGAAGCTATGCGTCCATGGACAGTAACCTAACATGACTGTAGAATATTTTTTGTATCAATACCGAAGCTTTCTGTTTTTGTGCTTACATCATAAATGTATTAGAGTGCGTCTAATCAAAGCGCAACTTGCGAGTTTTTTTTTAAATTTAATTGGCGACATTATTCAGCCGCAATTGTAGGAAATAAAAAAAATGTGAAGTAATAATACAAGTAATAATACCACATACAACATTTTTGGATTTAATCTCTTTTTCTCAGGTCGCGCTTTCATTAGACGGACTATATGTGTCTATACGTGAGGACTTATAATTGGCTTTCTGTTTTTTTTTTGTTTTTTAATAGCTGTAAGAGAGTATTTATTTATATAGTACATGGAGGACATGTACTAAATAAATACTCTCTAAATATTCTAATGATAATTTCTTGCTCCACCTAACGGGGAAGTGCCTCAAAAACAAGAACAAAGTGTAAACGTATGCAGCAGTAGCTCAACGTTTAACTGCATAAAATGCAAGCGCCGCTGTCAACACCTCCGTGACCCATTTCTGTCGGCCAAGTCTTACAGCAAACATAAATCAGCCCCTACGCTGCGTTGAAGTAAAACACTAATTATGCAATAATAATTATGCAAGAATTTATAGCCCTCCTAATTACTGTGTGTACACTTCATAATGGAACTAATTTACATGCTTGTAAGGTCGTTATTGGGGTGTTAAGGAATGTATATAACATCAAATCATATGTGCACATAAGTTTTTAAAGTTTTTAACTTGAAGTATTTTATAAGGAAAGTATCGACATGGAAGAAAACGGAGCGAACTATCAACTTGAAATGGGAGAATCGAAGAGGTAGAAGTTGCATTCATTTCAAGTAACAAATGACGAAGATTACGATGAAGAAGTGAGAAAGGGAAATATACCTATGATATAACTATAATAGACCTATGATATACCAATAATATACCTACAGCATACATTTATTTCGTTTTTATTACTTTGTAGTACACCTAAGTCAACTTTTATTGCGATAGGATTGATTTACAAACAATACTCTGCGTAATGGCTAGGCGTTGTGTGCGCAGCGTGCCTAGAACACACGCGTAGACGCATCGAGATGGTTATAAGATAGTATTCAACTGCACATGGCACAAACCCGACAAACCTGGTCGAGAACCACAGCTAGACGTTGCGTGCGTAGCGTTATTCAGTAATCTGTGGTAGCTTGCGCTGTCTAGAACTCGCTGTCGATCTTCGAGATACTTTAAAGCTACGAATTAAGTCATATTAAAACTTTACGAATCAAACACGTCTTACCTCAGTCTGAACCATGGCTGGGCGTTGCGTGCGAAGCGTGCGCACTGTCTGGAACACGTCGACCACACCTTCGTACTGCATACGCTCCAGAACCGTTGATAGTGTGATGAATACTCCAGTGCGGCCCACTCCCGCGCTAAACGAATAAAATAAACGTTAATTTGACGTTTGATCTTCCAAATATAAATCACACTAATAATATAATTAGAAGTTACAAGTCGGAAACTATTTTTTCACTATACTTTTATTTTACATTAGATCTTCCAAAACCATCTTTATGAATCTAAAGCAGTGGTTCCTAAGGTATTATCGCGGTACCGACTTATCTTTTCACAGATAGATCAATGAGACTGAATCTGCCATGAAATGCATTAGCAAGCTAGATTCCGTCTTATTGGTCTGTAATATTTTTTTTATTAGTTTATTACCCCTACAGACAATCAGTTTTACCCCCTCAGGGATATTTACCCTCATGTTAGGAACCATGGATCTAAGGCATAAGTATACACCAAGGCAGTTAAAAATATCACCCACTCGCTTCAGTCGCTATGACAACGAAAAAATTTCGATGTCAATAAATAACAAGCTCCTATTGATAAATATGATCATTAGAGTTTGAGTCGAGTTAGAAAACATAACTTGATATAAGTAGGAGTAAATTTTATACGACTAACATACTCGTAACATTGGCCGAAAAAAGAAAATTACAAATTCGGGAGCAAAGAGACTCCCACGTCATTATTGTTGACAGATTATATCTGTCACATCAAAGTTTTGAATTTAGAAAGCCAATATAGATATCAAAATTTTTCTTTTTTAACGGCTTATAATAAGGCTTTAGGTTACCTGCGGAATATCTCTACTGCCTGCGGTTGCAACGATGCAGACCTTCCGATGGCAGCCTAAAAGGCCTATTACACCAATCGTTTATACGAACGGTCTTACCCGAAACCAATAACCTATCTATCACATATCGGAGATAGAAAAACAAATGAAACAACAGAAAACATGATAATTTTTGTATTGTATCATTTGTTTTACAATCTCCAGTATGCTAAAACTGGATCGATAAGTTATTGGTTTCGGCCGTATGTCTACATCGCGTAGTGTAATAAGGGTAAGACGGTTTTACTTATACGTAGACTCAACGACAGTCTACGTAGACCGGTCGTAAAAACGGGTGGTGTAATAAGCTTTTTAGTTAGGCCTTGTTTGTCCATATAGAGATACTCGTATAATCACTAAATATTTTAATACATCATATTCAAATATATTAGATCCACATAAACATCCTTTTGCACTTGGTTTGATGCCGACCATCATCAGCCTAGCCTTTTCCCAACTGTATTGGGGTCGGCTTCCAGTCAAGCCGGATTTAGCTGAATACCAGTATTTTACGAGGAGCGGCTGCCTACCAGACCTCCACAACCCATTAACTGGGGTAACACGGTACTTCATGGCAAGACTGGGGTCAGATTTACTGGCATCTGACTATCCGTTTGATGCCGACCAATGATTTGAATTTCGTGTTAACAATGTTTTTGATTTAATAATGATAATTACCTGCAATGTACAGTAATGGGTCCATCTTGTCCAAACTGCTCTTTAGTCTTATGAACTTGTCCTAGGAAGTCGATGAAGCCTTCGCCACTCTTCGGCACACCCTGTTCTGGCCAATCAGTGAACTGGAATTGACGTACCGTCCTCGACGACCCGTCGCGTGCGTCCGTTACCTGTGCAAGTTTGAATTTAGAATGTAATATAGCATCATCAGATTTATGTCCTGTTATTATCCTACTGCTGGAACTCAGGCCTTGTCCTAGAGACAAGGCCTGAAGCTTACAGGGGTTTTAGTAGAAGGGATGGCCTGTAATCCATTACGTGGGTCCAGTGCCCGTTTGGTGGATGTTATTTGTCTTTAAATATTGGTCGATGGGACCTAAAGGTTTCGGAGTGGGGACTACAATGTATCGGAAGATGCAGCGCTGGAATGCCTCCCACAAGGTGGACTGTTAAACTGGACTATTTTGCAAAAAAATAAAATCCAGACTACAGAGAGATAATCTAGATTCAAATGTAAACCAGCGTCAGGCACTAACTGGCACTGGACCTATTTTACCCGCATACAATTGTATTTTTGGGTTCGTGTTTACATAACAATTCTTTGTGTGTCTTGTGTTGTGCCCAATAAACTAATTTTTATTTCTTTCTTTCAGCTGTGAAAACCTAATAACATCTTTCCCAAACCCAACACTTAAAGCCGTATCGCTTGCAACCGCCGAAGCAGAAAAATTTAGAATTTCCATTCTATTTTCCTGAAGAAGAGCAAATGACACCGACACTAAGTCCGCGACGTTCGAAGTTTACTAACAAAGTAACAAGGTATTGGAAAACTGGAAGTTAGATCAATAAAGTTTTATCAGTTATTCAAGAATTTCAATTTGTTTCCGAGGACGCACCTTGAATTCCCTCAAGATGTACTGTGGCATGTTGTATTCCGCGATGGGGTCGACTACGAAGCACTGGTAGCGTACGGAACGGTCTGAAGGCCAGTATTGGTGGCATTTTTCCTAGAAATATAGGAGTTATAGTAAAAAGTTCTCTTATAGAATAAATAGTAGGATTGTTGACCATTTTGGATAAGGGTTAAAAACATTAAGCTTTATTGTTCTATTTGATGAAAAATATAAAGAAACTTAGAAAACAACAAAACTTTAGTTTTAAAATAGGAATAAAACACTTTTTCGGGAACAAAAAAAATGTGGTAAACCATGATGAAATCAATTTTTTAATATATATAATAATATGTGATATGATGTACTCGTATATTGACAAAGAGTATCATATCGGAAACATCATATGGATTGAAATTTTAGATGAAACTATATTATCAATTTGAATTTCTACAGCCATCTTCTTTTCTGTGAATTGGAATCGAGGTTACATATTATTTTTCCAATTCCTATATTTTTAAAGTAAATGTAATTTACAAGTCAACCACCAAGAATAAGAACAATTGTAAGAATACTTACTCGGCCCATCTCCTTCAATTTAGTTAACATAACAATGATCGTAGAGTTGTGTTCCCAAAGCATCCGCCAGAAATCGTCAGTGGTATCCGGCAGAGGACCTTGAGTGGCAATGTAAGCAGCTCTATATCTGTAGCCATCGACGAACGACGCGTTGATGTAGTCCGAACCGTCGCGAGGAGTCAGGCAAACCCGGGTCGATTCGTACGGCAAGATGTGGACCAGTCTGTTCTTATGTTTGTTGCAAGGCAAGCTAGCGGACACGAATCGACTAGAATCAGCTTTCATATTAGCCAACTTCTTAAATTCCAATTCCATTCCAGTGATATTTTCAATAGGATCCACGCGCATCAGCTTTTGGATGTGAGCGTGCAGATTGCGCGCAGGAACCTCTGTGTCTCCGCAGATCACAGCTTCGAGTAAAGCGTCATGGATGAATATGTATTGGTCTTCAGTCTGTACCATGTAGTTACGTTGCGCTCGCAAACAGGTCACGTGGCCGTAGATGTCAACAGTGCGCTCGTGTCGAGCTCTCTCGAGCATCGAGTCAATAACGATGAAGCAGCCAGTACGTCCAACACCGGCCGAACAATGCACGACTAAAGGCCCAGCATCAGGAGGATTCAAAGCCCTGACGCGTCGCAAGAACTGAAGGAAGGGCGCAGGATGGTCAGGAACCCCATGGTCAGGCCACGCAGTAAACTGCAGCTGTTTAATTTCACGACGCTCGCTACTATTCCCATTCCGTTCCACTTGGAAGGTTCGGATGCAATAGGTAGCGAGTTCTTGAACTTCTGCAATCGTAACTGTCATCATGCCGTAGGTTTCCGTTCCTCGGCTGGGCCAGTATTGGTCACATTTGATTCTTGTTCTTTCTTCAAGTTTAGTCATCATTACGATTGTAGAAGTTCGGAGTTCCCAACACATCCTCCAGAAATCTGCTAACGTTTCTTGTAGTGGGCCCTGAGTAGCTACGTAAGCGTTGTGTTTACGGTAGCCGTCGCAATAGTTCGCGTTGATGTAGTCACTTCCGAGAATTCCGTCAATTGGTTGGAGAATAACACGACTATGGTCGTAAGCAATAACGTTAGCATAACGGTTTTTGGGCTTGTTCACTTCCATGTTCGAGTGATCCCACGTGAACTGTTGGCCAGGTTCAATACTTTCATATTCTTGCGAGAACTTGAGGTTGTCATTGGTTTTCAATCTCTCTATATGCTCCGAAAGTTCCAGAATAGGAATAGGAGGATGGGAAATCATAGCCGGAGTTTGGAAGTTCAACCGTCTCATTTCTACGGGATCTGATGGCGCTCCAAAACCAACGTCAGCAGACATTAATGGTCTCGTTACCGCTGCCTGGTCAGGAGCCTTGCAGGGTTGCCGTCTTCTCTTCACTATGAACAACACTACCAAACAAAGTGAGAGCATCAACGCTGCAATAATTGGTCCAATAACCCACACCATGCCGGCTTCTTTCCTATTCTCTTCTATTCTTATTTCAGGATCTCCGTGGATATCTTTAGGATCAGGCCTACTGGGCTCTTCACCAGGAGGCGCTTCACGCATATCTAGCGACAAATATTCAGAAAATGGACTGGACGTATAAAGATGCTTCTGAGGAGTATCTACAACCGCACGGACGAACACTCGATACCTTTTGCTAGGATTCAATTTTCGGTTCAGAAAACCTTCATACATTTCATCGTTCCCGAGATGGAACGTATATAAAATATTTCGTTGTAAGAATTTGGCAGCAATGTAGGGTGCGTTTTCATCATCGGTTCGAACGTTATTTTTAATTAAATCGTCTGTTAGGAACTGATCCGGATTCTTATGATTATGAGCTTTATCATCAGGCACTACAACTAGATAATAATGCGATATGGGTCCATATTCTTCGGAGGCTTGAGGTAGTATAACGAGTATTTCGTTTTCGACGACGCCATAGAAGTCTGGCTTCACCATTGGCTTAGGTGCTGCCATCTGCGTGGTCACAGTGATCTTTGTGGGCGGTCGGTACGAATCGTCATTAGGTATGGCACTTACATTAACATTATACGTTGTGAACGGAGACAGATCATTTATCGAATACGACGTTCTATCATTCTTCACAATGATTTCCCGTCTCGGTATTTCTTGCGTTTGCGTCATACCGAGAGAGTCAACAAATTCTTTAATTGCATTGTAGGAAATCTTATAGCTAACGGGGTTTAAGCGTAAAGGAGGCGACCATGACAACGTCATGGAGTGAGTGGACACATCTTGAGCCCTAAGATGTAAAGGCACTTCTTCTGGTTTGACCTTCACAGTAACCTTTTCTGACAACCTTCCAAGACCATCTGCCGTTCTGGCAGCAACAGCGATAGCGTATTCTGCGAACTTTTCTAAATTATCCAAGTCGGCAGAGTGCGTTACGTGAACACTCTTCTGTTGCCACTCATCCAGATCCTCGACTGGCGTCATTGTGTAGAATATGACGTAACCGATGATCTTCTTCCTCGAACGGAACGTTTCCCACCAAACTTCTACACTCGATTCTGAGGTCGCGACGGCTTTAACTGACATGGGAGCTCTACCGATGTCCCTTTCAGTATGAGCCGTCACGTCTTTGCTGAACGGTCCAGCTCCTTGATCAGTGTACGCTCTAACTTTGAACACATAATGCGCATCTTCTTCTAAACCAGTGAACACTGCTTTGGTTAGTTCTGTAGTCTTCTCTGCAACAGAGGATTGATCTCCTCTCTTGAAAAACTGGACATCGTATTTCTTTATCTGCCCACTTCGGTCAGCACGGATGGGAGCCTCCCACGTGATACTGATGATGTCTGGTGTTTGGAAGTGGTATGTGACGTTTGTCGGAGGACCTTTCGGCGCGCCTTCAGGCGTGAGCCAATACTTGATTGTTTCTTGACCTATACCGATGTGGTTTTTACCTGCTACTCTATATTCATACTGGACGCCTCTTTCTAAATCATTTATTTTATACGAATGTATTTTAGTACCAGGGAAATTGACTTCCTCGAGAGGTTGATCTTTTATACCGTATCTAAGTCTATATCCCAGTAAGTCACCGTATGTTTGCGATGGTTTGCTCCATTCTAATTCTATTGATACAACGGGCTCTCTTTCCAAAACCCTGAAAAGGAAATAGCGGTTCGTTACTGCTGTTCAAAATGTCGTCAGAATGTGATATGATTCGATAAATAATTTGGGCTCACTTCAGGTTGACGGTAGGCCTGTTTGGCACTCCGCCAGGCGTCTTCACAGACACCGGCGCACTTCGGTCCCCGTCGCCCTTCCTCGTGAGAGCTGCCACTTGCACGTTGTACCGCGTATCCGGCTGCAGCCCCGATATGTTCAATTCGAGAGTCGTATCGTCCATTACGTTGAACCGCATCGGGTCGTTAAGAAGTCCTTTGCCCTATACAAATAAAATTCCGGTTAATTTTGTGTACAAAAATTAAATAGTTTTAAATTGAAAGTGGGGTTTGTTACATACCTCTTCTCGTACTTCTTGGACATGCACATGGTACCCTCTTATGATGCCGTTCTTCTCCTTCTCCTGCGGCGGCTTCCACGTCACATGGATGGACGTCGAGTTGATGGCAACGACCTTCACGTCTTGGGGCTCTCCGGGTACTGTGAGCACACAATACATATGTGAGACATCCGAGCCGTAACTGGTTGCATTTCGACCTAAACTGCCCTATCAGCATCTACGGGAGCGTGCTAAAAAACTACCTAAAGCGACTCTCAAGGGCCTAGAAATGGAATTAAGCATCGGCGTCAAAGGCTTGTCAGTTAAGCGCTGCGAGTTAAGTAATTAGATCGTAGTGTTGAGTGCGGTCGGTAAGCCCCGTCGGCGATGCTGATAGAGCACTCCGGTCGCGGCGCGTGCCTACACACGCCGGTCAGCATCTCGATCGGGCATTTGAATACCAACACACACTGAGACATTATCATTTACGCCCTTTCACATCACCATAACCAATTAAAATCCATTACCTTCCAATCCACATCATAAGAACAACTAAAATCGTCAAGCTTTTACAAAGAGTCAACATTTAGTAAGTAATCATCTATTAGTTTCCAAAGCAGCATTTCTATAACTAAAATCCTTAATTCACACACTGCAAGGGATCATGCTCCGGGACGTACAGACTTGGGGGAAAAATTCAAAAATTAAATCACAGAAAAAGGTATACACCAAGTCTTTCAAATCATCAAAATGTCGTCTACGAAGACATGCGTTCAGAGGTTACCGCTTGCAGTTTGTTTAGTAGTCGTTAGATTAAGGAGCTAGGAAGATTATCTACACAAAGCTTTAAGGCACAAGCACAAACGCACATTGAAACAAGCACTATAGTAATTGGTACTCACTCCTTATAGCTGTACGGGGTTACCAGCGGCCCATACAAAGTCAGTGACGAGAGAAAAAAGAGAAAAACGCATTCAAATACATTTAAGACAAATTGTGCGAACATTGCAGGGCGAACGGAACTACTAAGTGAGAGATTACGAGTAGAACGCTTGTCGGCGAAATGGGGGGCACTCTTATTTTATTTCCTCGTGTATTTTGAGCTCTTTAGGAGGCGCATTCGGTTTAAGCCGCTTGGGACGGTCTAGGTTCGCGTGCATTGCCTTTTTCTGTTCGCCACGCGGAACAAACGGGAATGGGAATTTTTATTTCTTCAATAGAGTGAAAATGTGTAGAGTTTGTTTGTCACGAAGGATGTTTTTCGTGCGACTGAGCTTACACGAGCGTTTAACTACGTTCACAAAATGTTGTAGTGGGACAGAAAAAGGCAAGGTGCACACGCCAGCAGCCGCTCGCCGCCCGCCGTGCAGAGAAGTCACTCACACGCACATGTATTGATTAACGCGACGGCGCCAGTCTATGTGTGTGTGTGCTTCTATGTGTCTGTCAATGTGCGCCTTCGTACCTTCTGTGTGTGTGATGCCTCGAACCTCGTGTATCCTCTGTGATGTTTGTGACAGTGTCAGAGTGTCCGTTGATGGTCTTCAAAATACTCGTCTGTATTTGATATAAACTCGGCCTTGTACTTTACAGGAGTGATTGATGTCTGGTATATCACGCAGCGTTCTTTGAGCCCCACCCGTTCGTTGTTGACGGCAATAGCGAACGTTAGGCATAATAGTATTCTGTTTATGTCACAATATCTAGTGTGCATGCACGACGAAAGTCTGATAGAGTATACGGAAGAAAGAAGAGAGGCGAGAGTGAAACTGCTACTGCCAAGAAGAGGTAGCACAAGAGCAAGTGAGATAGACAGAGAGACAGAGATAGAAAGAGGTAGCGCGTAGTCTAGTAACCGAGCTGAGCAGTCGGGGAGTACAGGCGAAGAGTGTCGCGGACCTATCCCTGGGATCCGTCGCGAGAGTTACCAATAGGTGTACAGTCAGTAGGTACAAGATAGGAATTTAGACGGAGGATCCGGGGGACGCGGCTCGACCCGCAGCCTTCCCGCTAATAGTAGATAGTAGTCAGGACAGTACAGTGAGTAAAGAAGTAGTAATTGTGAGTAGTTCAGTAGCATGCGCGCGTGTCGTGTGGGGACGGTATTGGTATTCAAATGCGGCGCTCGGGCCGTGGTGCGTGTGGAGCGGTCCGCCAGCCGCGCGCTCGCTCAGCTCGCTCGCCGCTCTGCGCGCTCAGCGCCCATGGTCGGCGACGCATCGGCGCTGACCGCGCAGAGCAGCGCTCGCGGCCGAGCTGCGCGCGGCTGCACCGAGTGTGACGCACTCGCTCTCTCACCTCGTGTCATCGCTAGTAGTGCTGAGTGATTCCTAAAAGTGCAGTATTCACCTCACGCAATCAATACGCATATAATATATAAACCGTAACCAATTGCGTGCAGCAAAACGTGAAACCTATCTGGTGCCCAGTGAAAACTTAATTGAACGAAAAACGGTGCGGTGTCGGTAAAGAAAGCATGCAAAATTGTGTCCATCGCTAAATACTCAACAACTGTGCGCCAAAATCAATATATAACGGTGCCGTCGACACTATACCAGGTGCATTATAAACTTTGCATTTCAGTGAGTGCCATCTTAACGAGTCATGACGAATCATATGACGCGTCACCAAAAGAAATCATTACATGTGACAAGTGAGTGGAAATGTCAACTCTATGTCGCTGAACACAGCGACTATAATACAGTGAAACCAAAATGATCATCTGTGACATGATTATAGATATACATGGAAATATTATCGGCAAGCATAGTATTACTTTTTACGAGAACTGAACCTCCTTGCTTAGAATCCTGCTATATGCTCACAAAAAAGGAACAAAAAGAAAAAATGACATTAGTATCTTTGGTAGTATTTGTAGCGCATCGAGTTTGCTAATGTGAATGAACTATTCCGCTATGGTATTAATGGATTATTTGATAATAGCCCACCACCAATGTAAAACCAACAAATATTTGCACAAATTAAGTTCACTCACAGTCAAAATGGAACTGCCTCCTTTGCTTACCATTTCAAATCGTTGACAACAAGCAGTTCGACTTTCACTGTAGTTATGTTATAAGGTAAAATTATTCATATGGAAATTATTTATATTTTATGAATTTTCGACATTTATATTAAAAGTTATGCTCATATGAATAATTTTATACACCACTTTATACCAACTTTGTCGAATCCCATGGTTTTGTTAGTAAATATAGATCATATATGTATCATTAGAAATCATTGTCATTGAATATTATTGTACGGGTAAGATAATTAGTTGTAATAACAGAGGATGTACTAAGCGATCATAATATCGAATGTACATTACAACGCATTGAAAAATTCATAGCTATTTAATACAAAAATATTTTAAAAGTAAATGAACTTCCAAAACTCCTCTGATATTACATAGCCAAAGAACTTTGTTAATTTGAAAGATAATTAAATTATTCATCAATTATTAGCAATTAATTCTTTGGCCCGGCATCGCTCAATTTTATGATTTCATGTTTATTAACGCTTCCTCAGATTATATTAAAAAGTTCATACTTAAGAGTTTTTCGTTTAGGAATTCTTTTGTTTTCTGGAAAGGGAGGGTAGTCATAAGATTGAGTCGAGTCGGAGGGGCGGGGTGTTAGTGAATGTGTTGCGATGGTGAGACACGTACCGTCTTCATGCGTGCGCACGGTGACGGGGTAGGAGGCGGGCCCGTCGCCCACGCTGGTGCCCGCCAGCACCCAGATGCGGTACTCGGTCCAGCGGCGCAGCTCGTCCAGTACAAACGACGTCTGATTCAGTTTGACGACTGTCGCCTCAGAATCCCCCCGCCCAGACTCCACACAAAGCAGCTTGTAGTAAGCGATCCGTCCGTTGGCGCGCTCGGCGGGCGGCGGCGCCCACGACACGCGCACCGCCGTGGGCGACACGGCCGTCGCCGTCACATTCATGGGCGGCGCTCCAGGAACTAAACAAGCTCAACGGTAAGAACATGCCGGCACAGATCCGCGGATCCGTGCCCACCTGCAACTGAAATGACGCGCGACGCCTCGCCGCGCGCTCGTTATACCAACACACACCGACCTAACCGATGCAATCACTGAATGCGATTGAAAATAAAAATAAAATGTGCCCAAAAATAAATGAAAAAAAAAAACGACATCAGTCGTCAAAATAAAGGAGCATGCACGGTTTGTTAGTGTGGTGTGATTGTAGGATCCGCTCGCCCATACATCTCTAAGTCTCATCCGTCACACTTTCCCCTGTTGGAAGAAAATTGTGATGATTATGTTCTAGCTTACGACGCGGAGAACACTATGTTTTACCCGAGTGATAGATGATGCGGCAGTCGGGTGATCGAGACAATGTGATTGATGGAGCCCGATGAACTTAATGACAGATGAGCCAATATTTCCAAATGTCGTCCGCGTCGTCGGCGTTTGAATAAAAAAAATCAGTCGAGGCGTTAACCTCGTATTTAAAATCTGACCTACGAACAACATAAAGCTACTACTAAGGTACGGTGTACGCTTTCAATGAAGCAAATTGTGAACAAGTTCGACGGAGTTCCGTGGAGTCGCGCAATCAAGTTATGGCGTACACTTTACCGTTTCGACAAATTTACGATTACAAAACACATATTGTGATATAAAACTTGGTGCTTGTGCTGTATTACTGGCAGCGTGCCGGGCAGGTGCTCTTATGTGAAATATTACATTAGGAGTTACCTGGTACACCCACAAAAGGTTCACTCACTCATATTCTCAAGCGATGATCGGAAAGGAGCCACTTTGCGGATTGCACAAATAGCAGAACGTGAATTCTTTACAGAAACAATTGAAAGCGATTTCGATAAATTGCTTTTGATAGCGAAGTTTAAGAGATAGCGCAGACGAGCAACTTTAGTCTCCGCAACTTATTTGTTTCTCATATCGAGTCTACGGGATTGAATGAAAGTGCGCGCATGTAGCGATGGGACGGCTGGAAGACTTTTTTGTCCGCGGGTTTGACTGGCGATGCAACTATCGCCCCGTCTATTGGTAGCAAATTTAAACAAATAAAGTCGCGTCGCTCCCATGTACGCATTTCCCGAATTTCGATGAGGAGACAAGACAGAGACAAAAAAGTTGCCGGGCAACTAAATTGCTCGTGGGCACCATCCCTTATTGCGAAAAGCGGGTAAAATTTATGCAGTTTATTCCATATTGAAAGAATTTGAGATCCGTTTGGATCTTCATCCTTTGGTCTCGTGGCTCGTTCCCTCCCATCCTATCTACACTCACGCTTCACGAGACGTCACTCCGAGTGTGCTGTGTGGCACATACCGTATTGCTTCGTCCGCACGGCGATAGGGGGCGTGGTGGCGCCCTCGCCGCGTTGTGACCGCGCCGCCAGCCAGATGTAGTACAATGTGTTGGGGTACAGCCCGTTCAAAGTGTACGTCTCTGTTATTGGTATCCGCCTAGAAGTTGGACGTGGCATAAGAAAGAAAGAAGGACAGAAAATATGTTTATTCCGCCCAAATGCACAGTCAAATACAAAAATCTGTCGGGCCACGTCTAGATTGGGCATTACAGTGTTAAACCATAGACCGAGCATAGTTGTCTATGTCTATTAGAGATTTATAACTTAGAAAATTCCGCTGAGCATGAAAAACATTTATCACCCAGGAAATATGTACACAAGTGTAAAAAGTACGTTGAACCATTAAACCTTTGAAAAGACACGACAGGATTCAATATTATGGAACATGGTAAAATTAAAAAATAAATAAAAAGTCGGCCAAAAATTATCTTAACATCGTATGACCACTTCAAATAGGCCTCACGGGCACTCACGACAGTTTTGTTACACGGTGTTCCGTGTACAAACCGGCTTGCACAGGCAGATCTGTGGTGAAGCTTGTGCGTGTGGTAGGCCCATAAAACTAAATTCTACAAGTCCTTACTTCCTATGGTGCTCCTTGGCGTAAGTGTCGTTCCAGTACAGCTCGTAGGACACGATGTTGTCTCCCGCATGAGCTGGTCGTCTCCACGACAGCGTCACCGAGGTCTCGCCGGCTTCCACTGCTAGCAGGTTTGAAGGTTGCGATGGTACTCCTGAGAACAGATCGTAGACTTGGAATGATGGGCAAGAATGTAGCGAAATATTAAAGTCAAAGCTGGTCAAGTTTGTGGTATTGTTCGAAAGAGTAACTGAGGTAGGTTTTAGTCTGTAAAAGTCTGACACGTCCTCTTGCGCCATACTTAGCTGGAGCATATTTGATGATTTCTTACGTAAAAAAAGGCTGATTAAGTCAGATCTTGTGAACAGTTTGCACGGATTCTTGGGTAAAGTGATGAATTTGGTGTTTTTTTTTGTTGCATAATGCACGAATACAACATAAGTTTGGAGGATTTTAACTTTTCATAGCTGCGTCATAACTGCAAATATTTTAAAGAGATTTGCAAAAGTATCCATGCTCCTTTAAGCAGTGGGACCAAAAATATCTCCTAAATACACTTTATCCACATAAGACTGACATATTTGACTAACAACGATGTCAACTTAATTAAAACATACAACTTAATAATCCAACATACCTTGCTGCGTCTTAACCTGTACGGGCGCCGATATAGGCCCCGGACCCACCGAGGTGAACGCCTGTACACGAATGGTGTACACGGTGTGGGGGGTCAACTCGCTGATCGTCGTTAGGTGGCTGTTGTCCATCTGTAATGGAAGGTAGGTAAATATAGGTCGGACAAAATCTGAGTTCAACCAACACGAGAAGAAGAATGGAAGGTAGTTTGTGACTTTATAGTTTAGTTATGACGTCGAGAGGGAGTTCAGGTTTTTAGTGTTCCGCGTGCCGACCAACCGATGGACCAGTAAAGCACAAAATTGGTGTCTTGCAATCAGACGACGGAGTTGCGGTAGACCACGAACGAGGTGGCTTGATGACCTGAATGTGTTCCTTAGGAAGAAGTGGTTTTAAGCCGGGAACTATGGAACGAATGGAGGTGGTATTTCCCAGTACCTACTGGGACAGTATAGGTTACATAATAAAAATGTAATAAAATACTGGGGTGGAAATTTAGTCACATACGTTTAATTCTAAAAATAAATGTTATTGTAGTCGTTAGACAAGTTTTCTAAACAAATCCTGTCAAACATTTTTGTCCCACATATAAAAGTTACGTTAACATTATAAAATCGATCTTAGTTATTTAGAATTATTTGACAGTTGGTGTGGTTTTATCTCTATCAGTATTATAGACTTCGAAATAGACACTAAAAGTTTTCGGTTCAACAGTATCTGTATTGATTTATAATATATTATTTATTAGTTTCCAAAGTTTGAAATAAATTGAACGTTGACGTTTGGACGTAGATGAAAATTGATTCACCAACTTTAGCTTTTTTTTTGTTATTACTAGCTGTCACGGCAAACATTGTTCTGCCATATAAATTATATTATTTAAGAAAAAAAATGGGAGATTGAAATAGGAGAGCAAAAATAGCCTATTCTCTATACCTATTCTCAGACAGACCTACTAAAAATAAAATCAGTCAAGTCGGTTTGGACAGGTTCGGAGAATTTTGATAACACACACGAGATTTTTATACCTGAGTATAATAAGATTTTACTCAGTAAAACAGAAATTAATAAAGCCAATAGAAATGTCAAGAATAAACATCTAGTTCCATCGGTTTGCTGGGATATTTTAGTTGTAAAAGCGCGTATTGATTATACTCAGGAAAATAAGAGATGTATAGCCAATAGAAATGTCGAGAATAAACATTTCGTTTCATCGGTTTGTTGGGATGCTTTAACTGTAAAAGCGCATCTATTCATTTAGTTTGTTACTTAATTAAAACACTTTTTGTAATCAATTAAGCATCAAATCTTAGACGGTTCTGTGACAGATTGTAATGTTTAGTTAGAACTTACCATTTGTGAATGCCATGACTGCAGTGATTGTGAAGGGTCTGTCGTGTAGTAGATTTTGTAGCCCTGCAGAATAAAACAAAATTATTAATAATGTCTCTCAATTGACCAAAATATTTGTTCTAAAAAATATTTTAATACTATCTAATCCGTGCCCACTTCGCTGGGCGTCAAGAATATTGATGTGAAAAACTGAAACAGAATGTAGCTTCCTACTATTGAAAGAATGAAAACACCAATTCTTCCTCTTTATAGTATCAGTATAGATTCGTGTATAAATAGCCGTTCTAATTCCAGCTGTCTCAATTTCACTCCTCAATCTTCTGATACTATTAGTTTAACACTTGCGCTTTCATCAAAGCTGAATTTACGAGATCTAAGTGCCTATATCCAAACTTCGGGGTAAGGCGATCAAATCTTGCAATCTAATTTGAGCAGAAACTACATTTAGAATTAGTTATTCCCTCACCGTAACTTGTCCGTTGGGTGTTTCTGGTTCATCCCATTGAATAACCATTGTGCTGGAACTCAGCGGCCGAACTTGAACGTTCCTTGGTGCTGAACCAGGTTCTATGAAAAAAAAAAACAATTTGATAGTGATGTAACACTTAGTTTGGGCTAACCACCCACGTTAGTCGATTTTAATTTATTGTTAACCACTTCTGCATGCGTGTTCCTTTATACATTTAAACATTCCATTTTTAAATATTCTTCTCTGAATCAAAAAAAAATCTGTTCTATAAAACGAAAAAGCGAGCCGAATAATTTGTTGAGTTACTTAGACTACACGCGTCTTCTTTTTAAATTCAAGCAATAAGTAATCGTATTTTAGAATACTAAGAGCCTTTTTATAAATATAAGTAATTCAATTTCAACTTTTATAAACATGTATATTTTAGAATCCATCTTAAAAGACTAAGTACTCATCTATTCATTCACTACATTTGAGCTTTGATTGACACAGAATTAAAAAGTTAATACCAACATTAAGAAAACATGACAGTTGTTATTACAATTCATAAAACTTAACACCAATAACAAGCCACTAAGACCAAAACATACAAAACATAAAATTTAAGAACAAATGTAAAAACTAGAATATCTTTTATTGTTGTAAACGTCAAGTTTATAAAGAAAAATGATGATAAAAATATTCTTGTTTCATGAAACAGATAATGCCGATCTGACTGCTACAGAATTATTCGGCATAAATACTATCAGACACCCTGCTATTGTACCCGATACAATAAAACGTAAACATTTAGAAGTTCAACTAAGAAGCGACGCAACTCATCTCAATTATGTACAAAATGAAAATAAAAATAATAGGACAATAACCGTCGGGGACACAATGACTGTCTTAATAGGATTTGTAATCGCTGCCTCTAACACGAAAAACGGGGCGTCACTCAATGAAAAAATCTCTTTTCTGTTTATAATACTCGCGAAGGGCGAAACAATAAAAGTTTTGGGACTGTGCGATATTAAAACGCTATAATCTTGTTTGGGTTCAGAATCCGGGTCGTCGACGTCAGACCAAACTTTCCGTTTATTAGAAATGTAAAGAATATCAAAAGACCTGTTGGTAATTTTATATACCAACGTTTTCATTAGCAATTCATCCAAGTTTTTATTTTGTCTGTCTTGTGACATCCCGCTATGGGGACGTAACCGACGTTCCACGACTCAAATTTAATATATTTTGCTGAAGGAAATTAGATATGATGGTTTAACATTTACGAAGCGAGAAACGTTCGGGTCGCGGATAAAGAATTGAAACTTCCACCACAGGGTAATTGTAAGGTAAATATTTAATAATGTAATTGAGCTGAACAAGCACAGTCACACCAAATTTGTCATGTATCGCGATAAATACCATAAACATGCAAATGATTAACAAATTAACCCTTTGTAAAGCGAGATATTAGCTACACCCAGTCGACTAATTAAATATATTAAATTACGAGACAGCCTACATGACATGCTATCATCACAACGCCCAGATTTTAGAAGTTTAGAAGTAGAACCACAAACAACGCCGTTAGGTAGATATTGGTTTACGAAAAGTCATAATGGTATACTTACTGGCACCTCCATACAAGGAATCCACTGCAAGACGGCAAGGAAACAAATAACAGTATTAGTAAGTAGAAGTCACGTGAACAGTAACACACATCACACAGGTGCCGCAGACGAAACTTTAAAACGTGTGACACACAACGGACGCTCATCTGATCCTAACATCGATAAAAACGAAATGGTGCATGATTAAACGAACAAAAAGTTATACGCTCTACGTCTAGATACTAAAAAGAAAAGTAAAAGTGCAAATGAAATAAAAGTCTATGATAATTCAGAAGCGAACTTACATGAAGCATCGGCGAATGTCGAACGTCGGTTATACGCGCAGGCATGAAAAGACGATCAAAGAAAATACCTTAAAACTGAGAATTGAGCGCAAGTAACGTAAAAGAAATCTATTTACCCAATTCAAAGCAAGTAAAATTAATTTTATACTCGACAAAATTGAAAGCGAGACAAGAGAAAATGAAATTAAAACAAGCGTATGGGTAAATGCGTAGAAATGATAATTTTTCATCGTCTATTATAAATTGGGATTATTAAGAAGATGGCGTTAGTAAGATGATTTATAAATCTCGTTCGTCTCAAGTTGAGGAGATGAGATAATATCTGAAGAGGGGCCGATAGGACATGATATTGATGTCGTCCATTATATTAATGGGGTTCTAAAGTATCGTGAAATTTTACACTTTCAGTTTTAATATAAGAAAGATAAGTCGTTTTCAAAGTTTATAGGAGACTTGCTTAGTGCGTCAAATGACATAATGTCTTTCGGAGCCCTAATTTTAATCTTAACTACCCTCCCGACCCAGGTTTACACGGTGTAAGAAGTCTTTGAAATTGTCTGCCTTTATCTATTATAATATGCTGCACTCTTATCTATTGGTGAAAACTGCATAAAAATCCGTTTTTGATTTTAGTGCGAAGAGACTGGCTGACTGGTAAGTATATACTGATGATTGTTTTATAATATTATGTAATAGCTACATCTTTTTTAATCCATGTCTCTTGTCATTTAGTAAAAGACTCTATGAACATTACCAGAAAGAGCTATTTACAATAACGGCACGCTTACAGAATTCAATTGTTTTTTCTACAAATCTTCCATCTTCACCGACATTTTTTGCCATTCAAAAAAAGACTCTATAAGCATTAGAGATGCCTTACCAACAACCGTTACCTCACACTAAGAACCGTGACTCACTCGAAGGTTCACACTCGATTGACTAAAACCCTCTACATACCAGTTTCTCCCGTGGTGATGACCGCTGGCGCCGACGGCGGTCCCCGGCCGATGTTGTTCACCGCTATGACGTACATCTCGTACTCCGTGTACGGTGATAGATTGGTGACTGAGTAGTACTGCGTGATGACTCCTGATATCTCGCTGAATGCCTGTGTTTTGAAAGAAGATAAAGATGAATAAAAATGAAACATCTACCTGCCTTTTCCCAACTATATTGGGGTCGGCTTCCAGTCAAGCTGGATTTAGCAGAATAACAGTACTTTACGAGGAGCGGCTGCCTACCAGACCTCCACAACCTATTAACGGGGGTGTACCGTGTAAACCTAATAATAGAGGAAAAATAAGTACCGATCATAATAAAATTGAGTTATCCCACTAAAAATCTAGGATCTCTGTTGTTTTATTTTTTCACTTATCTCTGTGTAGGAGTACTAAGGATATGTTAGGGCGGCGGGCTGGCTTCAAAGAGTTACCACGGCCTTGTAATGTAAAGGTTGACACAAGGAACACGGGTAGGTTTTAGTTCGTAAAAGTCTGACTCTCCTCCTTATTCCATTTCGAAAGAAAGAAGTTATTTGTTACTTTGCCAAGGAAATTAGAAAAGGGAGGGGGTATTACGAACCTGTTTTTGTCAAAGTAATCCATCTCAATCCCGCTATACCTATTTGAGTATGACTTCATAACGTGACACTTTATTTAACATAGATAGAAAAAAAAATTAAAACACTTAACTAATTAAAAGTATTATACAATAAAGACACTAATAAAGTACTAATGGAATAATAGTTAAAAAGTTCGTTCTTTCCGTACCCGCATTTTCGAATAATTCGAGAACGCCGTTCGAGGAGGATACAAGGGGTAGTAGTGAAGTTTTGAATTTAGAACTACCTACTTCTTTTTTATTTATATAAAATTTTACCAATGTTGACTTCTTTTTATTCTGTTTATTTGCACATTAACATTTAAACTAATAACACATAAATTAAATACGGAATTCTACTATATTGTCTTATATTCTGAAAAATGTATTTATACTGGCGTCCTACTATTCTACTGTTTTCTGGGAAAACCAGCTAACGTGGTCCCGATTTCCAGTAATACAATAAAACTGCACCTAACTGTTTCAGTTATGAATGGTAATGGAAAATGTTTTCCAGCATTTCCGACAAATGTCACTTCATATTAGAAAATATTTTCAACCCTAAAATGCTCATTGTTGTCAAACTAACGCACGTCAAATTTTGACGTTGTCAAATGAGAGAGAGATTTTATTCGATTGATCGAACAACTTGATGGTTCTCAATTGTTTAGACTTTGACTCGAGTCCGACTCGGTCTATTATCGGTCTATGTTATTTCGACTGGCGTGGCGCCTTTTCCTCGAGTTGTTACTCTATGGTTCTGAGTTTCGAGTGAGACTGACTGATTAGTAACAATCAAAACCCAGAGCAGTCGAATCCGTTGACTCGAAACAATTGAAAAACACCTCCATTCTTTTGTAGAACGGTAATCGATGGTTTATTTTAAATCCGACTCCCAATCAACACGGATCGCCGATTGCTAAACTAATGTGATTTTTGTCGTCTTACCTGATTGGCGTACTTCGGCTTGTACTGTATGACGTAGTACTGGGGTTCCTCAGGCCCGTTGTAGGTCCATGTCAGTCTGACGGTGGTGGCTGTGATTTCTGAAGGTCGCACCTCCGTCGGTGGGCCCGGTAGCGCTGGTCAAAGAAACAATGGTTAGAATGGAATGCTGCATAGAATATAAGATGAGAAGACTGGATTTATTTTTTAGGATTCCAAAGAAAGGTTGATCTGCGACTGGTAGTAATGAAAACAAAACTGAAGTGCTCAACTAATAGAAATTTGATAATTGCTACAGTCTTAAAATAATCAATCTTGAAGTTATACAATTTAAGAAAAAAATATTCCTAATATTAGTGGTTACTGTTACCTTGCCTATGAACATTTGCCATAACAGAATAGCAACTCTTCTAAGAGCATTTTTTTTTGTATTTAAAAAATTTCTCTAAAGTGTCGTGTTTTTGGTGAGTCATTGTTTAATGCCTTCATTTCCTTAAATTTTCTCGAATAGCTTGGGGTCGTCTTCCATTCTAACCGGATGCGGCTGAATCCCTTTGTTTCAAATGCAGTCGATCAGATTTCTACAACCTAGTCACTTGGCAACACAATACTTCTTGGATAAACTGATGGTCAGATTTTCAGGCATTTGACTACCTCTAACGACTATCAAAGATCTTTGAATGACAACAGTCTAGTAGCTTTACGTATTTTCCATGGCATGGAGACGGGTTGTCAATAATATTTAATAAACTTAGGGCCTGTTTCACAATGTCCGAGTAGGCACTACTCACTGAATAAATTCAAAAATGTGACAGAATTCGTATGAAATTATCTGTCAAGTAAGATACTCGAAACTTAATCATAGGTGGTGAAACAGGCCCTTAGAAACTTACATATGAATTGAAAAATCGACATTGATACTTCTAACTCGCAACCTCATACAGAAGTAAGCTTAAGCACTGATTTAAAACCATTGCCAAAATAATCATGATATACATATCACATCGACTGTCATAGTTGTCAAAATCATAAATTTTGACAGCACTAATAACCCTTATTAACTAAAACAAAGCCGACGTATGCCTTTGTGTAGCACACACAATAATAATTATGTTTAACGTTTAAACATTCATAAACAGTCATTGTCATTAGTGGATACAAATTAATTGATGTTTAATTGTTTCGCTTTAATACGCTTAAACATTAATGCATTGTGGAATAATGACTGTCTGGATCTATAATTACTATTGTACAGGTCACACGAATAGGATTTGCTGTTTAATTATTTTGATTTTATGAAACGATAGCATTATTATAATGTTATTTAATGATAGCTGCGAGATTGTTTAGAAAAGTCACTATGGCTCTGAAACGCAAAGGACAAATGAAGGAACACGGGTCGTTTTTAGTCAGTAAAAATCTGTCACTCCCTTTCGCTCTACACAGCGAGGGAAAAGTCATTTTGATGGTTTGCCTTCCAAAAAACCGATACTAAAATTGTGCCTTCCATTGGATGTTCAAATTACTTATTTAAAAATATCAAAGAATGTCAATAATGTTTTTGACACTGACATTTTTCGTTAATGACATTTTACGTCATCGCTAAAATTTGAAGGGTTAAAGTATTTTTCTCCAGTCCTGTCATGTTTTCTCTTCACCGCGCTTTGAAGTCCGCTAGTGTACCTTTGTGTTGCATGAAGTTTAAATAAATAAAATAATTAAAATATCAACTGGCGATCGTTTAAAACGGCCATTAACCGAAAGTTAACGAACACTAAACGCATCAAGCAACCTAATCCATTGAAAATTAAATTGAGAAAACGTTGCTCCGAGTTACAATATTAATCATTAATCAGGCTGACATTCGTTTGTCTCCCGGGCCCCGCGCAACTTTGCAACCCTTTCAATTATGAATTATAACACTAATTCATAATGGATGTCGTCTTGCCTTGCCGCAATTTATCAAATTGATTTTCGCAAATCCCTCTTTCCACCGGCGAAGTTATTACCATAAATTTGCAACAGTTATCCCAAGAAATTATGAGTGTAATTTGATTCAGTCACTCATCTACTCGACTTGTAGTCGAGAGAAATTGCTCGAATTAATTAGGGTATACTAGGGCAGTATAGGGTTAAGTCGTGACAGCATTTAAAAAGTTATCGGGAAGTGGAGCGCGATGATTGGCCGGTGCATCGAATGTTGATTCAAATTTAGAACGGGATGTTCTATTTGAATTTTGTTTTGGCTTTTGTAGCATAGATGTTAATTGGTTGTGGTTTGTGTTTTAATACTAGGTTTTCAATCGGTTCAAGCTTAATTACTGGCAAGTTTCACCTATCGAAAACTAAAATATTTTTTAAATTCATTCCTTATTTTTTCTGAGATTAGCGCATTTCATCAAATTCATCAGCTTTATAATATGAATGAAGATTAGATATAATAACTTCTGCTTGCGGTACTGCCCGCAAAACTCATGATTTAACAATAATTTATAACCTATAACAATCAGGGACAGCACAGTTACATATTAGTGAAAACATTTTCAGGATCGGCTGAGCAGTTTCAGAGATTACCTTATACATACAAACTCACATAAGGGACCCTTAAAGAAGTCATTGGAATCACCGTACTCTGGCCCACACCAAGTAATAGAAAGAGGACCCAAAACATTCACAATAGACATTCAAGGGAAACACGTTACAGTAACCATTGACAGACTGAAACCAGCATATATGGCTAGTAACGATGATGGTTTGTCACATAAAATATCACATAATAGTTAATGTTGTAGAAGGCTAAAGTTTGTGTGTACGTTTGTTACTTCTTCACGCACAAATCGTTTAATAGATTACGATGAAACTTAGACGGGTACGGGGACCATATGGAATAGCACATATGTAGAATATTTTTATCCTGGAAATACATTCTCTTGGGATGTTTTTTTACAATCACGCGGACGAAGCCGCTAGTTTACAATATGTCTAGTAGGTACTTACATTGCACTTTGACCTCAGCGACCGCTTCGATGACCCCGAGCACACTGGCGGCCTCACAGGTGTAGTTCGCAGACTCCCTGATGTCCTCCAACTTCAGGGTGTTCAGGCCTAGAGGCGGGTTGTCTTCCGGGGTCAGCCATTTTGTTAAACCTGCGTCAAATGTTGTGTTAGTACATTTAATTACAATCTAATATTTAAAGATACCAGAAGTGTGAATTAACGTAAGGGTCATTTTTACGTTTTAGGTAAAAGGCTCTTAGGTTAAATTCATACTCCTGGTATCGATAATCCATCAGGAAATCAGGATCAATATTTCATGCAATTCATTTTTGTCCTACACGAGGTTGTTCAATTGTTCCTGTATCGTGAGTACGTACACAAACATGTAAAAAGTTTGTTTACTTTACTAATATGTAACAAATATTTACGTAAAAAATGATATTCATAGGACCGGTTGGGGATGCAAACGTTAAATTCTGTCCATTTAATTCGATTCCAAAAATTGTGTAATTTTATTCAGTTGATTTTATTTTACATAAAGGATTATGAACTTTATGTCAAATATAAGCACTTAAACAAGTTACAAGCTAGTGGACGGTTCTAATTGCTCGTATCATATACAGGAAAATCGGAAGGAAACTACATGGTTACTTTAAAAAAAAAGTTGACAGTGACAAAATACCCGCGTGACGTATGTGATTTAAAACTTATATCTTACCTTTTCTCCATTTGACAGTGGGCATGGGCGATCCAAAGGCGACGCACTTCAGGGTCAGGTTCCCGCCCAGCATCACCTCTGACTTGGGCGGCGGCGGTATCGAGAACTGGGGGGCTACTCGTCTCACTGTGAACAATAAGATGGTACTGGTTTATATAGCTGTTAGTTTGTATATCAGTAAATGGACAGGCCCACGAGGGTTAACTCAGATTTACGATGAAACATTAACGATTTAAAATTAAAGATTAAAAAGGTATTTGGATTGAAGATTACGATTAATTAATCGTATTCTATTTTTTGTGATTATGAACATTAATCGTAATTAGTGTCTACCTAATAATGGAGGAGCTCGTGGCTAGATTAATAACAGCCGCACAGGTCGATCTTCAAGGTTAAGCAACGCTTGCCTAGGTTGGTCTGTGGATGGGTGACCATCTTAATATAACGAGTTTCCTCCGTGCCTCGGAAAGCACGTTAAGCCGTTGGGCCCGGCTGTCATTTGGAGATCTTGGCAGTCGTTACGGATAGTCAGAAGCCAGTAAATCTGACTCCAGTCTTGCCATGAAGTACCGTGTTACCCCAGTTAATGGGTTGTGGAGGTCTGGTAGGCAGCCGCTCCTCGTAAAATACTGGTATTCGGCTAAATCCGGCTTGACTGGAAGCCGACCCCAATATAATTGGGAAAAAGGCTAGGCAGATGATGAGTGTCTACCTAATAATAATAAAATATATTGCTGCTGTATGAATAGTTTTAAGAGAAACGGCTTTATCATATTTTGTGATTGAAATATGACAAAATTAAAGGGATTAGAACTGAAAAACAGATTTGCTAATTACTTTCTTTTGGCAGATGATTTTTATTTTTCGTACGTCGACCATTCTGCGAGATCTAGGTTTGAACGTGATTGCCTACTTAATTAAAAACCAAATTATTTAATCATGATTAATGATTATTTTTAAATTTCAATTACGATTGTTAAATTAAATTGATAATTAAAATTAATAATGCCAAAATTATTCATAAGTAAATCCAACTGCCCACAAACATCCCAAAGCCACATCAAAATACAACCGCCACCATAAATAAACAACCTAACACTCGTACATTATCTAAACTAGCTCATGAACCCGTCACTCTCGTCACCACTCCATAACAAGTCAGGAGTGAGAGGGAGTTATGTGCGCAATGATTGCACAGCTTCACACAGCCAATGAGCGTCACTAACGGGCCTCATTAACATTCAGTGTTATTGTAACTGGAGAGGGGAAGGGTGGGGGAGGTAAGGTAAGTTTACCTTGGTATAGTCCATCTAATGAAAGCACGACCTGAGAAAAAGAGGTTTAATCCAAAAATTATGTATGTGGTATTACTAACTAGTAGGAGAATCATGTTTTGTCACTTCACAATTTTTTTCATTTCCTACAATTACGGCTGAATAATGGTGCCAATTAAATTTAAAAAATAAACTCCAGGTCGCGCTTTCATTAGACGCATTCTAGCTAGTATTTAGGTTCGCAAAGAATTGTTGTAAAATAAAAATTTTTCAAATAAAGATTTATCATCTTAGTTGGCAATAAATAATAGGCCTGTTTTGACATTTGAAGAAATCGCATGCTCTACCTACTATAAAGTAAACGCAGGATACTTGCAGTATATTTTATAATTTGTAATCATTAAATTAGCGTTAAATAGTATGATGAAATATATTGAATCCTTTCCCGCTCACTATATGGTAAGCATGCAATTTTTTTAAATACCAAAACGGACCTATCATTTTACAACTCTTATAAATATTATAAACGCGAAAGATTGTATGTATGAATGTGTGTTACTCTATCCAGCAGAAACTTCTGAGTGGATTTCGACAGATTCCTTCCAGAGTTGGTTTCTGGTTTCAGAGCTGGTTGGTTGGTTCTTTTTTTTCCTTTTCAGTTACAGATGCTTAAAAAACAGAAGTTGTGAACCGTCCATTCCTATTACTCCATCAACAATAATACATGGTATTGTTGTATTGACAATACCATTTCCAGCAAACATTAGCAGTTTGACTCTTGTATCGCATATCATGGCTTGTAATAAAGCCCAGTGGAGTGAATCAGGTTAACGACACCATCGTATGCGATGACTAGCCAGCATCAGTGAGGTACGGCGGCTCCGACCCGAGTCATTACTCCGGCCGCCGATTAGAGCGCGCAATGGTAAGCTAATTGACTGTAATTGTCGCTAGAAGAGGTCTTTGAAGCGTTTTGGTTGTTTGTTAATAGGTAAATAGGTGTGTGCATTGTCACTTTGGATAGGTGAAGGACAAGTATATAACAAAAGCCGTAAGAGTGTTGCTTTCGGTGTGTGTTCACAGTTAGGATGTCGAGATGAAAATTTTTGTAACCATTGAGACAGTGAAATCATTGTGTCAAGGAAAAAATTGAGCATTCTAACTCTGTTTCCGTATGTGTTAATTTCAGGAACAAATATTTCGAATAGAAAAAATCGTTTAGTGCTGGACTGCGCATTAATCCAAGAAAGCCATAGGCTTTAATGACATCACGCAGCAACCCACGGGTGTAGAGCAGTAACCAAAGACGCGGGAAGTAACCAAGTATTCCAATAAAACATACCACAGGGTAGATCCTGTGGTATTGTTTGAAAGTGTCGTCGAGGTGTTAAAACGCAAAGGACAACTTAAGAAATAGGATAAACTTTAACTGACTAAAACACATCCATCTTTCTAGACCCCTAGGACCCTTCATTCTAGAGCAGGAGAATTTATTAAAAAAAAAACCCGTAGCTAACAGAACAGTGCCTACAGGCAGCCCTACCTCACGTAATTACCTCCTCATCTCCTCACTCTGATAGGCCGTACATTTTTAAAAGGCGCCCCATGAAAGGGTCCTCACCACAACAGGCTCGTGACCTAAATTAGTGAGAAAAGATTATTTATTAACCCTTCGAGTATAGCCTATAAAACGCACCTAACGTCGGCGTATTTTGTAGGCCGTAGCTTGAAGCTTAGTGTCCACGCACGCGTAGCTTCGTAGAGGCGTATTCGTTATTATACGCTTGGTTTACCTACGCCTGCGTGAGCCTACATTATACAAGACTATGAAAATGTGTTGACGAAGCTGCAGTTTCATACCGTGGCCATCGTCGCGGTTTGTCTTTGCAGCTCCATAAATAAAGCTTCATATTTTTGTAATGACTGTAATAGGCCTTAGATACCTACACCATCGGAAAGTTAAAATTTCATCTTATGGAGCCCTAACAGCACTGATTCACTGAAAGGCGCATAGGACAACTAAACGACACAGGTGTGGTTTTAGTTAGTAAAAGCTTGACACGCTCTTCCACTCCACCGTAGAGCGGGAGAAGTCACATTGAATTTATTCTACAACGATCTCTTTAAATGTTTTTTATTTTCCCGCAAACGAAGTCGGAGGCGAAAGATAGTTAAACTTAAAAAACTAATCTCAATCGTGTTTCGTCTTATTTTTCTTTACAGAATTTTAACAATAAATTATAATAGGATAAGTGATATACACAGGCGAGCTTAAGCCACAATAGGTTTTTTGGGCAATTTTTATTAGTAGGTATAAGCTAAAATATTTCAGGTTCTCCTGTTACTAAATGATCCTAAGACGATCCACGTGCAAAGAATGAAGTGTTTTGAGATTTGTTAAAGTATGATTAGTACGTAAACGCTAGTAAACAGTAATCACTGTTTATCCTCTCATAAAGAGCACGTATTTAAACGATCGAATCTGATAGTTACTTTTTCGGCCCCTAAACAAAAACAACTGAGGGACTATATTAAATTAGGAGGATAAATATTAAATTTTAATACTTTTTAATATAATTCGATTTATCTATATTACTTTTTGTCAATTTAAATTTTAACACTCACCGATTATTACTGTCTGTAGGTATATAAGTTTTCATAGTTACTTCAAAATATTATTATTTTAGCAACTATGTATGTGAGTTCACCGACTTCTGTCTGAGTAACTTACCACGAAGGGAATAACGAGGGCATGGAATTTCCTCCAATTAGACCTATGCGTTCCAAGGCCGAGGTAACTCTTTCGACCAATCCCGCTGCTCCCGAATACTTCCGATGTGCCGCGGAATTGCCCGAAGCATTCACCGTTGGAGTCAGCTTACAATGTCCAAGTTGTCAAGTGGCATTAACTTAAACGCGGACGGAATTCCAAGTGCCGCAGGTGTATGGTTAAATGCTTATAATATTCTTGTATTATTTGTACGTTGGTTTAGTCTGAATTGGAAATAGTATCTAGATTATTTTGTGAGTAAATTAAAATATTAGGGACGTTAAATATCCGCAAGTCTTCTTTTTATTGTTAATGTTAGTTATATCTTTTTCACTTGCTGCTGACAGTGGCGTCGCTTGCGTTAAAGTAGAAAATTGGTCCAAGCGATGACAATTCCAGGATAAAAAGTATCCTTAGATGTGTTATTCTTGGAAATGGTTTACCAGTGTGTTAAATTCCATACAAACTACATTATATAAACAACACACATTTTTCAAATACTTAGACTTTTTTTAATTGACCGTTTCTTTTTATCTTTTATCGTTAAGTTCCTCGTTGGAACATTGCTAACTATTACTAACTAGTATTGAGTAGTAGTAGAAGTACTATTATTGAATTCTTCTATTAATTGTTCTAGCTGGCTCCAAAACTATTTGTAAAATAAAAAAAACATACCACTACTAATAAAACTTACACCACAGTTTATCCTAATAAAAAAGACACAACCTAAACGCCAACAATTTTCTTATCCTCAAGAAAAATTATGAAAAAACATCTTCGTTCCTCTAGTTACGAGTGTGTTGGACAAAAAAGGACTAACTTGGACTATGAGTAAGAACAGTCTGTGGTACTTTTCTTGTTTTAATTAAGGTGAGACAAGGGGAGAGGGGGGGACAGCTCAGCTTGGCGATCTGTGGTCGCCATTCTTCACTGACATTAGTGTTTGAAAATGGAACGCGTATGGAGTAATAAGCGACCAGAGACTATGGATTTGAAAAATATGATTTTGTCTTTGGGAACAATAAACATCTATAAATCTAGCTAGACAGAACTTCAAAATTTTTTGAAGTTCTTGGGAGAAATGATCGCCAAAGTTTTATAAAATAGATGGTGTTATTAATACATGAACAATATTTTCGTTATTATATTTTTAGTACAAAAAAAGACTAACTTAAAAATCTATGCATGTAGCTATAAATAGCGGGCGTAACTTTTAAATTTTCTGAAGGTCTAAGAAGAAATGATAGGAAAGAGCCTTATAAAATAGATGACGATACTAATTCATTCTTTATTTCGTTCGTTCGTTTGTAGAACAAAAAAGGACTAAGTTGGTCTAAGAATAGTCTGTGTTGCTTGGTTTAATTAAGGTGAGATGAAAAACCCGTGGCCGCTATCTCTCACTGACAACAATGTTTGAAGATGGAACGAGTATGGAGTTGTGAGCGGCTAAAATATTTTTTTTTGTGGTAATTTATCAAATTACCCACGGTTCTTGGCAAAACAAGAAGGTGAGTTTAGAAGTTTGACATTTTCTTCAGAACTTACTTACTTTTTTACTGAGCAAAGCTCATCTGTGTTTCTTCATTTTCCCTTTGCGCTCCAGGTCAAAGGTAACTCTTTTGAACAATCCCGTAGCCTAGTCAAAATTACCCTAAATCATGGGTGGGATGATTAGGATTAGGAGCACCTGCAGTCTTAACAATGAAATGGGCTTAGGCTCGTGCCTCACGCAATGACACCTGACCTGACCACTGTTGGTCATGTAGACAACTATGTTTACATTTCTTTGAAGTCATTACCTGGCTACCCCACCATGACGTCCTCGTGAGACATGAACTTTCATCATCATCATCTCAGCCGAAAGACGTCCACTGCTGGACATAGGCTGGGTATAAGAAAATCAATGAGAAATAATCATGACTAATGATCTGAACTTTAATTATCAAAAAGTATTTCACTACAATTAATATAAGAGTGCTTACCGCCATCTTTATATGAGATGCTTACCTCAACGAAACAACAAAAAGTAGCCCATTACAAGACAAGAACTAAAATTTTCCACTACGTTAAATTAAAGCCCGCTATTTCCCAGCACTTAGGTCGCCTTCCCTCATTCCTGTTAGAGAAATTATTATTCTTTTATTCAAAATGTTTCCGGAACGCGCTTCGCTACTTTGTTTCCACGATTAATTAAAATTAGTTGGAGCGGGCAGAGACGCCGTCCCTTGCTTTTTTAGGATGAGCTTGGAATAACGTTGTGAGAGCATTTCACATCACTTATCTGGTTCGCGTTAATTTGCTAATATCTTGAGGGTTCTCGTGTTAGTTTTGGGCTTTAGTTTTCAATTTGTGTGGGTAGTTTGAATTTTGATAAATAAAATTGTCTGGCGGAAAAGCCAGTAGGTAATTCATCATCATCATCTTACTGCTTTTGTCCTGTTTTATTTGGGGTCGGCGCAACACGTTTTTTTCTGCCACTCTGTCCTGTCACTCGCCACGCTATCACTAACTTTCTTTTCGTTCATATCTCTTCTTAAATAATCCATCTTTCCTTTGGACTCCCGCATCAATCCACATGTAAACACTAACTCTTTTAGTAACAGCCAGTACTTATGGCGTGAAATCCGCGGTAAACTGCTGTTTTTCGAAATAGAATAGATAAGGAGAAATTGCTATTTACGAATTGCATTTTCACAAAATTTTTAAGGCACTCTCATAAAAAATCAAACTAACAAACGTAACGTCCACTCCCATCAAAGAATCGAACGCAAATGACAATAACACCGCATTACCCCCACTCTAACATAGTACCAACCTACCCACACTTTCTTATTTAATACCTGTGACAGCTGGGTTCGTTCATAAACTCGCGGAAGACAGCTAACCCATGAATAAGTTCCGTTTTACGCCTACAACGTTATTAGTGTTGCCAGATTGGAGGTAAGGCTGCTACTGGCCGGTGGTAATGTCTCTCTTTATGCCTTTCATTTCGGCCGCAGATCTTCGTGTGGTTTTGGTGTTATTACTACGGATTTGGTAGCCTGTCTGTGTCTGGGTTATTGGCTGAATGTGATGTTGTGATGAGAAAATTGAAACTGCATTATTTTTGTAGGCTGTTTTTAGTGTGTATAGTCCAGTCGAGATGAAGGTGGAAAGATGAACTGGTCACAGAGCAAAATTAATGGCCCAGAAATGATGTATGAAGTTAGTGATTTTGGGAAATGGAGGCTTTAGCTTAGCAGTAGAACATAATGGTTTAATTAAATTAATCGAACTACGGAACATAGGTACTCTACTGCTGGAGATGGTCTACTCGTGTGCCAAGTTTCGTTTTAATGCATTCAGTCGTTTAAACGTGAAGGAGCAATAAACATTCAAACTTTCGCCTTCATATCACATAGCTTCAATATCAAATCTGAAATTTAAAAAAAATGTGTCGTGTTGCGCTACCGGCATTATGACATATTAAATCGTCAAAACATTAAAAAGCAGATTCTGTCGTGAACGGAGCAAACAGAAACAGACTTTAAAATGACGAGCCTATTTATACTATGACTGTATATTGACCAAGGTTCGTCTTGATAGTAGTGTTGTTAAAATGTGCATGAAAAGTTAAGTAAACATTAACATCAAGTACTTACCTTTTACATTTTCAGTAGAGTTGGAAATAAATTGAAAACTCCTTACAAGGCACTATCAACTTGTTGCAGTCTTTACTACGCAACTTAGTTGCTAACATTAAGTTCTAGTTACTTTGTAAAAAGTACGAATACACCTGAAGTTACGTTGCCTAATTTAGAGACTCTTTTGAAAAGAAAGGAGCAGTGAAAAGTCAATTTCACTATAAATACCGTCTATTTATAAGTCGTAACAATAACGTGAACTCAATATAAAAAGGAACCATAGAAAGGGATTTGCTCGGTAATTCTTTGTGTAATCACATTAGAAATGAAGATATTCGCGAGAGGAATCGCCAAACTTAAGTGGGGCTGTACACATTGCTTGTAGAATAGATGATCGATGGGGACGAAAGTTTCTGGAATGGCGACTACGTACCGGAAGATGCAGCGATGGAAGGCCTCCTACAAGGTGGACCGACGACCTGATGAGCGTCGCGGGAATCCAATGGATTCAAGACGCACAGGACTGGTCGTTGTAGCAATGCTTGGGAGATGTCTATGTCCAACAGTGGAGGCTTTCGCCCAGTAGTGGAATAGTAGGTAAGGGTTAAGAAGAAAAAAAATAACTTTTGGCTCGCTGGCTTCGCCGTTAGTAATTAATTAACAAACAACCAATCGTACAGACTGTCATTCTTATAATGTTAAGTAAATAAATCCACAGTCGATCGATGCTCTCAAAGTTACACTCGTCAAAGTCACCCATACCAAGCCATCACTCAAATTCAGCCGGATTTATATGTCAAATTAAGCCGTGGTAGAGATTTGAACAATGTCATATTCCGTTCATAATGGAAAATACAAGTCTTTTAAATGTAAAAGAATTTCGTTATTGCGTCACTGATGTTTATTGCATTTCAACATCGACCCGCTCTTATTAGTTAGCATAATCAGCCTTATAACGTCCCCACTGCCTCAGGGATTCAGGCATCTTCTTTTCTCTTCTAAGATATACCGTTTTCCTTACGATGTTTTCCTTCATCTTTATGAGAGTTTGTGAAATTAAAGAGCACTTCCTTTCTCAATTGACATAATATTAGTATATATATTGATATTTATTAGTATATGTATTATAACTATATATTTATTATTTGTGTAAGTTTACGTTGTACACTGGATCCTACCCTCGAATGTGATCTCTCTCTGTCACTCAAAGGTTTGCTGGGAGAAAACTCATTGTTGAGTTAAGCTCACCTTTGTACGTGAATTGTCAAATCGCTGTATTTAGAAATAAGTTATTGTATACAATAAAGCATTAAGAAGAATGAAATAAATAAAACAAAGTAAAGCGCTTTCGCCACTACCTTGGGCCATCACTATCCACCATAGAATTTTTATCCAGGAAAGGCATTCCGTTTGAATTTTAAAATCCCTCTCAAAACATCACCATAGCTCTAACAATGACCCAGCGTCAGTCAATTCAATGTTTTTTTAGAACAAAAAGACAGATATGTACGCAAATAAACTGGCCGGGATAAACGGAACGGAAATGGAAAATAAAAATGTAATTGAGTGACAGGAGGCCAGGTGGTCGCAAAAACAAGGAGTTCGCGTGAAAAGGAACGTTCTACCTCTTTGTACAGATAGCAAATATAGGATATTAACCCTTTTTGAGTGAGCCCTTTTTGGAGTAAGGTTACGGTCAAATTACTATCAGAACAGATTTTCTTTGGAGTGTATAAAAGTGGCCTCCATTAGAGATGATTAAGCCTTAACTTGACCTTTAGGTCAATGTTTATTTAACTAATATTTATTTGACGATAATATTAATGCTAAGAAAGGTGACAGTTCGAAATAGCAATATATACGAGCGAAGCGGGAATGGAATGTATTCGTAAATTACTTAATCGAGTAGCGACATCTCTGTCGCCAAATTAGTACTAAAACAATTCGAAATTCTGCATCACGGCATAAGAGTTTTGCACACGATTAGGACACAATCGAGCCTTTTAAGGAGACCTTTTTACGTCTTGTTAACACTTTATGTGATCCAAGGGCTGGCTTTTAACTTGGACAGAGGACAAGCATTGCCATACAGTTTTTTTGGCACATAACCATACAACAGCGATGCGGAGGAGTTATTTGAAGCCATATTTTTATTTAGTACTTTCGTTTATCTAAAATAAACCTTTACCAATTTAACACAATCCCATAAGTCCTACATATCCTGTCTCAACGGGGTGACATTGACACAGGTTATGTACCAGGCACGTTAAAAATAATGCCACTTCTTGGAATAGCTTCCGACACGGATAAAATTGTTGGTAATGGTGGAAGGCTGTTCAAAAGAACGGGTAATCTATTTCAAAATACTGACACTGCTTAGGTAGAAAGTTATAATTATATAAATAACGATAACGGCTACAAAAATAACAATTATCATTTAGTTGTCTTCAAGGCTAGAGTGAATAGGCTCCTCATAAACTACTGCATCTCACTATCAACGATTGATTCAGTGCTAACTACGGTCACAGATTACTAAATAGTTACTACGTAACTACGGTGCTTCCCGCGCATTGTTGTCGCTTGCTTCGCATAGACTTCATAACTTGAACGTACATAATTTAGAATGTTCGATTTAATATTTTTATTGTTGTATGAAAATATGATAAACTACAATATGATATTTAAGTCATAGAACAAAAGTTGTCGTTAATGATGACAGTAACACAGTCCTGAGAGGTTGCCAATATTTTACAAATAATCCTGTCTATACAAAGATACTCCTCTATTGATATAAAATCAATGGCTAAGCTCATCAGTGTACAAGATGACAGTTGATTGTTAAGCACAGGTACTTGATCACCCATCGCAAGCTGCTCTATAGTTTTGAAGATAGTTCCAGTCAGCTGTGGAAATGATAGTGGAAAGATGATTGATCGGCGTTTAAGGCTGCGATTTATTTGATGAGCGGTAGCGGATAGAAAATCAATAGTACAACGTTTTTATTTTGTCCGATTATAATTTGGGTGTCTTCAAGGCTAGAGAGTTTAGGCTCTTCATAAACTAGTGCGCCTCACCATCAACGATTACATCACTGCTTACAATCAGGCGGGACTGCAGTCAAGTACTAGTTTATGTCATATAAAAATAATTTAAAAAAAAACTATGTTAAAGTTATAAGGAAGGGATATGATTAAGCACTGAGCGAGGTAAAGATGGAGGTAAAAAATTGGAGATACAACTGATTTGATTGAATTTGTAAATATATATCTTAAGGTGCATGCACCAAGAAAGCCTGCGAATATCAAATTTTCTAAAAAAAAATTGCAATTTGTAATTCGGGATCGGGTAGTATGATAAAAATTTTATATTACATAATTCTTCTTCCTACCCTAGTTCCCATATTACTCGGAGTCGGCGCATCCCGTTTATTTCTTCCTTTCTGCTCTGTCACGTTATCACTAACTACCTTTTCTTTCACATCACTCCTCACACAATCCAACTATCTCTTTTTGACTACCTTCTCCATCCATCTACATGTAGAATTATAACTCTTTTAGTAACATGAGCTTCATCCCCTAATTTCACATGAGAGTCAAAACTAATGGAGAAGAATTTTTTTCGAGATTGCCCAATTCGGGCAAGAAAATTGCCCGAATTGGGCAATCTCGTAAAGCCGTAATCGGCACCCTAATCGCTAATCGCCCCTTCAATATTCCTCAACAAATAACAATGGCCAAGAGCAAACTCAAACGAAACATGCGGTTATCATCGCTAACCACCTTTAGTTAGCTGTAGTTTGATTGTTTAATTATCATTTCGGTTGACGAACTGAAGATAAACACTCTTTGATTGTAGACAATGCAATTTATTTTCATTTTGGTATATCACGTTTGCACAGATTGTGCATTTGGCCAGTGTAAAGATTAAAATGCATTTAATTCTTCGATAGAAGGTTTATGTTTTTATAACGGATTTTTTTCGAGTGAAGTTCAGTGACTTCTTATTATTAGTAAGTTGGTTCCTAGTGGAAAATGTGATTTTGGTGTTCTTAACGTAAAACAATGATAAATCAAGGGTAGAAATTTAAGTTAAAACTGTTTGTTCTTCCATTGATTGAATAATTGATATAATTGACTGTTTAAAGTTCATTTATTTAAATAGCAAGTATTTCTGTTGATTTACTGTTAATTTTAGTTAAATATTTAGTTAGGTTTGCCAAACAGAACTGTGCCCGGGAGTTAGATCAATTTCCTTTTTTCGGAGAGGTGATATCATTATAGGTTATAGTACATTACGATATTAGTGCGTAATGATGGTTATAACATGCGAGGCGGAATTTCAGCCCGAGCCGAAGGCGAGGGCGTAACTGAGCCGAGCATGTTATAACCAATACGCACGTATATCGTACGACGTTTTTTAACACATTTGCGAGGAAACAGAAAAAAAAAACATTTAACATCTTAGTGTTTGGCGCCAAAGAAATCGAACGCAAATATTGTTTGGTAAAATGACAAAAATTACAAAAAATGACGAAAATGACTAAAAATGACTGAAATGACAAAGAGTGACAAAAAATGACAAAAAGTGACAAAAATAACAGAAAATCACAAAAAATGACAAAAAGTAACAAAAAATGACAGAAAATCACAACAAATCACAAAAATGACAAAAAGTGACAAAAATGACACAAAGTAACAAAAAATGACAAAAAGTGACAAAAATGACACAAAGTAACAAAAAATGACTGAAAAGACAATAAATCACCAAAAGTGACAAAACATGACAAAAAATGACAAAACATGACAAAAAATGACAAAAGTGACAAAAAATGACAAAAAGTAACCAAAAATGACAAAAAGTGCCAAAAAATGACAGAAAATCACAACAAATCACAAAAATGACAAAAAGTGACAGAAATGTCACAAAGTAACAAAAAATGACACAAAGTAACAAAAAATGACAAAAAATGACAAAAAAATGACAAAAGTGACAAAAAATGACAAAAAGTGACGAAAAATGACAAAAAGTGACAAAAAATGAGAAAAAGTGACAAAAAATTACAAATGTCACAAAAAATGACTAAAAACCACAAATAATCACAAAAAATGACAAAAAGTGACAAAAAATTACAAAAAGTGACAAAAAATTACAAATATCACAAAAAATGACAAAAAATAACAAAATGTTACAAAAAATTACAAAAAATGCCAAAAAAAGACAAAAAGTGACAAAAAATTACAAGAAATGTCAAAAAGTGACAAAAAGTTACAAGAAATGACAAAAAATGATAAAATGATGAGGCTATTCAAATTTCGAACTAATCGCCGCTTCGTGCGCGGCGATATGGCAAATAATGCTGTTATGGAATTTGTATGGACTATAACTTAACTATTTGCTTTGGTATAACACACGCGTTTTTTATGACCCGCTTTACATATCTAAAACCGGTGGAATTACATCAGCTTTACGAGCAACTGTGTTAAAAAATATGTTTTGTCTAATAGTTTGCTGCTGATTACAGCTCTATTTTAACAGTCCAAGTGTGAACTACATATTTATTTATTAAATACTTTATGGACACAAAAGTACAGAAGCCTTATGCTTTATTTTATGCATTTCATTGTTGTTTTATTTCAAAACAAAAATTCTATTTGTTAATATATTATTATACTTATTTTTCCTACTACTCTTATACTACTACACACGGTGTCTATTTATTTGTAACATCTGTTTATGTCTACCTGTATCGTTTGATTTATAAAACTGTTTAACGACCTAAATCCTTCAAATCTTAATAAAACCTTGACCTATCAGAAAGTATCTCTCAAACAAAACGTGGATAACACAACAAAAGTTTTACAAAAAGTTAAAAAAAAAAGCTGAGAGAGAGGAATCGTTCTGAGATGAAAATAATCCAGTCCTTTTCGTCAAGTTGGAAACTAATTCAATAAGACACAGTTACTGGGAGTTCTGTTATATTGACGTGTGGTGTAAGTCGACCAAATTCTTCGGTTTCTTTTGAAGTTAATGAGGAAATTCTATCGGTTCCTTCTTTGCTCCAATTTTCTGTTGGATGTAGGTTACTTTTAATATGGCAGATTTTTTTGTGCCACGTTTGGTGTAGTGGTTGACTGATTGACTGTTGCGCTGTTGGTTTTGGATTTGATTTTTGCACGGAACAACCGACGACCTGGCGAGGGTCGCGGGAATCCGATGGATGAGAGACGCACAGGACCGGTCGCTGTGGCAACGCTTGGGGGAGGTCTTGTCCAGCAGTGGACGTCTTTCGACTGAGATAATGATGATGATCACGGAACAAATATTTGAAATCACAATACACTTATCTGGCGCAACGTTTACATATATTTAAACTTCTTACTATAATTAACTTTACTCCTTAAATCACTTGGACCTTAAAAAATATTATATGCGATTTTATTGTCACTCTACATATAGTTATCTGTCATTCTTCATCTGTGCTGCTTCTTTGCAATATTTGAGATTTTACTTCGGGTTGTTTCTAAAGAATTTTGATATATCACACTAATATTATAAGGCCGTTGCTGTATGTTTGTTAGTCCTTCATGCTAAAACTGCGGGTTTAATTCATGAATCCCCGACCGGTCTCATTGGGCCGCGCTGTTATTGTTTTACTATTGTGTGTCGTTTCGCGGGTATTGATAGGTTAATCGTGAAAATAGAAAATTATCTGAAGATAATAGATTCCCAGGATAAAAATGATTATTTATCCTTTTTCCTATTCAGGGATATGGTGTATCCGTGCGTAAAATTTATCCAAATCCGTTGTTTGAGCTCGAGATAGCAATAAAATATATACAGACGCATACGAATATCTACAACTATTCGCCTTTATCATATTAGCGAAATTATCATCAATATTACTTTTATTACTACGGTAATTACGAATATAATATTAATTTAAACTTTACTGTATGAACATTATGTCATTTTTATTTTAGCGGTCGTTGATTATAATTTAATTTTAATATAGGTAATTATAATGTCTAATTTTATATAATACTTATTGATAACATTTTTTACTGTAATGGCATGTTCAAATATTAAGTTCGCTTGTACTGAATTTCAATTTTACATTCTCTTTTACACTCGTGCTATGCAGAAAATGTTATTGGTTATGTATTTATTTAATTGTATAATTTAAGCCTACTGTATGCTGACGCGTAGCTTTATAGAAGCGTATCCATCATTATACGCTTGATGTCATCATCATCATCATCTGCCTAGCCTTTTCCCAACTATATTGGGATCGGCTTCCAGTCAAGCCGGATTTAGCTGAATACCAGTATTTTACGAGAAGTGGCTGCCTACCAGACCTCCACAACCCATTAACTGGGGTAACACGGTACTTCATGGCAAGACTGGAGTCAGATTTACTGGCTTCTGACTATCCGTAACGACTGCCAAAGATCTACAAATGACAGCCGGGACTTACGGCTTTACGTGCTATCCGAGGCACGGAGGAAACTCGTTATGTTAAGATGGTCACCCATCCACAGACCAACCTTGGCAAGCGTTGCTTAAGCGTGAAGATCGACCCGTGCGGCTGTTATTATATAGCCACGAGCTCCTCGAGTTTAGTTGCTGTTTAGTGTTTCATATATATTTTCTCTTTTTACAAGTTTCCATCGCTACTGCTTTTGACTTGCACCAGTCATTCAAGCAGAATGATTACATAGAGGTTTCGACAACTGTAGGTACGCTTTGTTTTAAACTTGCAATGCATTTGTTGGGAATCCACTTGGGTAGCGTTTCTGATTCGTTGTTTTAAAGAATCGTAATATGGTTACTTTGTTGTTTGTATTTCGACTAAATTGATTTTTGATAAATATTAGTTTTGCGTGAAATAGAACGGAATAAAGTTTATTACGGTGAAGGAAAACATCGTGAAACCTGCATGTCTATCACGGTCGTTCCCTATCCAAGAGAGGAGGCCTGAGACCCAACAGTGGGAACATTACACGATATTACATTCCTAATGCTATATTTATTTATTTATTATATTAGTTTATTTATTTATTGAAACTTTATGTACTAGTAAATAATATTGAATAAATACTGAATAATAATTATTATTTACTAATTTAGCTTTAGGTTATTTTTACCAGTCGACCTTAGAGTGGTGCAGAAACATAACACGGTAGGTGCAACTTTGAAATTTAAAGTAAAATGGTAAATATATATTGTGAAAAAACAAATCCAGACAATCAATGCTATAGTGATTTTACACCCAAAAAAGATCGGAAACCCACCTAAAAATTAACGAGATTTTTTTTGGTAGTTTTACGAAACGAATTTGTAAAAACATAACTTTACACAATTGTGACAAGACTAATGCCAATTAGAAAAGTTTCAATAGTACCTGGATAAATGGCTCCGATAAGAGTGTTCACATATGCAAGTCCATATGAATTGGGCACTTCGTTTTATCGCCAAAACTTAACTAACTTAAGTGGCTAACTTGCACTTGGTATGCTCGTTGAATTAGTGCGAGTCACGCGAATGACAAACATACAATTTTCAAAGGCTGTTTTAGGTTGTAGGACATGCCAGTTTCCTCTCGATGTTTTCCTTCACCATCTTGAGAGCAGTGGTGATGAAATAAATTACACAAAGTATGGTCTTAGAGAGAAAGAAAAAGAATTTATGCTGATGTGTCCATGACATCATGCACAATGTGAAGAGTCTACACTGCTGTTTTTCAGCGTGGGCGTGGGGTGTCAGTTGGAACCGCGCACTAGCTTCTGAGGTTTTATAAGGGCCATTAAAGCCGTAGATAAAGCTCCATGTGCCTATCGCTCCACCCAGAACAGGACGAGTTATTTGATGATTGACAGTTTACCCTAAAAAAGTATAACAAAACGTAACAGGGCCTATTTCACCCCCTTTGATTAAGTTTCGAGTATCTTACTTGACATATAATTTCATACAAAAACTGACAAATTTTTGAATTTATTCAGTGAGTAGTGACTACTCGGACATTGTGAAACAGGCCCACAGTCTTACAGAGTCAAACAATGTAGTGTGAGATATAGGCACCAAGATGTCACCCAATTTCATTAAGCCCTGTATAACAGTAAGTAAGCCTATTGCCAGCCGCAAATTCAGACAGGACTGTCTCTGACAGAAAATCCAGATCGACAAATCCAATAACATCTTACCCGACTTGAGAATTGAACTTAGTTCAGCATTCTCGTATTAATTTATTATATCTGATTGTACACCTTATCAAGTGAGCAGGACAAACATTATGAAAAATAAGTGTGAAATTGGCAGTCTTATCGCACCGGAAGATTTCTTTAATGCCTTGAATACAGCCTCTTACAGTTTTTAAAATCTGTCGCACCATTAACAGCTTAACTTAGCACCGTCATCAGTATACCTTAACATCTGACAACCTGAGACCGAGCAAAAGTTCCCCTAGACAGATTAACCAACCACAAAATTACGCTCTCAAAGTCTAGAACTACGCAGTCTGAAGTACCCTTACAACTATTTAACAATGCAATCAGTCCCGTTCCATCTAAATGTGTATGAAAGTTAGCGTAGCGCCGACACGTCGCGTAGACGCAGCGGGGCCGCGACGGGGCCGCGACGGGGACGCGACGGCTACGCGACATTATCTCGGTAATATATTGTGAATATTATTACGTCTGTGTCCGTAATATGTGGTCTACTTTCTAAGTGTTGGACCTATTTTAAAGTAGGTGTGTTGTAATGTTAGGAAATGGTGGCTCGTAAGTGGTAATGTGCTTTGAGTAGTTCTGCTATTTTTGATGCAATTACAGGATGATATTTTAAAATTAGAAGCAGTGGTAAGTAACAGTATATCAGGGGCTCATACCCAGTACCTACTATGTATAATAATTACGAATAGTAATGCTCCTAATATTACTTTATGTATTTCCTCCTACCTAGCTCCTACCCCACAATCGTATGTAAGGTAAGTAATATAGATTTTTTTCTGTCGATATGTGTGAGAACAGTGAAGCAATGGCCTGTTAGTATATCAGATACGGGTTTTTTTAAAGATCCAATCTTTCAAATATTTCCGTGGCCCTAACAGGCATCGGAAATATTTGAAAGATATCAATATACATGCCTACCAGGGATACAAAGAGAGAGTTAAATGTGACACCAAAGATTGTAGACTGAAATACAAAGTTGAAAAGTCTCATATAGATATATGTCTGTAATTTCAACTTAGTAGTTATCTATTAAATTAATACTCGTGAAATGGTTTCACTTCATTACTAATTCAAGTTTTCAAATTAAAACTTAAACTTAATGTTATCTAAGCAATAAAAATCTGCATAGCTTTGCTTTTTACAAGCAAACCGATGATTACAAAATTAATTCAAGCTTCCAATTTAAGGGTACATTTTATTATTCACTACAAAATTCGGCCTCATTTTGTTAAAAATATTTCCGGTCGAACTCCCCCTTAACTTGCGACCACATGGTTTTATAGACAAATGACTTCGGACTTCCTGCTCTTACTTAGGGGGCTTTCTATTTTCTGTCTCGTTCTGTCGTAATGATGGTCGCGTGAGTACATTAATGGCTGATCATTAGGTAATTTGACCGCGAGGGTCGGACTTTGAAGGGTCTGGACTCTCAGGGTCTTTGACGCGGTCTGACCTCGCATTTACAATGATGTCTTAGATTTGTTGATGTCTCTGTGAGCGGTTTTGCGGCGGTGTAAATTAGTGGGAGAATTATTTACGTGTTTATGTTGAGTTTTGAGGAAGTGAGAATATTTATGTTGTTGTTTTCTTAGGTGATCAATGATGTAGTAGGCAATGCCTGTTAAACTAACAGTGTTTTATTTACGAAGTACTTATTTTTCTATTATAATATAACCATATACCTATGAAAAAGGATGGATAAATATACCCCTTAGAGTGCTGTATTTATTTGAGTACAGCAACGTATCACAGAAATATTTTAATCGGAACTTAATAGTATAACAGTAGCTTCATATTTCAATAGACTGGGAAATCAATACCCCTCATGAATTTCTTGGTTACGTTTACTATTGTTATTGGTTTTCTTCGCCAGTCACTTCAATGGCCATAAAAAAAATGTCATGTAGCGCAATCATGTGCCTTGCTACCCGGCGGCCACGTTACTGGCTAGTTACTTCCAGTAGTCATAAATAAATGACATTCAACGTAGAAGAAGAAGAAATAAAATATTTGGTACGCATAGATACACGTAGATACGTAATCATATGCCTTACTATAGTGCGTCTATTGAAAGTGCGACCTGGAGTTTTTTTTTTCATTGGCAACATTATTTAGCCGCAATTGCGAAGTGTCAAGACATGATTTTCCTACCAGTTAGTATACCACATACAAAATTTTTGGATTTAACCTCTTTTTCTCAGGTCGCGCTTTCATTAGACGGACTATACACGTATATAATCATATGTTATGCTTTTCGACTGCCAAGGTACTGGCCAGTCACTATTGGGCCATAAATAAAAACTAGAACTGATGTTGACTTACCTTTGACATAGAGCACCGTAGGTTTGGAGAACTCGGTGCCGATGGAGTTCTCGGCGACGCACTCGAACTTGCCGTGGTCCTCCTCTTCACTCTTCACTATTTGTAATGTACCTGAAAGAGAAAGGAAATTGTAATTAATATTTGAGTAAGTAACCATGTTTTTAGGGTTCCGTACCCAAATGGTAAAACAGCTATGGTATTACTAAGACTTTGCCCTCCGTCTATCACCAGGGCCTCAAGTCTGCTGTTAGAATTTCATCAGAATATCTCATGATAGCTAGACAGTTGAATTTTTACAGATGATGTATTTAAGAAGGAGACGGGACGACTTGGATGTCTTCCTTTAGAATCAGCAAGAAGTGGCTCAAAGCCGCGAACGATGGAAGGAATGGAGGGAGGCCATTGCCCAGCAGTGGGACAATATAAGCTAGGTAGAATAATAATATAACAATGTTTCTCTGTTGCTGCTAGAACAACAAATACTAGCAACATAATAAATAAATATTTAAGTGGGTCTCCCACAAAAAAAAAGTGACTATTTTTGGCGTATTTTGCTAAGGTCGGTACGGAACCCTTCGTGCGCGAGCCTATCACTTTAAGTTTTTTTTCTTATAATAAAACGTTGCGCCACTACAGGAAGAATTTTTCAAATCCATTTATTATTAAGTAAGTTAGAAACCTTTCAAGTCTAGTGGAAGAGGAAACTGTCAAGTAACAAAATTAGAATGCACTTACTGAAATGTGACGTCATCAAGTTATTTACGTACTAAAGAAATATAGTGAGATATTCTTTCAGCGTTTTCATACTTCCTTACACCATTTACATACTGGAAATGTTAATCGCTGCTTTATTTAATTACCGATTTTATTGTAATTTTCATCAAGGTTAACCAACGCTTGCCTAAGTTGGTCTGTGGATGGGTGACCATCTTAACATAACGAGTTTCCTCCGTGCCTCGGAAAGCACGTTAAGCCGTTGGTCCCGGCTATCATTTGGAGAACTTTGGCAGTCGTTACGGATAGTCAGAAGCCAGTAAATTTGACTCCAGTCTTGCCAAGAAGTACCGTGTTACCCAATGTTAGTCAATGGGTTGTGGAGGTCTGGTAGGCAGCCGCTCCTCGTAAAATAATGGTATTCAGCTAAATCCGGCTTGACTGGAAGCCGACCCCAATATAGTTGGGAAAAGGCTAGGCAGATAATTGTAATTTTCAGTAAAATGGCCTTATTTTTGGTATTATTTGTTGTTTAGTATGTAATCTTCTACTTCCTGTCTTGGTCCCATATTACTTGGGGTCGACGCAACACGTTTTTATCTTCCATCCCGTCACGCTATCAACTAACTCCCTTTTATTTCATATCACTTCTTACACAATCTATCCATATTTTCTTTGGCCTCCCTCTTCATCCATCTACATAAGCATCATCAACTACCTAGCGTTTTCCCAACTATATTTTGGTCGGCTTCCAGTCAAGCCGAATTTAGCTGAATACCAGTATTTTACAAGGAGCGGCTGCCTACTAGACCTCCACTACCCATTAAATGGGGTATCGATCCATCCATCTACATAATATTATACAAAAATATACACAGACTAAAATCCAATTGCTTTATTAGGCCAAAAAATTCCCCTACCTATCTAAGGTAAACATAATTCTGATATGTTGTTATTACGAAATTGAATTACAAAATTCCTAAAACTATTTGTAAATCTATCGCCACAAATAGACCTTACGATAATATTGTAAATATTCAAGCAGTAACTGTAAGCTAGGCAGTCCCTTGAGAACTCAGCTGGTCGTAGGTACAGTCGATAAAGTATACAAGTGACTAGAGTCGTCAGATGTTGTTGAAGTTTTCATGGAAGCCAATGGATAAATTTGAATATAATTATTTTTTTTAGTAAATAAACACCTTAGTTTTTTTGGCAGTATCGGCCTTGTAATTTTCCCACTGTTGGGACTCAGGCTTTCTCTCTAGGAGAGCGAATAGACCATAATTCACCAAGCGGGCCTAGTACGGATTAGTGGATGTCCAATTTCTACGAATTTTTGGTTCTAAGACATGCCGGTTTCCTCACGATATTTCCCTTTACCTTTTTGAGAGCAGCGTTGATGAAACAAATTACACACAGTCATTTATCTGGTTGGGTTTAAACCCGCAACCTATAACTTGTAAGTCGGGGCAGTTACCACTGGGCCACCGCGGCTCTCACCAACTCAATAAAATTAAAAAAAAACCTTCTTCCGGTTTCCATGAAAACTTAAACAGCTTCTGAAGACATACCTACATCTACCTAGCCTTTTCCCAACTATATTAGGGTCGGCTTCCAGTCAAGCCGGATTTAGCTGAAAACCAGTATTCCAGCTTCTGAAGACACTGGTTACTTATTTCCTTTGCCGTCTGTACATGTATAAGTGGTTTAAGCTTTTCTCTCAAGACTTAGAGGTCACTATAAAATATAGACTATCTAATGTGGCCTTTTTAGAGTAATGCTGGCTGTTAGTCCGTTAGACGGAAAAGATTTGCGACTTTCTGGCGACATTTGTTTTAAGTGAAGTTTAGAAGCTGGTTTTGATTATTCACAAATAGATTTTTAGTGGATGTTGTGATGTGAAATTGTTGCAGTTTGGTATCCCAAGTGCTTGCATAAATGGGGAATGTGGATTCATTGAATTAAGCGCGATCTCGGTAAAATAGAGCTGAGAATTTTTTTGTAGTATTAACTGTCTCAGTGAAGCTAGTCGGAAAGACTGACTTGGCTTTACTTGACATTTAGTGCCAAATACTGTATTATTAGGTACAGATTTATTTGGAATTGTTTAGATTTTAGAGCAAGACTAAGGGCCTGTTTCACCACCTATGATTAAGTTTCGAGTATCTTACTTGACAGATAATTTCATACGAATTCTGTCACATTTTTGAATTTATTCAGTGAGTAGTGCCTACTCGGACATTGTGAAACGGGCCCTAAACGTCATGGCAATGCCTGGATTGTCCAGATGTTTTTTAATGAACTGATGATGATTATGATGATGATCTGTGATTTCACTACCCCAAAATTTTAAAAGCCGGAAAAATATATTTTTTAAATCCCAAAATTCTGTTCTTATTTCCCTAAAACACTAAAACAAAACTAAAGCATTTTCAAAAATCAAAACAACCCAAAAAACCACATCACACTACCCTCCCCCGCCCAAAATTATTACAAAAACGCTCACAACCAAATTACTCCACAGACACGGAGGGCGTCTTAAAACGTATTTTATTCTCACCAAGCTAAACATATACAGTGATTTATAGCCTAATAACAGCAGCAGAGAGGGAAGCCATTAGGGACTGGCCAGAGGTCCCGGCACTCCGGGAGGGCCTTTATAGTGTTTCATAGAGGTTATTATGTTGGATTCCGATGCGGAACACCTGTTTGCGGTGCTAACTACGCTTCATTAAAATTTTGAGAGTAAATTATTTTGGAGTGGGATGCTTAAGTTATTTTGGCGTCGGGTTAAGGAGTTGTAAACCGTTACAATAACTAGAGTTGGTGTTATGGGTCCGTAATATCGTTATGGGTAATGAAATAGTAAATACTTCAATGTCAACTAGACATAGGCGACAACTATTATTGGTGGTAACTATTGGGACTTGGAATGTGAAATTTTGAACAAGGCATCTTATTATAACGGAAGCTGATAATAAGAAGGGATTATAGGAAATTTCACGTAAATTCGTATAGAATAGAATAGAAAACATTTATTTGGGATAGACACAGCGCAACGATTACAAACACAAAGTAAATTAGAAAAAAAAAAGTACAGAATGCGCCGAGCGTGCCCGTACCGAAAGCGGCGACGGCGGGGGATGCTACTCGTATACTTGAAACTTAGCACGATTAGTAACATAAATAAATATAAAAGATTGTCATTATTTGGTTTTCAAAACTACTCTCAAAAGATGGTTTGAAAACATTTTCGCGAACGAAGCCGCGGGTAAAGTGCCAGTTAATCATAATGAAACTGAAATAGTAGAACCGTAATAATAATTTTTCTTTTCTTTTAGGATTATTTTTATCTCGAGAGTATGTTCCCTAGGGATTGTTTTCTACTTTCACGTAGGTGAAGCCACTGACAGAAGCTAATCTAGTGTTATTCCAGCTAGAATTTAGAAAATTCCCTATGCCAATCAAAATATTGATTTAGGTGCATCTTATCCAAAAACATATAAGTTAGCCTATCTTCTAACACAATAGAGAAATAATATAGCAATATATTCTATCCGACTGGCCTTTGCAATACAGCAAAGAAATACAAACCTAAAACACAAGAATTAAGGTTGTATTTACATCAACAACAGACGTGGATCCAATGGAATACAAAACGAACTCTCTTTGATGTCAGTATGTCAAAACTTTGAACCCGGACGAGTGAAGCCAGGCATAAAGTTAGTCTGACGTATTTTTATCTGAGTCTACGGTAGCAAAGGATGGAGTTATATTTAATTACAGTACTTTACTTCACAAAGGCTAGCTTAATTTTATAAACTATATATGAAGAGCACTAAATTAATGAGACCTTTATATGTCAGACTGAAACTGTACAAGCTATGAATAAGAGAAGGCAAGTAATAATCTAACTTTGTTAATATGAAACTTTAGTTTGAAGAATCAGAAATAGAACCAAAGTTTTTAAAGATAAAGATTTATGTATGAAACTCTTTGGTTTTATTTATAGGTAGTTTTTTACCCGTAACTTCGTTTATATGAAAGCTATTGCGGACTGGAAGTTGAAGTCGAAGCGAGATAAAAAGTAGCGTGTGTGTGCATGCCCTTTTTTTGGGTTCAAGCTTAGGTAGTCCGCACCAGATTTCATCGAAACCGATTCAGTAGTTTAAAGGCCTGTTTCACAATGTCCGAGTAAGCACTACTCACTGAATAAATTCAAAAATTTGACAGAATTTGTATGAAATTATCTGTCAAGTAAGATACTCGAAACTTAATCATAGGTGGTGAAACAGGCCCTAAATGTGAAAGCGTAACCAACACATATTCAGATACACATATTTATAATATTAAGATTCTTTTCAAGACCACTACCTTCTGTATAAGCTAAAAAACTAACAGATTAGATTGGTCGTCAAGATCAATTGACCATGGACACTGACAATCAGCAGAGTCTACATTTCACATGGCAACAACGTCGTGTGTTAAATCGACATTGTTTAATTAATTTTTGTTAGTAGTTTTAGATTAAGCTTAAAAAATATAATTCTGGTGAATCTGTTTACGTTCGTATCCAAACCATACATAATCACATCCAAAGCAAAAAAAAAACAAATCTCGACATCTCCCAACAGACGAAAACCCTTTTCGCGTCAAAAAATGCAACCTCTTTTTTTCGTGCATGCACTAGACTAAAACAGCAACACAGAACTTCCGAAAAACTGTTAGGGCATGAAAAAAAGAAACGTAAACGAACGGTCTCTCACAAAGAAAATGTAATTACAATGAAACATGTTGTAACAAGGTCGCACGTGTCGTGGACGCTTTAGTTTCGACAAGTGCTGCGAACGTGTGATACCCTCGAAATAAATGAAGGGCTGTGCTTTGAGGTTCTGTGGCACGTGTTTTTGGGGTGTACGAGTGCTGAACGATTACTTTGACTCAGAAATCAAAGCAACGTTTGACCGATTTCGAAATCTGTTCAGCAAAATGTAAAAAAATTGCAATAAAATAATTGGCAGGTCGTCTCGTTTTCCTGGAACCTAAGCATTCTTTTATTTAGACGGGTACGGCTTTAGACAAAAACCTAAATATTTCTTGGTGTTTTATTTTTGTTCGGTCAGTCCATCCAAAGGTTATCTTTTTTAATTCAAGGTATACAATAAAGCATACAATAGTAACAAACACATTTGCACATTCGAATCACAAGAAACAACGACATTTTTAGACGAGAAAATGAAAATCATAACCGAACCTGTCAGTCCCGTGTCGGGCGCCAAAATCCTGGGGAATCCCAGGGCGTTTTGCCTGTAATGAAATAAAACTAGCCGTCGCGTCGGTTTCCTACGTGGCGGGATTTAGGGATTTCGTGACAGCCGACAATTGCTCGGCCAGTAACTGACGAAGGTCGTCCGTTTCTTGAATTTGAGACAATTGTGCTTATTGGTTGCTATTCGCGGCGGCCATTTTGTTGCCAATTGTTATGAGCCTTTGCTATTAGTTGCGGGATGCTGCTATGTGATAACGTAACAACAATCATACAGATATGACCAAGGAATCGTAAAATAATATTGTTTGTATTTTCTGTACAACGGTTTTCCTTATACGGATTTTTGTATTAGAAGCAAATACCTGACTAATAAATAAAAGACCAATATCATCTTGATTCGAAGTAATTTTCTAAGAATAAAAGCGTTCTAGAGATTTCGAGGAATGAGGACAGAATTTACAATAAATCAACTTGCGTTGAAAAATGAAAGTAAAAGTATGTAATACAAAGAAAAGCAAAATAATCCATACTAATAATATTATAAATGTAAAAGTAACTCTGTCTGTTTGTTACACGGTTAAACTACTGAACCGATATTGGTGAAATTTTGCACAGAGCTTGCTTGAACCCCAAGGATGGACATAGGCTACTTTATATCTGTCTTCGACTTCGCGTTCGCTGAAACCAACATTCAAGTGCGGACGAAGTTGCGGGCAAAAGCTAGTAGGTATTATTATATATTGTCGTTCACACGGTCATTCGTTAGTTTCTTCGTTTAATGGTGACTGTTATGACTAATGCATTGACTGACCATCAGCGGCCTCTTGAAGTAGTCGATATATGACATTCATGAATATGGCATTTGGCATTCATAATCTGTACTATGTATGTATATTTAATTCGCTTGTACACTATTCAAATGCTCAAAACGATGAAAGAAAACTTCTAAAAGAAGCAAAAATTCGAAGACATGTGACATCCACCAATCCGCACTGGGAACGCGTGGTGGATTACAGCCTATTCCCTCTCCTAGAGAGGAGGCCTGAGTCCCAACAGTGGGAACATTACAAGGCCGATAATGCTATTGAGATAATGATACGGATTAACATGCTAATGTTATACGCTATTAGCAGAATATAATAATAATAAATATTATATCTCATCAAAATTTTTCGAAGAGTTGAACAGAGGTATACTTATATACTTCATGAATCCCCGACCGGTCCTATGAGACCGCGCTGTTATTGTTTAACTATTGTGTCTCGTTTTGCGGGTATGTGATAGGTTAAACCCACATTTCAACAGTCCTGTTTTGGTCCCATGAGGAGACGGCTATCAACGGGGCACAAATAGAAACTGAGGGCTGATATAAATTAGTTTAAAATTAGCTTGAAAAATAAAATATATGGGGTAGGGGTCTTTAAGTCAAGAGTGAATAGGTTGCTTCTAGGCAAACGTGCAACATCGTCGACCACATGATCGCTTACCATCAGGTGAGATGTGATCAAGCGCGAGCCTATCAATAATAAAAAATAAAATGTATATCGAATATCAAAGGAAATCTTATATTTTACGAGCTAGCTAGCGCAGTAGAGGTGTGCTACTAGGCTAAAAAAGAAAGAACTTATTGTTTATTTCTTGAAAAAACGAGAAAATTTGCATATCTTTTTAATGACCCCATTTTTGTATTATTGTTTGTCCAATCATACCAGTTTGTAGCACATCGGTTGGATGGTTTCCAAGTCTATAATATACACGTACATTTTTGAGTTTTATATATGAGTATATACGACGATATTAGGGGAATGTAATCGATGTGGGCGAAAGTAAATCCTTTTGAGTTTGTTGAATGAAACGCAAGGAAATAAAAAGATCGTGAGCTCGGCTATCGAGTCCGCAGCTTTCTGGTTTATATCTTAGCTTGTGGTGTAAAACTAAAAGAAATAAATAAAATACTTATTAAGGTTTAATTTGTCTGATATGTATTAAAAAACACAATTATTAAACTATTTTCTTGTTGTAGTATTCGTGTAAGTGCTTAGTTTTTATTATTTAATTATATATTCGTGTATGTGTCTAATTTTTATAAAATAATTATGCTTTGGTGTGTGTTTTATGTTGTGGCAAATTAACGACTATTCTATTCTATTCTATTCTTATTTCCTCAGAATATTTGTTTACATAGATTTACTGCCACACTATTCAACAGATATGAGATTAAGCTATCACATACCCGCGAAACGAGACACAATAGTAAGACAATAACAGCGCGGACTCATACGACCGGTCGGGGGTTCATGAACTTTATTGAACAGAATTTATCAACTTAACACGTAAATCAAAGCCCCAATCAGAATAGTCTTGGTCAACTGTCTAAAGAACAAAAATCTCTGTGTCCAAATATTTGCTTCTACCTATGTCCCTCCTTGTAGTTTGTGAGTATACGAGTAATAGCACCACGACAAAGAGAATCCTAGTGCGGCCAAATGGAGCCTGAGTGGTGGCTCCATGTTATCCATCTTTATATCCCGTCACCCCAAATTCATGGTATGTTGTTGGTTTTTTTGGGGGTCCTCTCGGGTTCCAACAGGTAGTAGTGAGGTACTTTAATTAAGCCTGTGGCCTGGCCTGTTTTTCTTTTCGGTAGAGTAGTTTCCGTTTAGTGCATTAAGCAAAGAAAACAAGTACAGCGAGTTTTACTGCTAGGAAAGTTTGTAAACGAAAAACGAGAGTAGGAATTTACATAGATTTATTCGATATCGCAGTGAATAAATTTTTGGATAGTTCTTAAATTCTTGTTTATTCACACAATTCAATTTAGGGAATATAATATTACTAACTTCTCAATTTTGTGGAATCTCAATTTTAAAACATTCTTCATTGGTGCTCCGCTCCTATTGGTCTTAACGTGATGTTATATAGGCTATAGCCGATCGATTAATAGCCTATCTAACACTGAAAGAATTTTTCAAATCGGACCAGTAGTTCCTGAGATTAGTGCGTTCAAACAAACAAACTCTTCAGCTTTATAATATTAGTATAGATTAAGAATTAAATAATTTTCAGCTATGCTATTATTATTACTACAAAATTAATATTATGATGACAAATCGGAAGCGGTAGACACTCTTGACGAATTTTGTTTAGTTTTTTTTTAACATAAACTAGAGCTGGACTACAATCCCGCCTGATGGTAAGCAGTGATGCAATCGTTGATGGTGAGGCACACTAGTTTATTAAGAACCTATTCGCTCTAGCTTTGAAGACACTTTATTTTTAAGATAAAATTTCTAACACGCTACTCTTCTAAGTTTACACCACACATCCAGGTGTCGGAAGCTTTAAGGCACTTCGTAGAGGCGGGAAGCCCTTCAGCCCTTGTTCCCTGGCTCTGATGACGCGCCAGCCGCGGCCGGATCACGGCGGTCTTACCGAGCCAGTGGAATGCCATCACTGACGTCCAGCGTGTTATTTGTTAATTGATGGATGGCAGATGATATGGGTTATAATGATAATAAATAATAATGTTATGGGTTAGTTTTGGTTGTTTGATTGGATCTCATAGGAAGGATGATAATGATACGTTCAGTTAGATGGATAGGTGGATTTAGGAATAGTATGTTAAGTAGCATATTTTATGTTGTTTTGTTAGGATTTACTGAAAAGGCATTTTTTATATAAAAATCCTCACCCCAAGCCATGGGAGTTTTTATCACACTTATTATATTATAAAGACGATGGGTTGTAGGTATGTGTTTGTCTTCTTCATAGTCGAATGGCTGAACGGATATCGATAAAACTTGGTCCATAGGAAGACCATGAGATCCTATCCTAGAAACAATCGCTTGGGATAACTTTCTACTATCATACGGGCGACGGCGTTATCCAGGTATAGGAAGCTTAAAGGCACTTCGTAGAGGCGGGAAGCCCTTCAGCCCCTTGTCCCTGGCTCTGTTGACGCGGCCGCCGCGGCCGGATCACGGCGGTCTTACCTAGCTAGAGGAATGCCATCACTGACGTCCAGCGTGTTATTTGTTAATTGATGGATGGCAGATGATATGGGTAGGTTTTGATTGTTTGATTGGGTCATATAGGAAGGAGGGTAATAATACATTCGGTTAGATGGATGAGTGAATCCACCCATAAATTAGGAATAGTAAGTTAAGTAGCATAGTTTACGTTAAGTTTTTTGGCTTTAGGATTTACCGGAGAAGCAATTTTTCTATAAGTAATGTAATATATAAAAACTCTCACCTTAAGGCGAAAGTTCGTGAACGTGTGTGTGTGTATGTCTATTACTTCTTCAAGCTCAAATGGATAAACAGAATTCGATGAAACTTGGTCCATGAGAAGACCATGATTATGAATTATATATTTTTTTTAAATGAATATGTAAAAATTAAAATATTGTCCTAGATAATTCTTAGATTATCTAGGACATTATTGACACCCGTACAATGGAAAGCACGCAAAGCGGTTGGTCTCAGTTGTCAGCTAGTTGGGAAAAGGTTAGGGAGATGATGAATACTTGAATGATCAACGTACTTCTAAAATCATCTATTATCAAGTATTAGATACTATTTTCTACATAAAAAAGATCGTAGCAGTATGTATCAACTCCTATATCATTCTCACACTCCTATATTAAATAGAATCCTATAAAATGTTTCACTCGGATACATTTATAAAGATTTTCTGTATCCTTGCAAAGTATTGCAGTTTCCCCTTTACCGTGCGGTGAACCGATCTCAATACAGACACACACACACACACACACACAGAGACACACATATACTCCGCCATGTCAATTAGCCATTCCTATTCACAACAGTCTCATATTAGAATCATTCATGCCCCTTTCAATTCCTACTCTATTTATTGTACCCTTAGGATACTTTTCCTTTGGAGATGTGCGAGGTAGCAAGGTAGAGCGAAGATGCGTAGCGGTGCTTTGCAAATGTGACTGTTTTCTATCAAAGCTGTGCGAGGCAGCTGGATGGTGTAAAGGGTTAAGCTGTGTAACTGTGTGGTGCGAAGATGTGTTGTGAACTGTTTTCAGCTGTACGCGGACACATTTCTCGCTTGCGTCCCTTGCTTCCGTCTCTCTATTTATTGAAAAAAATGCCAGTCTTAGAAATTTAAGTGATCCTATAGGTGTTTTTAAGGCACCGTACCATCGGTGCGGGTATATTACTAAGATACCGCTGTCCGTCCGTCGTTTCCGTACATCTGTCTGTCAGTTACCAAATTTTTTATAGATAATTGTACGGAGCCCTCAGTGCACTAGGCCCGTTATTTTCCCTCACACACCAACTCGCAGATCTTTGTTGAAAACGCACCTCCAAACTCAGTGAAACCATGAACAAATACAGTAAAGTCACGAATAAATCACTCGGATTTAGATCGCTTGGAATTCTATAGGCGGCGTCGGTTTGACAACGATGCCTTTAACCCTTATCATTACAGTATCTGTAATAATACCCGTCTAGACGGCCGTAGGTGGGCTATAGTCCGTTGACGTGACCAAATTGTGTAAAGATGTTAAGGTGAGTATAGACTACAACATTTACTTGTAACAGAACAACGAACCGCTCTATGATATCTTCTAGTGTATCATCCTTTTACGAACTAAACGTCGAGCACGCTCGCCTCTTTGTTACAAACCAACGAGCATATTGGTGTAACATTTCGTCGAGCGTATTGGTGTAACATAACGTCGAACGAAAGAATGAATGCAAGGTACAACGAAATGTTGGTAAATGCACACTCGCTGTGAGTGTTTACCCGTAACATAACGCCGAGCATTCGCAAGGACGTTACATTACACAGAAATGCTCCGGAAAATGTTGTAGTCTATACTCACCTTTACCTTAACTCGGTCCCTAATAAAAGTGTTCTGTTATTTATAAGGATACAACGCCTTTCTACAGGCTATTTTTGGCGTTTTACGGTTGTAAACTCGAGTTCATATTGTTTTTGTCTGTCTACCGCAGAATGAGGGTAGTTTTGGCGATAAAATTTTAAAGATGGTTCGTGACAAGTATTTTTATTTGATTATCACGATTTGGAATCAAGTATTAAGTGTGTATTCTTGTCTTTAATTTCGCTTGGTTGGCTGGATAATAAAGCGACCAGATCAATTGTTTTATAAACTTTAACAAAGTTTTTTTTTAATTTTTATAGGTACAATTAACCCTCCGAACCCTCTTTCTCATCTGCTTATGCTAAACGCAAAAAAAGGATTTAGAAATTGCTTATGAATTTACAGAGTTAGGCTGACATTTCGAGCGGTATCCTGCGATATTTAAGGGTAATAGATATAATAATATGTATAACATATGAGCTTGAATTAATCCCCCTATACTTTAAAGCCAGTCCCTTGTACGACACAAAAAAAAACAAACAAATCCCCAAATTGCAGCATCAACAAAACTGACGACGAATGCGGGTAGGCACACAAACCTGACGTCACAGGCGGGGTGGCGTGCGTTGAATGTGTTTCCGTTGCCAATCTAATGGCCAACTTCTACCGTCGACTCGACAAGTGACGACGAAATACGTCAACAGACAGCAGGGGGGCGTAATTAAAAGAAAAATAAGCGCTATTCATAAACGTCCACCGGAATAGCGGGGTCGTTGCGGCTTTATATTACCACCACTATACGCAGACCTCCCTCACCCTTTGCACTCCCACAAAAAGTAGAACACAGCGGGATGTGGTCACTCTATCTGATGGTCCAAGTTATGATAGCCATCGGAGTTTATCACACAGGCCCGTTTAATCTAGCTCTTAGGACGGGAGGACAGCAGAAAGGTTTACTTTACGCCCCGCAACGGTTGATTAAGCGATATAAGGTGATCTTATTTCCTTGAGACACTTATGAGACCATCTTTCGCTGTCTTAATGAACGTCACATAGAGTATGATTGTGTTGAGTGATTTATTTTCGTATATTATTGGTGTAAGAAAGCTTGGGGGATTATGTGGGGGCCTTTAAGTTCCTTAACTGTCTGTAGGAAGGCCCCCAGCTATAATGAATAAGCGGATTTGGAATCTATAGGCAAAGTTAGGAAACGTCTGAGGATAATTATGGTTTGTTGTGGTTAAATGTATGGTGGATGATATAGTGTTTGCATAGGGTACACTATAGTGCTTTTTATTTGATAAATTATTACACCGTCTCGTTTGGGAATAGGGTTGTGAATAAATTTTACTATTTGTTTGATTTGTTTGTGTAGTTTAGTAAAACGTTGAGTTGTTTTATTGAGCGAACTGTATTCATCGTTTATTTATCCTGTATCGATAAATGGTTAGGATGCTATTAATTATTTCGAACAAATTGAGAAACAGTTGAATACTAGAACTGTTTTTAATTTGTTTCTGTATTGTATTAAAAATATGGTTGTGTTCCACCTTTTGTATCTTTTAATGATTATAAAAAAATGAATTTACTAATTTATTTTAAAATACACAAAATATGTATTTTCAGAGACCCACTCAAATATACGAAGTATGAATTTTCAAAACCCCTTCTTAGTGCAATACCTAGGTACATCATAAATGAAACCCTTGGGCAAAAATTCATGTCCCTAGTCCCAGTTTCAGCTATACGTTGATATGTCAGTTACCCAATCTCCCAAACTAATTTCAGAATAAATAAACAGGTCATGTAATCGACGGCGCAAAGTCCCAGTGGTTTCGACTGTGCGTTGATTTATCAGTCAGTTTCTCCTTTTATATAATATATGTAAGAATTTCTTATCTTTTACTTCAGGACGTCCCAGACTTCTGTTCACCTCAGCTTTAGCGTTAAAGTGAGCGATACATGTTCCGTAAAAGTTTTTACGGATAAACTAGATTTCAGCGTGTTCCTACCGTTCCTACCAACTTGGGCGAAATATTGCTTCAATAAACCAGAGAATATTTTTACCTTTTTCTGAAAAGATAAACACGAGAACGTTTTGGTATCGAGTCGAGTTCTGATTTTATAGTTCGTTTCACGTTTAAGGTTTTAATCTAGTTATAGGAAAAATGAGCTTTGCAATTTAATATATTGAATTCCTCTGAAATGGCTTGACTGTTTTTTATTAGTATATTTTTTATTATTTATATGATAGCTTTGAGAACAGGATGGAAGTATTTTTCACCTTTCAATCTCAAATCCATTTCTGTCCCACTCCTGGGCAAAGGCCTCCCTCCACTCTTTCCATCTTTCGCGAGCCCGATTTTATTATGGTAGAACAATGTTTGCCCGGTAAGCTAATTATTATTTGAATATTTTGACCATCATCATCTGATGTAACCTTTGTACCTTTTTGTGCAAAAGTATAAATAAATAAATAAATAAATGTAATTAATACAAGTTAATGAATATTCGTTTGAGAAAAAAACGATGCATCATTACATTTACTACATTCCTAAGCGACTTAGTGCGATAAAAACTAAGTGAAAGAAAATTCAAGGAGATTTCCGCAGAAAGACACGAAGTGATACTACGAAAATCGTGACTACGCTTTTCATAGTAATTACTCAGAAATAGTTCAACTACAGAACAGACAGAACAAACTATATGAAATGAAAACATCGTCGAAAAATATGTATTTCTTTTTTCAATAAAAATGTTACTTCTCCACACTTGGATTACTTCTGTACCATGGGTGCGTTCACAAACATGTAAATTCAAAAACACACCATCCAGACCTGAAGTAACTAAACAAATATTTGTTCGGAGCACGAATCGAACCCACTACCCGCACTGCAACAGCTAATCGCTCAGCCACTGCTCAAACCTACTGTCAAAATCAATAGCGTAGTATAATAATTCAACCACTGCACGAGTGACGTCAAAATCATTGTCACAGTATAACATCACGCCTTGTCTGCGCTCCCCTTAATATTTACGACAAAACACAAGACGTCGTACGCGACGATACCACAATATTACCACTATATATTATAATCCGTACCGGCACCACAGACGTAGAAAAATGATCCTGACTGGATGTGACATGGGGCGGGCGCACCTACCAAAAGGACAAGTGACCTTAATCAAGCCAGGCCACGCCCAACCGGTGTTATTGTTGTTCAAATAAGGCCCAGCTTTTTGCTAGAACAACAGTGGGTCATACCGTACCATTCAAAGTAGAGGGTTCCGGCATTTGTATGTAAATGACTCGTAATCTCTGTGCGTCGCAATCATGGTGTTTCTGCGACCCTCGGCTGGACCACGGAAATAATTGCGCTGGAATAGGTGATAAGTGATGTTGCTGTGATTCTTCCTGTTTTAAGGGTTGGTGGAGGACAGGACTTTGGTTTATTCTGTTTTTAAAAAGAAATTTTATTTAGATGAAAAAAATGCCATTAGTTACGTTTTTTTTAATAAAAGTAGCTTTAATTACTCTTTATAACATCGGCTACAGTAGCAGTGAAATTTCCGCTATAATCTGTCCAGCCGTTTCGGAGATCAAATGGAACCAACTGATAGATATACGGTTTGGTAAAAATGTTAAAAATTGCATTTTTGTTATAGATATACTTTTTAAACCATGTAGAAAAAAAAAATCTAGACACTTAAATTTTGTTCATATTTGATTTAGGTGCCTTTTTCGATTTTTTGAAGTCAAAACGATGAGTTGGCTGTTTTTGAAACCCCAGATTTAAGCTATTTAAAGGGTCGACCCAACGCCATTTTCAAAGATAATAACCAAAAATGTCTTAAGTTTCTTAAAGTTAGCCTTAGTTATTTGCAGAATTGAAATTTTAGTCATATCGCGCAGCTTTTCATTTAATACCGCTCATTTTCTCGGTATCAACATTTCCATATTTTGTAAATTATAATAATTTTCACATTTAGGCACTGTATCTCTTTGAAGAAGTCTGTCAAGTAATACAGATAGCTTTCGGTACAATCGTTCTACGCTCTGGCAAATTGAGAAAATAACAAAAAACAGAATTATTCATGAATTCTTTGGTAATAAATTACAAAATATTGTTTGTCAGTCTTTTCAAGGATCTATGTTTTATGTGTTTGTAGTATTTTAGCAATAATTCAGATTTAGATCTGAAGAAAATTTGGATTAATATTAGATCGGTATCAGTATTCAAATTGGCCTAATCAAGGCTATGTCAAATAGGTATAGGAATAGGAAAGTCTTTATATAGATAACTAGCTTTTGCTAGCGGCTTTTCCCACTGATAAATAGATAATTTTATAGCCTATGTCAATCATTGATAAAGTAGCATTCTACTGGTGAAAGAAAAATCAGTTCAGTAGTTTTTAAGTAAATAAATACAGAAATATAAAGATAAAATCTTTGCCTCTTTATTATATTAGGGTAGTTAATTATATTGTGGCATTTAAAGAGGTCGCATGTTGTTATTGCTCTTACTATTTATACTTTTTTAAGGTTTATAGCACAGGTTCATATTTGATAGGAAGAAGAGAAGATTGTGATATATGTCACCGAGGTAAGGACGGCTGTCAAGCTGATAGGCGAAAATAATTTTATAAATATCGTAATATAAAGTTTTTATAATATAATTTAATAATTTACAGCACAGGAAGCCATCCATTAAGATTTCAAAAATTTGATAAAAGCTTGCGTAAACCAAAGTGCTTCATACAACATAAATTAATTACCCACAGCACAGAAGCCTTTCATTATATTTTCGCGCCCACAATATCCTTCAAGACATCGTAAATAAAACAAAATACCTCATTCAGAAAAACCATACAACTTAATAACCATCAAACCTGTTCTTTAATTCCATCCTTTTTACGACCCCATGCAGTTAAGTATATATTTATTTGCTACACTAAACATTTAACATGGATCATCAAAAGGTACCCCATCCAGTGTCCTTAGTTCTGCGTCCCCTATTATTGTCATCCTCTAAGTTTTACTAGTCCGTAAACCAATGGGGAAGGCCATAAACCCATTATCTCTGTGACATTTATAATTACAGCTGCAATATAAAAAAATATTATTTCCAATAAAGGTAGGGTTTGCTCGTAAAGTGAAACAATCTACGGTTCACTTTTACTGTTAGGGCTGGGCTAGGTGAGCGAGGTTTGTTTGTAAGGCTTAACTCATACTGGGGTAGCGAAGAGTTGCAACGCGATGTTGTTCGCGTATAGCATATTCAATATTCATCTCTATTTTTCCATTTATTATGGTACAATTTTGTATTTTACAAATATTAAATAACGCTTCGTGGTGCGATTAAATATTTAAAAAAATAAGGATGTTATCTCACTGGCTGCTTGCGAGCGTATTTTTTCCAAGGTGATTGGTGTGACGCATATGAGTTTTGGGTTGTAGCGCTGAAGGAAGAGGAAGGATTCCGATAGCATCATCTATTTTGTTAATCAAATAATAATAAAAAATACTAATTTAAGGACATCATAGATGCACTGGTAGTAGTGAAAACTTTTCCTTTAAGAGTTCATCATCTTCAGGTAGTGGCTTTTGCTGTGCAGTGACAGTACAAAACTGACAGGTCTACATTGTCCTCTCATATCTAAAAATATTTTAATATGGAAATATTGTAGAGATTTATTTTCGTTTTTAAAGCTAACCTTGCCGGCTCCATAGGAACCATGTGCTAGCTTCTGACCTCACAAACCACCACAATCAGAACAAACTACAAGATAAAACAAGTCAAGAAAATGTATCTACAGGTGAAAAATCAGCAGCAGAGACAATTCAACACGTTGGAAAAACCGCTCGCGTTTCATGAGACAACACTCTAAGGCTTTATCCTAGGTGACGCCGCGTCGTGAAAGCCACGGCGACGAAGAAAAAATAAAGAAAAGCGGTTTGTACTAGGAAGCCGGGTTTTGTTATAAGATGAGATACCTACTAACCACGCGAAATAATCAGAATATGATTTTGAGACTAAGGTTTTTTAATTTTAGTTCATGAATCCCCGACCGGTCCTATGATACCGCGCTGTTATTGTTTTACTATTGTGTCTCGTTTTGTGGGTATGTGATAAGTTAAGGAAGATAGATGTCTTAGTCAGTTTAGTCAGTAGCAGTCTGATACGCCCTCTTGCTTCGTCCAGGGCGGGAGAAGTCATATCGATGATTTATTTATTAACGTTTGAATCCCCAACCGGTCCTATGATACCGCGCTGTTATTGTTTTACTATTGTGTCTCGTTTTGTGGGTATGTGATAAGTTAAGGAAGATAGATGTCTTAGTCAGTTTAGTCAGTAGCAGTCTGATACGCCCTCTTGCTTCGTCCAGGGCGGGAGAAGTCATATCGATGATTTATTTATTAACGTTTGAATCCCCAACCGGTCCTATGATACCGCGCTGTTATTGTTTTACTATTGTGTCTCGTTTTGTGGGTATGTGATAAGTTAAGGAAGATAGATGTCTTAGTCAGTTTAGTCAGTAGCAGTCTGATACGCCCTCTTGCTTCGTCCAGGGCGGGAGAAGTCATATCGATGATTTATTTATTAACGTTTGAATCCCCAACCGGTCCTATGATACCGCGCTGTTATTGTTTTACTATTGTGTCTCGTTTTGTGGGTATGTGATAAGTTAAGGAAGATAGATGTCTTAGTCAGTTTAGTCAGTAGCAGTCTGATACGCCCTCTTGCTTCGTCCAGGGCGGGAGAAGTCATATCGATGATTTATTTATTAACGTTTGAATCCCCAACCGGTCCTATGATACCGCGCTGTTATTGTTTTACTATTGTGTCTCGTTTTGTGGGTATGTGATAAGTTAAGGAAGATAGATGTCTTAGTCAGTTTAGTCAGTAGCAGTCTGATACGCCCTCTTGCTTCGTCCAGGGCGGGAGAAGTCATATCGATGATTTATTTATTAACGTTTGAATCCCCAACCGGTCCTATGATACCGCGCTGTTATTGTTTTACTATTGTGTCTCGTTTTGTGGGTATGTGATAAGTTAAGGAAGATAGATGTCTTAGTCAGTTTAGTCAGTAGCAGTCTGATACGCCCTCTTGCTTCGTCCAGGGCGGGAGAAGTCATATCGATGATTTATTTATTAACGTTTGAATCCCCAACCGGTCCTATGATACCGCGCTGTTATTGTTTTACTATTGTGTCTCGTTTTGTGGGTATGTGATAAGTTAAGGAAGATAGATGTCTTAGTCAGTTTAGTCAGTAGCAGTCTGATACGCCCTCTTGCTTCGTCCAGGGTGGGAGAAGTCATATCGATGATTTATTTATTAACCTATCACATACCCACAAAACGAGACACAATAGTAAAACAATAACAGCGCGGTCTCATAGGACCGGTCGGGGATTCATGAATTAAAACTTCAAGGTACACAGGCGGACTAAATGCCTAAAAAATAAGATATGCTATACTTTCAATATTTTAGATTTTAATAGTCTCGTTTCTATTAGTAGTGTATTCTAAACGAGCTGGACTAAGTTTTAGAATTTTGATAAGGAACCTACTTTTCTCAAAGGAAGAATTTCTTTCTTTTTCTTTCAACCGCAGTGTTCAATAAAATCGAGGGTTGAAGCGTCTGAAATGTGGAATAAGGAGGAAACTACTTTTATTTAAGAAACGCAACGTTAAAACACCTCCTTCCACTCTAGGTGGAGCGAGAGGTAGTAACGTTTGTTTGAAAAGAAACAAAAAATGATGAAATTGAATAATATTGTAACAGATTTCACAGATTCCATTATAATGACGTATACCAAAATGATTACATAACCTACCTGTTCTAATATGACATTACATTATTGGCAAATCAAACTCAGTATCAACCGCCAAAGCCGGCAAATATTAATCATTCACGAGCTCCAATGTTCGGCGCTATCAATAATCTGGTAACGACATAGCTATCGACTGAAATTTGTCGAACATACGTAGATAGGTACCTAATGGAAGGATAATGTAATCTACTAGCTTCTGCCAGCGGTTTTGGTCACGTGAGAGAGAGAGAAAACATAAAAGGTACAGTGATAAAGTAGTATGATAATGGTGCAGTATTTTTAAAATTGGGTCAGTAGTTTTTGAGTTTATTGGTTACAAACCAAAGTACAAACCTTTTATATATAATTTTTCCTCATTCACTTTTTTATCTTTTTTGTCTTTGGTAACTGATTATGTTTGATATTGATTGTATTATTTTAATAAACGCCTTGATACGATCTTTGAATAAGTGGCAGCATTTGGAAAAAAGAACCAATAATTTCCGCCAAAAGCATAATACATAGCATTATAATCTGACAAACAATCAATAGTCCCCTTTATAATCATGAAAAGTTATTTTTAGAGGGTTTCAAAAACACTGTCTATACGGCGTACGTACTGCCTTGAAGAATGAGATATATTTTTCTGGCTGTGGATCATTTGCTTTTACGCATTGTAAAACTCGAAATTAGCTCCTGTAGTTAAAAATACGCTAGTTAGTGCATCATCAACAAAATAGTCAAAAAGTCAGGCATTTCCTGAGTTTACTGCCTGACTTTGTAGTCTAGTTTATAAACTAGAATTCTAGTAATTTATCGACGAGTTCTTTGTAAGCTATAGGCTAGTGACCTCGTATATTGTTGCTCTTGCTTCACTTTACAGACTGTTCACACGACAACCTCGATTTTCACATGAAACACTAACTTTAAAACATTTTTTTTGGAATGAGGTAGTTTTTAGAATTTACTCGTGTCATTTGGTTTGAGGCTTTCTTTTGTTTTTATTGACTACTAGCTTCTAATAGCGGCTTTGCCCGCGTCAATATCTCTTTCCATACAAACTTTGGATCTCTTTTTCATCTTCTTAGGGAGTGAATTTTGGAAAATTCTCTCTTAGTGCTCTCTTATATCACAAATAAAAACCTTGTGCGTTTCACGGTTCAAGGGCCTGTAGTTTCGATTGTATATTGATATGTCAGTCTGTTTCTTCTTTTATACATATAGATGATAGATGAAGTCAGTGACAGCGGACGGTAAATATGACAGAACGAAAAAAAAAAAAACTTAGACCCCAGGTGACAGAGCTGGAAGATAATAATACCCACGGCTGGACAAAGCTCTCCTTTCAGGCACGGACACTATTAACACTAATCTCCACGATTACCTTTAAGCCTGTTTTCATAAAAAACCTACTTTTTATAAATCAAAGTATCTAAAATCTACGTCCAACCTACAACACAAACACACAAAACAAAACGAAACAAAAACTAGAAATGCCAGCTAAATTGCTCCTTTAAGCCGCGATCGTCCGAAGCCTTTGCGCCGTTTTCGACCGTTCGGTATTGCTGGCCGAGCTTAGAACGGCGCGTGCAATGTAACACTCAGGCCGGGACTCCACCAAAGCAGAGATGTGTGCGGTGTGATGTGCGAGAAGCGATGTTTTCCAGCTCGGGTACGAGGAGTTGAGTGCTCAATACGCATTCTGACATGAAAGGTAGACGATGTGACGCTCACATCTCTCGTCTCCACTGGGCGTCGTCCGCGCACAGCTCACGTCTCCGCTTCCATCGCGTAGCGATCTCCACACAGCGATCTCTACTGAAGCTGAGCGGAGAGATGGGTCAATAATAATACTTTTATATTGGTTGTTCCTGCTCTCCCACCTGTACCTTTCAGTGTCTACGCGAGGCCAATGACAGAGCCGTGCAGGTTGCCAAATACTGGTCAGAAGTGGTCTGATATAAGTGCATCGACACGAAAAGAAGAAGAAGATTGAATTGTGTTATTGACACATCTTCTCTCCGCTCAGCTTCAGTGGAGACCTCTGTGCTGAGATGTGTAATATTTGTATCGTGCGATAGAAGCGGAGATGTGAGCTGTGCGCGGACGACACGCAGTGGAGACGAAAGATGTGTGCGGAGAAGAGATGTTTTTCAGCTCAGGGGACTCCACCAAAGCGAAGATGTGTGCGGTGTACTGTGTGCTGCGCTCTCCGCTCGTCTCGTCTCCGCTTTGGTCCTCGGTCGGTGAGTCCTGGCTTTAGAGCGACGCGGTCCAATGTAACCGGACAGCACACAGCATACATCTCTGCTTTGGTGGAGTCCCGGCCTTAGAAAGGCGCGGTGCAATGTAACACTCACACTATGCACGTCACATACCGCACTCTCTAATTCCGTGTCAAGCTGCCCCACAGGTTCATAATGTGGAATCGGACTTGATATCGGCTTTGAGGAGTGTGCTTCGCTATTCTCTGTCTGTTTGTTATAGAGACGTTCTGATGTATCAAATGAAGGAGGTTGGTGTGTTTCGGTAGAAGGATTGACCGTTTCAAGATACGGTTTCTGACAATTTTGGAATTGTGAGTGAATGTCGTCAAAGTACTATTTACTTTTAAGGGTTCCGTACCTCAAAAACAAAAATTGAACTTTTCTAGGATCAGTTTGTCTGTCAAGACCCTTTATCTCAAGAGCGCGTGAAGGTATCGAGTTGAAATTAAAACCATATACTTCGATCTGCGATCTCTTAAAGCTGTGAAAAAATTAAACTTCTAAGATAGCGAAAAAAATAGATTCGGCCATTTATATGTCGTAAGAAACGTATAGCTTGACGTTTCTAAAATAGCGAAAAAAAAGATTCGGCCATTTTGTCTCGCTTGTATAGCTGACGCTCTCAAGGGAATTAAAATTTCAACTAGCATCATTGACGTCCACATTATCATTCACAAATGAACGTTACGACAACCCTTTACAGCATTAGCAAATCTACTAAACGGCCAATCGATTATGAGCCTGCAGTGAGCCACTACCACTCTACATCCGAACATGTAATAAAGTACGTCGGCACCTGTGTGTAATAATATTACTAAGTTATCTGACGATGCCGACGCTAACCCGCTAGGCACTCATTGGATCAGGTCTACGAGGAAACTGCTGTACTAGTATAGGATTGTTTTGTATTAGTTTACTTGGACTGAAGTACAGAGGATTTAAGTAGAATCGAAATCTTTTTATCCACGTCCTAGCTTCTGATAGTGAATTCTAACTAAATAATATATGCCTATGTTATCATAATCATCATAATTTCCGCCGAAAGACATCCATTGCTGGACATAGGCTTTCCTCAAGAGTTGCCACAAAGACCGGTCCAGTGCGTCTCACTTCCAACGGTTTTCCGCGACCCTCACCAGCATCACCTCCTCATCATCGGTCATCTGTCCACCTTGTGGGAGGTCTACAATGTTAGTCTTCCGGTACCATCTGTTCTGCGAGCAATGGTCATAGTAATCTTATAGATTTAAATCAAATTTTAATGATAGTTATTCTGATTTATAAATAAAATACCACTAAAGATTTCCAAAATACGTTGGCTTTTATTGAACACCAAAAATTTGTAAAAAAAAAAGGAAATTCAAAGGGCTTTACGCTATCTCAGTTTTCGTTGAGCTCAACTGAAATTATCCGCAAAGGCGATTGCAGCGGGCGCTGAAATACCGGGCTGCACGGCCGGTATCTTTTTACTGCTATCAATATTGACGTCCATTACCGCTACGAAATATTCGAGTCGACCGAGGAGAAATAATCTACTCGAATAAATTAAAATTAATGAGATTAAAAGAGTCCACAGTGAGTTGCCTGAAGCTTGCTCTAACTGAATTTAAAATTACTTTCTCACCTCTTGTGGAAGTGCATAATGGCATTAAAATTGAAAATTATTAACATTTCGGAATACAGATGAACGATTTAATTGTTGCTGAATTTTTGATGCGGATTTACTTTAAGAGTTTGAAGAGTATTTAGTGATAATTGTTTTGTGAAGAGAGCTCTTGTCGACCCGTCTTTAGTAGACCTGAGCATGGTTTTAAAGCTTATTGGTTCATCGAACGCATTTTTAGGGTTCCGTAGCCAAAATGGCAAAAACGGAACCCTTATAGTTTCGTCATGTCCGTCTGTCCGTCTGTCCGTCTGTCCGTCTGTCACAGCCGATTTACTCGGAAACTATAAGTACTACAGTGATGAAATTTGATGGGAATATGTGTTGTATGAACCGCTACAAAATTATGACACTAAATAGTAAAAAAAAGAATTGGGGGTGGGGCCCCCCATACATGTAACTGAGGGATGAAAATTTTTTTTTCGATGTACATACCCGTGTGGGGTATCAATGGAAAGGTCTTTTAAAATGATATAAAGTTTTTTAAAAAACATTTTTCTTAAAGTCTTAAAGTTTTTGAGATATCAGCTCTCAAAGTCGTAAAAAGTATGTCCCCCCCCCTCTATTTTTATAACTACGGGGTATAAAATTCTAAAAAAAATAGAGGTGATGCATGCTAATTAACTCTTTCAACGATTTTTGGTTTGATCAAAGTATCTCTTATAGTTTTTGAGATAGGTTGATTTAACTGTAATTTTGGTTAAGTTATTGTGCTTACACTGAAAACGATGGCTGAACCTTATAAGATAGATCAAAAAATATACTACAGTATTGTACACCTTTAAAAATCCGCGATGATATAATATATAATATTTGCTGCTACGGAACCCTTTGTGCGCGAGCCCGACTCGCACTTGGCCGGTTTTTACATGGTGGGATTGTTCGAGAGAGTTACCGTAGCCCTGTAACGTAAAGACAAACCGATGGAACACGGATGAGTTTTAGTGAGTAAAAATCTGACACTCTCTGTCGGTTCACCCAGAGTCAGAGGAGTTTTTTTGATGATTTCGTTTTTTTGTTTTTTTAATTCAGCTACAAAAAAGGGTTTGCAGAAATATTTGCAGATTAAAATGCCAATACAAACACGCCTTTTGAAAATGTAGCTGCGAAAATAAAGAATGTGTTGAATTAAATATTATCAGACACTCAATAATCGTAGCTATAGGACTTTTTGCTAACGTAGGGGCCCAGCAGGGTCGAAATCTACTAGGGCCCTAGGTTGTACGCAAGAGAACCCCGGGACCCTGGAACGAAGGCAAAGAAGGAACAGGAGGGGGTTTTAGTCAGTAAAAGTTTGAGATGCCGTTCCGCTCCCCTAAAATTACTTCACTCTCGTTTCACAGAGAGAGTGAAGTAATTTTGATAATTTCTCATCTAAAAAAAGTACTTTTGCTCCTGTGTTAGGCTTAGTTTGACAATCATAGAATACATATAGTGCTCCTGACCGATTTCAGTGATTGCGAACAATCTCCGCAGAGACTACGGCGCGGGGTGTATTGTAGAAGTGTGTCAGTAAACACAGGTGCTCTCTCTATTCCCTTACTCTCGGGGAAAGATTAAACTATACACCTTCTGTTATGAACTTCATTTAAAATCTTGATCCTTTGAAGCCTTCACTTTTCGAGTTTACTTTATGTAGGGTATTTATTTACTTAGTAAATTACAAATTGGCACTCTTTATTCCCTCACTCTCATAGATTGTTGGGATGGCTAGGCTATCGGGAATGATCCGAAAAGATTAAACTACACTATCTTCTGTTATAAAACTTCATTTAAAATCTTGATCCGTGAAAGCTTGCAGTATTAAAATTGTTCACGATCATGATTAAAAAACAAGCAAAAATATATTCGTAGCCAGATTCCCGTCTGTACACGCGCATCAAGGCGTTTTTCGCGGTACTTAAAACTTGATATAATTAACATTTCGTTGGGCGCTCCTTATCATATTGTGGCGCCCAAGCCCGAGCATACGACGAACTTTCATTAAGATTTGCAAATTAAATTCGTCTCTACGGCGTGTTTTAATCGCGGCCCATCTTTTCTTAATTAAACTTAATTATAGGTGACACTAAGTGATGCAGAGGTCGGTAAAACAATTTCATGTCGAGAACGGTCGCAAATTCGCAATGATTTATGGTATCGTGCGGTCACGGCTTTATAACACCGTGGCATTTCAAATGCGTGAATTGTCTCCTTAGATTTTTTCTGATCAACTTTTTGAATGGCTGTAAGACGAGGGTAACTATCGGACGGTGCAGTATTGGAAGACTTCCTACAAAGTCAAAAAAAAACGTGGACTGATGACCTGATGAGGTTTTATTATGTTGTTTATCCTGTAAGTTTCTTTCTTTCTTTCAGAGGAGTATGGAAAAAAATTGCGCAGGAATTATCAAAATTCTTATATTTTTTATTATAACAGTTTTTTTATTAGTATTTAGATGCCTGAAAATCTGACTATTAGTCTATCCGAGGAGTATCGTGTTGCCCAGGTACTGGGTTGTGGAGATCTGATAGGTAGTCGCTTCATGTAAAGCACAGCCACACAGGTATTCAACTACATTCGGTTAGAGTGGAAGTCGATCCCAAGCTAGACAGGAACCAGTCGTCAACGGCACGTTCTGTTACACGCGCGCCTCAAGGAGATGTCAGCAAACTGTAGGGGCCCGGCAGGGCGCGAAGCCTCTGGGGACCATGGGTAATCCGAAAGGTTGTCACCGTGTCTCCCAGATCGAAGGCAACGAAGGAACGGGGTAGGGGTTTAGTCAGTAAGAGTCTGACACACCCTCCCGCTCCGTCCAAGAGTGGGAGAACTCATTCTGATGATTCCCCTACCATAAAAAAGCTAGATAGGAAAAGGTTAAAGATATAAAGAAGAGTTCTTCCTAAATTGATTTAGTACATTTTAATTTGGAATGGAAACTAAGTTGAAATTCACTGAATTGTTGATTGGACTGTGATACATTTTGAAAGGCAACAAGAATGCAAATGTTTTATTTTCTCTTTCCTGAATATTTACCCGGCTACAAAAATTATTCCAATAGTATCATATTCAATCCAAAAAGCCTGAACATTCCGCGTTCAGTTTTCGAGTTTACTTTATGTAGGCTATTTATTTACTTTGTAAATTACCAATTTATATAGAACTATGTACATTCTCACATCTCTCACAGTATTTTTATTTACGATCAAAATGTGAATTTTATTTTTTATATTTTACCCGATACTTCACTCAGGTGGGGTCAAAGAACATAGGTACTCTTAATTCTTCCGAGAATTAAGTCTCATTTTCGTGGGATTTTCGTAATCACTCACTGCCTTTTATTCTATATCACTTTTGACACAATCTATCCATCTTTTCTTTGGCCTCCCTCTCCCTGTCCATCCATCCATCACCACCACCAAAATGCTTTCCACAAAAAAAACCCTTCCAACTTGCAACATCCAAAACTATTAAAGACTTCTACATTAGTTTTATAGTATAACATTTTCATTTCCTCAATACCGTCGGGTGGATCGCCAGAAACGTTAACACAACACATTATTGAAAATGAAAAGAAACCTAGTTCAGTATCAAAGAACGTTAGGAATAGTGCAGACGATCGCGAGAATGGGAAGCTGTTCCGAGATAGGGGAGATAGGGCGATTGCACATGCAAATTCCCCACTTTCATTGTGTTTCATACTTCGGTATAGTGAGACAGCGCATAAAGGCATATAATGCAGATTCTTTGAAGATAAAATGCATATGCTAGTGTGCTCTAAGCCTAGGGTTGGTATAATGTGTTTTGTACTGTTGAGTTTATTTTGTCTTTTTTTTAATTCTGTTTCTTTGCCTCGTTAGTCTAATAAGTATGAGGATCTGTGTTCGAATCCAGGGTCGGTATACATGTTCTTATGTTTTTCTATTTGGGATTTCTTAGTTCATGACATCCTGTTTCATGGGTCTTGAACAAATCTGGTGAAATGCAGATGTAGAAATAGAATAAACCTTATTTTAACCCAAACAAGTAACTGAATTTTTTACATATACTTCATCATCATCATCATCATCTCAGCCGAAAGATTCAACTCCAGCAGTGGACGCTGGACATAAGCCTCCCCCAAGCGTCGCCACAACGACCGCTCCTGTGGGTCTCGCATCCATCGGATTCCCGATTACATATACTTATAAAAATATATAATATGATTGTTCTACAATTAGGAAAACTAATTTATTTAAAAAACACTACCGTAAGTACGAGTATAACTTCAATGCTTGAATTATGTTTGTAACATAATTTTGTAATTGGGATGTATAAGGGTAAAATGTTGTACTTACTCGTAGATGTAAATTTATATAGATAAGCTTATATATATAAAGGGTGTAAGGGACAGCCCTCCACAAACTTGAAGGGCTTGCTCAGTAGACGAATCTGAACATCCTCACACAAATTTTTTTTTCAGGAAACGAAATAAAATATCGACCTCTCCATACAAACTGTCCGATAAAATTTATAATTTTGTATGGTGAGGGCTGTCCCTTACACCCTGTATATATATAAGCTTATTTATATAATTTTACATTTACGAGTTAGTACAACATTTTACCCCTATACATATATTTATAGCTCTACATCTTAATATATATAAATCTCGTGTCCCAATGTTTGTCCTCAATGGACTCCTTAACCACTTAACCGATTATAATAAAATTCGCACACCATGTGCAGTTCGATCCAACTTGAGAGATAGGATAGTTTAAATCCAAAAAAAAAAAAAGTTAGGTAAAGTAGGGTAGTGTAGGGTAGTGTAGGGTAGTGTAAGGTAGTGTAGGGTAGTGTAGGATATGTAGGGTAGTCATTTGACGGGAAAAAATCCAAAAATAAATAATTGTCTACCCCGTGCGAAGCCGGGACGGGCTGCTAGTATTATAATATGTTACACTATGTGTGGTTGATGTACTGTAGTTGTACCACTTGACCTAACCCTTCTGGGAATGTTGGCGAGATGTTATGATTCAATATGATTTAAACCTTGTTTTGACCTTTAGGTTAACCTACATTCTACAAGTCAATGTTTGCAGTAAGTACTATGAACAACAAAGTTTCTAAGCCCCCAGGAATTAGTTCTCTAAACTTTATCTGTGTGAACATGATGTTTTTCCTAGCGAGTTTCTTTCAGAGTCCAGGCGGGTAGTTTAATTTAAAAGTTTTTTTTTCTATGATGTAGAGTAGTGTTAGACTGTAATCTCACCTGATGGTAAGTAGTGATGCAATCGTTGATTGTAAAGCGCACTAGTCTATTCACTGGGTCTGGCATCTGACTACCTATAACGACTGTCAAAGATCTACGAATAACAACCAGAACCAACGGATTAATGTGTTTTCTAAGGCAGGGGCGTCAGTAATGTCCTAGATACACTTAGAAAAGTGCATATGAAATAAAAAAAAGTCACATTGTTTCATGTCCAGTTTCGAACTCTTACGGGTACACCTCAACCATAAGAGGCGGGTGCTTTATCCAATGTTCTATCAGTTTCTAACATAGTAAACACTTATAAACTACCACTTACCATGCATCTTGTCATTCAGCAGCGCGTATCTGGGGTTGGAGGCAACATCCAGAGGCAGCGAGTTCCACAGCCACCGGACCTTCGGCGAGGGGTTGCCGGTAGCCTGGCAGGGCAGCGTGGCCGTGTGGCCCACCTCCACCACCATCGTGGTGGGCGGCGGCGCGATGTTCGGGAAGCCAGGAGGGGCTTTGTCGGCTGTGGACAAAAAGAGATAGTTGGTTAGTATTTTGAAGAGGAATAGGCCTAAAAGGTCTGCTGAAAGAAATTTAGATAGAAATAAGCAGTATCTTTTTTCACGCCTGTCCTTCTATTCTTTTCGATTTAAGTGTTTGTGTGTACATCTTTGATCAACAATGTACAGGTACTTCATCATCATCATCTCAGGCTGCACGGGTACTTAACGTGTATATACTCGTAAGTAAACTTAAAGTCAAAATGTGTTTTTTAACAAAAGATATCGGTGATATTAATCTGTGTATTTTTGCTTTGTCTAGGTTGAGTAAACTGTAACATTTTAACTGGATGAGTCCACGCAGAATCACTCCTTGTAGGCCAGGTAGGGCTTTCAATATCGGTATTCCCGGATCCCGTGTTTATATAGGTATTGACACAGTTTACTGATATCAGCTTTGATACTGGTTTGAAAAAATCCGGCATTTAAAAGCCTCAGTACCAGGGTTACGGTAACTATTTCGAATAATCCCGCAGCCCTAACGCTAAGAGACTAGTCACATTTCGTACAAAAAAGAGAATTACTTACTATTATTATTTATTTGATTGAGTGAACATAGGTCTTGAATGGGACAATTGTATAACAATTTATTCGATTACTTCTGCTATTCGATTAATTTATCAAATAACTTACTAGTTTTCGAAATCGAAAAATAAATACCCTTTCTAACACAAAAATAGAACCACAAAAAAAGATCTAAAAAAGCGAACGATTTCTTTAATTCGATTATAAATAAACTGTAGAAAAAATCCCTAGAGATGATTCTTTTCTTTAGTCCAAATGAACTAATTAAGCCAAATCAACATAGGTACTTAGTCGTAATAGTGGATTAGCAATTTACATTTAATTTGTTGTTCAAACAACCGTGGTTCTACAAAGTGGCCGGCGGTGCGGACAGAACGAATGCAAATACTGTGTATGTATCTTTCTAATATCGTTTGAAACTGGCGACGACTGGAGCTGTTTTAGAAAATAACGCTTCAGTTTTAAGTTCCGGATTCAAAGGGTAAAACGGGACCCTATTACTAATATCGTCTAGTATAGCCCGTCCATCTTTCTGTCTTTCCGTCTGCCACCACGCTTTTTTTTTTTGGAAGTGGAATCATCAGAATGACTTCTCCCGCTCTTGGGCGGAGTGGAAGGGCGTGTCAGACTCTTACTGACTAAACCCCACCCCGTGGCTGTATCTCATAAACCGTGATAGGTAGACAAGACAGTGGGAATTTTCACAGATGATGTATTTCTGTTGCCATAGCGGCAAAACCACAAACATTTTTTTACATGCGTGTAAATTTTAAAATGAGTGATAAATTCTATATTCACAATATGAAGATATATTTAGACTCTTTTGTTTGTGTTCAAACCAGAAAGGACAACAAAATTCCAAAAACAAAAACAGAGATAGCGTTACATCAACATTAAAATAATATCTATAACCCGAAATCCATCTCATCACACAAAACCCTTAAAACAGATGAAGTAACCGTTCCGTTAATCTAACTAGACGCTTTTATACCTCAATAAATTATTCAATTAAATTATTTGTCTATAAACAAAACACAAACTAGAGGAGAACTTCTGATTTTAAACAAAGCGACTCCATTAGCCGAGTCAGCATTGATCAGGCAGTTTGCTCAACAACTTCGAAATACACAAGCTTTTGACATCAACCGCTTGGAAAACGTTTGCTGGGAATTGCAGTTTTGTTAAGCGTAACAATCTATCTATTTATATAAAAGGAGAAACTGATTGACATGTCAACGCACAGCCGAAAATATGAAGATTAGGAATGTGAAATTTTGCACAAGGTGTCCTTTTATTACATAAGCGAGCACTAAGAGAGGATTTTCCAAAATTCATCCCATAAAGTGATGAAACGGGAGTCCAAAGTTTTTATAGAGAAATCTACTTTCCCGCGGGTAAAGCTGCTGGCAGAAGCTTGATATAAATAATAGTTCTTGGTCACTAGGCCACTTAAGTCCCTCAAAACCATAGCCTATATCTTTCATTTCCATATGTCACCATAGTTTCCTATCCATCTCATTATCTGGTTGTTTTTTCATTAGCCGAGTCAGCATTGATCAGGCAGTTTGCACAACAACTTCGAAATACACTAGCTTTTGACATCAACCGCTTGGAAAACGTTTGCTGGAAATTGCAGTTTTGGTTAAGGTGAAAGCGTCAGGGTAGCCCGCGAAATTCAATTTTTTTTTACGTTTTTTGCAATTTGCAGGCCAGTGGTAGGTTGTATGAAGTTAAAAATATCTTTTGCAACTGTAAAACGTAACTAATTACATAATTAACCATAAAAATCATCAATACTCTAATTTTATTGCAGATTTTTACTGTTCGGTGGTATAATCATTCCTTAGTCTAGCACTTTCTATCCTTAAACCGTAACAACCCTTTTAAAAGAAACTGTTATCCCAGGTAAAATTCTCAGCCTACTTAACACTTTTGACTAATTTGAGGCCCACAAATTGAAACGGATTTAGAGCCGCGAAAATCTTAAAACAGTCCCGTAAAACACCGAATAGTGGAATCTTAATCCGCTAAATGAAATTTCGTCTCTTCTCAGAGCCGAACTGAACGAAATTTGATTAAGTTACAAGGCTGACATTATTTCTCCTAGATTGTGAGCTTCATCAGAAGCAGAAAGAGTGAAAGAGATGGCGATATTCTCTGTAGGTTCAAGAGGGAAGATTACTTTAAGAACTTTAAGATCCGAATGAAATTCATTGTCTGGTGAAACTCTGCGCGATTAATTGGATAAACAGAAGGGTTTGATCGGATCTCAAGTTATCCAATTCCGTGTATTGTAGTTTAATTGTAATTTTGCGTTACTTGTTTGTTATTAAGGGGGTAGCGCCAAAGTAGACAGCGTTTAAATTTAATATCGTTTTTTGCACTTCGCAAGTCAGTGTTAGGTCCTATATTAATTTAATTATCGCCATAAATATTTTTTACTGATTTATTTATTATTTATTTAATTATATAATCTTTAAATCATAAAAACCATCAATATTTATAATCCTCTCAGTTCAGCTAACCCTATTGAACTACTTTTTCATGAACTACCCATTCAGTAGGGTTAGACAATTTAAAAGAGTTGTAGTGATGATTTTAATGATTACGATTTCAAAAATAAATGCGTACACGCAAATCATATTTTGAGCAAAATACAACTTGACAGTGATCTGCAAAATGCAAAAAGAAAACTTAAGAAAATTTCAACTTCGAGGAGTACTGGTTCTTTTACCTTAAGTATTTTTTTTCATGTTACCGATATCCGTTTTTATCTTTTGTTTTCTGTAACTCCAATAGAGATTAGATACTACGAGTACCTAATTGGACACTGTATTGTACCAGTGAGAATACTATTATACTTATTTTCTTCCAACTATCAAACGACCGAGATTAAACAATCTCGGCGTCGTGTTAATAATTTTAATTATTCTAGTAACAATCTCTAGGAGAGTTAATTTTAATCTCATTTGCCGTAATCCAACAGTTATGATATTCTAAACCAAAAACTTTCCTATTCCCAAGTTGCAAACTTAAGCCGTAAATACAGATCAGGAATCACTTCTCGAATTACCCTCGAAAACGGAACCAAGTCCGATCCCTCTTTACAACATTAATTTACTATAATATCTTTGGTAAGCGAAGTGTGTTCGTATGATATCTTACGGCGTCTAATACGTACCTTCCGTTGACTGGACCAATCCCCAGCGATCGTCGGCTTCCTTGAGCATTAATAATAATAAACCTATGTTAAACCGGCAGACCTTGGTCTCTACTACATGATTTGTACCCCGACATAACCCAAGGTAATTATTATTTAAGTATGACCCTAGTTACACGTTTGAGGGTATATAATTTACATAATGTTGCTCGGACTGAAAATCATTTCATGTTCTTTCACTCTTTAATTATTTAGCTAGGGTTGGTGTAAAATTTTAATAAGTTGTTTTTGCGTTTTATTGGGGCCGAGTGTCTGGTGTTTTTATATCTTCATACAAGTTTTATGTTGCCCCTTTTTTATGTTGCAGACGTTTGTATGACATTATTTTTGATGGTTGAAGTTAGGAGTTGTAAACATGTTCTTATTAATACTGGTTTAAGTTAAGTTCGTCGTGATTGGCCTCATCTAGTATAAAATGACGAAAAAAAAATTATATTTAAAAGTGTTTGCGAAAACTTACTTACAAAATAAATATCATTTATCATTGATCTTTGAGCAAGGTTTAATTTAATCGAAGTGCAAAAACGTCTAAAAATTGTTGAATAAAACCAAGTGAATGGAAACGGTTTACCCTCGCATCGCACCACACTCTAGCATCCAATATAAACAAATCCGCATGTAACCTATTTAAGTGAAAGGATCTCCGCCATATTTTGTTTTTACAAATTGTATCCGCCTTTTTTCCTGATAGCGAAAAGTCGAAGATTATACCTCCCGTATTTTTGTAGTAGGGGAAGTGCTAAACAGTTGCCATGGTAACGCAAAATATATGCGAAGTCACCATGCACACGCGATTGTATGGCGGTATAATCCGATTATCGTAGATTATTTTTGCTAGCAAGTTACTGCGAGATTCTAAGGTATCTATCCTTGTGATCCAAGGTTTGGGAATCGAGCGAGAGTAATATGTTAAGTGCGGATTTCATGCTGTTTGGGTTATTGGCGTAGATAATTCAGTTGTTAGGCTTGAGATCAATTTTGTATATTGTTTGTGAAGGAACTGAGCTCTAGTATTGTTTTATATACCAAGAAGCAATTATCATCAGATTGACTTCTCCCGCTCTGCCCAGGAACGTGTCAGACTTTTACTGACTAAAAGGAACGGGGAGGTTCCTTCTTTGCCTTCGTTCCAGGGTCCCGGGTTTTTCTTTCAGAAGCACACCCATGGCTCCAGAGGTTTCGACCCTGCCGGGCCCTTACAGTTTGCTGACATCTCTTTGAGGCGCACCGTTGACAATTTGGGCTCGTATTTCCGGACTACCCGACGGCAAGCGGCTAAGAAATGATCTCATTGTGGGTGCCTTTTAGTTTCTTTCTTTTTTTATCACACAAACCAGTGCTTGACTGCAATCCCACCTGATGGTAAGCAGTGATGTAGTCGTTGATGGTGAGGCGCACTAGTTTATTAAGAGCCTATTCACATCATCATGTCTTGAAGACACCAAAATTGTAATCGGAATTGTTCCAGTCCTTCGATGTACGCGGTATAAACGAAGAGGCAAAGCGCTTAGTCCGGACCGTGCAGGTTTCGACAACGTAAGGATGGATACTCGCCGTACAATTATCAAAATACACTTTAAATCTTTAAATTCACATCCCGATTTTCTTCACCACCTAGATCTTAATGAACATAAGGAACTGTCAGGTGACGTGAGTTGCATCACTTGCATGTATGCTCGCACTAAAAGCTTCAGGTCCCAACTTAGTTCGTTTGTTTGCGAGTTCGCAGTATCTTGCGCCACACCATAACTCGATTAGGAAAGTTTAAAGACAATGTTGCGTTGATATCGTCTGACAGAATGTGGTTCAGGTGTTGTTGCATCGTTAGTATCATGCTTAAGCTTTTTCTGATAAGAATTTCATCAAAGGACTGGAACAATTTGCCTGCCGCGGTCTTCCCGTCCGATTATAATTTACGAAAGCAACGAAGGAATGGGGTGGGGTTTAGACAGTAAGAGTCTGATACGCCCTCCCGCTCTGTCCAAGAGCGGGAGAAATCATTCTGATGATTCACCACTTAAAAGAAGAAGGTGTTTTTAAGGTGAGAGTGGCTCTTAATAAACTAGAGTATCTCACCATCAACAATTGCATCACTGCTTACCATCAGGTTGGATCGCGGACAAGCACTAATTTATAGAAATTTAAAAAAAAATACATTACTTTCCTATAAACAGATGATTGAGAGCAGTGGTGGCCCAGTGGTAACGACCCCGACTTACGAGTTGTATGTCGCGGGTTCAAACCCAGCCAGGCGCATTACTTTGTGTAATTTATTTCATCACCACTATCCTCAAAACAGTGAAGGAAAACATCGTGAGGAAACCGTCATGTCCTAGAACCAAAAATTCGAAGACATGTCATCCACCAATCCGGGCCCGCGTGTTGGATTACAGCCCATTCCCTCTCTTAGAGAGGTGGCCAGAGTCCCAACAGTGGGAACATTACAAGGCCGATAGTGCTAACGTTAAAAACACACATGATACAGATTCTGCATGAATTATTGTCGTAACTTAGAAATTATTTACAAAAGATGAGATGGATGGATGGCTTGGATATAGCCGACGCTTATTATCAGATGTAAATGACTACGCGTTGGGATCGGGAGATTGTTTCAACAGTAGCTATTAGATGTTTAGTACGCACGAGTAACGTACAATCATCATCTTATTTCGTAATTCATGTTACCTGATTATATTTAGAGAATTTTAATTATTATGTTTGTAGTATTGTTAGCTTGTTTATCTTTTTCTCTCTTTTTGATTTCGGTTTTATTTTTGTTTTTTGAAAATTGAATTGTGAAAATGTTTTACAGTAAACCTTGTAAAACATTTTTAGATCAAATTATATCGATCTTTACTTTGATGGTTTAAATTACATTTTACCCCATTCGTATAAATAGTTATTGATATGGAATAAAATACTAAATCAACATATCGGAAGTATAAAAGGGCCATAAAAGTCACTGTTTCCGGAATAAAAAAAATCTCATCTTTGCATTTGAAGTCTACAAAGGCAATCTTGTTCCACAATAGAAAAACCACTTTAGTTAAAGAACAATAAGGTTTAAAATCGCTGTGTAAAAGTGGCCGACTGCGCACCGTAATAAATTTATCGCAAACTTGATATTAATTACTCGGTTCGCTCCTAGACTACCCACAAATTGTAATATATTACAATACTAGTTATATTAGATTTCTTCGGTGTTCGAAGCCGTATCAAAGATTCTCTAGTTTATTTTAACTTCTTCGAAACTCTTCCAATGAATATTCAATGAAAAATTCCAAAATTCCATTTTTAGAAAGTGGCCTGTTAGTTTTTGGTGGAGTATAAAAACTTGAGTTTTTCTTACGTGTCAACTTTTTCTATTAATATTAGATGAACTTAATACAAAATGCAAATAGTCTTCCTTTTAGAAGTTATAAGTATCATAATTTTAATAAACACATTTTTTATGAAACGTTTGAGTACGTGACACGTAAAAAAAGTAAGTCAGTTGAGCCATGAATCCATGATACATTTCAAAGGAACTCGATTGACTTTGATTACACATCGTATATAGAATAGGGAGGGCTTTCAGTCCCTGACGTCAAATAAAATACCTCTTTGACATTAAGAGGAATGAATTCAATAATCCTTCATGGCGATGGTCGCTTATCGGATATGTGTGGGGGTTGAAGGCCCGTCGACATATAAAGCGATGAGGTTGATAAATATAGCGGGGATTGTTTATGATAAATGGTGTTGCTTGAATGGTGGCTCTCTTGGGTTGTATCTTTGTAAATGGAGATATGATATTCTTCAATATTTTTTTTAAGTCGGTTTGGTTTTGATTTTTAAGGTAAATAAAAAAGTACGTATTGAACAAAAATAGAGTTCTGTTAATGCATTTTTTATTTCGGTCGTTTATGTTTTATCTTTGCTTACTATATGCACCAAGTAGGTATTAAAGTTTTTGGCCATACAGCTAGAAAAATTAGCCACAACCTTGACCAGCTCATCAAAACTGGCATGGTTAATGGCAAAATTCCAAAAGGCCGCATCCAAAAAGATGGGTTAATCAGGTCTGCTTTACACTAGACACCCAATTGCACGTCGCAATTCATGACGCCAAGAACCAAAGACAGCAAGACATCATCAGGAATACGACTCGAGTTTTTTTTTTAGCATTATCGGCCTTGTAATGTTCCCACTGTTGGGACTCAGGCCTCCTCTCTAGTAGAGGGAGTAGGCTGCAGAAATACGACTCGAGTAGCAGGACAATAATATTTTGATATTTTACGCGTTTTGCAGGCTCCTTTCCTTAGTTCTAGTTTCAGTGTTAGTTCCTCATTCCTCTAGCTACTGTCCGACTTTCCTCTTCCAGAACTAAGTACCCAGTACGTTACTAGGTTACTTCAGGAAAATAAAAGTAGCCGAGTCTATCCGCCAGCTTCGCATCCCCGGTGTAGTCGTTACTCAATAAACTCGGAATCAACTTACCCTCATCCCGTCCTTTGATCCAGATGCCCATCCTACCCACCTCGCGTTCTGAACGTAACTTTTCTTTCTTTCCCTATCCGTATAATTGCGTTTTGATTTTTTTTTAGACGAATATACTTTATTTTATACCTTTTTTTTCTTTATTTACTTTTGGGCCCACCTTGTGTCGTATTCTGCGGTGAACCCTGACATATATTCTTTTTATGGTGCTATAAAAATGGCGTTACAAGAGGGTTAAATTGATATATTGTTAAGGATTCAATAAATATCAATTGATTCGTGGAGTTATGAGCTGGAATGATAGTAGTTTTAGAGTAAATACGTCTTTCTATTTCTATATTATAGTAGTACTATATTTCTAGAAAGATTATAACGGAAACATAAGTTGAATGCTAGGTAAATAATGAATCCCACCAGAAATGCCTCAGGTGCCGGGAGTTGCAGGCCAATTCCCGGCCGGCCGCCGTAGGTGCGGGCTTGCGAACGGCAAGCAATAGGTAGCTCGCAGTCCGGTAAAAACTAACTAACCAAAAGGGGACTTTGAAGAAGGTCTCCAAATGGTGAGTTCGGCACCCGCACCACAAACGACTTAAAATTAGTGTTGCAAAAAACAAAGCAAATGAAAGATTCTTAAGGACCGGTTCGTCTTCCCCCGTAAATATTCCACGATCTCCTAAACCTGTTGTAATATAGTCTCGAAACATACAGCTGCGTCTTGGGTCTTGCTGGACGCAGGAGCATAAAAAACAAGCATCCATGTAGATAATAATATAGTGAAAGGTTATATAGAGCAGCTGCTATAAAACTAACAGGCTATTGCTGTACGGTATTGTAAGTGGCGTGTGCACATGGGACCGATGCCGTTTAAACTTCCATTCATCTAATAAAGTAAAAGAAACAGGAACACACGCTGTTGTTTTCTTTCACATTCGCTTTGAGTGAGTTAAATCTAAAGTGATGTGTCACTGTGTGACACTATTCTTGAATATTTGAATTAGGGAAGTATATTTTTTGGAGAAAATGAGAGGACTTCAAACAGTTGTTTAGATATCCACCAGTCCACTACTAATACATCAACTTATCAATGGAAGATTCTTGTGCCTACAGTAACTGTGTTTTTAGTTGGTATACAAACTTACGTATCCAGTTTACTTTTATCATTGGCAGAATAGTCGATATCAGCTCTATTTGCCATTAATAGAATAGAAAGATATGTTTTCTTGTCCTTATATGAAACTAATTTAGCAGAAGCCCGCTAGAGCCGAGGTTTGCCAGAGTTGTGTGCTCTACCTAGAGCAGCATAAGTTATATGTTATTTGGAAAAAGAAAAATACCTATGATAATAAAACGTTTAATTTAAGGGGTATTTAAATTTCAAAACATATGTTTAAAAATTAAAGGTTCAATTTTCAAATAACATTTTTTTTATTTATGTCTCTTTTATATTAAAAGCTTGCGGTATGTATTTCACACTAAATGAGACAGGTAGCTAAAATCAACGAATTGTTGAGTATTTCTGTGATTCAGTACCTGTTTTTTATTGATATAACCTAGTGCTTGACTGCGATCCCAGATTGGATCAGATGATGGTAAGTAGTGATGTAATTTTTGTTGTCTAACTTAGTTACCTCTTTCAATCTATGCCCTTTAACAGTAGCTTCAAGTATCCTACCCTCAACCGCTAAAACATGAATATTTCCTTTTAAAATTAAACGATGCTTTTGATATTTATTCGGCAAAGATTTAATAGCGGCATATAAAGGCGTACGTTCAGTTCATCTTTAATTAAAATTTTCAAAGCTCTTTACATCGAACGAGTTTCCGACTTCCGATAACAATGCCTTTATTATTTATGTATAAAAATTGCTTTTACTCCATACAGTTAATTAATCCAATTAATTGAAAACAACAGAAAGATATTGAGGTCGTTTTAGTACAAAATGATTGTTGTCGAGAATCGATTCGACGATACGATCTTTTACAGCTTTTGTAATTGAATGGTTTTTGTTTCGAATGAATTGGGTTCGATATGCGAGTTTGTTACTCGAATTTGTTTTGATTAAATATTATATTGTACTAGCTGTCCCCTGCGGTTTCACCCGCATTTTTCGTTACTGCTCCGCTCCCGTGGGTCGTAGCGTGATGGTATATAGCCTATAGCATTCCTCGATAAATGGGCTATCTAACACTGAAAGATTTTTTCAAATCCGACCAGTAGTTCCAGAGATTACCACCTGCATACAAACTTACAAACTTACAAATTTTACCTCTTTATAATATTAGTATAGATTACGGATACTATATCTATTGAACAGTCTGCCCGCGGATATAAGGAGTAAAACAAATAAATACATGTAGATTTAGAAGTAATTTTAATATTTAATTTACGACTACACAAAAATCTAACCGTGTAACTAAATCCCTAAATGAGTACGTTTGATTCTAAAAAAGTACATATGATTGAGTTCAAACGTATTAATCATCCTGGCAGGCCGAATGTCCCATGCGCACAAAGTCCCATTCGTAGAACGTCCTATTCACAGAATTTTCCATTCGCACAATGACCAATATGGGAGTACCAATAAAAAAAAAGAAATCAGCTGTTTCGTGTGAACTCCTTTGAGCAGAAAGATCATACACTGCTGAATAAATAACTGACTAAAGAAAATTGATACATATAAACCACATTTCATCACGAATACAGTCCCAAATACCTACAAAAATATAATCAAAAACATTGACAAGACCGCAGACACGTGTAAACCTGTGCCATAAATAAAATATTATGTCCTGTCCCAGATCCAACAAAAAATAATGTAAAAACATTGACAGATACGCGTAAAATAATCGTTGAACTTTGGGGTCACTAAAAACACAGGCTATCTACCGTTGGTGTAATGCTAAACTGGTTTAACCAACCACATAGTGCTATAACTAACTAAACACCGCGTCAAATTATCTTTGAAATTTGGTATCACTTAGAACTCATAGCTAAACTGATTTAACCAACCAGAAAGCTCTATATCTATCCAAAACCGTCACGTACTCTAACGGCACGATATGCGCCTGGGCTTTAAGGCAGTGGGCTGCGCTACAACCCAGGCGCTCAATCTGCTAAACGCCTTGATTGCTCAGAAACCGAAATCCGTAATTTTATTATATAGCAGTTAAGAAATTATCAATGTCTGTATAAAATTCTTTAGTTCGTAGGTTGGCCTGCTATACTCTTTGGTGCATATTGTAAGTGTAGCGAGCAATTGACAAATAAATAATAACACAAAAACTTTAGGATCACTTAGAACATTGCCTATCTACCGTTGGTGTAACGCTACACTTGTTTAACCAACCACAAAGCGCTATTTGTATCTAAACACAAAAACGCATACAAGTTTTTCCACCCTAAGTTCGACTGGTAGAAAATGCCTAAGGTATTAAACCTATCAATACCCGCGAAACGAGACACAATAGTAAGACAATAACCGCGCGGTTGCATGAGACCGGTCAGAGATTCATGAATTAAGTCCGGTGTTTCAATAAATAGATAAATAAATAATCTTTGAACTTTACGATCACTTAGAACACATAGCCTATCACGCTTGCTGTAATGCTAAACCGGTTTAACCAACCACAGCGCGCTATTTCTACCTAAACAAGGCGTTTCTCCTATAACATTGGAGTTTACGGGTCACAAAAGGCTTCGAGTTACTTGATCAACGTCGGTAATTCTTCTCAAGGATTTACCAGCTTGGGTTTCGTCTTTCCCGGTACATTTGACACCATGTTATATGCTTGACGAAACTTGACAAGGCTTAAGGGCTTACCGTAGACTTGATTAAATATTTCTTCAGGTCTAATATGAGTCGGTGAGATTTGGATTTGTGTGGATTTTTGATTAGGTTTTCGGGTAGGTGTGAAATGTATTTGGTTTTTGTGTGTTTTGCGAAGTGAATTACATGTATTTGGTTGGCCTTGCTAGGTATAGTTGTTAGTGCCACCCAAGACAAATGTTTGTGTGATGAGCACAATAATTTGTTTTGTAATTTATGAAATCGAATCCTGAAATCGAAAAAAATAATCAGCTGTTCCCTTTATTTTATGATCGCTTATTTCGGCAAAATGTATGGAACAGTTGATTTTTTCTCGATTTCAGGTTTGGTTCCATAGTAAAAGTTGTTCATAATGATGAGTAACAATGACCCACCAAGAGGATGTGCGTTAATGATGTTACATGTTGTATATACTCTGTGCGTATGCCGCGATCGCTTTATTTTCCTACGCACACACCTCTCACATTCTTTCCTTACTTACAAGTTCAAAATAAGATGCAGCTCTTTCAAGAACAACTCCACAAAGTACACAAGTAAGGCTTCATCATACTTATTATAAACTTAGACTTCAAATGCGGAAGTATAAATAGTTTTGAATAGTCGAGAACAACTTACTGCAAGCAATGTTGATTCTTCTGTGAAGACGTAAGAAAGTCATTAGTTTTCTTTGCAGACGGTGAGAAGTTTGTTTAGATTGTTTAATTACTAATATTATGAAGATCTGACTGGTTTTTTGTAACAAAAGGATGATGGTGCATAGTTTTATAAAAATATTAACTTCTGTTTGCCTGTGATTAGAACATACACAACAGTCTGAAATCAATTATCGGTCAGTTGCCTGGACCTGGACACAATACACGTCTGGTCGTATGATCCTCCCATTTCAATAGGAGTTTACGAGACTGTACAGTCTGTTGCGCATACCTACATAGGTGAATTTTATCAAGACTTAGATCATATTTTATACTTCTATTTAATGACATTTTTGGTGGCAAAGCGGAATAGTTCATTTAACCTATAATCCTACTCTCGAAAAGGAACAACAATACTGTATGTGAAAGAAGGTACCTACACAGCGAGGATACAATTTTACATAATATTTTAAAGTGCAAAATGTCGATGGAGCAGCGAAGCAATTGCAACACATTTCCGGCAGTTTCCTACTGTACTTTATTTGAGCACCTATGAGTGAACTGTAGCCATTTCACTCATATACGAGTACTTACTTGAATGCTAGTTTCAATACCGTCAGAAATGACACAATAATATTTGAATTTGATTGTGTCTTGACATGACATTGTGAAAACAATTGACAATCGCATGATCATTTCGTGTTGCAATTGTAAGATTATATCCTAACTAGTGGTCGTTCTTGTTGTTGCAAGAATCACAGCTACTGTTTGCGTAATAGAAAAAAATATATCCTAAGGGAACTTGGTCCCGGGGTTAAACGTATATCTTAAGTTTTATTCCAGGACTACCTGTATGCAAATTGTTATCTAAATCTAATCAGTTATTTCAGCTTAACGTTTGAATCCCGAACCGGTCCTATGAGACCGCGCTGTTATTGTTTTACTATTGTGTCTCGTTTCGCGGGTATCTGAGTAATTAAAGTCTAACAAAATATACATACACTTTCACCTTTATAATAATCACATGTTATTATTAGTGTGGTAGAGGACGCAAAAACTTTTGGAAATCCACAATTAAATTATTTTTAGCTGAGAGCAATTCAATGAACTGTCACAACAAGATGTCAAGACAACATTTAAATGACGTTTATACTTTGACAGTTCTTAAAGCTGAATTCTGTCAGAGACAGCGTTTTGTAAACAGAGAGTAGAGTCGAAGCATACTGGGGCCGTCGGTAGTGTGAAAATTATCCACGGGGCCCTAAAACGAAGGCAAAGAAAGAACAGGAGTGGGTTTTAGTCAGTAAAAGTCTAACACTCTGAGAAGATATTAGATAAATTCCTACCTAAAAAAAATCTACATTGCCGTACGTTCAAACAAATCATTAATTTCACCTCACTACACCGTCGTTCGCTACTCACATTCCCTTCAATTTCTATAACAAAACTAACACATGTTTCCGAGTCTATCATCAAAGGGGATCTATCACCAGAATGTGACGTCATTAGAGGGGAGCCGCTAAAAAGTGGCACGTGTTCCAAGCTTCAAATCCTTCCATTTTAGGGGTGACATAACTTGAGGAGCGTTTAGGCAGGAGAGTTCACTTGATCTTGAGAAAAACTCACCTGAAAAGTAAATGTAGAACCAAAGCTTAGCATATAAGCGTGGTTTTTTTATTTAATCTTGTGTTAAAGTTTCACACAACACAACACTTTGTGTTGTGTGAAACAGCTTTTTTTGAGTAAGAAACCTAGGAGGGAACCTAGGGGTCTTTAAGTCAAGAGTGAATAGGTTGCTTCTAGGCAAGCGTGCTCCATCGTCGACCACATGATCGCTTACCATCAGGTGAGATGTGGTCAAGCGCGAGCCTATCAATAATAAAAAAAAGAAACCATGAAATAACTTGTCCGGCTTGTGAAGCGAGAAAGTGTGTTGAACTTTTACTGACTAAATCCTATCCGTATTATTTTACTTGCCCTTTGCGTTCCATGGCAGCGGTAACTCTTTCAAACAATTGTGTACCTCATAAATTATCATGATTGTAATCAGCAATGCATTTTATAAAAAGATTAGGATTGGATACCTTGTTATTGTTGATCTTTAAATACTAAACTAGAAAGTAATTACTTTTACACCTAAATAACAATCATAACTTTGAAAGAGTTTGTACAAATTAAGTAGGTAACATGCAAAAGTCTACATTTTACTTTCCTGTTTTCTACTTTAATGTCCGTATACAACGCATATTTTATTTTGTATCATAATCCGTACCGTACTAGAACCGTATTGCCGAACATCTTTTAATGTTTTTTTTTACCACACCTTTACAAAAAAACGAACTCGACTTACCTAACTCGAGTTCAAACGCAGCACAATAAACCCACACATAAGTCGGTAGGGTCATTTCGCACAATGGTAGTTCAAATCTTGACAATAATACGTCGACGTGTTGAGCAATTTTCGGGCTTTTGACATCTGGGATTACGCGTACAAGTGACGAATACACGTGCTTAGGGGCGACTCGGTCCGTGTGGACCGGGTCTTATTTAATGACGTCATATTTTTCATTTTTGTACGAGTGGATTTTGTTTGGGATAAGGTGACAATGTTAGGCGAGAGGATTTTGAGGAGGTTGTTAGGTAGAAATGGTACGTTCAAGTTAGAAATTGTTATCGTAGAGAGATGTAGTGATTTCGTTAGTTGCTATTTTCTGCTGTTGGGGTTTTATTTATTTTGTCAGAATTGTTTTGATTTCATAAACTCGATGTTATTTATTAGCACATTTTTATTTAATTTGCTAGTCGCTTCTGCCAACGACTTTGGCCGAATGAAAGTCGACAATTATTCTAAGGGAATATAACCCCGGGATTAAAGAGCTTTAATTCTATGGCCTTTTCCAGGACAAAGTCTACTCAAATGCCAAGTGTTATTTATATCTGTCAAGACGTGAAGAGGTATCAGGTTGACGAATAGAGTTAGTTTTACATTAATAATAATATTAGAATAGATTAGGTATATTATTTTTTCTTATCTTATAAGATAAGAAAAAACTAGATAATATTTATCCCTGTTACCTTTTTTCGTGCTTCTTTCGATTGTCCTAGAGGAATTGGCCATACTAAAAAAAACTGCTTTACATTTCATTAGATAATCCGAAGTACAACATCTATAAGTGCTCTGGGGTAAACACTCATTGGAATAACCAAAATCTTCCACTTTTCCTTAGGGCACAGAAAGAGTAGTTCTTTTGTCAATTCAACCGTAACTTTAAATATATTTCACATACCCTTCTAGATTATTGTACAGTCAGCTGCAAAAAATAGGACACTTACGTCTACAACCAGTCTTATCAAACTTAAGATAAATAAATAATTAAGGAATACTGTTTTAATAGACTAATCTATCTTTAATTCACCTACCATATTCTCTCTTCACCGCCCTTAGTTGACTGGTAGAGAATGCTTAAGGCATTAAGTCCGCCTTAGTACTTTGTGTTGCATGAAGAATAAATAAATACTGAGTAATAAATTCCTTCTTCTTCCTTCTTTTAGCTACTGCGTGCTATCTTTCGCGAAAAGCACTACACCCATTTCAGTCAGACATAAAATAGGCCCTACCACGAGCTCTTAACGCGATTCATTTGCTGAGCTAAACTGAACTATAAAAGAGACGGAGCTGTATAGGGTGCATAAATCCACCCCTCTTTCTCGCTCACACACTACACACACTATAACACGACAAGCTGAGGCCCAACCCATTACTACGTCCTGATTATTTAGAAGACTTTCCGTCCCAATATTTTTGTTGCTGACTGTACAATGAAGTCGAAAAGAAATGTTCTTTTTTGTCTGTATGTCAAAGGAGTTGGATTTCTTTTGTAATGTAATGTTTAAGTTGGGAGCTTTTTATCAAGGCGTCTCGTCTTCCAGATATCTCTTCGCTTTTACGAATATGTTAGTTTGTTACTTTTTTTTCTTTAGGTTATTTTTAGGGTTGTTTTGCTGTTGCGAAGCCTTTTTTGTGCTAGTATTTTATCTATGATGTGATGAAGGGGAAAGATTTGTATCTTTTTGTCTAATGAATAAAATCTAAAAAACTGGACCGATTTTAAATCTTTTTCCAGTAGAATGATAGCACACAGGTGCGAGAATGTTCGAAAGAATTTACGTGGCTCGAGAACGCAAACAATAAAGACACAGGTAGGTTTTAGTCAGTAAAAGCCTGACACGCCCTTTTGCTCCACTGAGAACCCGAAAACCCATTTGATAATATCCCATCTCAGTAAAAGGATTTATATTAAAAAACTATGACCAAAAAAAGTGTTACATTATTACAATATCACGGTCTATCAATTCCCAAACAGTTTCCAAGAATCGTTTAGTTTGTTATTCCAAATAATTTCCAGCTACCTATCAAATATTCCAATCTCATCAGGATTTGCACCCTTTGGACCGCAATATTGGCAACACAGCAAATAGTAATTAAATAGTGTGCACCCACAAAACTTAGACCAATCAGAAATAAGCTGATTAAAATCAAAATTTAATTAAAGGAATAACAACATGAGAGGAAATCGCCTTATACAGGCTGCGTTAAGTACCTTTGTCTTTGAAATTAATATTTCTTAAGGGTTCTTGAAATGGTCAATTGCGATTGACAATGTTTACTTGAAGGAAGCCTAGTGATGCAAAATGAATCATTTTTTTGACTTCTTCTTCTTCTTGTCGTGTCGATTCAACTCAAATTTTGTCCGACCAAGTTTTTTTTTTAAATTGATATAAACTAGTGATTGACTGCGAACCCACCTGATGGTAAGTAGTGATGCTATCGTTAATGGTGAGGCGCACTTTATTAAGTACCTTAATCGTTTAGCTTAAACGATTTAATCTATCACATACCCGCGAAACGGAAACACAATAGTAAAACAATAACAGCGCGGTCTCATAGGACCGGTTGGGGATTCAAACATTAAGCAAAAGTCAATACTACTATGGCAATGACAGCAAATGGTTTTGATTGAAAGCAACGTGAGTGTTCTAAAATGACGTTTACTCGGCTGCACTAAGACTTGACGTCTAGGCACCTGTCAAAACGCTCATGTTAATGACATTAGTTAGACGTCAACGTCAACGTCAAACGTTAGACGGTAACGTCATGTATACGTCTTCAAAGGAAAGGGCTTTTCGGCTAAGTGGTGCCAACTTGTGGTGTGGATTTTCCTAAATACTTTTATTGATGCGTCCAGTCTTGCCATGAAGTACCGTGTTACCCCAGTTAATGGGTTGTGGAAGTCTGATAGGCTGCCGCTGGCTAAATTAAATGTCAATCATTTTGTAGTTTTAAAATAAATATAAGTATTCATTCACAATTATTTTGTTTAAAAAAATACACATAAATATTCATTATTTAATCAATACCTCAATTTGTACAATCCCTTGAACCAGGGTTGGGATTTTTTTAATAGAAATAGCAAAAGTATTCAACTGAAACGCGCGTGAGTGACGTGCCTTCAATCATAGCTGTCATTTGAAATGATCATTCGCGTACTTATAACTGTCAATCGCAATTGATCGTTTGTCGCCTTCCTTCCCCTTTAGATTTTGCATTTAAGTAGGCCGCCAATTTTATGTTTTAAGTTTAACGCTCAAACTGTACAATGTATCATCATCATCATCATCTGCCTAGCCTTTTCCCAACTATTTTGGGGTCGGCTTCCAGTCAAGCCGGATTTAGCTGAATACTAGTATTTTACGAAGAGCGGCTACCTACCAGACCTCCATAACCCATTAACTGGGGTAACACGGTACTTCATGGCAAGACTGGAGTCAGATTTTCTGGCTTCTGACTATCCATCAATAACCATATCCATAAATTAATAATGTTTGTAATTATAATTAATTTTGAATAATATTTTCAACCACGCGGAACCGCGTACCGGAAGACGCAGCGTCGGAAGGCCTCCCACAAGGTGGACTGACGACCTGGCGAGGGTCGCGGGAATCCGATGGATGCGAGACGCACAGGACCGGTCGCTGTGGCGGCGCTTGGGGGAGGCCTATGTCCAGCAGTGGACGTCTTTCGGCTGAGATGATGATGATGATGATGATGAATATTTTCCAAAACAACAATAAGTATTTAACACATTAATTAAACTCAAGTAATAATTGAAACACAAGAAAACTAATACACACCATAATCGTAATTACTTAACTAAATGTCCATCTTTGATGTTATTCCGAAAACTGAAAGATTTAAAACATTTATTTCATCAAACCCACCTATGTTCTTTCAGTAAGAAAAGATAAATGGGATATACTCGTTGACGATACGATTTCATCCTCTAACGCCCGTTTTCAATAACCTACCACAGTTCATAGATAAATAGCTATCCCCGATAAACAGAAAGATTCTATCCACAACATTGGTAGGAAATGCTATCCGTCGGTAGGTTATAGGAAAGGAAGTAAGGGCAAAAGGATAGATTTGTTTATCTTTAGTAGCTGCAACTGTAGATAGATAGCTTATTGAAAACGGGCGTAGCAAGACAGGACAGACCCCACAAACATTGCCACAAACATTTCTCCCCAACATTGGCCACCAACAAAATTAAATCCAAGACTGCCATATTTAGGAATACATTACACAAAAACCATCGCAGAATCCCATCTAATCTCGCGAAGGAATCTCTGGTTAAAGCCTCTTCATACGGTCTGTGTTAATAAAGGTAATTATGCATTTCGCGTGCGTGAAATAAGCTGGCGTATCTACCAAAATCCCGGAGATTGCGTTATTTTGAATGGAATTTATAAAATTAAAGTGAGACTATTCGCGTAAAGGGTGCCATCGTCACGAAATTTCGTTCTTTTGGAGGTATCTTGACATTCGAAGTTCGAGCGATGCATCGCGTAATGGAATATCTTCGTGGTTGCTATCGAATTTTTAATTGGGCTGCTTTCCGCAGCCGAGAGTTCGAGATTTACTTACCTAAGCTTGGACAAGAGGACAGGGTTTGAGCCTGTCAAAATCTGACACCCTTTTATAACAACCAAAGTAGAAGAAGTTAAATTACTTTAACTATCACATACCCGCGAAACGAGACAATAGTAAAACAATAAACATAAATTGGGTTTCGAAGTTAGTTTAGAGAAATCTACTTTCACTCGGCCCAACCCGCTGGCCAAAGCTAGTTTACAATTCAAAATTTTACTTCTTAACACGCGTTAAATTATTATTTTCACAGTGTCTTCACTTCACTATAATCGGAAAAAGAAAAGTTCCAAGAGCTTCACGTTTCTTTAAAAAAAAAAAAAACTAAGAGTCTTAACGAAACCCACTTACTAGAGACTTCCAAGTAAACCTAAGCACACACTTAACTTAAACGCGAACGTTTGCGTAAACGAAGCCAACACTAGCCTCCAATATGAACGAAAGAGATTCAAGTTATTATACGCGATTGTCCTTGTTGCGTAATTTGAAAATCTTCGTAGCGTACATTTTCATATACGTGGGGTTCCGCAAACGAAGCTCGTATGGTATGCGTTAATTCCGAGACTTAAAGTTAAGTTCTGCGTTATAAGAACGTACTTTGCGTATATTATACCACAGAACATGAATTTGTAGATGCGGCATTTCGTTTTATTTACATGTTTATTTATTTTAAGTAACAAACAGCTCATTTTAGTAACTTATATCTGAAAAATACTTTTCCAATTTCAAAGACAAAAATTCTGTCAAATGAATGGGTATTTGACAGAAAAATTGTCCCTCTCCTGGAGAGGCTTAATTCTCAGCAGTGGGAAAATTACAAGGTCGATAATGCTAAATGCTAGTGCTAAAATAAATTATGCAAAATTGAAGTTACTAAATTCAATGCAAGTTATATTAACGAATATTCTTTGGTCGTAAGACTGTAGGTGAAAACTTGCCAAAAAAAATATGTTAGGCCTTCTAGCAGACCTAACATAAGTTTTTTCCGATGTCTATCAAGGCTACGAGATAGTTGGAATACGTCAACGCAAAGGGGTCTTTGTTTATAAAAGTCTGACACTTCTCGCCTCCAGGACGAGAGACGTGAGAAAGTAGAAAGAAAGTGGACTGTTACGAAAGCCGTAGGTAGAATTACATTCACAAAGTAAAGTAAATCCGCTCCTGTACGAGTTTCTAAGTCTATGTTTATTAAACACCTTAAATATTAATAAAGGTTTATGAGTGGGGGAATTTTGTGGAATATTTGTTTTCTTATTAGCACAATTATATGGAAAGCCTCTTGATATTTTGTCACCTTGACATAATATGGAATACCTATATTACCTATTGTTGTCGTGGTGTAATTATTAACCAGTTCGAAAGTTGCGTTGCTTGGAGCTTACACGTTATCAGAGCCTACGTCACTATAACATGTCAATATATTATATTTTTCAATAAAAGGGGGGTTCTCGGACGGTTCTGATCTTCAGTGTTTGTGCGGCGTCTCTCCACAGACCATGTCCCATCTTCCATCCTGCACCACATGCCCTGTTGCTTGTTCTCGCGAGGACCTAATGACAGCATCAGTGGACGGCATTGCCGTGGCCGAGTACTGGGCCAGGCAAAGTATCTGACTGGTTTTGCCATCGACACGCTAAGAAGAAGAATAAAAACTAATGCCTAAATAAAAAAGTGGACCTGGCGAGAGTTTCGGGAATGCAATAGATGCAAGACGCAAAAGACCGTTCGTAGTGGCGACACTTGGGGGAGGTCTATGTCTAACATAGACGTTCTTCGGCTGAAATTATGATTATGATAATGATGAAGATGATGATGAATTCCAAAATTACTATAGGATGGCTGTATTCTAAAGAATTACTGTACACAGAGCAGGAGGAATTATTTATCATTATCTACCCCAAAGAGAACTCATGAAGAACAAATAAAACAGCAAGCTTCAGACTACATTTTTAACATAGTTTTTTCTTCTTTATGTGCAATAACGTATTTCGAAAACAATTTAGAAAAATAGCTAACGAAAATACCATAGGAAAAAGAACGCTCGTTCCGCTTTAGACTACATTTGTACTTTCCATCAGGCATGATCAGTAGCAGTAGCAGTATAAGGCCAAGACCGAGCTTAGATTAAAAATAAAATAAAATGAAAAGTTGACTTACGCTAAGTCTTCAGTGTTATTAATCGCTACACCATTATGGGGTACACTTTATCCACGGGGTTGAACCCCGAGGGGTCACTATAAATAATAAACACCGTACGTTCACGAAATATTTGCATAATAATAGAAAATTGTAATGGATTAAACAAAAAGACTACGTTATTTTTTTTTTGTAAAAACAAGCTTTTGGAAAAAAAACCGCCATATTGGATTTATTGTGACTTTGTTTTCTTTTTCGTATTCTTGAAATTTTAATTAATTGTAAATAAAAAAAACAAATTCTATATGTATCTCCTCGATCTAATACTAACACACCCCCCAAAATCATTAAGATACCAACGAACGGTCCTACAACAAAGACTAACATCTAAAAAACCTTTTCCTAAATACTCGTATATTATCGAGCCAAAGATTACAAAGGTCGTAATATAATCTCAATTTAAAAACAAATATTTCTGTTACACATATAAAATATGTATCTTTCTGTTAGAGGGTGGAGATTGATGACTAAAATCATCATCTACCTAGCCTTTTCCCAACTATATTGGGGTCGGCTTCCAGTCAAGCCGGATTTAGCTGAATACCAGTATTTTACGAGGAGCGGCTGTCTACCACACCTCCACAACACTCCAGGGGTAACACGGTACTTCATGGCAAGACTGGAGTCAGATTTTACTGGCTTCTGACCATCCGTAACGACTGCCAAAGATCCACAAATGACAGCCAGGACCTATGGCTTAACGTGCTTTCCGAGGCACGGAGGAAACTCGGTATGTTAAGATGGTATCCCCATCCACAGACCAACTTTGGCCTGTGGATGGGTGATCATCACCACCATTAAAAACAAATATTTCTGTTACACATAAATGTATCTTTCTGTTAGAGGGTGGAGATTGGTGCCCTAAAATACAGGCCTCTAAACCCTAGTGTGGGCGTCAGTCTCCCACAATACAAAGATTCAATACATTTTATTTCAAATAAACGATTTACACTTTTACAGGCACTTTTGAAATGTCAAGAAATCAGTCAGTCAGAAAAATGATGCTAATTGCACATTTCAAAGCATAGATCTCTTTGCAGAAGAATCTGCAATAAAATCCATGGACGGTATGGACAACCTTTTAAATATTCTGTATTAGAAATATCTCAGATGCTAAACTAGAATAACACTGTCAATTGTAAGCATGTCTCTTATGTTTGTAATGTTTATTGTGATGAGAAAATAAATACCCATTTATTATTATTATATCGTGGAATTGCATAAAGAATAACTAGTCTGGGAATCTTTAAGCCAAGAGTGAATAGGATACTTCTAGATAAACGCGGTCTATCGTCGATCGCATCGTCGATTTCCATCAGGTAACATAGCTGTCAAGAGCAACCCTATCAAAGATAAAAAAATCGTGTCAACCATCTTCAGGAGTCTGCTATTTATTAGATTTAGAATGACGTCACTAAGGCTTACTGACCACGGACGCGTAGCTTGATAGGCGAGTATTCGTCAGTAACTCTGGCGACGAAGCGGCAGCGTCGTGCAGTCGTGTCGTTGCAGCTTCGTCGACAGGGGTTCATAGTTTTGTATGTAAGCCTCACGTAGGCGCTACAACCGTTAATGACGAATACGCGTCTATGAAGCTAAGCGTTCATGGACAGTAAAAGTGTTTGTGAAAAAATAATTGCAAAATAAATATCATTTATCATAGTAGGCGTTAATTAAGCAAGCATTGTCTTCTAAACTAAAAATTTCGGCTCAATGGGTTAGAAACATCTGCTATAAAATTAATTTGCAATATTTATCCTCAAAAAACATAAAAATATAGAAACAACACTGAAAATGTAAAATAAAATACAGTTTTACAGTATGTTTTTAAAATATTTTTTTTTTATTCTCAGAGCAACATTTTAACAAAACTAAACAAAGTATGTTTTGTTTTTATTAAAATGTTGCTATGATCAAAAATCATTTTTGTGAAATGAATTTTGTATGATGGCATAGTTTTTTGTTTGTAATATACATATATGTATATGTTGTTATGATTTGAAAATTATTAAAACTTTTCTGAACTAAGTATTTTGAGTTAAGAACGTCTGAAACCCTACTACAGTTAGAGAAATACTCAACTACAAAAGCTTACATCAGAAATCAGGTGTTTAGTTACTTGAACATATTGATATATCATTCATGCATTGGCGTTCTTAAACTGGCACAAGTTGGCACCCGGGGCCTCGCTCTTGTAAGGGCCTCGTGTATATATATACGAGTATATAACAGGTTCAGATTTTTATCGATCTAAAAATCAACCAGTGTTTATGAGACAGAAAAACTAATTACAACAAAACTACTTAAAACAAAAAAAAAACACCGTATAAAACTTTGCAAAGTACAGGAAAAATTGTGTTGACACGCTAAAAACTAAAACGACTAATTAATTACCTAAGAATAGGTACTTAAGTCGTCCACAGAAAATTAATTATCTCAAATCTGTTTGCTACCCAAATATTTCAAGTTAAGAGCGTCGGTGGGAGCTTAATATCTGGTCTCCCAGAGGTTTGACCCGGTCAAATAATCCGGGCCATGTCCTGACAAGACTCGGGTTTTCGGGAGACCTGACAAGAACCGGGTCTGACAACCGACATGCAAGGCTTGCTCAGCTGTGTTGGGTTATTTGAATAATATAAATAATGTTTTGACAGTATTGAAATATGTTTAATTTCTGAGCAGGATTTATATTTTTAGCTGATGATGCTACCAGCGACTTCGCCCAAGTAAACCCAAAGTAACCTACACCCGGGATAAAAAATATCCAATGTATTATTATTCCAGGTATTCCATCAACTAGTGAAACGAATTTCGTTGAAATTCGCTGAGCCGTTCGAGCGTGAAGAAGTAACAAACACTCATACATACTTTAATGCAACTGTGTGAATTTCGGAAAATATATTCTTATTTTTTATTTAAATAGTGAAACGAACTTCCGTGAAAAATTTCAGTGTTCTATGTCTAAGGTGTAAGCTATGGGCGTCGAAAAGTCAGTGAGCGAGTCAGGACTTAAACTTTTACATAGACAGTTCTCTGTATTTATGTAAAAGGACTTAATCTCATCATTATTATAATATGAACATGGACTTATCCATGTTCATATTATAATAATGATGAAAATAAATACATTTTGTTATTTCCAAATACAAAATATTCTATACAATAGTTTAAATGACCTTTTATACTCAAATAGTTCGTATCTAGTATATAGTATCAAGTTCTCGGATCGGAAATAATGCTCTATCACGCTTCGACATTTTGTGAAGAGGCGTTAAATTTAGCCTACGTTAGCATTAAGGGTCGGCTTTTACCGACTAGGCGAGAGTTCAAATGTCAGACAATCTCAAGAGTATCTACAGCCCACGCAAATAACTATTTGTATAAATATTTGAAGCCCTACTTCGAGCTTTTAACGCGATCCATTTGACGATCTAAACTGAACTGTTAAAGCGATGGAGCTGTACAGGTTGTATTCTATAGTAAAGCTCCATCTATTTATAACACGTAAGGCTCTTGAGCGCGTGAGAATTTAACTTTATATCTAGAGTACGTTCAGATTACTGATAGAATATTTTGATTTATTGATTGGTGTTCTAAATTTTAGCTTAATCTGTTCAACAGTTAAAGCGTCTTTTCTGATAAAACTTAAAGACTTACTTTCATTTTATTGCTTGTTCCTATCAGCGAATTCACTCGCGTGCAAGTAGGATTCTTCATACAAACTTTGGACCCCCGTTTCATCCACTTAGGGCCTACGACTCAACCTTCACGCTTCTATAGTCCCAGTAGTTTCGGATATGCGTTAGGATGTATCTCAGGCAGTTTCTCTTTTTATATATGGATTAGAAGGTATAACATTTTCGTCTACCAAAAACTCGATAATACCAAAACAAGAGAAGCTAACAAAATTGTAAGTGAAGTCAAAAGATTGACGTCAAACGTATTTTCGTTAAGGAAATACAGTTATGCGTGGAGGGCCCCAAATGTTTTGTTACGAGACGAACGTAACTCGATTGCTGGTTCACCGATACACTGGCTCATTGCTTTTGTACCAGCCTGATGGAATAAATTGGATAATGCGGTTCTTTGTTATGTATGTGACAGTGTTATTTTATTAGAGTAACGTGTGTCAAAGGTGGAAAGGTCGGGGCTTTCTGTCTTATCTGAATTACGTTGAGAGACATTGACGGAGAAAAGGTTATGGGGTATGGGATCTATTTTTTGTGTGGTATTAGATTATTTTGTTTTTTTCTCTTTGTGGTTATTATATAGGTATTTTGTGCTTTGGTCAGTAGTGAGTGGATGGCAACTATCCATTGTATATCGAATTACCTCTATGTCTGGGAAACAACGTTAAGCGTAAATGTTCGACAGAACTGACCGATCCATGCTGTCATTTGGACATCATCGAGCAGTGCCGTAACTACAGTGGTGCTAAGCCATAGGGCCTAAATCCTAAAGGGCCCAGAAATGATAAAATTATGTTTAGTATAACTATTGTTAATTATCGTGTCATCTATCCTACCTAGGCAGAGTGTTAAAAATTTTGTGCTCGCTTCGCTCTTTCTTGTACTGGTGACGAATTCTGAAGCTAGGTTACATTAAATAGTTATTGACGCTCGTAAAAAGCGGTAAAAAACGCTCACGTATGCTGGCATAAGACAGAATATCTGACATCCACAGATGCCTATTGAGTTCCACGGATACGGTGATTCTTTCGAACTATATCCTACCCAGCGACAATCCTATAGTTTCTTTCCAGCCAAAAAAACACACATTCATCCGTAAAGGATCATTACATTCATATCAAAACAATAAGTGACAGTTTCCCGCGACATTTCCTGCTATACCGACCCAAAAATGGCACGGGAAAGAACCGGGGACCCCGTAATACCCTCATTGTTGTTATTAGATTACTTTGAGGTACACTTCGGGTAAAAGCAGACGTGTGTAGGTAAACACGCTTAGCTCTCCGCGTTGGTACAGCGCGCTAAGAATAACAGATGCCTTGACGGATTTTTGACTAGGAAATACAGTAAATAATATTTTGAGTATGGTGTTAGGAAGAGGTGTCGGATTTTTCGGCTAGGAAATACAGTCAATAAGAGTTTTGGTTATGGTGTTATTTGTAGAAATAAATAAAATAATATTAATTTCATGTATTTTATAACCAGAAGTTAGAATAGGGAGGGTGTATTTTCCAACAGTTCGATAAAATTAGTAAGATCTAAGATAGAATTGATGGTACCCAGTGCTGTAACTAAGGTGGTGCCAGTCAAGTGGTGGCCAGGCACAGAGCGCAAAATTGTTAGTTATAACTAGTCCTTTTTGATTGTATATACCTGTATCGTCACCGTTATTCGTAATTCAAATAGTCATTTCTAAGCGTTTGCAATTTGTACATGTTCACTGATTAAGATATAAGCAAGCGCGATGATAAGCGCAAGCAGTCTTCCTGGGGTGGTAATAGGACCTCAAGAAACCTCGGACATCAAATCAATATTTAGTCGATACTCAATAATCGATTTCACGCCCAACACTGTGCTTGTGTTATCTATGGTGAAACGCAACACAAGCGCATCCCTACCAGTCGTTTAAGAACTTTTGAAAATGGCTACGCCGCCGCTCTCAAACTAATTGGAAATAAATACTAATTCTGTGTTTCAAGTGTTGTGTCCCCTTGAGAAAGGGCTGCAATAGTGCGTGGAAACTTGAACTGGTGGATCTAGCTGTGGGAATCAAGGTAAGGCTGCTTTGTATTGTTTTATCTTGTCGGTGTCTAGTGCTCCCGCAAACGCTTGGATGTTCAATAAGAATTTCCATCCCTTATGTTATCCGAGAACTAATCCTTCTCGTAACATTGTTTTGGTGCCGAAACCAGGGACTGCTAATAATGCAGTAATCGTAACGTTTCAGCGAGAAAGATTTCATTAACTTTCGTAATTTGCACAAATGGTCGACCGCCATGTCACCATAATTTAAATCGTCACAAATCTCGTTAGATATTGAATATTTCTCCAAAGTATATGAACAACACCTTAAAACAATTCCGTCAAGCATTATTCGCGTATTTATTTCAATCCAAAATCGTAATTTGATGAAGAAAGTAGCAAACATTCCAATCCGTCAGTCTAGGTAATTTACCTATCCGCCTTGTTGGCGCCGGTCATTTACTTAGGTATATTTCTTAATCCGTTGTTTGCGTATTGCTTCATCTTGGTAGCTCGTTTTCAAAAGTACAACATAAAATTCAGTGATTTGTGTGATTATTGCGTTCAGAATTGTTGTTTCGTACTATGTTATTATTACATGTAAATTAATCGGTCTGTTCAGTACATGTAGTAGCAACCACGTACATTTTCTCGTCACGACAATTAAAAATAAAGACAAGTTAGGTAAACAAACCGTGTTAGGTACCCGACTATTCGTAATCGTATTTACCACATACAAATCAATTCAATTCGTAAACGTAGGTACCTAGTCATTGCTGCGTACCTATACATTAATTCAAGATTATTTTTGTTAGTGAATAATCATTACAGTTCGTTAACGTTATAATTCTCATAGACATTACGAATCGGAGCTTGGTAGGTAGGAAGGAATTCTGTAACAAATAGTAGGTAGTCTTAGTCTGAGAAACAGAGTTGTACCAACGTTCTGTCGAAACTATCGATTGTTATTTTAGTATCGATTTTATTTAAAATAATTATTTCGGTTAATCGATTATTTTTGTGTTGCTTATCGATTCAAGATTATGGCTTACGTACCGAGGCGTGGTGCAAAGAAAATGTCTAAATCTAAATCAATCGAAACAAGCGGTCTCACGTGCGCTGACTTGCCCGTATTACGACGTAAGCGGACTTTAGCATTGAATCGATTGCGGAAAACGTTGGAAGTTGCACGAATGGTGGAATCGGATTCTTCACGTTTGGATGAATTTATCGTACATTATTCGACAGTAACAAAACTGGTTAATAATTTCGAAGAAGCACATTTGGACATTTTAGGTATTGTCGATGATTCTGAAGTGGAGGAAGAAGATGAAATCCGTACCGAATTCGATGATATTTATTTTCAGGTGCTTGCTATACATCGTGCTCTTGTTCCTTCTTCTAACGTTGCAAAGGCTGCTACACAGATGTCGCCTGCTTCAGCAATTCGACTTCCAAAGATCGACTTGCCACGTTTTTCGGGATGCATAAAGGATTTCAATATGTTTTTTGATGCGTTCAATTCGCTCATTCATCTGAATGAATCATTGTCGGACTCGGATCGCATGCAGTATCTCCGAGCTAGTTTAGTCGGGGACGCATTAGGACTAATTCGTACCTTTCCTATCCAGGGTGAATACTATCAAGAAGCATATAAGACATTGGTAGCTCGTTATCGTGACAAACGTGAACTCGCATTTACTTGTTGGCGAGAAATGCAAAACATTAATCTAAAAGTGAACTCACCTACCGAATTACGACGAGTATTGGACCTGTTCAACGAGAACCTCATCATTCTAACTGGTCTTAACTTACCTACGGTTCACTGGGACTTCGTATTGTGTTATCATTTACTATCAAAATTAGACTCAAAAACGCGGTGTGCCTTTGAACAAGCGCATCCTACCTCGGAAATACCCCGTTACAGTGCCCTTAAGGACTTTCTCGAAGCGCAGTGCGATGCACTCGTTCGTGATACTCACTTTTCTGGTAATCGTGATCCTCAACCGTCTACTAGCAAAAACTACAAAACTGATGTCAAGTCAAACAACAACAACAATAAGAAAGTTACGTCGTCGTTGTTATCAAATTCAGAGAAGAAAACAAACCAGGCAGAAGGTACCCAATCTTCTGCGCCTTCCACCACTGCGGGACGAGTTGCTTCGAAGTGCCCGTCATGTTCAGAACTTCATTCCATTTCGCAGTGTACATCATTCACTGATAAGTCGATTCAAGAGAGGCGTGACATCGCGAGTAAAAATCGCTGGTGTTTCAATTGTTTGAAGCCGTCCCACATTGTCCGCGATTGCAAATCGACATTCACATGCCAGAAATGCCATCTGAAGCATCATACGCTCCTGCATCAGGAAAATGATGCTAACATTCCTGACCCGAAGCCTCCATCAGTCAGTGAGCCCCTTCGTGTGTTGACGAACGTGGGTGATAATTCGGTTGTTCTTCTATCTACTGCCGTTATAAATATTCGTGATTCGTCTGGCGACTACCAGCCTTTACGCTGTATTATCGATACTGGTAGTCAGGCTCATTTCATTTCGGAAAACGCAGTAAGCCGACTAGGACTTGACAAACACAGGACTTCACGCCAGGTTCGTGGTGTAGGTCAATCGTCAGCCTCCATTTCAGGAGCTGTTCAACTTCAAGTAGGTATTAACGGTCGAGTGGCGTTCAATATTGAAGCATTGACCATACCTAACATATGCGGGAACATGCCGAGCGTCAGGCTCGACAAATCGTCTTGGCTTCATATTCGGGGTCTCAATCTAGCGGATCCGGATTGTGATAAACCTGGTCCAGTTGACATTCTTATTGGTGCTGAAATCTTCCCTTCTCTCATTCTGCCAGGATGCGTGAGCGGAGGACCGCAGCAGCCATCCGCGTTGAATTCTGTGTTCGGCTGGCTTCTTCTAGGAAGTGTGAGTGATCATCAGGCTGAACAAAGTGTCACTTCTTTCTTCGTTACAGACGACCAGCAGCTTTCTCAAGAAGTCAAGAAGTTTTGGGAATTGGACCAGCTTCCGTGCGTCACCAAGTTGAGTGAAGCAGATCAACGTTGCGAACAAATCTATTGCGATACGACTACTCGTGACCCAACTGGACGCTATAGTGTCGCTTTGCCTTTTGTAGAAGACAAGGAACCGTCATTCCCGGGATCGCGAGAGTCGGCTCTTCGACGTTTTCATTCGATGGAACGTAAACTTTCCGCTGATTCGGTTCTTCAAGAACAATACTCGAGTTTCATGACTGAGTATATTCAGTGTGGCCACATGACTCTTGTGCCCGCAAAGGATGTGCAAAAGGGAAAGTATTACATACCTCATTTCTGTGTCCTTCGTCCTGACAGCGTCAGTACGAAGCTTCGTGCCGTCTTTGACGCATCAAATCGTGACGCCATCACTGGCGTATCGTTGAACGAAACCTTACTTATCGGTCCAAAGCTACAGGCTAACATTTTGGAAATTCTTTTGCGGTTTCGTACCCATTCTGTTGTTTTTTCAGCGGACGTGTGCAAAATGTACCGTCAAATTCTTGTTCATGAAGAACATCGTGATTTCCAAAGAATCTTTTGGAGAGATCATCCATCCCAACCGCTGTTGGAATATCGCTTGAATACTGTCACCTACGGTGTCTCCTCATCACCCTTTCTTGCTTGTCGTACCGTCAAACAACTCGCCGAGGATGAAGGTAGTGACTTACCTCTCGGAAAATCCGTTTTATCGACTGACGTGTACATCGATGACGTCGTCACTGGGTGTTCTGATCTTAATCAGGCCATGCAAGCTAAGTCGGAAGTGACAGAGCTTCTCAAACGAGGTCACATGGAGCTGCGCAAGTGGGCTAGCAATGACCCAAGGTTGCTTTGTGATCTTCCTCCGGAGCATTGTCTCACAGATAACGTTTCGATGGACGTTGAGAAGTCCAACACTCTCAAAATATTAGGTTTGAAGTGGGAACCGAACTCTGATCATTTCGTTTTCGAAGTCAAACCTCAAGATCGTGTTTGCAGCAAACGTAACATTCTAAGCGAGCTAGCAAAAATCTATGACCCGCTTGGTTTTCTGTCACCGCTGACCTTCTTCGCGAAGTATTTGGTGCAGAGATTGTGGGTTCTTGGAGTTTCCTGGGATGCAGATCCTCCTGAAGACATCAAACGACTGTGGAATCGCTACACCGAAGAACTTCCTTCCATTGAAAACCTTCGAGTTCCGCGTCATCTATCCGTTTCTCATATCAAATCGTGCGAAATTCATGGGTTTGCAGACAGTTCTCAACGTGGATACGCTGGTGTGGTGTTTCTTCGAGTTATCGACAAGTGTGATAACATCAAGGTCTTTTTTGTGTTGTCAAAAGCAAGGGTAGCTCCTATCAAAGTTGTTTCCCTACCAAGACTAGAGCTGTGCGCTGCTGCTCTTCTGGCAGATCTACTGAAATTCGTCAGTGCGGTTTATCAACCTCTTCTTCCCGTTTCAGCCATTTTCGCGTGGTCTGATTCGACAGTCGCGCTCTCATGGATTCGATCGCCTTCCTCCCGCTGGAAGACCTTCGTAGCAAATCGTGTCAGCCATATTCAGGATGCGGTCCCTGGCGCACTATGGCGCCATGTGAAGTCAGAGGACAACCCCGCGGACATCGCCTCTCGTGGTCAGACACCTGCGGAACTTGTCATCAATTCTTTATGGTGGGCGGGGCCTAGTTGGCTTTCTCAAGACGCTCAGTTTTGGCCTTGCTCAGTTTCAGATCCTTCTGAGGACGAACTTCGTGCAGAAGAGAAGGTACAGGTTCTTCTAACGAGTGATATTCCTGCGCATCCCATCGATTATTTGCTATCCCGATACTCGTCCATTCGCAAAATCCAAAGAATCGTCGGTCTATGGCTTCGCTATATCAATAATCTCCGCAGTAAAGTCAATCGCCGTTCTGATCTACCCTTAAATCGTGCAGAACTTCACAACGCGCTGCTGATGATAGTGAAACGTACTCAGTTTCTTCATTTTCATGAAGACTTCAAACGATTGAAAGAACATAAGCTTCTTTCAAAACAAATGCGTAAGCTGAACCCATTCATCGACCCCCTGGGTGTTCTCAGGGTGGGCGGTAGGTTATCCAGATCCGGACTAGAGTACAGTCACAAACATCCCGCCTTGCTCCCGAGAGATTCACCACTGACGAACATGGTCATAGACGCTCTCCATCGTGAACATTGTCACCCAGGAATCAACACGCTACATTATCTGGTCACTCAGCAATTCTGGATTTTGTCAGCTAAACGTGCAATTCGACACCGAGTTTCAAAATGCTTACATTGTTTCAAAACGAATCCTTCTCCTCTCGAACCGTTTATGAGTGATTTGCCTGCAGTTCGTGTGAATCAGGTAAAACCGTTTAGTATCGTAGGGGTGGACTACGGTGGTCCTTTCCGAGTTAAATCAGGCAAACATCGCGGTGCTAAGATAAGCAAAGCTTATCTCTGCCTCTTCGTCTGCTTAACTACCAAAGCGGTCCATTTAGAAGTAGCTACCGATTTGACTTCGGAATCATTTATCGCCGCACTTCGTCGCTTCGTCGGTCGTCGTGGACGAGTCCAGACAATATATTCAGACAGAGGAACCAACTTCGTTGGTGCTCATCGTGAGCTCTCGTCGTTTATGCAAGAAGCTGCTCATACCGAAACTATCGAATTCAAATTCAATCCCCCCTCCAGCCCACATTTCGGTGGCGTGTGGGAGATTCAGATTAAAGCTGCAAAATCAACGTTGTACCGCGTGGTCAACAATCAATCGCTGACTTTAGACGAACTTTTTACGTTATTCGTGCAAATCGAAGCAATGCTTAATTCCAGACCCCTTTATCCGATAAGTACCTGCGCCAATGATTTCTCGGTACTTTCGCCAGGTATGTTTCTTACGTTAGAGCCCCTGACAGCTGTCCCCGATAAGGATTTGACGTCTGTCAATATCACTCGTTTAGGCCGGTGGCAACTCATCCAGCGTTTTCAACAAGATTTCTGGAAGCGTTGGAGGAATGAGTACCTGCATTCGTTAACTCAACGGGCAAAATGGACTAAGCACTCGCAACCACTGGAAATCGGTTCCGTGGTTGTCATAAAATCGGAAACTCCTCCGCTTCATTGGCCTATAGCTCGTGTAGAACGGCTACACAGCGGACCAGATGGAGTAGTACGCATCGCGGACTTACGTCTACCTAACGGTTCTTTTCTTACGCGCCCATTAGCAAAGATCTGTCCTTTGCCAAACCAAACGGACTAGAATCGTAAACGTTGGTTTCTTCATTCGTTATTATTCGTTATTCGTTAGTTAGTATTAGTTAAACGTAAGGTCTTCTTTAGTAGCGTATCGTTGTTCATATACTAGGATAATCTTTCATGCCCTAAACAGGCTTTAATTAAAAGTATGTTTCTTATAATCACCCTTAAACATTGTAACATGTCTTCCAATGGTATTTTCTGAAAATACAGCTACCGTGTATTTTGGTGGGCGGTATGTATCGTCACCGTTATTCGTAATTCAAATAGTCATTTCTAAGCGTTTGCAATTTGTACATGTTCACTGATTAAGATATAAGCAAGCGCGATGATAAGCGCAAGCAGTCTTCCTGGGGTGGTAATAGGACCTCAAGAAACCTCGGACATCAAATCAATATTTAGTCGATACTCAATAATCGATTTCACGCCCAACACTGTGCTTGTGTTATCTATGGTGAAACGCAACACAAGCGCATCCCTACCAGTCGTTTAAGAACTTTTGAAAATGGCTACGCCGCCGCTCTCAAACTAATTGGAAATAAATACTAATTCTGTGTTTCAAGTGTTGTGTCCCCTTGAGAAAGGGCTGCAATAGTGCGTGGAAACTTGAACTGGTGGATCTAGCTGTGGGAATCAAGGTAAGGCTGCTTTGTATTGTTTTATCTTGTCGGTGTCTAGTGCTCCCGCAAACGCTTGGATGTTCAATAAGAATTTCCATCCCTTATGTTATCCGAGAACTAATCCTTCTCGTAACAATACCTTTTACTAGACCCACGATAGGTCCGTTGTATAGAAGCTCACACCAGGCGTATAAAAGATAAGTTATGGCACTGATCCCTTTAACAATGACTCCTTAAAATCTCAGAATCATAAACATGACGATAAAAAAAAATTACACTACACAGTTTAATAAATAAAAATTATTACACAGTTTAATTTACAAAGTTATTACACAGTTTAATAAATAAAAATTAACACTCAAGTACAAGTTAACTCAAAACTAAGCACAATTATAACACAGTATTTATAAACAGTAAAAACAAAACTACTAAAATAAATACACCGATCAGAAAAAGCTTAACGTTTGAATCCCCAACCGGTCCTATGAGACCGCGCTGTTATTGTTTTGCTATTGTGTCTCGTTTCGCGGGTATCTGAGTAATTAAGCAGGGTTCTCACTTAGGTCCAAGATTTCCTGACGCATTTAATTTTCCGTTTGCTTTTTTTTAAGCGAATTGAAGCGCTAATATAAGCCTCTGTTATAAAGGACACTTCATTTCATTACCCCTGAGACGCGTTGCCACTGCCGTAGATACGTACAATCGCGTTCACAAGTGTTATGTGAAAAGATCTTTTATTTCCTTTGTGACTGGTGTTTTGTATGCCGAGTACTGTAGTGGGAATTTAACTTGAATGCTTCTATAATATGTGAGAGATTTTTATCTTGGAATAATAATTGATGGTTGCGTAAACATGAAATGAACGTGCTATTGAATTGTCGGATTTGGTTTAAATATATCATATATTTTTCAAAGATTGAATAAATAATCGCTTGACGCAAAACCAAGTTGTGAGTGTAATTAAATCCGTGAATATCAGACATCGATGCACAAACGAATAAGTACCATGGATATAATACATGACTCTGGACCCGTTTGGAGTGGTGGAATTTTTCTTCAGTTATTTCCAAAAATAAAATAAAAATCTCAGTTTTTTTTTTTCAATTTAAACTGTATAAAACTTATTATATATTTATTACACACCATACTAATTTATTTACTCAACATTTTAAATATTTAAGAGATACTCTTCACTTTTCAATAATCACGTTAACCATTTATTTTCGTTAAGCCTTTATATTTCGGCGAAAATAAACAACAAAATAAGTACAGGAAAGTATTACCATTATTCAATTGTTGGTTTTTCAATACTTATCGATGAAATAATGTATTGTATTGTTTAATTTATGACAAGTAAATGATGTTTTATGAAATTTTCCGAACATAATGTGTTGAAATTACATCGGCTTACGCTTGTATGGTTTTAAAATGCTGTTTTTATGGACGATTCACGTTTGTATGGGATCTTTTGGCCGTCTGAAGTTGCGAGTTTTATTCAGATTATTATTGTACTTATTTAATGTTGAAGGATATGTGTAATATTACCCTATCATTAATTTTATTTTATAGCGTAGTGATATGATGGTTTGTTTTCATTTATTTTATAATTTAGTGACCTGTGGGTATAGTGCATCAAATCTATTTTGGCGTTTTGTATTTCAGTCGGCAGAAACGAAACCCTCATAGGATTAGTTTGTTGTCCTTCTTTCAAGGCTTTTTAGGGGACTTTTCGTTGACCTGGTACCATGGTACCAAGGCAAGATGCAAAAGTATGTAAGACAAGTAAAGAAAAAAATCCGAAAACCTAAAATTTGTAGCTACCTACATCAAAAAATCATTACTTTTTATGCGATTATAAGCTTAAGTTTGGTCGGAAATTACGGTGCTTGAGTCCGACTCCAAATTTCAATATATCGTAAAATACTTTAATGGATGTGCAAATGAAGAACTACCTAAAATATTCGATTTCCGAGTTTGTAATGTTTACCTATTTACCGTTAACACGTCGAACATAATTAAGTAATTACATTGATCCAGTTTTTAAACCATGTGAATCAGCAGCTATCGACATAAATAATTCATAATCCAAAGCTCGAATTAATCGTGAAATATCCAATAATAACTGGATTATGTACCTATCGGTTATTAAAAGGTTCGTTTATTAAGCGAGAACTACATTAGACCGACGCACACGTGGGCCATGCCTGATTTGTACGTGGAACGCGTGGCGTGGCGTGGCGTGGGTCAAATGTAGCTCAAGTCTAGTTGTCAGTAGGTACTTAGTGTACAATGTAGTTCTACCTTGAAAAAGATAGAACCTATCAGCTCACACACTCACAGCTATACGATTGATTTTATGATATATAAATATATGATGATATAATAAATAAATGAAAATTGTTGTGTATTTTACTACTACGGTTAACGCAGCAGTTGTGAACTGAACGCTATAAACGGAATTCATGTACACTTTATTCACAATGTAACATTTCATGTCAACAAGCCTCACGGATAAGAAATTTCCAAAAGTTTAATAAAATAATAACTAGGTACATAAATATTTCTAATCTATCATAAACAAACTCGTTTAGCCCAGTTATAGTTTGAACTAGCAATAGAAGTTCTAGTTGAAACTATTGTTGTTTCTAGCACAAATACGTTTGGAATACTAATTATTATCCTAACTCACGTATCCATTATCATAAGGTTTCACGAATCTAATAAAACTTAGTTAGGCATAGCTCAAACTTATATATCAAAAATAATTAAAAAAATACGAAGACCAATTAGTAATATTGAACGATGAGCGAATGACGTAATTTTTAAAGGGAAACCGTATTCCATACCTACGAACATACTCCCGTTTCGTGATCCAATTACTTTACAGCTTAATTAAAAAATATTCCCCATTCCAAAATAGAGCTGCACTGATTCCTGAAACTCGCAAAATAATTCGCACACTGGAACCTTAAACATTTTAAGTCTCGATACGATTTTTCGAAGTCCGTATGTGCCTGACAGTACGAACGTGCACACTACAACTCAAGGAGAAATCGCGATTCTACGCGACTGTACCACGTCTGGTCGCTGAGATAGTGTTAACTAGCCCGTCGGAAGACAGTTTTATAACAAAAAGGCGATTGTACTCGACTGTACCTTCGAGACGGACGTCGAATTCATTTAAAATGTTGTGTTAATTTTTAGCTGTTGTTGTTTAATTTAAAGTTTAAACAGGAATATCCATTTTAACTTAGCGGAACGAAGGTACGGTTCACAATGGCGTTTTATTTTATTCTCTCTCGCTTTTGTTGTCTGACGATTTTCTTTTACTGTTCTAGAATTATTGTGCGACTTGTAATCTCTTAGTTTTTCTCTTGAATATATTTTTTCGTTTCATCTCAGTTATACGTTTTAGGTAACTCAGGACTTTCTTGCTGGTTTTACAGTTTTTGCTTAAGTCTGTCTCATTAGTGTTCTTCAAATATATATTTTTTCTGTGGTTAGCTCTTTAAAAGTGACACTTTGTTTTTTTATTTGCGCTGGATAAGTAAAACACTGACTATAAAACCTTTTATCATATTTTAGAATATTTGTCGGCACAAAACTTCATATTGAATTAGAATTACAAGTTCAAATAAATATTTTTACAGTAGTTATTCATTTATTTCTTTGTAATTTAAATTTTCTGTAACATCTCTTTATTTATAAACTTTAAAAAAGAAAAACACTTTTTACTTAAAATCCCGATTCGATCCGAATCTACGTGAGCTCAAAGTGACCCGCTTTATAAAGCACCCGTTTCATATGAGGACCTAATATTACGGTAGAAAGTTGCCATTAAAACTTCAACAAGCAAAAAGTATTTAACTAACCAGTAGATAATATAGAACATTGCGAACTTCTCAACTCAAAAACAAGAAGTACCTCGGGCCAACATGTAGTACATTTTACCTATATACCGGTACATATAGGCACTCGTTACTGACACAGAACATTATATATTATACTAGCTATTGCCCGCGGTTTCGCCCGCCTGGAAATCGGATAACAAGGTAAATTCAGAAAAAATATTAATATCGTAAGTGGATTGCATAAAATATAGCCTATATCACTCAGGAATACACAGCTTTCTATTGGTGAAAAAAAAATTAGCATCCGGACCAGTACTTCCACAGATTATCCCATACAAACAAAAAAACAAACTTTACCTCTTTATTATATTAAGTATAGATATATATCATATTAAAGATAGGTATATATATTAAAGAAACCTCTCATCTCCTGACCCAAATACATACACACTCGGAACAAAGTTTTCAACATCTTGTACAAGTTACTTGAAGTACGGGTCTAACGGAAAACATCGGGTAGACATCGGGACAGAAAAAACGAACCCCGGATTATTTTTTGTGTAGGAAAAGATCAGTTTTACCGATGTTTTTTTTACGTATAGGTTCGCATTGGACCAGTATTTTTTTAAGTATTAGTAAGCTTGCGTTAAACTATGTTTTTCAATTATTAATAGGGTCGCGGTTGCCAAAATTCTATTTTTTAATTATCAATAGGGTCGCGTTCGACAAAAATTAAAAAAAAAGTGATAGGTTCGTGTTTGACCAAAATTTATAAAAAAAAAAATTGGCTCACGTTTGACCACTATTTCACCTGATGGTAAGCGACGATGTGATATTCACTCTTGACTTAAGTTGGTAGGTTTCAGGAAATACAGACGCTTCAGGGAATTCTCGTAGGTTTGAGGTATGCTTTGTACTTACTTACTAGTGTATTGTGTATTTACTTAGTAGTGTACGGACGCTGACACAGCATTTTGTATTTCAGTAGAGTGCGCAGTGCCTGGCGATTAATTCGCCTATGTCCATCATTACCTATATATGCGCTTATGATGTAACTAAATTCCTCTAATATGATATGTTTCTTAAATAAACACATATTTTAAGTTAATTGGTATTTAATTTCTCTCCGGACACACGCTTTCCAGCGGGTTCACCTGCGTGAAAGTCGAAAATTTTTCCAAAGGAACATATTCACGGAATAAAAACTAATCTTATGAAATATTCTATTAAATGGCCTATCTATTTGCAAACGGAAAATTTTTGTTTACTTAATAAAAGGTACTAAAACAAGATAAGTGAAAAGGCACTAAAGTATTTCACTCCGCTGTAGCCACAACGTTAATTTATATTGCCAAGTTGACATAAACTCCTTAAAGGATCACTTTAATAGAAAATACCTATTTTCATTAAAATTCATTACGTTAGCCGAAATTGTGTCTTTGTTTGAAAGCCGCAAAAAATAATAATGGCTTTACAAACTACTTCTAAGTTAATATCAAATATTTGTTTCAACAAAATTTGTTTTTATTTAATACTATGTAGCTTCTGCTAGCGGCTTTGCTTATATGATAGTAGACAATATATTATATAGCTTATCGTCGCTGCGCGCGCATAACCGCGGAACAACAGTTGGTAAATACCGCGTATCGGTTTATGAACAATTTTACAGGAGGTGACAAAAACTGAATATCTTAGTCATTTGACTATAATTTACGGGCTGAAATATGTATTAACTTTTTTCTGATTTACCCGGTAACGTAAATTTAAGAAATAAGACCCGTAAAATATAGTCAAATGTCTAAGATATTCAGTTTATTCACCTCCTACAAAATCGTTCAAAAGCCGGTACGCGGTATTTACCAACTGTTGTTCCGCGGTTATGCACGCGCAGCGACGTTATGTCACTCAGTAATAAATTAGAATTCAATTAATTTTATACGTGTGTTTGTCTCTGTACCTGTTTGTAACCTTACTTCTCCTAAATGACTTTACCGATTTGAAAGTAATTTTGTGTGCGTACTTAGGTAAGTGGACACTTGGATGGTTTAAAAATACAATTGTAGGTGGCGCTGTTGATGGTCTTAATTTTTTTTTTCAATAATATCCTGCTTTCGGACAGGACAACCTCTGTCAGAAGTTAGTTATTCATAATATAATAGCCTAGGAATACACGACAATGCTCTCAAGAAATTATAAAATATTTCTCATCTTTATGAGCCATATTTCTGTGCACTGACGTATAACATAAAAAACGGAAAGTAGCAGAAAAGTATTTCGCTTGAAAGTCTAAGTGAATTTGATTTGAGGCGGGATAAAACATCTGATAAATTATGTGTTACTATTATATGTATAGAAAAATAGTATGGGCAATCAGGTGCTTTCTGCAACTCATCTCTTTGTTCACTTTTACATAATATTTAAACTAGCTTCTGCCAGCGGCTTCGTCTGCCTCAAAGTAGTTTAACGGGTATTTTTAGCAAACCAATATTATAGAGTCGACTATCTAAATATCCAACCACGAATAAATTTAAACATATTCCCGACAACACCACCGAAATGCGCTACTAATTAAAACATAAGAACATCGCATCTCATAATCCGGAGTGTCGCGATACTACACACTAGTGTCTCCTTGCAAGCGGCTGTCTGAGAGCACTCTACGACACCAAACGAGCACTGCCCGAGTCGCGGAGAGCGCTTTAATTCGGATCAAATATGCTTGATTTTTTAATGAATACCTCCCTAGACATTCGCTTTATTCTTCTTCTAAATTGAATTTATTCAGTGACGCGTTCCACCGTTCCTTTGAGTCAATAAAAAGGGAAATTTTACATGTGCCCCGAAGATTAATAATGAGATTGGAGACATAAGAGTCTTGTTAGGTAGCCTTCTCGATGAAACTGGCGAAATATTTCCTTTTCTCGGCGTTCTTTATTGATTTTTAAAGATGTTTTCGTATGTTTGTAATTCGAGACCTTGGTACTTTGGAGAATTCTAGTATATACAAAGATACGTTATTTAGTCATTACGAGTATGGTTAATACTTACCTGTATTTGAAACGACAACTTTTGGTCAGTACACTAAGATACTCGTATAATATTGATTTATTAATAAAAAAGAAAGACATCACATATCAGGAATTACATTTGTGCAGGTGAGTAGTAACAGTCTGCATTCATATTACAATCAAACCTAGTAAAGCATAAATAATCTCTAAAAATAACATCAATCAAATGACGCAAAATTTTATTCCAATATTTTCGAATCTTTATTTATAGAACTGGGTACGGTTGTCGCAAGGACGTCAAGCCCTTTATCAGATTTCAAACTTGTTCTCAACTTCCAAAACAATATTTTTTGTTCCGCAGAGAGGACAAAATTTAATAATTCACAAAGTCTCGACCAATTCGGACGGACTTCATTCCGTTTTTCAAGGCTCTACGCCTGTCGGATGATACAATTAAGTAAACCCTGTAAACTTTCAGTTTCAGCGTCGGAATTTTGAAGAATAACAATTTCTATGAGTCAAAATTTGTCAAGTTCGCAAATTGTGTTCGTTGTATTGCAGGGAAAGGATTTTGATGTATTTTAAATGTCAGTCAAAACTAATTTGTTTTTGGGAAAGATGTTTTTTTCTAAATAAGCGCGCACGAACCGAACATGTACCTCCTCGCATCTATTTCCTGGGTTGAAATCCGTTTGCGCGCATAGTGTGCATGATTCTCGCGGCTAGGATTACATTAAAATTGTTTACTTGCAAGAGCTTACTTTAAAAAGACAAAGAGAGTCAAAACTAAACTTTAATAAAATTTAAACGCACAAAAATCGTTGCTAACCAGTACTTTTGTATTATTTAAAATCATCAGTCAGTTTGTGACTCCTGTGAACCTCACCCAACATCAAATTCCAGAACACTCTCAACCTTTCCAACAACCATAATATATCTCTAACAAAACCATAACTCATTAGCCCTACAAACCTACTTAGTATACAGCAATGAGCTTCATTATTAATCCATATATAACCGTGATGCGTGTCAGGACAGACGTGGATTGACAAACGCCTCCCGCGGCGATGCACGTCGCTGCACCGGACAGACCCGGACAGATGGTGCCACTGGGAACCTGGCTGCGGTACCTACTGGACTTTTTGTACACGATACATATGGGGCAGCTTTGAAACTGGAGTACTGTCATTTGTAGAGTTAGCTGGAGCAAAACAGTGGTTTTGGTCTACGGGTGACGGAGGAAAAAAGATTTCGTCTATGTATTTTGAAACCGATTTGAACCGATGGTTGTAGGTAATTGTTTATTCGTAATTCTTAGTCCAAACGAGACTAAAATAATTGTAAATTAATAAGAAATGTATAATGCTTCGATATTATAAGAAAAAATGAAGTATTCCTGTTTCGGCACCAAAGGTTTCGGCACCCAAGCTATTCCCGTTACAACACCAATAGATATTTTGGATTTGGATTTTGTATAGATTACTATCCCAATACTTCGAAATAATACTTAATGATTAGGGCGCAAAAATGTAGGATTATTATACAGATAATAACTGATAAAAAGTCGTGTCTAAATCTACTTATAGGCAAGTATAATTTTTCTTACCACAAACTTCAAATCCTTCAGAAGTACACTTCACCGAACTCACATAAGTAAACCAAAAATCAATTGGCAGAAAACTCGAAGAGGCAATCAAGCATGAATGATTGTACCAAGTTCGGGTGAAATTGTGTGAACCAACACCAGAGGCTTTTTTAATATAAAACAAACGTAACAAGCCGGCGATACTGATAGGAAGCGAAATTACACCTCGTCTCAACACAAACTGCTGTAATCACAAACAATTTCAGAGCGAAGAAGATTGCTGCGATTCGCAATATTGTAAGGGAGATGATGCAAGGATTAGGCGTTAGCGGAATTTAGGACTTACATTTTGACAAGGCATCACTATTAAGTGCGGTATGTTTGATGTCGAGCAGTGGTGGCCGATGGTAACTGCCCCGACTTACAAGTTGTAGGTCGCGGGTTCAAACCCAGTCAGGCGCATTACTTTGTGTAATTTATTTCATCACCACTGCTCTCAAAACGGTGAAGGAAAACATCGTGAGGAAACCGGCATGTTCTAGAACCAAAAATTCGAAGGCATGTGACAGCCATCAACCCGCACAGGGCTCGCGTGGTGGATTGCAAACCTGTCCCTCTCCTAGAAAGGAGGCCTGAGCCCCAGCAGTGGGAACTTTATAAGGCTGATTCTGTGCTATGCTATTTTGAAAAGGCACCACTATTAAGTGCTTTATGTTTGATCAACTCTTAAAGTCCTTTTTGGAATTTAATGTTATATATCAGAGATCATAGCATAGCATAGCATCAGCCTTATAAAGTTCTCACTGCTGGGATTCAGGCTACCTCTCTAGGAGAGAGAAGGGGCTACCCACCACGCAGGCCCAGTGCGAGTTGGTGGATGTCACATGTCTTCGAATTTTTGGTTCTAGAACATGCCGGTTACCTCACGATGTTTTCTTTCACCGTGTGTAGAGTAGCTACTACTACTACTATCAGTACTACTATTATAGTACTACTACTATTACTACTATCAGAGATCACTTATAAGAAATTACAGTTTCATAGAATAAGATAATTATTGTAGCCATTAATACCATTTGATTGGTAGTAGAGTGCTTCTAATGAATAGCAAATACATTCATTCAAAGAATCAACTACTCTTACAATTATAAAATCTAAAATGTATTTTGATGTAGTAACTGAACCGCTACAGTCAGGCTCTTGAACGTTCCCCGCCCCAATGGCTTATAAGCAAAAGGAGAGAGATCTCTTAAAGTGAAAATACAGATTGCGACTTTACAAAACGTGAGTACGTAGTTATTTTCTCGTGAAATAAACTTAGCGCGTTGATGGTGCGCCCCGGGCCACTCGGTTCCCGCCAAATTTTATTGTAATAAGGGTTAATCAGGAACTTTGTTAATTAGGCCTGGGCGAAACACGGCGCGAACTTTGACTCGTAAAAATGTGCAGTTTAGCGTACGCTGTTGTGATTTTAATTTGTTCCACGTGTAGGTCTTTTGCGAATTGAGTATTTGTTTAAGAACTTGAAAATTCATTACGTCATATATTCCATATTGACTCACTTACTAAGTAACCCAATGTAACGCCAGTCGTATGGTTCATAAAAACATACATAAATGAATTTTACGATTTTATCTGCTAGTGTGATTTTAAAATTACATATCTGCGAAAAATTTGATATTTTTTTTACTTTATATAAACCAGTTCTTGACCGCGATACCACGTGATGGTAAGCAGTGATGCAATCGTTGATAGTGAGGCGCACTAGTTTATTAAGAGCCTATTCACTCTAGCCTTGAAGACACCTATTTGAACTAACATCTTTTTTAGTACCAACAAGATCACCTACAACTGTTTCAACTCTTAAAAATACAATAAAATCACTCACATAATCATCTATATTTTCAAAAACATGAAAAATAAAGAAGACATTCACAGAAAATTGACTTTCAAGTGGCATTACATTGAATCTAAATTCTTTTATTGAATATGTTCATGTAATGTGCCAGTACTAGCGAAACGCCATTGCATTCAAGTTTATATATTCGTTGTGACGCAAATTCGATTTGTTGCATCGAATAGAGTACGTTGTACATTCTATTTATTATGAATATATTTTGTTGGATTCTGAGAAGAAATATTCGAATGTGGAATGACAGTTTTCAACGTATTTCCTGATGTTGCGGTGGAAAATGTTCCGTTAAGTCTGATAGGCAAATAGTTTAGTCTTTATGACGTATTAGGTTTGTTATTGTGTATTTATCTTCTGTTTTATTCGGATGTCTTTCTGTCTATGACTAGCTTACTATTTCTTGTAGAAGTGGCGTTTCAAAGAAAGATACCTGTTTCTCTTGAAACTATAAATGCTATAAGGTGATGGTGCCTGAGTCTTGTGAATACTGACTTTATTTGAATGACAAATCATTAAAGTAGTAGCTTCAGGGTAGCCTAAGAAAATCACTTTAATTTTTTCTTGCATTTTGCAAGCCAGTGCGAGGTTGTACAAGTATATTGATAACATTATGATTTACAAAATTATAATCATTAAAATCATCAATTAAACCCTCTTAGTTCATATCATTCATATTGAATGGCTATTTCATGAAAAAGTAATTTTCCAATTTAGCGGGCTAAATTATCGCTTCCACGTTGTGTTAATCGTCTGTGTTTTCAAAGCTTGACTTAGCATAACTTAACTCTAATTACAATAAATGTATTTAAAATCCACAAGTTCCTCACCTCCATAATCTCATTACCAGATCCTAATATAAAATAACAATACCAATATCTGTAATGGACATTATTTAGCCTAAGGCCGTTCGGCAGCCATTCGTAGACAAGCTTGTTTTAACCTATTTTCTAGTTAAATGATTTATTGTTCACCGTGTAATGAGAAATTATGGTTCGTAGTTGATTTATTACTGGTATAATACCGTTACGGCCTTAATAAAGGGTAGATAGAGCACTCAATCATACATTTTAATATTTCATCAGAACGCTGTTTATCATTTTAATTGACTCGTTGTGGTTGTGCACTCAAGTTCGCTTTGTCATTCGTCATTAAAGTTTTCAATGCTTTGGCTTATGATGTATTTATTAATGAGGACTGTGATTACTTTTTGTCATGGCTGGAAGGGAATCAAATATTTATCAAATGAGTTTTTATTAAATCCTCATATACGAAAAAGAGTGAAGGAGGTTGCTTCTAGGCAAGCGTACTCTATCGTTGACCACATGATCGCTTATCATCAGGTGAGATGTGGTCAAGCGCGAGCCTATCAATAATAATAATAAAATTATTAATTCATTATTATTTTTAATACTTACAAACAACTAAACAGCATAGATATATACTATATATATAAAATGAAAATAATGTATGTATTGTACGGATACTTGTTACTCTTCGACGCAGAAACTACACAATGGATTTTAATGAAACTTGCTACACAGGTAAACACTGTCCTGGTATAGCACGTACCTAAGTTTCTATTTATTCAGGGAGTATGTTCGCTTTGGATACATTTTTACTAGCACGCGGGCGAAGCTGTTGACAACAGCTAGTGTTATATAAAAAAACTTAGAAAGCAAAATCAATTATTAGCCACAGATTACTGTAAATCACTTACTCTGCAACATATTCTGTATATCGCTATTGGTTACCTAAATAAAAATATTTTCGCGAAATTCATGGAGCATAATATTAATATTACACAGTTCAACTTTTACTGTTATTGGATCAAACCTATTAGCTCTGTATCGAATAAACTTTTCGGAAAAACCCTTCCATGCGTGAAATACGAATATACTCGTACTCGTGTAAAGAGGCGTCACTTACTGTAAACTTTTGTACGTGGATATAAAAATATCACGTATTTACACATGTATATAATATAGTCATATCTCGTGGAGGACCTCCTGGCTAGATAATAACAGCCGCACGGGTCGATCTTCAAGGTTGAACAATGCCAGCCAAGGTTGGTCTGTGGATGGTTGACCCTCTTAACATACTGAGTTTCCTTCGTACCTCGGATAGCACGTTAAGCCGTTGGTCCCAGCTGTCATTTGTAGATATTTGGCAGTCGTTACGGATAGTCAGAAGCCAGTAAATGTGACTCCAGTCTTGCCATGAAGTATCGTGTTACCCCAGTTAATGGGTTGTGGAAGTTTGGTAGGCAGCTGCTCCTCGGAAAAATACTGGTATTCAGCTAAATCCGGCTTGACTGGCAGCCGACCCCAATGTAGAAAAGGCTACGTAGATGATGATGATATTATTTACACGTGTATATAATATACTTATATCTACTTACAAAAGTATTCAGAGTTAATAAACAACGGAATAATTTGCGTAGAATTATTTCGACTAAATAGAACGGACACAACAAGCTGTTTAGTTAGAATTTAGAATAAATAATGTTGTAATGTTTGTTCTTCTGTTAGGACTTTTTTATTTTATTTATCTATACTAATATTATAAAGAGGTAAAAGTAAGTTTGTAAGTTTGTATGTAGGGGGTAATCTCTCGAACTACTAGTCCGATTTGAAAAAATCTTTCAGTGTTAGATAGCCTATTTATCGAGAAATGCTATAGGCTATATACCATCACGCTACGACCCACGGGAGCGGAGCAGTAACGAAAAATGCGGGTGAAACCGCAGGGGACAGCTAGTTTTAGATAAATGTTTACATATTTTTGTATTAGGTACTTAAAACAACTTTATCTATCTATCCACTAACTGCGTCCAGCGGCTCCTTTTCCGTGAAATTATTTCATTATTTTGCCTTTGAATCAATTTTTTTTTTTTTCAATTATGACTGATTTTTAGCGAGAACGAACAAAAATTGATTTGAATGTATGTGTTTAATTTCTAAATACATTATGAAAACTTAATTACAGAACCGGACTTAATACAAAACAGGTTTACACCTTAGGCATTTTCAAAGAAAAATAGTGGTGGACACTGGGTCTGCCCTTTGTAGGAAGCGATTCACCCTGTGTTTCAAGATTTAAACTATAAAAATTACACCATGTGTTTATAGTTCCAGAAGAGTTCCAGTCAATAAAATCTCCATCCTAACACACATCCCCGACACTAAACTAACAAAAGACATTCTTCAAAACAAAACCCCCGATAGAGCCGTTAAAATTTTTACTATCAATATTCTGTTCGAATAAGAATAGAAAGGGTTGTGTGTCACAAAATATGTTAAGAGGTCCAAGTTTTAAACAAAGTTGGTCCGGAGCGCTCAACGATCGATACGTTTACACTGTCAGGACCAAACTATTCGATGCATAGTTTGCTCGTACTGCAGAGCTTCAACAAAGGGCTAAAGCAAATTCTGCACTGAAGTTGATCCTTATACTTTCATTCTTCACTTGTTCGAGATTGTTAATTTTTTACCAACTTTATCTTCGATACTGTTGGAAATGTTTTCGTAACATTCTTTGAAAGATTTTGTTTGAGAGTTTCTTGTAGATGTTCTTTTTTGTTCGCTCTTAAATTGTGTAGGATGGTTTGTTCACGTTATGGAGCTAATCGAATCCAGGCTCGCAGATTTTTTTTTTGGAGGGTTATTATTGATATGACTTCTTCCGCTCTGGGCGGAGTGGGAGGACGTGTCAGACGTCTACTGACTAAAACCCACTCCTGTTCCTTCTTTGCCTTCATTCCAGAAAACTACATTCGTTCTCTTCCGAATGTAGTTTTTTTATGGTTGGTCCATTTCGATATAGTCTGTGGTTCTTAGCTAGACCCTAGTGAAGTTTAATAACTAACGGTTAAGCACTTGATCGTCTCGATTATGGAACTCAATTATATGAACAATTCAAGATGAATATAAACTTAAGTAGAGCAACATTCCCAGTCAAATTAAAGTTTTTGTTTCCTTTTGAGCGTGTTGAGTAATAAAACATTACCATTGTACTTCGAAATGCTACTCATTTTAATTGACTGCCAATTTATTATTTTTTTACTTTTGTAAAAAAAAATGTTTTACATTTCATAAACCCATCATACTGCGTAACAGTTTGTCGGCGGATTAGCGCTTGTTTGTAAAAATTGGTTCAAATGCAATCTAGGTATTTAATAAATGTAAAACAAACAAAAAAATAGGTACGTTACTGTTTTATTATATTTTGAATTGCTGCTACTCGTATTCCAGTACTTAGCAGGGTTTATGATGTGCGTTCAGCCATTTTGCGCGGATCTGATGCATATTATTGCTATATTTATATTGTTAGCTAGATTTAAGATTGCATCATTTTCTCGCAAATAAATTGTGTTTCTTTCTAAAGGTAAGTGAGGCAGTGCAGACACTGCTTTTCCCATTTAAGCAAACTATCTAAAAGTCGTTCTAATGCGACATATAACCACTGAATTTAGTACCATTACCCACAAAAGCTCCTGGAAAAAATATGGCGCCGTTTGAGCTCGAATTACAAGGGCTCAGCGAGATATGATTGGTCCAAGTCAGAAGCGGGAGAGATCGCTGGTTACGTAATGAATAATCTTGGTAATAGTGTGACCTAATTACCCAATTATTTCTGAGCCTAAAAAGTTATGTACAGTAGCATCAAAAACATGAAAACTTATACTAAGGTATTAAAACGTCAAGTCTTGTATTTAAAAAAGACCTATACCTATAATCTCATCTCGGCTCCAATCAATGTCAAAACCGTTTGAGTTTCACCAGCTGTTCGGAGGGATGTCGTATGCGCGATTGAAAAGAAAACCCAAGAATCCGATTCCCGACATCCCCTCTTCGAACACAAAACAGTAGGCTCAAGAGTCGAAAGAGCTTTTTACGTGGAACATAAGCCATCCGTGACCCTCCTCCCAAAGAAAGATTAAGGCTTTGGGAAGAACATAGTCTACCACCACCCGACTTCTTGAGATCCCAGGAACGCCACCCGCCTGGACATGAATTGCAGTGGCCTGTATGGAAAGCTTTAAATCGGTTGCGCACCCAGGTGGGTCGCTGCAAACACAATTTGGCCAAATGGGGTTTCAAAGAACCGTCGGATACCCAATGTGAGTGCGGTGCTCCTGTACAAAACATGAGCCACACGTTGGAGTGCCCCAAGTGCCCAAACACCTGCACTTTGGAGGATCTAATGAGTGCCACCGATTCTGCAATTAACGTAGCTACCTACTGGGCCCAAACAATATGTATAAAGAGTTTACCTTCGATTCGAAAAGAAGAAGAAGAATGTCAAAACCTAGTCAAAATGCATGTAATTCGCAGGTGTTTTTATAGGTTAAGACTGACTTTAATCTATCACTTACCCGCGAAACGAGACACAATAGTAAAACAATAACAGCGCGGTCTCATAGGACCGGTCGGGGATTCAAACATTAAGATGCGAATATTATATTATGCTTTTTTTTATTGTTATAAACTAGTGCTTGACTGCGATCCCACCTGATGGTAAGCAGTGATGCAATCGTCGATGGTGAGGCGCACTTGAACGAATGCTGTAAATACGAGAATTTGTTCTTGCCACAAACTTCAGCACTCTAGAAGTATGTTCTTTAAAAGACAAAAACGTAGTTATCTTCAATTCCCTTTTAAACATCCTTTTCCCTTATCACTATTTACTTAACCCCATTAAATCGTCTCAACAAGAATACCGACCTAATTAATTATGCATTTCCCGGCCGCTATTCTCTCGTGCCTTACACCACACCCCAAGGCTTTGTTTCAAGTGGTCACATTTATTCCCCCCATGTCCGAGTCCACTTTAATTACGGACAATTTATATTCAGATTAAAGTAGACGGCAGGTGGTGTCGCGGTCTTATGGTGTATGAAGTACCATATGTGATTTTAATAGTGGAATATCGAATTTCGTAATTCCATTCACGGTGAAGGAATGAAATTGGGAATTCTGTTTGAAATTCTGTGATTGGGTGGTTATTTGTTGGAAGGAGACGAAGGATTTTTTGCTTGTATTTTATGGATGAGCTAGTGACAAGTCCTGGATTTACTCGCGTTATAAAGGTATGTATACTAAGCAGATTAAAGTAGACGGCAGGTAGTGTCGCGGTCTTATGGTATATGAAGTACCATATGTGATTTTAATAGTGGAATATCGAATTTCGTAATTCCATTCACGGTGAAGGAATGAAATTGGGACTTGTGTTGGAAATTCTGTGATTAGGTGGTTATTTGTTGGAAGGAGACGAAGGCTTTTGTGCTTGAATATTATGGACGAGCTGTCCTGAATTCACTCGCGTTATATAGGAACTAGCTGCCGTCAGTGGCTTCACCCGCGTGATAGTAGAAAATTATCCCAAAGACCATACTTTTGGGATAAAAAGTATCCTTAACATGGTCTACCCGTGTACTAAATTTCATCGCAAAACATTCAGTAATTTTTGCGTGATAGAGTAACAAACTTTCACATTTATGATATAAGTACCTATAAGTAGAATATACTGTATAGGTATATACTGGATTATCCATTCGAAATTTTGCACCCCCGTTTAATTTTCTTAAGGAGTGAATATTGGAAATTCTTTCTTATTCTTAGTAAACATTATAAAAGGAATCTTTGTGTAAAATTTCAGCGTTCTAGGTTTAAAGTTTTGGCCAGGGCGTTGATGAGTCAGTGAGCGAGTCAAGGATTTACCTTTTATACGAACAATAAAGATAATAATAATATACACCATTTAGATAGGAAAAATAAATATTACTTATAAAGAATTAATATATAAAGTAATATTTATTTTACATGAATCATTTCTGAACGTTTCTATGAAAGACAGTTTTGATGAGAATTGTAAGAAAATGTTCTTTTTCATAATGAACTCTAGTTCTTAATATTATTACTTAATTAGTTTCCAAGTGAACCTTACTATTATCTACCTATGTAATTAAAACCAAGAGCCTTTTTTTCATCATAAACGGCACTTTCTTTTTCATTTACTACTTATAATTTCTTTAAAAACGGACACGGATATTTAAATATAAACGACAAAGCTTGTGAGTGTATGTTTGTTACTACTTAACGCTGGAACAGCTAAACGGATTTGGATGAAATTTGGCATACGGGTTAAGCATATTCTGGAACAAAACATGAACTTTTTATCTCGAGAGTATGTTCTCTTGAGATATTTTTTTGAAACCGCTTAACTTTTACTTCCTTTTACTTTTACCACCGAAAGAAGTCGTAGCATAAAGGAAAACATCGTGAATCAAAACCAGTATGTCCTAAAATTAGAAATTCAAAGATATGTGACATCCCATTTCGGATTAGGGAGGAGCCTTGGTTTATAGCAATAGGAACATTATAAGGCTGGATATTCTGAGCAAAGCACACCTACGAAAAATAGGTACGAGTATCTAAGGTCGAAAATAAAAAAAAATGTTCCGATAAAGATAATCGTGATACAAAATTCTCGGTGTAAGCATAAAAACGCTGAAGGAAAACCATCGTGAGGAAAGCGGCATATCCTAAAACCAAAAATTCATGATCATGATCAATAGACAATTGTGACATCCACTAATCCGCACTGGGACCGCGTGGGACCGGACCGGTGGGTTACGGTCCATTCCCTCTCATAGAGGCCTGAATCCCAACAGTGGGAACATTACAAGGCCGATAATGCTAATGCTAAGCATAAAAACTGTCAATTCTACGCGATATTCTTCCTTAAGATCCTTTTAAAATACTGTCTAAAGCCATAAATCTTAGCAACACCTCCCTAATGTCTCAGGTCATAAATTTAAAACCTATAGACCTAATTCTGCCGACATAAACCAGATGCAATCAGCGTACTGTCTGACTTACAGCGATGTCGGCCGTGATTTACAATAATAGGCGTTAACATCGGCTTCGGTTCGATATCATCCTGATAAACTGTCATAGTTTGGGTAGGGAATGCGTCATAACGATGGCGGAGCGGCTACTGAGAGAAAGCAGAGCAATTTTTTACAAGTCAAAGTTAAAAGTAAAAGTCTTACTATGTTCATAAATCACTTTATTTATTTGCCAAAAACATAGTAAGGATGATGAATAAAGTAAGGTATATAAGTATCATCAAACAAGTATTAAGCATTTCTTTAACTTGCGATGTACATATGTAACTATGATTGTTCAGGTGAAATCTTGCCACTCAGTTTTGAAGCAAATATCTTTTTCCATTTGAGCTGAAATTTTGAATACACGTTTAGTTTTGATGACAATAGCGTAAGCGATATAACGTCATTCAAAATCTAATACAGCGGACTAGTTATTTTTAATACACTCCTACAATATGGGTATCGAATGAAAGTTGTTGTTGAAAATTACTCAAAAATAAAGAGACATTACTCTTAATCCAATATGGCGAACTTCTAAATATGGCAGGAGAAGTTATAAGACGATTTCCCACCTCCCAAAAAACACATGAACATTGTTCTCGCTTCTCTCACCGCTTACAGTGTTACCGAGCCTTACAACCACGTAGTTCGTGTATACCAGAAATGATACGTTCCCAGTAATAAAACGTCAGATTATAGACATTTCAGGGCTTATAGTCTTATCGACTGATGCTTAGTTAGTAGGATGGTAAAGTATCATAACTCTAGGAGATTTGTTAAGGTGGATGTCTTATGAATGTTTAGCTTTGTCTTTACCTATATACAAACATAAAAGGAGAAACTAATTGACATATCAATGCACAGACGAAGCTAATGAAACTAAGACTAAGAGTATGATATATTGGACAAGGTTTCCTTTTATGACATAGCACTATAAGCGGATTTTTCAAAATTCAAACAAAATTGGACATTTGTATCTTCCGTTTAGGGGTATAGGGATGAAACGGGTGTCCAAAGTTTGTATGGAGAAACCTACTTCCACACAGCTGAAGCCGCTGACAGAATCTAGTACATACATATTCATCATCTTCCTGCCCTTGTCCCGTTCTACTTGGGGTCGGCGCAACAAGTCTTTTTCTTCCATTCTGTCCTGTCACTCGTCACGCTATCACTAACTCCCTTTTCTTTCATATCACTTCTCACACAATCCATCCATCTTTTCTTTGGCCTCCCTCTCCCTCTCCATCCATCCACATGTAACTAGTACATCTAGTACATACATATTAAAGAAGAGAAAAACCTGAGAATTTTAAAGATTTCTAACACCCGTACGAAGCTAAGAGGGTGCTAGTATTTTATAAAGGTTGAAAGTTGTTAAGTGTTGTATGTTAGGAACTCCTTCACGCCCATAAGGCTGTTAAGCCGGTCTACAAGTGTACCAAGTCTGTTTGGACTGGTAGAAAATATCCAGGTATAAAATACTAGCTTCTGCCAGCGGCTACGCCCGTGTGTAGAGTTAGTTTAGTCTTAGCGTGATGATATATAACCTATAGCCTTCCTCGATAAATGGGCTATCTAACACTGAAAGAAATTTTCAAATCGGACCAGTAGTTCCCGAGATTGGCACGTTCGAAAAAACTCTTCAGCTTTATAGTATTAGTATAGATAAGATACCTGAGTGATTTTAAATCTAAGGAGCATTATGGCTTTGGTGATTGTCTACTTTCACTCAAGTAAACCCGCTGATAGAAGCTACTTTGCATAACATACTATTCTAGGAATACACGACGATGCTCTCAAGAAATTATAAAATACTTCTCGTAAAGATGAGTCATCTCTCTGTGCGCTGACATATAACATAGGAGGCATTAAATAGCAGAAAGTATTATGCTTGAAACTCTAAGCGAATTGGGTTTGAGGTGAGATATAAGGCAGATAAATTATGTAGAACTAGCTGCTACCAGCAGCTTTGCTTGCATGATACTAGGAAACCATCCCAAGGAAATTATACTCTGAGGATAAAAAGTATCGTATGTGCTATTCCAGGACGTGGTCTAACCATTTCATCAAAATCCGTTCGTTTGTTCGACCGTGAAAAACATTATCTTTGCTAAAATAAAGCAAAGCCAAAAGATCCATCATTAAAATATTTGAAAGTCGGTAACTTATCAAAGAAAACTTCCCTTTTAAACTGCACCAAAGTTATTTGGAGGTCATAAAGCAAACTGTCGACCACCATTGGTTGGGAAGCCACATTGTCATTATAACTTCGCCGATAATCGGATCACGAGCTGCGATCGAGTAATCAAAACTTGTGGATATTGCACTCGCCTACGTGTTATAATTCATTCGAAATGTCTTGATTTGTGAGGTTTAGCGAGCTTCTTTATTTCAGCTGAAATACAGCAGCTGTTGGATATAGACCTCCCCTAAGTGTGGCCAAAATGACCAGTCCTTTAGGTCTTGCATCCATCGGACACGCAATAATAAAAAACTTGTTTTCAAATCAAAGGTGTAAGTGTGTGATATCACTTTACTATTCGAGTTATTCTTAGCTAACTCTTTCATTCGATACCTATATTGTAAAGACTTAAAATAACTATCCGCCATCTTGGGTGTTCCACCATGTTGGATTATAACCTCATACAGCTTACTATGCATTGTCATCCAAACTAAACGTCTATACAAAATTTCAGCTCAATCGATTGAAGATATCTACTTCAAAATTGAGTTACAAGATTTCACCCGAACAAAAATATGTAGTTACATACGTACGAGTACATTACATGTTAAACAAAAAGCTTGTAAAAGAGAAGAACAGTACCGACAGTATATGGAGTATGGTTTACCAGTACCTCATACCGCTCGAAGCCTCTCAAGCTCCTCCTAATATTAATTTACCGAGACGTGTAGCTAAATGGAAGTATAGACTAATACGCGTGGCAAGTATCCAGGAACTCGATTATAATGGCTTCATCGAGCAGGCAGGAATCGATTACCCGGATATTATTATCCCGAATCCGAGATGGCTGCGAAAAGGAACAAGGAAACCTAACGGTAAGTGTCGAGTTTTTTTTTTGTGAAATTGGAACATTTTTGGAATAGGTAAATGGTTTTTATTTTTAGGAAAATTGGATGTACGAGTAGTGTTCGATTAGAAAAGCGATTATAAAAATGATGAATGAATGATTGATTAAGCGATTCGTGAATCGGTTTTTTTAGAATCCTATCTACTTGCATGCGAATTTTCTTTTTGTTTTTTAATAAAAACATTCACAACACTGGCCACAAAAAAGATAATAATTCTTATTTAAACATATTTTCAAATTCGAACATGAACAAAAGAAAAAAAAAGACTACAAAACGGAATTGATAGGTAGAGAACATGAAAATTAATGAATGGGAAAAATACGATAATTCCTTTGAAAACAGTATACAATTGTATGGCAATAAGTAGAGTTTTGTTAGAGAAAATATGTGTTGTTTGTGTTGAGCTATTAAAAGAATGAATATAGATGTGCTTTTGATAGGTGGCGGGTCAAGGTAGTTTATATTTTACAAGCGACGCGGGTGAAGCAATTAACCTTCAAATAGAAATTGTTCCGCATTTATTCCGTATATACAATTTTTTGTTACAATTTTTTGTTTTACTATAAGAAAAGAAAACAAAAGAATCTTATGTTACTGTCCATTCAACCAATTTTGACTTCCATTCCGTATGTAAGGATGACATTAAAAGCAAAAAAGTGGTTACAATACCAACTTTTTCTGCAGCCGTAATTTGTCATGTCACCAACGCAATAAAAGTCAAAATCGGTTGTTCAACCGATTTTGACGAGCGGTAAAACAAGTTTCTTTAAATTTCTTTTCTTATAGTAAATAGAGTATAGTTACCATTTTTTCGGCTCATTCTTTAATACCGTGCATTTAACGAAAAAAAAATAAGAGTAGAATATGAATGAACTAAGACATAAGATAGAAAAAAGGTAATCGATTGACTGCCTGGAAATTTTGGTAATATACCCATTCTAGGCTACAGATATAGGCTCTTACGTTACTTTGTATTTGTTGCTATTATTATGTATTATATTATACCTAGTATTCTTTATTACATTTTAGTGCCTTAGTCTAATCTAACATTAATAAAAAGTACAAAAAAAGAACAATAAGCAAATAAACAGACCTTTGTGCTCTTCTATCGGCATTTGCTCTATTCGTTTTTAAATATCTGTCTAAATATTTTATATTACTTATTAATTAATAAACCTTTTTATAATAATATTCTTCTTTATAATATTGATCTAGATTAATTTAATAAAATTTACCTACAATGAAATACTCGTAACATTATTGTTAAGTCATGCGAACGGAAATTCCATTTCAATAACAAACTCACTCAATTGAAACTTCTACAATTTGCTTATAAATAAAATTGTGTAATTCATTCAATACAAGTTAATTGCAGTATTTTTAATCGCTAAATGAAATGCTTTTTAGCGCTGATAAACAAATATGAAAAAGAAATCTTCATCAACAACGAAGCTATAAAACTTCAAAGCTGCTATTATGAAAGAGAAATCTAATATAGTCTTTGACGTCAAAGACCATGATACCAGTACGGTCGCCATAGAAAACTGCGTCTTGGCGAGAGAGACACATATTTGTTTAAAATTGTTAAACCTCGTTTGACCAATTTTGATATTGTTTTCACAATTAGTATTCCATTTTTGTATATTTATTGATAAATTGGTTACATAAAAAAACTGTTTTTTCATTCATATTCCCTATACAAATACTGGTATTCAGCTAAATCCGGCTAGACTGGAAGTCGACCCCAAAATAGTGGGGAAAAAGGCTAGGTAGACGATGATGATTCCCTATACAAATGTCTATTTCAAAATCATCCAAATAATTTAATATGAAATGGGATTCATGTCTCATAAATGTTGTAACTATTCAACCCTACTACCCGCTGGACAATTCTGAGTATTACTCGCAGGGTAAATATGTTATGGGGGGCCTGTTGTACCCCACTCTGTGAGACGTCCATCATTCCCGTGTTATATGCGTGACGTGGAGACGTATATACATAAATATGCTTACTTGTGGCAAATGGATTTGATTGTATGACCTTTATGAAAAATGTTGAGGGTTACTTACATGATGTTGAATTACGTTTGACTGAAATTGAGATTATTCTTTTTATTCGATGATGATTTTTGTGGATCAAGGTTTTGTTAATATCACAGTAATCTCACTAATATTATAAAGGCGAAAGTTTGTGAGTGTGTAACTGCTGAAGGGATTTGGATGAAATCTGACATACGGGTAGATTTTGTCCTGGAATATCCAATACAATACTTTTTATTCTGGGAATATGTTTCCTTGGGATATTTTTTAATTTTATATGTTGTCAAAAAAATTCTTGTGTGAAACAAAAATAAACATATTTTCTTTCTTTCTTTAATTTTCTATTTTGTTCATTGTACCATGCTTTTAAGACACATAAGTACAGTAGGGTAATAAATTACTATTTAGTTGACTTTTACAACTTGACCGAAGTGAAAGTAGGAGGAAAACTTTAAGAGGTAATATATCGTTATAACATTTATGGGGGAAATTTAGTTTATATAATATCGGAGAGGAGTTCGTGGCTGAAATAATAATAGCCACATTCGGTCTTTGAGGTTAAGCAACGCGTGTCAAGCTCGGTCTGTAGATGGGTGAACATTGTAACATACTGTTTCCTTCGCGCCTTGGAAAGCATGTTAAGTCGTTTGTCCCGTTGTCTTTTTTTTAGTCGGATAGTTAGAAGCCAGGAAGTCAGACACTAGTCATCAGCCATCGGGTAGGTATGATGTTACAATTTCTGGGTTAGACAAGCAGTTGCCCAATGTAAACTAACGGTATACTGGAAAGGGTCTTGTGGCCTCTTTGCTTATCGCAAAAACTTTTTTACAAAAACATACAACCGAGTTCAAAAACAAACTAAAAAATGCAAAATGATATTAATTTCGGAAGTCGGTGTTTCTGAATTTGTTTGACTTCCGACACTGGCTGCTGTATGCGAACCACACTCTACCGACTCGGGCCTAGTCTTCACTTGACGGCGAGCTGCATATTGCTCATCATCTACATCATCTACCTAGCCTTTTCCCAACTATATTGGGGTCGGCTTCCAGTCAAGCCGGATTTAGCTGAATACCAGTATTTTACGAGGAGCGGCTGCCAGACCTTCACAACCCATTAACTGGGATAACACGGTACTAGATGACAAGACTGGAGTCAGATTAACTGGCTTCTGACTATCCGTAACGACTGCCAAAGATCTACAAATAATAGCCGGGACCAACGGCTTAACGTGCTTTCCGAGGCACGGAGGAAACTCGTTACATTAAGATGGTCACCCATCCACAGACCAACCTTGGCAAGCGTTGCTTAACCTTGAAGATCGACCTGTGCGGCTGTTATTATTTAGCCACGAGCTCCTCTTGAGCTGCATATTGCTCACTCATCGCATATCCGCGCCTACGGTGGCCGAAAATTGCTAGAGCTGGCTGGTAGACAACGCACATGTTAAAGAGTAAAGCCTAAGCATAAGTACAATCAGCCTTATAATGTTCCTATTGCTAGGAACTATTTAACGATTTTTCTTTAATTAAAAATCCATCCTTACGTGACACCCCTGCCAGAATGACACCCATCCTTACAAAATCACAAATTAAATACACAGATGTTCCAATTTAATTCTGTTTGCACCCATCTTGGTTCAGTCAATCAGATCTCATTGTTATGTTTAAAATTGCTCGAAATTACTCCACGACCGGATTACTTTAAATTATGTAAAGGCCGTCAATCCATTGTGCTGCAAGTTATTAATATTATTGCAGTAATTTTTGAACGGAGAGACCGTTTCATTAAATGAATTAAGAGGCTTTTTAATGTTCGAGCACTGGAGGGTTAAGTCATTAGTGAAAGAGAAACAAACTGAATTATATATTAAATTGGCAATGGAAGTTTTTGATACGTGTGTAAATGTTTTGTTTGAGTGGCAAATTAAATGGAGGTTTAATTTGTCTCATACATTGTCTCACTGAAAAATGAAGATGGTTGGTTCTACGTCACTTACAACTGACTAGACACCACCAAAAATGACCTACGCAATGATAGATCTTCAATGACTTATTTATAAGCTAATTTTGCCTCAATAAATGACTAGTTTGTATAGGATCCAGGTAGAAAGACCACAAGATTTGCCTGTTGCGGTTTTCCGGTGCGACTACAATTTAGGTGTCTTCAAGGCTAGAGTGAATAGGCACTTAATAAGTTAGTGCGTCTCACTATCAAAAATTGCATCACTGCTTACCATCAGGTGGGATCGCAGTCAAGCACTAGTTTTTGTTGTTGTTCCAGTACGTGGTCGCCATTTCATAACTTTTCGTCCCCATCGACCATCTGTTCTACAAGTAATGTGCCCTACCCATTACCACTTATTGACCAACAGCCCAGTATTGACCGGTAAAACTTTTACTTGCCACAATAAATTACTACAACAATACTCAACTTTCCAGACACTCAATTAAATTCGGAAACAAGTAATAAAATTACAATTTATTAGTAAACATATATACATTTTAAGGGCGCAGTAACTGTGATTTTATTTAGCATGTTTTCTGGGCCGGGTCAGGCTAATGTCCCAACGCAATTTTACGTTGTGTCCTTTGGGACAGGGCCTGTGATCGCGCGATCTACGTGAGGGCATGACATACACGTGTATATAGGCTATGCCTTATGTGTGTACCAGAGATGTTACAGGTTCGATGCAGATACCGAAAGTTTGGAATTAGGATTGAATTTTGCACCTTCGATTCCGACTTCGGTTCCGATAAGTTTTATTATCAATGTCATAATCGTTTCAGCTGATAGACGTGCACTGCTAGATATAGGCTTCTCTCAAGTGTCACCATAACGATTGGTCCTAGTCCTGGCTCACCTTATGGGCGTCCTACAAAATAGTTTTAATTGGAACTAAAATCGGAGGTACAAACCAGTTTTTATTTGTCGCGCAGAGTAGGTACATCCATTTCCCTGTGCTTTTTATCGATTGTTCTTTCACTTGTTACATATTTGGTTTCGTAATGGAATATTGTTAATTTCCTAACGATTTCGGTTCCAATTCTAACAGATTTAAAAACTGTAATTTAAATTGTCACTTACGGGATATCTTCCGTGATTTTTTTTTATTTTGAGTTCCCGATATTTCGACGCTGTTGATCTATGTCGCGCCATGATCGCGGGATGACATGGCGCTTGCATATCCCGTAAGTGACAATTTAAATTATGAAACAAACCGTGATAAAAACCACCACCACTGTTCATGTAAATAAAGATTTTTTCTTTTTTTTTTGATAGCCTAAAACAGTGTTTAAAAACTGTAGTTCCGAATTCCGTTTCAGTACAATTACTTCCGTTACATCCCTATTAGGTACTTACTGGAGTGTATGTAGATACCCAGATGTGCCTCTCAAAGGTCAGATCAGAAATCGATTACACATCGGGCTAGTCTAAAATAATCGCAGACGAACGCTTTTGTTTCAGCTGAGGAACAGTACAGCGGCTATTCTTTAAATATAAGTTCTTCTACAACTTCGTCAGGGTACCTATGTACTAGCATTGTATGTGTAGCTAGGGTGTCTATGAACTAGCTTCTGCCAGCGACTTCGAATGCATGATAGTAAATTTATCCCAAGGGTACATACTCCCAGTATAAAAAGTATCCTAAATGCTACTTCAGGACATGTATTAGTGGTATACCAAGTTACATCGAAATCCATTCAGTAGTTTTTGCGTGAAAGAGTGATAATGTTTGTCATTCTATCTTTTTGTATGGATATACTCGTACATGAGTCCCAGCAGTGGGAACATTATAAGGCCGATAATACTATGCTAAAATACTCGTACATACTAAATGTCATGTTTATAATATTAGTAGGACTAGCTTCATGGCTTTGCTCGCGTGTAAATAGTTTTCTCTATGCAAAATTGGGACCCCTGTTTTATCCTCTTAGGCGGCCCCTAGACCTGCAATAACATTGTATAATACTTTATATTGTACAATAAGATTGAAAGGCGCTCTGAATCCAAACGAGCAATTATATTGCACAATACACACAACTGCACAATGTTTTCGTGTTCAGTCGGAGTGCGTATATTCCTCGTGATGACGAACAACAGACTGAAAAATATTGCGCAATACTGACCCTACACGTTGCAATGAAAAACTATGGTGCAATAAAAATTAGACTCGCTCAAACTTTCGTTCAATCATTGCGCATTCTTCAATATTAGCCCTAGACGATGAGTTATATTGCACAATTCACAATATTGCGCAATATAATTGATCGTCTAGGGGCCGCCTTATAGGGCGAATTTTAGAAAATCCTCTTTTTTTGTGCTCGCTCACGTCATAACAGTGCAAAATGACACGCTCCTACTGCCAATAATTTCGGCTGTGCGTTGATATGTCAGTCTGTCAGTTTCTCCTTTTATATACACGAGTATATATTGATTTCATCAGTTGTCTGGCTGAGCTTAGAGGTATAAACAATATACAAAATGTAATATAATATACGCACGTCCTGCTTTCAGGATGTGCGCGTATTATATTACATATAGTATGTTCAAAATCGCGTACTGAAACAATTTTAGTTTTTTTCGAATAGGTGAGATTTTTATCCGGAAATAATCCTACTATCCTACTTATATATAATATATATATATATATAATAATATTATAAATGTGAAAGTGTGGATGTTTGTTACTTAATCACGCAAAAACGGCTGAACGGATTTGGTTGGAATTTGGCATGCAATGGCCTTTGACATGGAAAAGAACATAGGCTACCTTTTATCCCGATTATTGAACATGCGGATGAAGTCGCGGGCGGAGGCTAGTCAAGAATAATTTTAGAATAAAAATATTTTGATAAATTCTTTATTAATTTTATTGTGTGAAATATTCGAGTGAATGACAGAATTATGGAATACCAACAGTTTTTTCAGGTTTTATTTCTCTTTTTTCGCGTTGGTTCATTATCAAAAATTGCGTTGAAACTAATAAACTTTTAAACCATGCTCAGGTTGACGACAGTTCGGTAGGTAGTAGAGTAGTAGTAGGGTAGTAGTCATGACTCCCACAGATTAACGAATGACGAATTTGATGAATAAATATGACATTTCTTGGGAAAATTTTCTCATCGTTGCCAAGTTTATAGTGCCTGTTCTTTATTTTAGTTTTTAAGAATTCATCAAATATCTCTTCCCACTCTAGGTGGAGCAAGTAGGAATGTCAGTCTTTTACTACCCTTAAGAAAATTACTTCTATAAAACTGTGCACTCCACAGGATAGTGCTTTTCCATACTGCAGTGCTTACTACTGAGCAAAGCAATACGTATCGATTGCTGTCACTAGAATTCCACTGCAGCCCATTCTTCTCTGTCAAGGCTCCCATATATAAAACTACATTTAACTCAATATAACTCGTAACTAGGTAAATATATCCATCTTATTTACTTTTTCATGAATGAAGCCTGAATCCTGAGCGATTTAAATTCACGTAGGCACGAATCTCATTTTAAAAATAATATCAAATATTTATATTTAGTCACAGATCGAACGACTGAAAAGATGGATGGATTGTGTGAGGAGTGATATGAAAGAACAAGGATTTAGTGATAGCGTAACGCGTCATAGGACAGAATTGAAGAAAAAAATGTGTTGCGCCGACCTCAATTAATGTGGGACAAGGGCAGGAAAAAGAAGAAAATCGAAGAACTGAATGGGTTTGCATGAAATTTGGCACACGGGTAGATCGTGGCCTGTAACAAGACGTAGGATACTTTCATCCCAGATATGTATGTATGTTTCCATGTTTTCTCTTCACTACCCTTGGTTGACTGGTAGAGAATGCCCAAGGCATTAAGTCCGCCTTTGTACCATTATGTTGCATGATGTTTAAATAAATAAATAAATAAATTCTCTGCTTTAACGTGGGCAAATCCACAGACAGAAGCTAGTTTCAAAATAAATTCGATGAAAGGGTTTTCATTTGAAATACTCGTAGTTTCGTTATTCCCTTTTTTCTATGTTTCGGAGAATCCATCAGTCCAGTACACATAAAAGAGATTGAAAAAATTGTTTGTATTTTTCTTAATTCAGGTAGTTACTAGCCAGGTTGTTGCTATGTACTCGTTATATGTTTTTTTTAATTTAATATGTCATCAGCTGGTATAAGTTATGATCATCATCATCATCATCTCTCTGCTCTGGTCCTGGTTTATTTGTGGGTGCAAAAGGTTTTTTTCGCGCTAGAGATATAACATATTTATACTGATAATCATATGTTTACTATATTCGATACACTTTCACGCTCAAACAGATGAAAGGATTTTAACGAATTGGACACACGGGCAGACAATGTCCTGGAAAAGCACAGAATTCTTTGAATTCTTATCCCCGGAAAGATTTTCTTCGCAAAACAGCTGGCTAGAAGCTAATATAACATAATTATGGTACAATATTTACTTTTCCTTCCTCAGAAGTTTCCACAAAGGTTTCTGTAGTCTAGTTCTGAAAGTTCTCGCAAACTTGTGAAAAAGTCAACGCGGTGTTGTTTTACATAATGAAAACCAGATTTCTACTGAAATGGTTTGTTTGGTTTAAAAAAATATAAAGTTTTATTTAGAAAATACTTGTAGCAACACTATTATACGTATTTTTTTTTCGTTGATTTAAACTAGATGAAGCCAGTGGGCAGGGCACGTTGCTCGTAGAACAGACGGTCGATGAAGACGGAAGGTTCTAGAGTGGCGGCCACGTACCGGAAGACGCAGCGTTGGAAGGCTTCGAAATCCGATGAAAGCGAGACGCGTAGGATCCTTCATTGTGGCGACGTGTTTTGGCTGAGATGATGATGATGGGGCCATTTATAGAGCCAGCTTTTAAAAATCGACTTTTTTTTTCACTCAAGGAGAAACACACTAAGCCCGAAGAATCGCCACTTAAAGGCATATTGTTGAGAACAGACACTCGATAAGGCTGAGAGGTTCTGGAGTGGAAACTGCGTACCGGAAGATGCAGCATCGTTAACCTTACAAGGTGGACCGATGACCTGATCAGGGTTGCAGGAAACGGATTCCTACGAGACGCACAAGACCGTTCGTTATCGCAAAACTTGGGAGAGGCCTATGTCCAACAATGGACGTCTTTTGGCTGATATGACGATGATGATAAGTGGCAATACGGAAGAACCTGTGTAATTATCTATTACACCACCACCAGAGTAGATCATGATAACAGAGAGACAGTAATTTGTTTTATTCATGAGCAGAAAGTTCTCGGCAACAGTAAAAACAAGTTCCTACCACCGGCACAGCCTAACAGAACGCAGACAATTAGCAGTACACCCTTCCAACATCAAAGTATCAATTAACACACCCACGAAAGTCTATTTTTAAAAATAGATTTGCGATAGTGTTTTGTTTCATTCTTTTTCATTCAAATCGGTTCAGCCGTTTGAGCGTGTGTGAGTTGCAAATTAGGCGTTGGTAGACCTCACAAGGTGGACTGATGATCAGGTGAGGGTCGCCGGAACCCGATTCCTACAAGATGCACACGACCATTTGTTAAGACGACACTTACGGAAGGTCTCTATCAAACAGTGGACGTCTTTCGGCTGAAATAATGATGACGATGTGTGGCTAAGGTAATACGGCAGAGCCAGTGTATGGTGAATTGTCTAATAATCAACCACGAGAGTAGATCATGATAACAGAGAGACAGTAATTTGTTTTATTCATGAGCAGGAAGTTCTCGGCAACAGTAAAAACAAGTTCCTACCACCGCCACAGCCTAACAGAACGCGGGCACAATTAGCAGTACACCCTTCCAACATCAAAGTATCAATTAACATCTTTAACACGCAACGTCACTTCTCGACGAACGGAAAACAACTCCGACTAATTCGCGGCAAATGTATGCAAAGGGGCTAAACGTGCCTTCCGACAGATCTAAGTTATGATGTCATTATCGCGATTTAGTCGTCAATTACGTCCCGATGTGAAACCGCAGTAAATCGGGAACTTAACTTATCACGCTAATAATTCTGTGAGCTTCATTTAGAATAGGAGATGGTATTGTATTTTGTTGGTAGTCGACGATTTTCTTTGGGACACAGAGTGGTGATTTGCATTTGGATAATCTTAGGATTTTGTGTCTTGTTTTGTAGGTTTGATAATGGATGTTTACTGCCTTTTTTTTGGTGGGCAGTCATCAAATAACTTCTACTCTTGGTGGGGCGAGAGTAGGTAACAAACTGTTTCTTACCAAGACTCACTTCTTAGTTAAGTTACTCTTTACGTTCCAGGAACGGGGTAACTCTTTCGAAATATGAGCTTTTTTGGCCTTGCACAGGTCTTTATTTTTCTCTTTTTAATGTTGTATTTTTACTTTAACTTATTTACTTTTTGTTGGTCCTGTTACGTCGTAAATATATGTTTTTCTTTCTTTTTATTATCTAACCAATCGAAATAAATATCAGAATATTGTCAAATCTTTCTTAACTTCTTAAATGACGTGTTATACCGTGATATTCATAAGAGAAACTGCTTGATATGTTAGGCAAATACCGTAAATTCATAAGCAGTAGGTTTAAAACACGTTGCTTTTTTACTTTCGTATAATGAGATAGACTTTCGAGGGATTGACTTGTCCATATCTGTCTATTACATCATACTTAAAGAGACAAAGCCCAAAAAAGACCAAACAAATCAGTACACCAATTACGCCACCCAATCTCGCCATACGAACCAATTAGCAGCATTGACCTACCGTATATCTCAGTCTGTGGCATTATCGCCTGAACGTTGGCCCTCGCTTTTTAATGCTTATTTATTGAAAGCCCAGAGACTTGGGACGGAGTTATATTCCGGAAGGATCATTGTGTCCTCGCCGGCCGTGTTTTATGTTCCAGTCGGCAGTTACTGTGAGCCACAATAGAAAAGGAATCACTGAGGTGGTGAAGAATGCAAGGTACCGGTTTATGGAGTGGGTTATTAGAGCCCAGTGTTTGTATGATAATGGAGTTATGTGGCACGAGTTCTTTATGGGAGGGTGTGTTTGTCGATTTTGGGGTATTGAATGAAGATAATAGTAGTTAGAGCGTGACGAATGATGGTTCTTTTTTCGCGTTCGTTCATAGCCTCGTATTTGAATACTATCACGAGTTGATACTCGCCTGATGGTAAGGGAAGATGTAGTCGACGATGGAGCACGCTTGTCTAGAAGTAACTTATTCACTCTTGAGTTAAATACCCCTAGCTTATCAGGAAGCACAGATTCCGGCAGGTAATTTCTCTCTTTAGTTGTAGGTACCCATAATGAATGTGTTCCCAAAATGTTTTGTACGTATGGCTGGGATGTCGATTTACCGGTGGATATACAAACATAGTTGTAGGTAGAGATTTTCATACTGTCTTCGTCACTGTCTAATTTATTCTAATATTATAATACTAGTTCGTTTATTAATTTGAACGCGCACAAAATTCTTTTAGTCTTCGATAGCATTTATCGGGAGTGGAGCAGTAACCAAAGATTTTAATCTGCATATTTCCATGGGGGAATTTACTATTTTTTAATATCAATATAATCGTTCGTATTTACTTACGTTACCAATGGATTCTAAGGAGGCTAGTAGCTACAAAATTAGTCTACTTCTACGTCTAGTTCTACTTCACGAACCAAATAGGACTACCATACTTTCTGATTTAAAGTCCCATAACATAAGACCGTGTACACTGTACAATACATAGAGTAATATTTACGTATTTCTAAATTCCTTCTACACCATTCATAAACACCGATAAAACTATATCGCCCACTTTACTCTCCCACCCTCCACCCAAGCCAGTCTGGTCTAGCGGCTAGTATATGAAGGATAGAAAGGATAAGGCTCAATGTCCTAGACCGTCCTAGGTCGTAAACATTTCACTAGATTTTCGTCTACACTAGCTGGTTGTGGGTAGTTACGACTAGATATTGTCGTTCCTTTTAGTGCTTTATTTATTGAAAAGAATAGAGTTAGAACTGCTTTTGTGGGAAAATGTAGGGAAATAGAAGGTTAGTAGCCCTACCATGAGCTCTTAACGCGGGCTATTTGATGACCTAAACTGAATTGTTAAAGAGATGGGCTAAATGTATAGGATGTACACTGTGTACTAGCTCTATCCCGCTTTCTCGCTCGCACGTCTGTCATTTTAACGTTTTACGGTAAGGTAATTTTGCGGTAAGAATGAGTGTTCATTCTCAGATAAAATCAATATAGTTTGTCATTTTTTGGACATCAAAAACTGGTGTATAAAATAGTGATTTTAAAAATCACATTAAAATCGTTGCTCCACAGATGACTCCTAGTGAAACATGTAAATTCACATATACAACATACCCAGACCCGGTATTATTATTATTATTACACATATATATATATATAAATATCTGTTCCGTGCGAGAATCGAATCCGTGACATATATGTATATTATCACAGCAGTCAACCGCTTAACCACTGCTTCAAAAAAGCCACTAAAATCTTACTAACTAAAACTTACCTTCAAAAACAGTCAACGTAGCCACGGCAGTGACCGCATCCCCCACTCCGTTCTCAGCGACGCACTCATAAGTTGCGTCATCGCGCTGCGCACGCACAGGTTCTATGCGCAGCACTGCGCCATTAGCTGCCGGGCCGGCCGCTGCGTCCATCGGTGACACTTGGTAACGGGACTGCATGCCTGGGGAAGAAGATGGTGGAGTTAGTGATGGTTGGTCTAGTCCAGGGTTTTTTTTTTGGAAGGGGTATCATCAGAATGACTTCTCCGGGCGTGTCAGACTCTTACTGACTAAACCACACCCCGTTCCTTTGTTGCCTGACAAGCCTATAATATTAGTCTTTTTTTTAGAATTAAATGATAATTATTTAATTTGTAAAAGTGTCTTTAAAACTTAGTGTTTTAAAAACACATTTATCCGTTTTTTTTTCGTCAGTTTAAACTAGATGAGGTCGGTGTTTCCTAGCTGACTAGCCTGAGAAAAAACACCGAAACAAACTCAGGGGTCACAGTTTCTTTTAAAGTCCATACAAAATATGAAATCGCATTAGAACCATGCAAATTAGTGTCTGAGATGATCTTTTAAGGAAAGAATAACGCAGATTTGAGTGGACCAGACTAATCAGTGCAAGCATTTGTCAGTATTCGCAAATTTCAACTCAGGACTATTAAGGAGCAAAATTTCTTCAATAAAACCTCAACTAACTTATAAAACTATGTTAGTTTACAAATACAAATAGCAAATTGTAAGTAACACAAAAACTTAACACTATGTTAGTAGGCATAATTTACAGGAACATGTAGCTAACTTAGCTAGTTATAAAATTAAAATCATAAAGGATAAGATTGAAAAATCAACATCAAAAATAGCGCTCACAATTAAAATTTATCATTAGAACATAATAAATCAAAGATAGCAAATGAAGATTTAATGAACGGCGAGTTTTAAAACAATTTCTTGTAGTCCTGTAAAACACAAAGTTACACCAAAGAGGAACACAACAACTGTATTGGCAATGAACAATGCGATCGTCATGTTTAAAAAATGCATAGGTAATTAATAATTATAATAACATATTTATTCAGAGTTAAAATTTGGTAAAATAGTTACATAAAATCTTAAGAATAATTACAAAGTACGAGTGAATTATGAGTGAGGGATAAACCTGTATCGACTGCCAAAGATCTACAAATGACAGCCGGGACCTACGGCTTAACGTGCCTGTAATCTTGTTAAACACAAAGATGCACCAAAGAAGAACGACATGTTTAAAAAAAATACCTGTAGTCCTGTAAAACACAAAGTTACACGAAAGAGAAACACAACTAGTTTATTGGCAATGGACAATTTTCAAAAAAATTAAAAAATTGCCTGTAAAACACAAAGTGACACCAAAGAGCAATAAAACAATTTATTGGTAATGAACAATGAGATCGATATGTTTTAAAAATGTCTAGGTAATACTGTAAAACACAAAGTTACAAAGACACACAGTTACAAAGAGGAACACGATAAGTTTATTGGCAATGAATAATGAGATCAACATGTTTAAAAAAAGTCTGTAATACTTTAAAGTCAAAGTTACACATAAGAGGAACACAACAAGTTTATTGGCAATGAACAATGAGACCGACATGTTTAAAAAATGCCTGTAGTCCTGTAAAACACAAATATACACAAAAGAAGAACATAGCATGATTATTAGCAATGAACAATGTGATCGACATGTTTAAAATATGCCTAGGTAATCCTGTAATACACAAAATTACACCAAAGAGGAACACAACAAGTTTATGGGTAATGAACAATAAAATTGACATGTTTAAAAGAAGTCTGTAATACTGTCAAACACAAAGTTACACTAAATAGAAACACAACATGTTTATTGGAAATTAACATAAATTTATCGACATGTATAGAAAAAATACTTGTAATCCTGTAAAACACAAGGTAGACCAAAGAGGAACACCACAACTTTATTGGCAATGAACAATTAGATCGACATGTTTAAAAGAAGCTTGTAATATTGTAAAACACAAAGTTACATATAAACATATTTAAAAAATGCATAGGTAATTAATAATTATAATAACATATTCATTCAGAGTTAAAATTTGGTAAAATCGTTACATAAAATCTTAAGAATAATCACAAAGGTATAGCATATTATGTGCGAGGGATAAATCTATATCACAGGACAATAAAATTACTATAAATGTTTAACATTCAAAGGCTAATACTGAAAAAAAAAAAAATTTTTATTATACATGGTTAACTTAAATAATAAAACACAATAAATTATTTCGTATTGTAAAAACTGTTACTAAATTAAAAGTTTTTTTTTATTATGCATAGGCTCGCGTTTGATCTCACCTGATGGTAAGCGATGATGTGGCCGACGATGGAGCACGCTTGCCTAGAAGTGACCTATTCACTCTTGACTTAAGTTGGATTGGTTCGACAAGTATTTTCTTGACCTATTCACTAGGTTCATGTGTTTGTGATTGGATACTCCATGTCGTTTAGCTCTTCCAAGTCCCCATAAGTGACAGAAGAGCTGATGATGAAGATGTCCATCTACTTCTTGTCGTGGATATGCAACCCTGGCGGAATAAACGCGAGAGTGATTGACGGATTTACCCGACGTAGGAGGTCAAAATGTTAAATATATATTTAGTGGCACTTTCTCGAATTAAAGTTTCTCCAGTCTTGCCATGAAGTACCGTGTTACCCCAGTTAATGGGTTGTGGAGGTCTGGTACGCAGCCGCTCCTCGTAAAATACTGGTATTCAGCTAAATCCGGCTTGACTGGAAGGCGACCCCAATATAGTTGGGAAAAAGGCTAGGTAGATGATGTTCTCGAATAAAAAGTTTACTATCCTTAGTCTAGTCCTTGGTACCTCAAAAGATACGTTCGTTAAAGTCTTTGCATCGCTAAAACTCTTCTTAAAGTGAGTGCCCTCAAAGTGGGTCGGTTTGACGTTTAACAATGAATAAAGTGTGTGGGTGGATGATTTGGTTGTAAGTGTGAAGTAAATTGAGGTACAAGTAAAGAGTTTGGTACTAAAACTGTTTGGTGGTTGATTTGGGAAAAATAAATATTTCTAGGCTCCATCGCCCATTGTAGATATATTGATCAGTCGGAACTCTTGCATTGAGAGTATTGGAGCCTTACCATGACATTTTAAAATGTCAGTCGTGCTAGGGACAAAGAAGGATAGAGTTATACCGCTTATACACATAGCGCCATCCCTTGAACAGTCCAGTTTAGGTCATAAACTGGATCACGGTAAGAGTTCGTGATTCATCAAATATTTTTACTTACTCTTGTGTCGGTGAAACGAAATTCCTAAGACTTCATCATCTGCCTAGCCTTTTCCCAACTATATTGGGGTCGGCTTCCAGTCAAGCCGGATTTAGCTGAATACCAGTATTTTACGAGGAGCGGCTGCCTACCAGACCTCCACAACCCATTAACTGGGGTAACACGGTATTTCATGGCAACACTGGAGTCAGATTTACTGGCTTCTGACTATCCGTAACGACTACCAAAGATCTACAAATGACAGCCGGGACCAACGGCTTAACGTGCTTTCCGAGGCACGGAGGAAACTCGTTTTGTTAAGATGGTCACCCATCCACTGACCAACCTAGGCAAGCGTGGCTTAACCTTGAAGATCGACCTGTGCGGCTGGAGTGTGTGCTGGCCAGGAAATTCCTAAGACTTATAGTGACTAAAAGCGACCTGTGTTCTTTCAGTTATCTTTTGCGTTCTAAGGTAACGGTAACATTTTCAAATAATCCACCAGTCTTGGTGATTACCTACTTTTTTACGACAGAATCTAGTATAACTTTCCTAAAACAGAAACACATAGCAAACGACTAATAATAATAACAGATTTATTTATTCCCCCATACAGATTTTACATTTCTATTCATTATTGGTCGTGTTAGTATCTATTTTTAATTCTAATTTGATAGTATCGTATTCTGTTGTAGCAACCGCTGCGGCGGTGAAAGCCTCTTCTATTTCTCTCCATTTATTTCTATCCCTTGCTAACAGACAAGTACGTAGAAAAAAAAGATAAAAACCACAGACTCAGTAAACCTCCGTTACTTATGCGGCTAAAAAAAAACCTAAAAAGACTATCAAATCCAAACCAGCCGAGACAATACTCCCAATAGTACCGTCTAAGAATAAATCGAACTCGAGCAAAATAAACATGTATTTTATTTGAAATCTTTCGGTCTGCGAACAAATGTTGCTAAGCTTATTAAGTGGGATAAGTAGGGCTTCAGGTATTTGATACGTGTTCCACGATCTTTGATTTGTTTTTAATTTTGTTTGGATTAGGATTAAGAGTTAGAGTGGGTAGTATTTTTATTTTATTTCGTATGTATGTTTAATTAGTATCTTGTTTGGGTTTGCGGACGGCGAGCAATAGGTGGCTTGCCGTTCGGCAGTCCTGTAGTCATTCGGACTGAGCCCAAGTCGTCGACAGCGCGTAAAAGGAAAACCCGGGGCCCTGGCACGAAGGCAAAGAAAAAACAGGGGATTGGGTTTTAGTCAGTAAAAGTCTGACACGCTCCGTCCAAGAACAAAAGATATTTGTATTTTATTTGAAATCTTTCGGTCTGCGAACAAATGTTGCTAAGCTTATTAAGTGGGATAAGTAGGGCTTCAGGTATTTGATACGTGTTCCACGATCTTTGATTTGTTTCTAATTTTGTTTGGATTTGGATTAAGAGTTAGAGTGGGCAGTATTTTAGTTTGGCTTTATTTTTTCTTTTAATTTCGTAGGTACATTCAACGAACGTACGAAGTTTGGCTTGCAGACGGCGAGCAATGAGAAGCTTGCCGTCCGCCAGTCCGATTATATTATTATTCAGATCGAACCCAAGTCGTCGACGATGCGGAAGTTCAACTCAAAAAACAATCAGTCAAAACTGTAGAGGCCCCAGCAGGATGGAAGCCTACTAGGGCTATGGGTTTGCTTCTGAAAGGAAAACCTAGATCCGTGGAAAGAAGGCGAAGAAAGAACAAAGGAGTGGGTTTTAGTCAGTAATAGTCTGATACGCCCAGGAGCGGGAGAAGTCATTCTGATAATTTCTCACCCAAAAAAAGCCAATGTCAAGTTTAAAAAGTATTTAATTTTTTATACGCTATACAGTTACTTTGTTTTCCATTATTATATATCTGCAGGCCTTAAAAATATTTATTCCGTGCGGGAATCAAACCAGCGTTACAAAGAACAGCCATTCGCTAAACTACTGAACCAACAGTGCCTTCAAATTGAATTTTATATCAAAATATCTAAACTATGTTGCGAATGGAGTACACTCGGATGCTATTTAAATATGAATTTACATACATATATATGTATGTTGCATAGAAAGCTATATTGTAAATCCCATGTGGATAGCATAGTTAATACCAACGTTCTCCCTTGACAATTTAAGCTGGAAACCTATATTAAATGCTATGTAGCATTCTTGATAAACAATGGTCTCTAACTGCGCAATCTCGTTGCCTCACTAATATTATAAAGACGAAAGATTGTGTTTGTTTGTCACTGCTGACCGCTCAAAGGCTTGAACAGTTGTGATACTTAGTCTATCTCCATGTCCTGGAGTAGAACAAAACTTTTTTTCCTATCAATATAATCCTTTGCATAATTTTTTACTTTCATGCGAGCAAAGCCGTTGGCAGCAGCTAGTATTATAAAGTCGAATGCTTGTATGTATTTGTGTGTGTACGTTTGTTACTTCTTATCACTAAGACGGCTGAACGGATTTGGGTGGTAGACCATGTTCTAGAATAGTAAATAGAATATCTACTTTTTCCCAGCATTTTTATACCCTTGCCTTAATTTTCTACTTTCATGCGAGCAAAGTCGCCGACAGAAGCTAGTTGCTTTATAAAGTTTTGCAGCACTGTTTTAATTGTGCTTTTAACTTAAAAGCAGTATCAAAATAAACTTTAATGACTGTTATTCAGCAGCGGGACTTGAAAAATATTCTTTTACCGACGAAAAGCAAACTTGAGAAAAAATCACATTTACTTTCAATGAAAAACTTTGAGAACGTCTCGGATTAATGTCCCACTTCTTCTGCGAATCCTTGCACTTTGCATTTTCCTAGATTGCTGTACCAACAACAGCTTACATACTTTGCAGTCGTTGTGAATCGTAATCTTTAGGGAATAAAGTTTAAATTGTATTGCGCCAGATGTCGAGAGTTAGCGTGGAAGTTGGTCGGACGTAGGGATGTTCCGTATAGAGCGGACTGATTCGTTTTCGCCATTATTCGACTAATTTCAGACATTGGGTTTGACCGTGTTCATGGAAGTTAGTCCCAATATTCCGTCCGGAATTCTGGTGAGAATAGCTTTAGGATTGTTGATTTTGGGTAATAGACCGGATTTACTTGGTATTTTAGTGGTTGCTCACATCATGTGTTGGCGTAGCTATTACAGTATTACGTTTTAACTGATTTTACACAGTAGCTTAGCCAGTGACCAACGGGCCAGGTGGAAAAAAAACTAGAGTCCCTTTTTTACATGGGAAATCAACAAATAACCTCTCCTGCTCTGAGTGGAGTGTCAGACTGTTACTGACAATAACGAGTTGCCACGATTAGTGTTGCATACTATTTTATTTATATTTTGAAGCTGAGAGTATTTTCGGAACTTCAGTAAGAGGTTTGCTAATTACGTTTTGGGGCCCTGAGTCCCTGCCCCGCCTAGCCATCCGGTAGCTACGCCACGCGCCAGTGATACCACAGACGAGCTGTTGACCATTTACGTATTAAAATTCTTGGTACCCTATGTTCAAACGCGTTTGTGTAATATCCGACGAGTGCCCATCGAGATGATTGGGAAACAGCTAGTCGACTATTCACGTGACCAGAGCGCATGACTTTTCCTTTGCTTCTAGCATGCTGGGTTCTTTTCCGACTGACAACAATGTGGGTGATTTTTATTCCCAATTTATCGCTTTTAGACTTTTTATTGTATTTAGTATATTATTTAATTACAGGTCACACAGTTTCCTAGTAGTACTTAAAACTTATTTTTTTTTAAACATAATAATAATATTATAACAAAAATAATAAAATTAAAAAACAAGTTTCCCGAGATTTCCAACTAGACGTGCTCATCCCTAGTTGTATATAGGGCGGTGTGGGACGACAGAGCTAAATCGCCAGCAGTGGTAAGCGCCAAGAAAATGTATTTCACAACAAGTGAGAATAATAGTTGTCTAGCGGACGTGCGATTTTTAACACATTTTTGTCCGTCAGTTGGAGCTGCCGGAATAGTGTGAGGTTATGAGAATTTGTGTAGTGAACTTGGTGTTTTGTGGCTAAATAAGTTTAAAGGAAGTCATTTTGCGTGGTAAGGGATACCGGGAGTGGAATTTTAATGCTTTTTTTTAAGTGAGAAATCATTAGTGTGACTTCTTTTTCTCTGGGTGGGGCGGGACGTGTCAGACTTTTACTGACTAAAACTCACTCCAGTTCCTTTTTGCCTTCATTGCAGGGCCTGGGGTTCCTTTCACACAGCCCATGGCCCCAGTAGGCTTAGACCCAGCTGTGCCTTTAAGATTTGCTGACATTTCGGCGGGCGTAGAACACTATACGCCGTCGACAACTTGATTGTGTGAACTGAATTTCAATCATAGAATAATCAATTTAAGAATCTGAATAGTGTGTCTCTTGACTTACTTACTTGTGTCATTGTGTGTCTCAATGCTGTGATAAATTTTCCGTACTTTCATAAAAATCTATAGAATGACGTAGAATAAAATGTTTTAATAGCGAGAACTGAATTAAAATCTTGGAATAATCGATTAAAAATTCTGAATAGTGGCCATAAAATGTAACGAACGCTATAATAAGTTTTTCCTACTTTCAAAAAAGTTTGTGGAATAACGCATCAGCTTTAAAAAAAACACTATAAAATACAGTGGAAATTTAATTACAGTTACCTTTGATCGAGTAAACAACTGACAACGTACACAAGCGACGAAATTCTGGAGCAAACAATAGTGAATCGGAAAACACGTAAATCGGAACGTAAGCACACAATAAAACCATTAAGTAGAAAGGTTCCTCGTTTCCAGAATTATTTATGAGTATGTGAATACCCGTTTAAAGATATATCACGTAATAATTTATTATGGTCCAAATATTCATGACGTTTATAGTTATATTTGCGGGATCCCGGAAAAGTCCGGGATTTTAACGGTGTACGGTGCAGCACTAATTTGTGAAAGCGTTGACATATTGTTTTTAGTACGTTACATCTAGAGGACAAGGCGTGATTTATAGTTTCATGTTGTATAGTGGATGGATGTTTTTTGCAGCGGGAACTATTTGAAACAACAATCAATTTTAATAATGGTTCAATCTACTGGCTGGGTTGGTATTGAAAATTATTTATTACTGTCGAAAATTTTAGTATTGAACTGAAAAAATCAAGGGCGTTTTTTATGTTGCAAAAAATCAATCAATGGCTTTTCCCGTTCTATGGCAGAGCGGAAGGGGGGAGTATCTGACGACTTTCACTGACTAACACCTCAGTCTTTGGATAATTTTCCACCTAAAAAATAAAAACGGCTAGTCTACTCATAACCCATTAGAAGAAAAGATAAAATTACCATTTTTATGAAATTACATTCACTCGATTTAACTAGCGATGAATAACAGCAATCAATATGAGAGATAAGAAGCAATTTATTCTTATTATCCTGCAAATAATCTCCTTTTATTATTACGTTAGCGAAGTAGCAGAAACTAGTTAAAAAGAAAGTGATCGGATTATTATGTCAGCATAAAATCTTTTCAGTTAGCATCGTTGAAGGTTGTAATAAAACAGTTTGAAATTATGTGACCTTAAATATATTCAGTCCTATGTATCTACTAGAGGAATAGTGCTTGATTGCTTACCATCAGGTGGGGTCGCAGTCAAGCACTAAATAATATTACTTAAAAAAAATTGAAATCTTTGACGGTCGTTACAGGTAATCAATCAGAGGTCAGAAATTCTGACCAGCAGTCTATCCAAGATGTTGCCCAGTAAGTGGGCTGTAAGATGTAGAAATCTGATAGACAGTCGCTTCACGTAAAACACGGGGATTCAACCGCATTCGGTTAAACTGGAAGCCGACCCCAGCTACTTGGGGAAAGGCTAGAGAGATGATAACGAGGTATTCCAGGACACTCAGGTCTATTCGTGCACTAAATTTCATCCAATTCTGTTTAGACGTTTGAGCCAGAAAGAGAAACAAAAATACACACACACACACACATATATACAAACTTTCGTGTTCCTAATATTCGTGTGAAGTGTTATATGATAGTGTATATAGTATTTATGATGATACTTATGTCTTCTTTTATGGGCTACTTCAGTTGAGCTTTTTAAAACCTTGTAGTCGTAAAAATGCAAATGTAGAAAATTTAAATCGAGAAATATTCACCACAGCATCGAATTGCTGAATAAATATTGTCTGACTGACATAAGTAGATTTATTTACTTAATAACAGTTGCCAACGGCTTTCGTGTGATAGTAGAAAAAGAAAAAATGGATGTATGGGATAAAAAGTATCATTTGTGCTATTCCAAAACATAGCCTACCCGTATATGTGTACTAAGTTTCATCAAAATCCGTTCAGCCGTTCGAACGTGAATTGAACTCAACTTTAAGAAGTTCGGTTCAGATATTTTATAGAATAGAATAGAAAACATTTATTCGGGACAGACACAGCACAACGATTACAAACACAAAAAAAATTAGAAAAATTTTTTTTTACTGTACTGTAGGTACTTGATTTAAGAACAACCGCACATTCAAATGGTATATTTATGTCTACTATAACAAAATAGTTGTGAATAGTAGATAAAAAATATCAACAAAAATACCAAATCCGTTTGTTATATGAAGCTGTCACAATGATAATAAATTCAACGATTTTCCCTCCACATATTCCGTATTCCTTTAAAAGCCACTATATCAAACCAAAAGCATACTCATACATTCTGAACTAAGCTATCCATCACGCTGATATCTCGTTCGAAGTCACCTGTCAGTTATGCCAGCAAATGTTTGACGTTCGCTACATCCCTACCGATGTATCGATACACCAATCTGCCAAACCTTTTCCCAACACTGTTGGGTCATTTTGGAAAGAGCGACTGTCTGTCAGACCTCTGCAATCTATTAATTGGGCTCTGATCCCTTTGTACGGAAATCCATGGTCTAGAGTTCCTTGCATGTTCTTCTACAAAGAGGTTAAGGCTTTGGAATATGCAATAAGCTTAGTTTTGTGACTGACCGGTTTCTTGGTAATTCAAAAGTGGCTTATAAGTGGTTTATCACACCAGTATGCCAGAAGTTTCCTGAAAAGAAGTGTCTGTGTGTATTTGTTACTTTATCACAAGGGTAAGCTATCTCCTGGAACAGTCCTCGTACACAGGTCACTTTTTCTCCCAGAAGAATTTTCCTTGAGATAATTTTAAATTCTTTGGCTTAGAGTTTTTGTTTTCCAACGTATCGGAGTTTGCCTCTGAGTTTTCTCATCTATTTTTCCAACACTAACTTTTCTAGGTCATCTCTCTTTTTGACAATTGTTTAATCTGGAAGATCGACGCTTGCTACTCTATCGTAATAACTACGGTACACCGCCGCAGTAAAATAGAAATCGATGTATTATTCAACCAATCACCCGAATCATAAGCACATACTTGACACGGCAGGAGTACTTGGAATTCTGAACGACACCCACTGTTTTCCGAGACAACATATAAATGAAACGCAATAAAAATACACAGTAAAATCCGAGCGACCGCTTCATACACAATATAGTTGCTTGGCAGAGAAAGAGATGTGCTTTAATAGTGACTGTTGACTCAAAAGTGCGTCTCGTGATGTAGGTTTATCTTAAAAGTCATGATCATGAAAGGTTTAATTAATTAGGATTATCTCTGATTTTGCAAAATGTATCTTGTAAATTTTGATATTAAAAATGAAGTATAGTTAATTTTTGTAGGTTATTTGTAAGCAAGCGTGTTCCATCGTCGCTTTCCATCAAGCGTGATAGTGGTCAATCGCTAGCTTATCTACAACTAAAAAAAAAACTTCTTCAGCCCTAAAGTAAAGGGCGTGTTAGAATTTTATTGAATAAAACAGTTTCAGTTGCCCTTTGAATCTTAGGTAACTCTTTCAAACATTTTCACACTCATTACTGGCACTAACATTTATACACATTTTTTATTAATTATAATTATCTATTGTGCCACAAGATGGATGGCTCCCTCGAGACCGGTTTACAAAGAAGTGGCAAGACGACTTGGTGCGTATTGTGAGGGCTGTTATGAGATGACTTTATTTACTCTAGCTGATCTTTGCCCAGCAGTGAAACAGGCTAGAATACTAGAGATTAGAGCCTTTCTGGCCTCGGAGTTTTTTGAGTGTTATTTCTATTAGTTAATTACTCAGATACCCGCGAAACGAGACACAATAGTAAAACAATAACAGCGCGGTCTCATAGGACCGGTTGGGGATTCAAACGTTAATATATTTATTTTTGTTATTTGTCTTGTGTGAGTCACAAACCATTATTCTTTCGTTCTAATAAACTCAAAAGAAAACAAAAGTCCTGCCAATGTTTCCTTAACTATATTTAGTTTAACATTCAGAAATTTAGGCAAAACGGTACAATCCTTTTACCCTTTGAAACTCAACCCGTCTTTCGTCTTTCACACACACTCAGGCAGAGTGAGAGCGAACCTGCTCAAAAATAAACTCCTTAGTCGCGAGTCAAGATGTTTGTTGATTCTCAAGTACACGAGTACATCACTAGACACATTCCCCTGTAGGATCTAGGGATGGTAATAAAAAATATAACAGTCGTAAAACAATATCAGACACACGTGGGCAGAATGAGATATCTTTGGGGTGCGGTGTGGTGGGTAAATGAAAATCTGTTTTAATAGAGTTTGTCTCAGATGAAATATGGAACGCGGGGATTGATGACGTAATCATTCTGGTGGAAAGAACAAAAGTGAGATGTGAATCAAATACTGATTTGAAGGATGTAGACTGTCATTCGTAATTTTACATTTTGACAATTACTTATACAGATTTTTGGTTTAAATAGACAAAACTGTAGAACAGACAGAGTGTCCATGGATTTTCTTGCACGCTATTATGCTATGAATTCATAGCATCAATTATTTACTTGACTTTGATAGACATTTTGACAATTTAAAAGCGTTTGATAATGGTATATCTATACTAATATTATAAAGAGGTAAAATTTGTAAGTTTGTATGTTTGTAAGTTTGTATGTAGGGGGTAATCTCTGGAACTACTGGTCCGATTTGAAAAATTCTTTCAGTGTTAGATAGCCCATTTATCGAGGAATGCTATAGGCTATATATCATCACGCTACGACCCACGAGAGCGGAGCAGTAACGAAAAATGCGGGTGAAACCGCCGGGAAAAGCTAGTTTGAAATAAAGTTGAGTTTTTAGTTTGCCCGGCGAATACGGTTAAATTGGACGTCATCCGTTGGCAGTTTGTTTTCTGCAGTAATAAAGTGCTTATCATTTATCCATGTGGTTTCAGGACTTCAAGCAACTCATTATCTACTTAGCCTTTTCCCAAGTATATTTGGGTCGGCTTCCAGTCAAGCCGGATTTAGCTGAAGACCAGTATTTTATGAAGAACGGCTGCCTACCAGACCTCCACAACCCATTAACTGGGGTAACACGGTACTCCATGGCAAGACTGGTGTTAGATTTACTGGTTTCTGACTATCCGTAAGGATAACCAGTAAACACAGATTATGTACGCAATTTCACCCAGCACACGGTTAGTGGATACCACATATTTTCCTAGAACCAATTTAGTTTCCTCACGGCATATTTTTGATGGAAAAAATGTTCTATACCCTATGTAGATTACATCGCCAGTTTTTCGTGTATACTTCATACAAAAATTCAGTTTGTTTTTTCAGCACCGACTCAGTGCAGAGGAAACACGATAACTCTTCAAATAAACACAGTATCGGGTGGATTTTGCACTGGAGCTAAAGTTTTACACGTTAACGTTCAGCTAGAGTATAAAATGTGTCTTCTGAAGAGATGCTAGCTCAAGACTATCTCATTTTCAGGAGAATTTATTTTTGTGAAAAAAAAAAATGTTTTAGGACGCTTCTTTGCTTGCAGGATTTTTCGGAAGATTTAACGTGGTCCTTTTTTTTCAAGTGGGAACTCGTCAGAATGGCTGCTCCCGCTCTTGGGTGAAGCGGGAAGGCGTGTCAGACTTTTACTGACTAAACATCACCCTTTGCTTTCGTTCTGAGGTCACAACGTTGCTCTGGACTGGACTCTCTACTGTCTACGAATGCGTACCTTTACATAGATGTATTGACAGATTTTATTCCTAAATTTATAGTAAGTAATATTTAAGACTGCCACACAAAACCGTTGCATTGGTTTGATTGTGGGGACGGTGATTCTTATTTTAAATAAATATTATAATTATATCAATTAACCCAACACATTTGTTTTACTCCTTATATCTGTCTGCAGTCTGTTTAATAGATACGGTATTCGGTTTTTTTAGGGTTAAAGGGCTAATTACTATATTTAAGACTAGCTTCTGCCAGCGGTTTCGCCTGCGTGTTGAGTTAGTATAGCCTTCCTCGATAAATACGGTATCTAACACTGAAATATTGTTCCAATCGGACCAGTAGTTCCTGAGATTAGCGCGTTTAAACAAACAAACTCTTCAGCTTTATAATATTAATCAATTAATAATATAGATAGTAAACTTTTTGTATAATTATAATTAAATGTTTTAAGTCTCAAAACTGCATTTTTCCTTAACAATTCATACAAAAATAAACCCAGGACGCAAAGATACGGCGGCTGGCTTAGTATCACAGCCCATCCCTATCTGCGGCGGGGACAGCCGTCATCCATCATGGCCGGGACACGTCGACGCGACTCGTGATTGTCAATCTAGCGTGTGACGCACGCCGTGACTTTGCGCCGTCGTCGGTTTTATTGCTCAGTTTGTCGGAAACGTAACGTTCAAATTGTTTGCCCGAAAAATGGCGGCTAAACCATTTAGAGGTGGTTTTCTTCTGAAATTGTTTTCGGCGCAGACGAAATTGGTGGAAATGAAAAAGTGCAGCTCAAAGTTTGGGCTTCAATTGTGGGATGTCGAAGTTTCGATCAGAAGTGAAGCAAAAAATGTCACTAGTTGTAGCTTTAAAAAGTTATTTCGATCATTCGTTTCTCATCCGTTTATTTACGAATACGGTACTTTTATTGCAGAAACACTAACAGTTACAGTTTAAAAAAAGAATATCGCGAACCGCTCTAATAAACTAAATAGGATTATTTTTGTAACAGTTTACCGTTTTAACAGTCGCAAAAAAAGCATTGCGCTCGAGGCAACTATTCGACCTGGCACAGCTATCAGTAAATTTACTACACCGCTGTTGCTAAAATTAGAATTTTACGGAATGCAGAACCGATTTTAAAGCGAAATATTTTAAACGCCCTTTCAAAGTTGCTTATGGTTTGAAAGCTGTCAAAGTTTACCGCGTTTTAACGTCGACTTAAGAACTTCGAGATATAATTAAATAAGAATTTGTTATGCTCTGTCAAACGTTTTAATAATGCGGTCTGCACGATTAAATTTGTTTTCTTTGGTTATGGCTTTTAAATTAATTAAGGTCATAAAATAGTAATAACTTCAAGTATATTTTTTTATTTAATTAAGTAATCTAAAAAATATTATTTGAAATTTAAAAATAAATCTCGGACATTTTCTTTTTATCTATGGTTAGTTTCCGGCAGTTGATCAACAAACTTTACAAAAAATATAAATAAAGAGACAAAGCACGTCGCATAACAGTAAACAAGTGCCACAGAGTATAAAAGCTCACGCGCGGAAGTGTCAAACTATCTAATAGACAATAAGTCAAGTAAACAGATAAACTAAATTTTGTTATTGCGTTTCGTGTCGTTTTTCTGCTATTTTTGCGAACGGTTTGGCAATTTTGGATGTTTTTTTTTTCGTGTTGTTTGAAAGCTAAAAGCTGTTGAATATTTCAATACTTTAACCATTAGTTAATTCCACTAAGGGCCTGTTTCACAATGTCCGAGTAGGCACTACCCACTGAATAAATTCAAGACAGAATTTGTATGAAATTATCTGCCAAGTAAGATACTCGAAACTTAATCATAGGTGGTGAAATAGGCCCTTAGAAGTGTATTTGGCAACGAGAAAGAATTAATACTTTAACATTGTCTAAATATATTTAAATGATAATAAATCAACTAGGTACTTAGACATTTTTCCAATACTCATTCGAAAACTTTTAATTTGCGGGAAAAAATATCTTAGTATTTAACTTAAAGTAATCTTAATTCAGCCACAGCATTGAACCATTAAAATAATTAATTAGGTACCTCAATATAATTATGTAGGTATAAAATATCAATAAAAAAAATTCACCCAAAAGATTAGCACGTAACAAAAAAAAAAGTCACAAAACAAAACACACCTCAGAAAAAAAAACAATTCCATGCTCAAAGGAATCCGCAGAAAGCCCGGCCAGGTTTGATGGATCGCACGCGTCGACAGTTGGACAAATCGTAAGTAACTTTGATAACGTTGAATATGGAATGAGACCGGTGGGTGTAAACGCGGCCATCACTCTTTTATGCTCGCTGGCTTCAACCAATGATCTACGATTACATTTTTCATAGGAACCGATGAAACTGTTCCGAGGGTCTGGCCTCAAAGGGGGTGAAGCAAGAGCAGGGAGGGGTTTCGCGTGCGTAGCCAACGATACGTTTTTTCAGCTCATTGCCCACGGCTTATAGACGTCATTACCGGGCAAGATATTTATGGGATAAAAACGTGGCTTTACATTTCAATCAAGGATAAAAATAGTGGAAGTAATGTTCTGTACTTTGGATTTGTGATCTGATTTTTCTTTGGCTTTGTTCGGATATGAGTGAGTTTGTGTATTGTTTACGCTGTCAGTTGAGCTTGTTTGTGGTATTTTATATTCGTAAGTTTAGTGTGAAAGGCTTTGTTAGCAATTCCATTTTTCCCATCATTTACCCTGAATAAGTTTGTGTTGTTTTCTAGCGTCTCTCGAGGATCAAAAGCTCAAGACAACATATTCGTGCAATGTTACTGGTTTTTGTCCCCACTTGTTTAGTTTTTGAGGGTGGTAAATCAGTAGTAGTGGTGGACCAGTGGTAACCTCCCTGACATACAAAATCCGTACGATTATTATAAATACTTGTTTAGAAGTAGAGTTGTGGACAGCAGTCAAATATTCAATTGAATAGTGTGTTATTTGCGCAAAAAATGTCAATAAATCTTAAGTACTATTTAACTAAATTACGGTTTACAACGCTAATAAATCAAGGTTACATTAATCAGATGGGGTTTAGAGTAAATCTGAAAAGGCACAAGTTAAAAATTAAGTCGAAAAATTGAAAGGAATCTGCAAGAAAGGCACGGTTAAAGGCAATATATCCTAAAAATACCAAACATGATTGTCAATGGGTAGAGCAGTGAAAAACTTACAAGACGCATGTTTCATGTGGTTGAAAGGTTCTAAAGTAGCAGCTGTACTCCTGATGACGCAGTATTGGTACACGCAACCATCACCAGTTTATTATAACTGCTTGAGGAACAAGGAGATATAATAACCTGGTGAAGGGCACGGTAACCACTGGTGACAATACTTGAAGGAAGACTGTCTTGGAACTGCCTAGCTAGAAGTGAACGTTTTCTAGCTAAAAGGAAGATAAGTTATTAAGAGTCAGAACACAAAGTCATCGGTTACAGAACGTATGATCGATGGTGCACAAAGGTTTCAAGGTAGCAACAGCATCCCAGAAGACGCAGTATTGGTACACGCAACCATCACCAGCTTATTATCCCGGCTTGAGGGGACAAGTAGGGACAATAACCTGGTGGAGGGTACGGTAACCGCTGAGGAGGACGCTTGGAGGTAGATGATCCTGAAATACCTTGCTAAAAGTAAACGTTTTCTTAAGAAAAGAACATACTCGTAAGTTATTGTCATATTATAGTGTCAGGACGTTGACGGTGCGCAATGGGTTTAGAGGAGCAACAGCTTCCCAGAAGATGCAGCATTGGTACATGCAACCAGCACCAGCTTATTATAACGGCTTGAGGGAACAAGTCGAGAAAATAACCTGGTGAAGGGCACAGTAACCGCTGGCGACGTCGCTTGGAGGTATGTGTAATGCCCAGCTAAAAATCAACGTTTTCTGACTGAAGAGAAGACAAGTTGTAAAGTGTCAGAAAATGTCGGTTACATGACATATGGTCAATGAGGCACAAAGGTTCTAAGGCAGCAGCAGCATCCCAGAAGACGCAGTGTTGGTACACGCAACCAGCACCAGCTTATTATAACGGCTTGAAGGAACAAGTCGTGACAATAACCTGGTGACGGGCACGGTAACAGCTGGTAACGTCGCTTGGAGAATTTTTTTCAATCCTGGAAGTGCCCAGCTGAAAATCATAGTTTTTTGACTGAAAAGAACATAAAATATTAAATGTCAGGACACAAAGTCACAGGTGTAGATGGTGTACAAAGGTAACAAGGTAGCAACAGAATATCAGAAGACGCAGTATTGGTATACGCAACCATCACCAGCTTATTATCCTGGCTTAAGGGAACAAGTCAAGACAATAACCTGGTGAAGGGCACGGTATCCGCTGGAGACGACGCTTGGAGGAAGACAATCCTAGAAATACCTAGCTAAAAGTGAATGTTTTCTGACTAAAAAGTAGATAAATCATGAAGTGTTAGGACGTCGATGTTGCGCAAAGGTTTCAACAGCATGTTAGAAGACGCAGTATTGGTACACGCAACCATCACCAGTTTATTATAACTGCTTGAGGGAACAAGGAGATATAATAACCTGGTGAAGGGTACGGTAACCGCTGGAGATGATGCTTGGAGGAAGATGATCCTAGAAATACCTAGCTAAAAGTGTTTTTTGGCTGAAAAGCAGATAAGTTATTAAGTGTCACAACATGCCGCTTGCAAGATTTATGATCGATGGTGCACAAAGGTTTCAAGGTAGCAACAGCATATCAGAAGACGCAGTATTGGTACACGCAACCATCACCAGCTTATTATATCTGCTTGAATGAACAAGTAGGTGTAATAATCTGGTGAAGGGCACGGTAATCGCTGGTGACGACGCTTGAAGGAAAACGAATACAATATAATAAATAAACTTAAAAACACCAACAGTATAGGTCATGACTATATTGATACAAGAGTAATTAAATTCATAGCACCTGTTATAGCGCTCATACTTAGTGATATTATAAATAAAAACATCCAAAATGCGGTTTATTCAGAAAAGTTAAAGGTTTCCATTTTCAAACCCTTACATAAAAAAGATGATCAAACAAAAGTCAGTAACTACAGACCGGTAGCGCTAATAACGATAATTTCTAAAGTACATACCTTGAAAAAATAACATGTCTTGTAAGGAACTGGTAGCATTTCCTTTTTTTAAATAAGTTCATCAGCATGGCTATTTAAAATTTCCAATTTTCAACAGGATCCCAGAAGACGCAGTATTGGTACACGCAACCATCACCAGCTTATTATCCGGGCTTGAGGGAACAAGTTCGTATAATAATCTGGTGAAGGGCACGGTAACCGCTGGTGAGGACGCTTGGAGGAAGACGATCCTAGAAATACCTTATTAGTGGAACATACATAGGATGGACCAAAGATTGCATGTATAAGATCATATTGTACCATGTGTTCACAAAAATAATAAATGAATTTAATTGGACCATACTGGAAATGCCCAGGTAAAAGTGAACGTTTTCTGACTGAAAAGAAAATAAGTTAGTAGAAAAGTATAAGTTATAATAAATACTCGTAAGTTATTGTCATATTATAGTGTCAGAACGTCGATGGTGCACAAAGGTTCCAAAGTAGCAACAGCATCCCAGAAGACGCAACACGCAACCATCACCAGTTTATTATAACTGCTTGAGGAACAAGGAGATATAATAACCTGGTGAAGGGCACGGTAACCGCTGGTGACGATGCTTCGAGGAAGACGATCTTGGATAAGCCAGATATATTTAAAGAATAAATTTAAAAGAAGATACATTTAAGAGAATCTGCAAGAAAGGCACGGTTAAAGACAATATATCCTAAAAAATACTAAACGTTATTGTCAGTGGGCCAAATATGTCACTTGCAAGACGCATGTTGAATGATTCTAAAGTAGCAGATGCACTGTACACGCAACCATCACCAGTTTATTATAACTGCTTGAGGAACAAGGAGATATAATAACCTGGTGAAGGGCACGGTAACCGCTGGTGACGATGCTTCGAGGAAGACGATCTTGGATAAGCCAGATATATTTAAAGAATAAATTTAAAAGAAGATACATTTAAGAGAATCTGCAAGAAAGGCACGGTTAAAGACAATATATCCTAAAAAATACTAAACGTTATTGTCAGTGGGCCAAATATGTCACTTGCAAGACGCATGTTGAATGATTCTAAAGTAGCAGATGCACTGTACACGCAACCATCACCAGTTTATTATAACTGCTTGAGGAACAAGGAGATATAATAACCTGGTGAAGGGCACGGTAACCGCTGGAGACAATACTTGGAGGAAGACTGTTCTGGAACTGCCTAGGTAGAAGTGAACGTTTTTTAGCTGAAAAAAAGTTGAGTTATTAAGTGTTAGAACGACTCGCTTACAGGACGCGTGGTTGATGGAGCGCCGAGGTTCTAAATCTCCCTAATTCTTCATCCCAGAAGACGCAGTATTGGTACACGCAACCATCACCAGTTTATTATAACTGCTTGAGGAACAAGGAGATATAATAACCTGGTGAAGGGCACGGTAACCGCTGGTGACAATACTTGGAGGAAGACGATCCTGGATAAGCCTAGCTAGAAGTAAACGTTTTCTAGCTGAAAAGAAGATAAGTTATTAAGTGTTAGGACGACTCGCTTAATGGATGCATGGTTGATGGAGCACAAAGGTTATAAATCTTCCTAATTGTTCATCCCAGAAGAAGCAGTATTGGTACACGCAACCATCACCAGTTTATTATAACTGCTTGAGGAACAAGGAGATATAATAACCTGGTGAAGGGCACGGTAACCGCTGGTGAGACCGCTTGAAGGAAGACGATCCTAGAAATACCTAGCTAAAAGTGAACATTTTTTGACTGAAAAGAAGATAAGTTATTAAGTGTCACAGCATGCCGCTTGCAAGACTTATGTTCGATGAGGGATAAAGGTTTCAAGGTAGCAACAGCATATCAGAAGACGCAGTATTGGTACACGCAACCATCACCCGTTTATTATAACTGCTTGAGGAACAAGGAGATATAATAACCTGGTGAAGGGCACGGTAACCGCTGGTGACGATGCTTGGAGGAAGACGATGATAAGCCTACCTAGAAGTGAACGTTTTCCAGCTGAAAAGAAGTTTAAGTTATTAAGTGTTAGGATGACTCACTTACAGGATGCATGGTTGACGGAGCGCAGAGGTTCTAAATCTCCGTAATTCTTCATCCCAGAAGACGCAGTATTGGTACACGCAACCAGCACCAGCTTATTATCCAAGCTTGAGGGAACAAGTTCAGATAATAACCTGGTGAAGGGCACGGTAACCGCTGGTGACAATACTTGGAGGAAGACGATCCGGGATAAGCCTACCTAGAAGTGAACTTTTTCCAGCTGAAAAGAAGTTTAAGTTATTAAGTGTTAGGATGACTCACTTACAGGATGTATAGTTGACGGAGCGCAGAGGTTCTAAATCTCCCTAATTCTTCATCCCAGAAGACGCAGTATTGGTACACGCAACCAGCACCAGCTTATTATCCAAGCTTGAGGGAACAAGTTCGGATAATAATCTGGTGAAGGGCACGGTAACCGCTGGTGACGTCGCTTAGAACAAGACGAATACAATAATAATATTAAAAATATCAACAGTACAAGTAGCTACATATATTGACACGAGTAATTAAATCCATAGCACCTGTTATAGCGCTCATACTAAGTGACATTATAAATAAAATTATCCAAAATGTGATTTTTCCAAAAAAGTTTAAGGTTTCCACTATCAAACCCATAATATAAAAAGATGATAAAACAAAAGTCAGTAACTACAGATCGGTAGAGCTTATATCTATTTTTTCTAAAGTAGCTACCTGGAAAAAAAAGTTGTTTTGTAAGGAATTGACATGGCTATTTATAATTTTCTTGAACAAATAGGAATGGGGCGATTCGCACCGCTATGTTTAGGTACAAACTAATTTCAAAGTTTTTCATTCCTAAGAGCTATTGGTCGATTCGCCCCGCTCGGCGCCCCAAGGTCAGCCGTGGGGCGAAACAGCCCATTCCTGAAGATACTTCGTCGTTTCGCCCCGCGGGGCGAACCAGAGCGGGGCGAAACGACGAAAGACCCAGTTTTAGTAACAAAAGGTTCTTGGTCAGTTGGTCTTCATATTGATAACGATATATCTTGGAGGACGTGAATTGATAATGTGTGTGGGAAACTTAGTAAGTCCTATGCTCTTTATAAACCAGGCAAGATTGCAAACATGACAGCACTCTTAGCAGCAAACCATGGTTACGTTGCCTCCATTTTGCGATATGGCTTGATATTGGTGTAATGGTGCTAAAGTCGACTCAGTAATTATAGCCCAGAAAAAAATCCATTCGAGCTACATGCCAAACACGGACAGATTCTTTCAAGTCACATTTCCAAAACTTCAATATTTGACTGTACCACCACTTTATATCTATGAAATGTGTATATTAGTATTACTCTGTTTTATAATAATAATAATAAACCTTTATTGCAGACCATAATATCCATAGTGTTACAGGTAGGTAAATGTTAAATAATTAATAATTAATAATTTGGGCACGAATAAACGTCCTCAGGATGTTAGAATCCTGTTTGCCTGCAATGACCTGTAGGATGCTGTTAGTGCTACCCCGGACTCTACCTAGTAAGCATGCGAGTCGCTTGCGCATGATGGCATGGAAGCCGTCTACCCTGGCATCCGCAAACATACCGGAGGCGCTACAAAACCTGGGCAACCCCAGCAACATCCTAAATCCATTGTTGTATTGGACACGCAGGGCATTGAGCGATCGCTGCGTATACCTGAACCACAGGCTGCACGTGTAGAAAGTCTGACAGTACGCTCTAAATAGTGTGACTTTAACCTGGTCACTACAACGTGCAAACCTGCGGGCCAGCATATTACTTCTGATTGCCAATGCCCTACGTTCCCTTTCTACGTCAACATGATCTTCAAGGGTCTCGGTAACGTAATGCCCGAGGTATTTAAATTGTTGAACCCGCTTTAGTTCGGTGCCATTCAATTTAATTGCGGGCACATTTGACGGACACTTACCAGACGCCTTGAAGACCATGTATTCACTCTTCTTACAGTTGTATATTAAGCCATGCATTTGGCTGTAATTTTCACAGATGGCTAGCAACTGTCTCATTGCGCTTACAGTTGGGGTCAGCAGAACCATGTCGTCCGCGTAGCTAAAGTTGTTCATGCAAACATTATCGACCCAGCATCCAACTCGTGTGCTGCTGAGCCCAACTATAAGCTCGTTCACGTACAAGTTGAAGAGCTTAGGAGAACTCAAACCACCTTGTCTCACCCCACACTCCAACCCATACGTGTTGGAGAAGCTGTTAGACCATCTTACAAAGTTTTTCTGGTTTTGGTACCAGAACCGAAAAATCCGTTGCACCTGTGTATGCACGCCAGTTTTCTTGAGTTTGTCCCATAACACGTCATAAGACACAAGGTCAAATGCTTTGGACAGGTCAAGAAAGCATGCATACACAGGTGTACTTCTATCCGTGTAGTATTGAACAGTGTGCTTAAGACTCAGAATTGCGCTTTCAGTTGAAAGACCAGCTCGAAAACCGCACTGAGCGTCGTGAATCTCAAGGTGTTTGTCAAGTTCTGAGTCAAGCACACTGTCCAACACCTTAGCCACCACTGTTGCTAAGGATATTGGCCGGTAATTATTTTTGTCCGACAAATCACCAGTTTTATTTTTAACGATTGGAACAACAATGGTTTTCATAAGATCCATGGGCAGGTACGAGTGATTCAGACATAAGGTGAAGAACATCGCAAGTACGCGTGGCAGATGGACGCCAGCGAACTTTAAATGCTCGACACTGAGCCCATCATGACCCGGTGACTTGCCCCTAGACATACTATTCACTATTTGACGCACTTGTTTAGCTGACACATTAAACAAGTCACCGGTCATGGCAGACCCAGAGTCGCCAGATGAGGGACCTAGCGGTGACTTTGTAGTAAAATGTTCTCTAAATAGTTCGGCAATATCTCTGCTATCACTCACACCTCCCACACTCACAGGGAGACCAGTCTTATGGTTCAGAGTGTTCGTTGCTTTCCAGAACTCACAAAAATTTTTTGAGGCTCGACATTCTGAAATAATATCCATTTTCAACTGTTCTTTATTGTTTTGACACCATTTTAGTTGGTTCTTAAAAGCTTTCCGACTTTCACACATTTCCTCGTATATATTACCAGATCGTGGCCTATGAGATACCCAGCATATAAACTTACTCCTAGCCTCCCTGTGAGCTTCACATACGTACCTATTCCAACCTGTCACATGTTTTTTCTTCCTACGCGGGCGTAACTGGGTTTCAGACGTACTAATTGCCGAGTCAGTTAGCGTGGCTATTATATCTCTATACATTATATCTAAATTATATCTATGTTCCTTACAATTACAAATGGTATAACTACATTGCCTTAATTCAGCAGGAAAATCAATTAACTTAAGTTTATTATTGCACATTTTGGTATAGTTTTTAATCTGTTCTTTGGTTCTGTAGCCCCAAACAGCTTTATTTTGACTACTATTACTACTTGGGCAGTTTTTACATATAATTGTATTTAGTTCACATTCGATGACTAGTGGCAAATGGTCTGACCAATACGTGTCATATTTTATAGATATATTTTGAATGGTTTGCCTAGCAGAATGACTTGCAACACAGTGATCGAGCCATCTCATACATCCGTGTGCATCACTAATAAATGTGAAGTTATTTGTTACACTCCCCAGTATATCCATATCTGCACAGGTCCACTGTTGGTCATTACACAAATTAATTAACTCGACACCGAACAATTCACCCGGGTGAGCATTAAAATCTCCTAACACGAAGTTAGTTTCTATTGAATAGTTATCAACTATAGCACATATCTCACCAAAGCACGTCGTGAACAATTCCAGATTATCAACTGAATTAGTTGGCATATAAACACTAAACACGAGAAATACCCGATTATTCATTGACACTTTTATTGCACTAATACGCGGATTTTTGCATTCGATAACAGTCACTTCTTGGAACAAACTTTTCCGCCACAGTATTGCAACACCTCCGTAGGGACGCCCTCTAAGAACACCGTCCGAAATATCCATCGCTGACGTGCCGGTGTATGCAAAATCCTGGTCTATAGTACCCAGTATTGGAAGGTCATAAGGATATAACCAGGTCTCTTGTAAGGCTATGATATCCGCAGAACACACAATTGTCGAACACAATCAATCGACCTTTTAACAGACTTACAGTTGAAACTGATAAAATTTGATATTAACTTAGTATTTGTTTGTACATCCATTATTTATTATTCTGTTTCAATTCACTACTCTTGTTATTATTATCGGCCCAATCCTTAGCTTTATTATTTTTATTAATGTAAACAAAGCGTCTAAACGACACACCTGCGGGCCACAAGCTATCATTCAAAAATATTGCGAGCTTGTGTTGTGGTACAAAGATTTTATAGGCATTATAATTTCTTTCTTTTTGCATCATAATTTTCTTGATTGTAACTTTTGTCAATTTTCATTTTCCGATATTGTTTTTTATGAGATCATTCATATTTTGTATGCCTTTTAGCGGAACATAGGATGGACCAAAGATTGTATAAGATCATATTGTACCAAGTGTTTACAAAATTAATAAATGAATTGAATTGGATCAGTATGATCCAATTCCAAAGCTAAAAGTGAACGTTTTCTGACTGAAAAGAAAATAAGTTATTAAGTTTCAGGACGTCGATGGTGCACAAAGGTTCCAAAGTAGCAACAGCATCCCAGAAGACGCAGTATTGGTACGCGCAACCATCACCAGTTTATTATCCGGGCTTGAGGGAACAAGTCCGTATAATAACCTGGTGAAGGGCACGGTAACCGCTGGTGAGGACGCTTGGAGGAAGACGATCCTAGAAATACCTAGCTAAAAGTGAACGTTTTTTGGCTGAAAAGAAGTACATAAGTTAAGTCATGAAGTGTTAGGACGTTGATGTTGCACAAAGTTTCCAAGGTAGCAACAGCATATCAGAAGACGCAGTATTGGTATACGCAACCATCACCAGCTTATTATATCTGCTTGAAGGGACAAGGAGGTGTAATAATCTGGTGAAGGGCACGGTACCCGCTGGTGATACCGCTTCAGGGAGGACTTTGATTAATGCTGGATATACCTAAACAGCAGTCTTTCGACTGAAATGATGACAAGTCAAAAAAAATTCGTTTATTAGAGACCAAAACAAAATACAGGTAGAAGAAGCAATGGAAGTTGCAAATGTTAAACTGTGGCGCAACTATCAACGCTCAAGTCCTGAGAGGGATGGTTGTTAAAGACAAACAAGTACAATAGTAATATAGTAATACAAAAATAATACGACAAAATTTCTTATAATTAGATACTAATAATAAGTGCCACGTGTGTGCGATAGAGAGTGTAAATGTATGGTCTGTTTTGAATGTTATATCGTTTATAAAAAAAATCATAACATTTTCTGTGCATCACAGGAAATGAAACAAACAACATCAAACTTTTAAATATAGCTTATACTGGTATACCTTATACATGATAAATAAAATTAACTTATTATAAGTGACACATACAGAACATAATTATTATAGTCCATTCGATTTTTGGTATTTCGACTAACCTCTGAAACGGAGTAACTTAGACTACTTTTATTGGAAAAAAAGAATTCACACAAAAAAACATTTCATGATTTTTTTTTATGTTAGTGCTTGACCGCGATCCCACCTGATGGTAAGCAGTGATGAAATCGTAGATAGTGAGACGTCCCAGTTTATTAAGAGCACATTTACTCTAGCTTTGAAGACATCCAAATTATAATCGAACGGGAAGTCCTTCGATATACGCGGTATAAAAAATGAAAGTCTGGACCATAGAGGTTTCAACAACGTAAGGGTGGAAACTCGCCGTACGACGGTTTGTCCGATGGTAGAAATGAGATGGCGGAATCAAATCATGCAATTCCCGCGCACACTCGCCGAAATGCATCCTGTAAAATACCGAAAGGCCCTACGCCTGAAATGACATCTATACTAAAAGTTTGTTTTTTTTGTTTGTATGAGGTAATCTGTGGAAGTACTGGACCGATTGCTAAAGTTTTTTCACCAATAGAAAGCTGCTGTATTCCTGAGTGACATAGGCTATATTTTATGCACGCGGGCGAAGCTACGGGCTAAAGCTAGTATGCTATAAATAAGTAAGGGATACTCACTGGAAACTCGTTTGCCGTTCTTCCTCCACTGTATGTTGGGTATGGGGTCTCCTCTGGCGGCGCAGTAGAATGCTGCAATGCCGTTAGCTCGGACCTGCAGGTTGCGGGGCCGGATCGTGATCTCGGGCGGATCTGAGAAGGAGAAAAGGATTTTATGTAGTTGGTTGTAAGGTTGGTTTTTGATTGAATTATTCATTGAGAGTGCTGAAAGAAAATGTAATTACATAGTTTTACATAAAAAGAAAACAAAAAAAAAGATAAAAAAAATATAACATAGACAACATAGACAGTTTATAATGATAACAACATTGTAGATAAAACTGAGGAATACGTCAAAAAACTTAACAATAAACTTAAATATTAAACAATGAAAAATATAACTTAAAATAAACAATAAAAATATTGAAAAAATTAAAAATTATAACTGATTTTTGCTGTGTGGTAGTATTATAACTATAAAATATCATCAACCATGAACTATAAATAATACAACAATGTCCTAACTAGCACTGAAAGATTTTGAAAGTATAAAATACCTGAACACAGTGTACAATTTTGCCTATTCACAAGCACCATGACATTACACAGCAAAATTCTGATTTCCCTGAGGGTAGGACAACGGTCGCTTTGTATAGAAATAATAAGAATTGAATAGAGGAACTACCTACTGTTTAAAGTCCTCTCAACCTTAGTTTGGTCTTCATCATAGTATTATATTTTGAAGACTTTTAAATATGTATATTTGATACTCGTATTTACCATGGTTTTTTTAGTATATAACTACAAGTCAAAAACATTTAAGTCCAGAGAAAAACATTAATTGTTTTCGCTGGACTTTGGAATCTTGGACCTTTGAAAGGCATAGATAGGTACGATGGGCCGAAGCTAACGCGTACGCCTCTTAGAAAATTTTCCTAAAATGTATCAACCGACGATTATTCCTATACGATCTTTGCTAATGCACTCATGGACAACTGACGGTGGGTGGGTTTTAGTCAATAAAAGTCTGACACGCCCTCCAATAGTAGGAGAAGTCATTACATAATTTGCCACCTAACAAACAAATGCATTAGAAGCGGATACCTTAACCACTGGGTCATCACGACACATTCCGTGACAGAAGCAAAAACTTCATCATCGTAAAACTGTTTAGGTGCATTCCAACTATTTAAATCCGATTTGCGAGTACGATTTCCTGTACGTAACCCACTCAAAACAGTTACGACAAATAAATTTAATTTCTTGAGCGAAGAGTCGCTGAAAGTTGTCGGAAAGTTCCAGCTCTCGCGACACACGGAGACAATTCCACGGAATTGTTTTCCACAAAATTACACAGGAACTGAGAGTCCCGCGGTACATTTTCATTATTCACGACGAGATTAATGGCATTATCTTGTCGAAAAATGCGACTTCAGCTACGAAACAATTATGTACACGTAGAGCAACTTCTTCGCCGTCCCGTTCAACGATCCGGAACAAAAATACCTATCTGAAACGCCCATCTTGAAAAGAACATTGGCCAAACGCCGCGGGAGCGTTTGATTCGTGAACTAGAAAATGAAATGCCATTTAATCCCACGTATCGTCCCGGGGGCGATACGATCGATGCGACATTAATCGTAACGTATTTTTTCGAGAACTGTCATACAGAAGTTAATATATTCATGGAACGGAAACCGCGGAGGGGTCCAGATTAGAGAATAAAAAAAGGTAGATCGGATCTGAGCGCGATATCGGAGGATATGAGGGGGATATGAAACAATTCATACTGAATAACGGAGTCCGCTCCCAGGGCGAGGCACGGCCGAATTTGCGGCCAATAAACAAGTAACGTAACGTGAAATAACGTAGGTGTGTAGTCACAAACTCTCTGTGCTGAAATGATTCGTTAATATACGTTTGAAGGGCTTTGATTTCGTAATGTATAGTTGGATAATGTTGTGATGACTATTTGTGATATTAAAAAAGGTTCCTATAGTCCTTTGGCTAGAAGAGACATTTAAACAAACCTTTTTCACTGTCCATTTAACCGTTTTCCTCGTATTAATGAGTCGTATTCAATGCTTGTTAAAATCAACATATTTACTCATATTTTAAACGTCTTTGTACGTTTGAAAGTGCCTTTGTGGCCAGTTGGCGAGATTATCTAGAGAGACGCATACCACAAGGTCTTAGCTTCAAGTCTGCTGTTTGAATTGTATTTGACAAATTAATAATACACGACGATAAAATTCTAATAGCAGACTTGAGACCCAGGTTCAACACGGCACGGTAGAAGAATGCCTAGAAAGACTTGGAGGAAGCCTTTGCCCAGAAGTAGGCTAGTGACGACTAGAGGACAAAAAAATATACCTAGGTAGTGGTATCAGAGTCTTCTCACAGCATTTATTAGTTTGCTTCGAAAACTATTTATTCCTTGCACCACCCAGTCTTAAATAAAACCCCTGTTCTTTTTTTAAATAGTGGACAATCCTTTTCGTTCGTGGCGCAAATAAAAGCGCCATCTAAATTTACACTTACGACCCGCTGGCACGCTTAATGGCACCACATTCGATGTCCAATTACAAAAGATAATGAAAAAGATTTTTATGGCTCATCACTATTCTGTCCATTAACAGTGTGCTACTATTAATTTGGCAGACAGTGTTTTTTAAAGCGTATACTGTTAATATGTAATGCTTGTTTTTATTGTAATATGTATCATTATCATCAATAGAATCAATTACAATTAGAGAAGAAACCATTTCTTCTCTTTTTTGAAACTTTACATATAAGTATGTAACTATGTTTGTTCAGGTAGAATATATTTTCAAAATTATACAGATATATTATTTTCAACCGATTAAGCTGATATTTTGTATGCACCTTTAGTTTGGGTGACAATGCATAGTTAGCTAGATGATGTTATTCTAAATCAACATCAAGGCATAATGTTAGTGCAGGAATAAATAAATACATTAGAGCTAATTGTCTAAGAAATTAATACGCGCTTCAAAGAGATTTGCCATGTCTTCCCGCTCTACCCTACAGCGGGAGAAGGCTTTGGACATCATCACATTTCCCTTCTCAAAAACCTGTTCAAAATAATCGTTATAATGTTGCTACAAATTGTGACTAATGCCCGTTTTCAATAAGCTATCTATCATATATCGGAGATAAAAAAACAAATGAAACAACAGAAACATGTCAAATTTTTGTATTGGATCTTTTGTTTTACTGTCTCCAGTATGCCAAAACCGGAGGTAGATAGCTTATTGAAAACGGGCGTAAGCCTATCATCTACTTTCCAAGTCTGACATTAACTGTAATCCAGGCTCCGTCCAACGCACCTAGCCCATTCAAATATTTGCTTTAGAATCACGTCGCCTAGAGCGCCAGGGAAAACTATGACGGATATGTTTATTCCACGATGGCAGAGGTGAATGATCACGTTCCGCATGTGAGCAGGATTGAAACGGCCAGCCCAGTACGTGCCGACGCACGCATTCAGAAAAAAGTCGGCCATTTTTTTAGCGACATTCACGCCTGCCTAACTGGATTAAATTACGGCGAGTCTAGACGCCACTGAACGGAGTTGAATTGCTAAATTGATGACGTTACGAGCTGGGCTGGTGAGATTTGATATCGTATCTAAATAAAGTATGTATTTGCGTAGTTTTAGTCAGGTGCTTTGGTTTGTGTAATTTAATACATCATTACTGCTCTTAAAACGGTGAAGAAAATGATCTTGAGGAAAGCGGCATGTCCTATCAGAATTCGAAGACTTGTAAAATCTACCAACCTGCTCTGAGCCCACATGGTAGATTGTGCATCTCTCTCCTACAGAAAAGGCCTCAGTCCAAGCAGTGGGAACATTACGAGAATAAGGCTGAATATGCTTATGCTACTATAGGGTACCAACAAATCATAAAAACATAGCATACGTTCGACAGCCGCCACAGCCTCAGTTTATTTTTAATTTTTATTTTACATGGACCACTTTTATTGATTGTTGAGAAAATAATGTTTTATTACGACGTTTTTCCCATCATTATTTCCATAGAGGTTTTAATTTGACAAAGCTTTATACAGGTCTGAATTTAGTTTGCGTATCTTGTGACTAAAGACACCTCGTTCATTAGACTAATATTGCTAACAGTCTTGCAGCTCAGCTCATTTTGCGGCGGCCAAAGCAAATTCCTCGGTGCATAACGAGCTACTATTTGACCTTTACATTAAACTACGGTTAGGTGTTTAATTTTCACTTATTAACTATCAAGGTAAGCTCTTGAAGAATACAAATAGAGTTGAAAAGATGTGAAAGACAGAGAATGTTTTTAACTGGTAAAACATTATCAAGAAAAAATAAATTGTTTAACTGCAATTTGTACAGTGTTATATTTTTTTGGGTTGTAGGGCTCTTTGCGGCGGGGATGTTTTTTTTAGTAGTTTTTGGGACCATAAGCAAAAAGGCTTTTTTTAAGTAATGTAAGGTAATAAAGTACGATTGCCAAAAAACTGTATTTATTTTATTTGTGATCTAAAAATGCTACTCTAAAAAAGATATTATTTTTATAGTTCTGCGGTCTCGATCTGAAGAGCCTCACAAGCACGACCCATTTTTTATATGAAGTAATTTTTAGAGTATAAATATTAAACCTCATCAAAGTTAAGCCCTACTAATTCCTTTTTACATCATTATTAATGCGTCTAATGCTTAAAAAACCCTCACTCACGCTCGTCAATCATTGCACGTTCGACGGTTGATACCAATTACCGTGTATGACGTCATAAAGTTCGCGCAAACGTGAAACTCGAACAACAAAGAGAAATATCGCGATCAATTATTATCGAGTATTCATTATTCAGCTGAACGAAATCGTGTCGTTGCCATCTCGATTGCTTTATGATAGCACTTCGATTCGATAATGCTGAGTTGCCGACTCAATGCTCGTTTACAATGACATAAAAAATCGACGAGGTGAGCCCAGCACTATTTAGAATGTAAATTAAAAATTAAATGGGAGAAGGGTTGTTCGATTTTTAAATTCTATTTTTGAAAAAGATTGTTCCGTTTATAAATTGCCATTAATATTGGATGAACTGCTAGACTTTTTTTTTATTTTGCATTCGCACGGTTTCTGCATTTAGCCAGTATCGAGTTTAGAAAGTATTTAAATAGAGTTACATTAGAATTCTATTAACACGTGAATATTTCACATTCTAATGTTTTTACATTTTTTACATTAGGCATGCTTCGCTGGGGTAGTCAATCCTAACTAATATTATAAATGTGAAAGGCATGCTTCGCTGGGGTAGTCAATCCTAACTAATATTATAAATGTGAAAGTGTAGATATTTGTTACTTAATCACGTAAAAATGATTGAACGGATTTGGAAGAAATTTGGCATGCATATAGCCTTTGGAAAAGGACATAAGCTACCTTTTATTCCGATTCTTTTTTTTCTGAAGTCCTCGCAGACGAAGTCTCCAATAATAATCTCAGCTCTATTTTACCGAGAACGCACCTGTTTAATTGATTCTACGTATTGTTTAGTTGTGTAGACGCTTGAGATGCACAACTACACCAATTTGACATCACAATGAATTCACAAAGAATCAATTTGCAAATAATGAATACAGCTAATGAACTTGGCTCGAAAAACTCTGCTTATGTTTTGATACGACTTGACTTTTTCTAACCAATTTTCCATTTATATCTTTCCAATAACCCAAAATCAGTTAATCAGACCACTCAATATTTTAATACCAATAAATTGCCATCGAACACAACAATACAAATCCAATAACAAAAGCCATTTAAAGCAAAGCGTGTAACGAAATTTTTTATTTCGAATTATTATGTCTGTGTAATCAATTTATGACATCATCGGATTTAATTTTATTATACAGGGGCATTTCATTACGTTCACCAATAGAGTTAATCGAAATGTGCATACGCCACTCGATCGCACATATCCGAAAAGGCAATTTATGACAATAATCTGAACGTTTCCGCATATAACCGGTTTTGCGGGTCGAATAGAAGTGTATTGCAACTTAAACTGTATGAAATTTATTATATTGAACTGTACGGTACAGTACTCTTTTGCATAATTCTATTTGGGCGCTGAAAATTGTGAATAACGGCTGCTGTTTCGTAAAAATTGGGGGGGAGTGGGAGTTTTATTTTATTTCTAGTTTGTTGATGTTTTATATATGTCAGTAAATAACAATACCACAGAGCATTAAAAAAAAAAACAATCGTCAAATAAAAAACTGTTCTAAAAATAAAGAACCCTAAAAATCGTCGAAAATCTCCAAAAATCGTCACGCTGTATGAAACGCCTCTGAAACAGAAGAATCCTTTGTGACAAAACTTACGTGTCAAATATCGTATATAAATATTGCCAGTATCGTTGACAGTTGGCATTTGCGGCGCCAGGATCGGAGGGAGTGGTGCTTCTTCTATTTCTTCTGTCACTAGTTCTGGGGGCTCCGTCTCTTCTTCTTCGTCTGTTAAGAAGAATTGCTTTTGGGACGCGGGCGGTTGTCGTATTTTTGCGATTGTGTTTTGGTTTTTGTTTTTGAATTTAGAACTTTGTTGTGACATGTTTAACGTAGGTATTTTTTTTGGTAAGTACACTTAAATGATGGGCGTCTTAAATACTAATGCCCGGTTCCTGAATTGAGAATTTTAAGTTAAGAAAAATTCAATCAAATACATTATTGAAAAATGTTGACATATTGTCTAAAGTAGAGTTTGCATATACTCAATTTTCAATTCTCAATTCAGGAATCGAGTTAAAAGTACAATTTATAGAGTTCCCTTATAGTTAAGTAAATAATTAATTTTCAGTCATACAAAAAATTACTCTATTGACAAAATATATTATAAAATATACTAGTTTCAATAACAAACATTTTGTAAATAATTAATTATGTCAGTAAATTCACAACTAAACAATAATTAGCTATAATCAGTGAGTAGGCATATTCACTATCAGATAACCCATAATTTAGAGAGTTTCAAATGGTTGTTGTAATTTAATTACCAAACGGTAATCAAAACAAAATTCATGGTAATCACTAAAGTTTAATTAGGTATTCGATGAATACAGGTACGAATTCCAATAATTCTCATGAAATAATAATGACTGTTTACAGTTAAAATATATTTGCTTTTTGTATTCCATAACGTTCACACAACACCATCTGGGGTAGGAATCGAATGTACGACCTCCAGCATAACAGTCAGGGCCACTAACCATTAGACCAAAAGGCCAGTCAAAATATACAATACCTATTGATATAATTATTGGTAGAGCCACAGTTTTGCACGCACACATTAAAGGAGACTATTTTTTATTAAATTTGAGATAATAACAAAATATACGAGTACTACTAATTTCTATTATAATTATTTTTGAATGAACTGACGCTATAACGGCTTTTCCGAGTAAACCTACTAATATTACAAACGCCAGTTTGTATACGTATGTATTTATAGATGATTGTTAATCTTGCACGGAAAAATTACAACTTGGACCCTGTCCTGGAATAACATTTAGAATATTTATTATCCCGGGAATATGTTCCCCTGCTGGCAACAATTAGTATAATACTACTTAGTTAGCTTTGGCTAGCAGCTTTGCTTACGTGGAACTAGAAAAAAGGTCTTCGATGACCACAAAATACTCATAGTTCTCTAAGCAAAAATAGTGTCAAAGAACTCTTTCCCCACAGAACGACCACAATGAAACGAGCAAACACCCACAAGTCTTTGTTTTTATTAATTCGGGACACATAAACACACGGTTAACGTCCATAAGACCACGAATATAAACACTCCGTAAAGAAGTAACCAACACGAAAATATTGATCAATAAAAATTGACCTAAACAAACATGGTCGTGGACAAATACAGCTGTAATACCCCATTCTCTTCACGATACTTAGGTAGCACTTGGTGTTCGAGTGGGGTAGTAATATGGTAGTATTGTAGCGTTGTGTTAGTGGTAGTTACATATTTTTGTGATTTTATTGGGGAAATAAGAGTTTGCGGTTAATATGGTTCACACTTTAGGTCCCACTTTACTGCTACTTTCAAAATAGTGACATCGTTTCACGTGAGTACCTAATGACAGCATCAGTGGACGGAATTACTGTGGCCGAGTACTGGGTCAAGCAAGGTATTTAAAAAGTTCTTCCATCGACACGCTAAGTAGAAATAGCTGATTGTACACATACTCGTACTGATTGCAGGATATGCGTTCAATATGTTACATGTTCTATCCAGAAGACAATACGAAGCTAAGTTCGCATCCTCGTGCAATATTACACACTGTACGATAAACTAAGCAGTCACTTGAACATTCCCCCACAAGATTGCTCTCTTCCCATCTGCACAAACTTCCTTGCAGCATCCCAAAGATCAAACCAACAACAAAAGGCCTAACCTGGCATCGAAACAATAAATCAGCCATTGTTATAACCGAGAGAAAAAATACTCCCGAGATCTCGATACTCGAGCTTCGCTGCAATAAATAAACATCGGAACAACATCGATTATTGAAAGATTTATATCTCGGTTCACTGACGTATATAGTTCTGCTATTATTCATACCGAGTTTCATTGTATGAAGACACGATAAAAATGGATAATGGGAGTACCCCTTTATGTTTCGATCTCGAATAGAAACGAGTTTCTTTTGAATTTTCTAGTGCAAGGAGTAATGTATCGGGGGCAGGATGCTGGCTAGAAATATTAACGATGAGACGCTTGTGTTTAATCTTTGGATCGGACAGTTATTTTTGAATTTAGACTTTTTGTGCGAAAATGGGTAATGAAGAATGCACAAGCAATTGACGAGGGCAATAAACACAGATGTGTACTTTCTTGAGAACAGGAAATAAAACAGAAAACCAGTAATTGTGAGATGTATGTTTAAAGGATTATTATCAACATTAATGTTTGAATGTTTTGGCTCGCACTTAACACTACCTCCCGTGATGGTTAGAAATAATGTGGTTGTTAATGCTGTGTTACTTGCCTTATTTATTTAAACGTTTAAGTCAGAAGTGGATATATTAAATACTAGCTTTTTCCCGCGGCTTCGCCCGCGTGAAAGTCGGAAACTAAGTAACTACTAACTAAGTAATGACTTTTTTACATAAAATATAGCCTATAGTACTCAGGAAGAAAGCAGTTTTCCATCAATATATACATTTATGCAATCGAAACAGGATCTTCAGAGATTATCCCATACAAACAAAAAAACAAACTTTACCTCTTTATTATATTAGTATAGATTAACTTCTGACTTAAACGTTTTAGCTATCAGACAACACAAGAGCACAGTAAAGATTTCCACTCCTTAGCTTTAATAATGGAGAATAGTGTGCACTGTGACTCGGAAAAAAAAACATAAAACATGCATTTAATGGACACAGTGATCTAGTTACTCTGATAGTCATCACAAACACACAACACAACTATCAAGCACAAAACCAGACAAAAAAGAATCTAGTTTCATTGTTGAGCAAGTTGCGTTGTATGTGAGACCGCATACAACACAACTTGCGGCGGCCAATCGAGGCGAATTGATTACTACAGTGCTTCTAGACAATGGCTAACCCTGTAGGTACAGAGAATAGCTAGTACTCTACAGTACTTTAGGTACAGATAGCTGCTAGCTAGGACTCTACAGTCTACAGTACTTCAATGTGTTTCAAACTGAGCCGTCAATACGCCATTGTTGTGTGCTCCTGTAGTGGAAGATACTTTGAGTGGCTGGTTTTATGGCGTGTGTGTGAATTTGGAGTGGCTTTCTATTTAAATTTAGTTGAGGTTCTTGAAAAATTATGTTAGACTTGGTTTGTGGTGCGACAAACTTAAAAGGGAATAAGTTTGTCGTTTTTTCTATATCTGAATCACTGCTAGCGGCTTTAGATATTTAAAAAACAACAAAAAAAAAACAAAAAGGGCAAAACAATTCTCTGTTTGGGCAATAATTGCTTTGACCTTCTGTATTATTTATCATCTTTAACTATAAAAATGTATTTAAAAATAGTCAGAATCTTCTTTTTTCTTCTTTAAATAATTTCTTCCGCTCTAGGTCGAGCGGCCAGACTTTTACTGACTAAAATCCAACTGTGTTCCCTTAGTTGCTTTTTACGTTCCAAGACTGCGAACTTTGAAACCCTATTTTGTCATGCGGAAAATCATCCAATAACTTCTCCTGTTCTACATTTTCAATCTTTTACTGACTAAAACCCACTCCTATATTCCTTTTTTGCCTTACTTTCCAGATATTCCTTTCAGAAACGAACCCATGGCCCCAGTAGGCTTCCGAGACCCTTAAGTTGCAGCAACAGCAATCATTTCAGAGCGTCTGAGTTAGTCTTTTAACATTTCCTTGTATTTTACCTCACTTCGGCTTTGAGGGGCAAGTCGCTTTGTTGTGCGTCCATTGTTCTTGTAGTGTTTATTTTTAACGTTTTTGTGCGAGTCGAGTGCCATTCATTAGCGGCATTTGTCGGCGGGACCGAGCTCTGAGTGATGTGTAGTTGAGTTTGGTATTATGGTGACTAGTTACAAAGAGACGACTGGTTAGTGGCTTCTGGTGATTGTACAAGCTTTTATTTGACTTGTAATGTTTGAGTGTATGTTTTTTTTTTGTTTTGGGCAATTTTTTCAATTTTGTTCTAATTTCTGATACCCCAATAGATAGGGCTAAGATTTTGCAGATGAGTGTGAGTGATTTTTCGCCCATCATAAAACAACAGAAAAACAGTTTCTGTTGTTTTGGTAAAAAAGTAATACTCCTAGCTGGATTTGAACCTGAGACCTACAGGTTGTAAGTTGGGGTCGTTACCACTGGGCCACCACTGCTCTGTAAATATATTTAATGTTTACTAGATGATGAGCATGTACATATGTATTTTAGATTTGGACCGGTCGTTCTGGTGAAGCTTGGGGGAAGCCTATGTCAAGCTCTAAACGTCTTTCGGCTGAGATGATGATGATGATCATATTATTTGATATTGTATATGAAGCAGCAGCTATGAAACAACATATTCCTCTGCATGTGAAACAGCAGGCCGTATAGTTGACCAAAGGCCGATAAGTACCTTCAACAATTATTCAACTAATCGTACCTACATTATTTCATTGCACAAACGCAAATTACCTCCTTTGAAACCTTACCTCTCGCACTAAACGGCGACTGTAAATAACTTGACTAATTCACAGTCGGAATTGTTTGCTAAACTCACCACTTAGTGCTAGTATTTTCCTGAACACCTTTATGCAATCGAAGGCGATTCAATCTCCAGTAATCCGGTCCGATCCCATTTATTTGCGCTAACGACTTAAAGCCACCACACCTAATATTGCTTTGATTCTTTTTTAAACTATTTGCTGGCGATTTCTTAGGTTCTTATATTGGCTTTTATTTCATATAGAAATGCTTGTACAATTTTATAAACGCTTTAAACAGTACAATGTGTTGTACTGTGGCTCTTTGCGTTCCAGGACTGTGGTAACTTATTTGAACAAACCTGCAGCTAAATATTGAGGCTCGACGATAATAATTCGAACAAACCTGCAGACCAAAATAGAGGGCCAACGATAATGATATAAACTAGGACTGATATTTCAGAAAGTTAAATGAGCAAGTCAATGAATGAAGAAAATGGCTTGACAACTTGGGCTCCTACCTAAAGGGTTGGCCAGAAGTAGTTAGCTATGTACATAAAAGAGTGGAAGGATGGAACAGGGGCCTTTTCCTTGCAGTGGAATAAAACAGGCTCATTATAGCAATAATAAGTCAACGAATTAACCGATCAGCCGACGAACCTGCCGTTTTTCCCACCATCTCAATTTATCCCAAACCGCCATTTTGGAACACAACCAAAACTTAACCCTAACTAATCGGGGCGTATAAAGCCATGATCACAACACCGGTACATCGTCAGAGGAACACGCGGGCGCGATATATCATGGAACGCGGGCGATACTCGAATAAATCGGTATTCTATCGCCCCAGGGAATTTATCGTGCATTCCTTTAATAGCTAACATTAATATGAATCGCGCCCGCTCCCGCGAGGCTAATGTGCTACGCTCCGTTGCTTGTTTATGTAGACAAGGCTTTAGAAATTTTGGCGATTATAAAAAAAAATGTATTGTGAATTCGTGAAAAATTGGGGCGAAGGGTTGTTCTGTAGTAAGTGGGTGCGATCGGGTTTTGAAAGTTTTTGTAGGGTCTGTGAGTGGGTCACGCGTGGAGTACGAGTTTGCACTTTTATGAAAGGGTTTTCTTTTTGTTGTTTTATTAAATTACTATTGCTGTATCTAGCGGGTTTGCCTGCGTGATAGTAGAGAATTATTCCAAGGCAATATATACCCGGGACAAAAAGTATTCTATGTGCTTATGTGCAATTAGCTATAAGTACAATGATTTTGTACCCAAAATGACATGAAATCTTTTTAGCTGCTTCTGCTGTCTTGAGCAGAGGGCTAATTTTCAACAAGCATAACTGAATGCACAGTTGGCGCAGTGTTTGAGCAATTGGCAGCCGCTCTGCGTGTTGTGAGTTGATTCCCGCATGAAAAAGATATTTATATGAACCACACACACTCACTGACTCATATAGAAGCACACACACACACACTGTGTGTACCTATGTGTGGCAACTAAAACATTTTCTTTTTATTTTTTCTTTCCACAGCTAGATGCTTCACTTCTGAGTGTCTTAAGCATGAAAGTTTACATATAACTTTTACCCACGATAGTGGAATAATTCCTAGCGTAGGAATATGTTTACTTTTAAAGAAGGAATGCCAGTGGGTTCTGTACAATGAAATAAGTGAAACTGCAACAACAACGCGTCACCCTCGCAACGCAATGGTACCATATTAAATTCTTCGTCAAACCGAGCTATGTTTCAAATATTGTCGTTGTTTTAGAACTTAGTTGAATTTCATTTTGGGTTAGATATGCTCGTAAATACAAGTTACTCGTAGCTACAAGGGCTATATTTAACGGACTATTTACGGATTCTATTCTATACAACATTTTTGTTGTTTTATTCGTGTTGTTTGTTAAGACCGCCATTATACCCATAGATTTAAGATTGAGATGTACAATAAAGTTTATTCTATTCTCTTTTTATTTGGGTTTAGTAAAACATAAACCCGGTTGAAGTGTTTTTGATAACCTAAATTGAAAACACCATATTATTGTTAATATTATTTGCCAACAATATTAGGATAAATATTTTTTAAAACACTACCTAAATGCATTTAAGCGACACTTAAATGCTTAAATTACATATTTGACACTTAATTTCTAATTGGGGTGTACGAGAATTTCACAAAGCACAACCATATTTTTAATTTGAATATGTCAGTGCCACTCAGAGTGCATTATTCCAGTTATAAGTTGTTTATTCTTATATTTATACGTAAGTATATATCTTCCATCTACAATATAAAAATAACATAGTATCACACAACATTTTACCGCTATCTTTTACCGAGAAAACGTTGGTCGATAAAAACGCTATTTACATTGTACGAAAGCATTTCCTATCTTGAGATCCCCTCAGTGTTTCATACATAAGATGAGAGATTGGTCCATAAATCCGATCTATCGTTACTACTAATAGAGTCTTCCTTAAGGGCCATTAAACACCAACTATGGTTTCCATTCGACTTTCCCTTTTGGGTCTGGGATATATTTATAAAAGTTTTTTTTTATGTATTTTAGTTCAGCGCGTTTGAAGAAGGACGTGTTGCGGTTTAGAGGCTATTTTGTAGGTCTGTAGGTATTTCTAGGAAACTATCATTTTCGCAAGGCAAAGGAAGAACGTTGGAGTGTGTTGAGTTAGTAAAAGTCTGACAGACCCTTCCAAAAAAATCAGTGTTTGACCATTACCTGTTTACTAGATAGACTTCAAAAAAAACTTTGACCTAAGAATTTGTTTCGGTGTTTCTTCTCAGGATAATCAACATGAAAACACCGGCTTAATCTACCGAAAAAAATTACGACTAAAAGTGTTATTTATAACCTATTTGAAAAGTAAACATAGCATTATCATTTATTTAATTAATAATTTATTAAATAAATTTATCCTTATTAAATACTCTTCATTGTACACTAAGGTAATAAGTAACACAAAAGGACACCTTAAGCTTTGAATCATACTATTGGCGCTATTCTTTTACGCCCGTTTTCAATAAGCTATCTATCTAAAGTTGCAGCTACTTTAAGATAAACAAATCTATCCTTTTACTCATACTTGCTTTCCTATAACCTACCGACGGTTAGCATTTCCTACTGTGAATCGATAGATAGAATCTTACTGTTTATCGGGGATAGCTATCTATCTATGAACTGCTGTAGGTTATTAAAAACGGTTACTTTATTAACGGTTAGATAACCCGGAATGGGCATAGACACCTTATGAGGTCGTATGTAAGTATATTGACAAGTTTGCTACAAAACTACTAAAGTTTGACCTCATAATTACTGCACAGAGTCAGAAATAACTCATCTGTACTTTCAGCTTCCACCGTTACACATTTAAAACCACTCAAAAACCTTATGCAACTCTCCCACCCCACAACACACATCCATCTACATCAGTGATTCTCAACCTGCGGTTTGCGGGCCACTGGTGGTCTGTAAGAGGTGAAATATGGTACGAGAAAGGACGGAAAATTTTAAACTATTCAACTGAAAAGATTTTTATGATAAACCTTCTGATTGTAAAGAATCACTGTGCTACAAGTTTTGAAATGGCGATAAAGCTTTTATTTAATATTAGGTAGTTAAGTTTTCTAGCACAGGAAAGGTAGAGGCTGCCCGCTATTGGCCTGGTAGTCAAATATAGAGGGAGACCTTAAGAAAGCCTAGTTGGCAAAATGGACAGCCCAAGATAGAACCATTTGCCGCCGGAAGGAGAGGAGACCCAACCACAAATAATGGGACTAGGAAAGGAAAAAAGATTTCTTTTTGGACTTCTGATCCCTGCTAACAACAACCGAAACCAAAGTGGTCCCCAGCTAAAAAAGCTTGAGAACCACAGATCCACACAGAAACAGCCACACTAGATAAGTTGCTTCTCCGTTAAAACCGCGGTTCATTAGCGGAGGTGCGCTCTCAGAGTGCACTTCTACTTTTATGACGCATAAAACGTCATTGAGGTTTATGGAGTCGCAAGCGCAGCATCCTACAGCTACACTTTAATGCACTGTAAACACGATGCCGTATCAAGAATTTTGATTACATTTTCTTGTGGGGTTTTTGTTGCATCGTTTCGGGGATATAGTATTGCAGAGTATGTAAAACTAAAACTGAAGTGTTGTAAGATGTTTTTGGAAAGGCACTCGTATGTTCCATTCCTTGGGAAATGCGTACAGTTCTGAATACACAGAAGATGACAATTGCGGAATTTGGTGGATTCTAAATGTTGAAACGCTTTGCATGTGGGGGAGGTTTTGGAAAGTTATTTTAAGGTAATGTTGATTCTGTGTAGAACCGAAATGTTTTGATATTCTCTAGACAGAGTTATATTCAACTAGGGGCGTCGACAACGTGGGTGTTCGGCGGCTACAGAATCCACTGGTGTCTATAAGGAGCATTAGGTTCTGTGTTAATATAGCCCGCCCACGCAAAAAATTTAGTTCGTCTCAAATAACTAAATTCTCTCTCTCTTTTTTCCAACAAAGTGATGCTTCGAAAGGATGCTATGACTTCTGAGCTCGTTTCGCTTACTGGAGTATACTGGAATGATATACTGATATTTATGCAACAGCTTCAATTGACAAAGTACAACAAAAACTTTAACATCAAGATAACCTCGTTTTTCTTGCACTTTACCAATTTACACGCATCATCAAATGTAGGCAAGAGCACCTTGAATTTAACTCTGTAATATTATGTCAGCAACAACATTGAGATTAAACTTAAACATAATGAATATGCCTTCAATATTCTAGACTACTTAAATATACACTTAACCTAAATAACAAACATTATAATAACGCTTACAATAAACTTACTTAGTTGTTATCAAATGAACTGACGAAAATAATGGCACAAAATTCCAGGTATATTTTTTTATATAAACTAGTGCTTGACCGCAATCCCACCTGATGGTAAGCAGTGATGCAATCGTTGATGGCTTCACCATCAACGATTGCATCACTGCACTATTTTATTAAGAACCTATTCACTCTAGCTTTGAAGACACCTAAGTCGTACGGGAAGACTTTTAAAAAGCCACATTTTCTACTAGTATTTAGTAGAGGTAAGAAGCAGGTGTTTTTCTTTAACAGGAGTCTGAAAAATATATTACAAGTCGAGACGACTTCCATTGTTGTCAACGACGTTTACGACTACGTACAGTCATATTATGTGGCTGCAAATGTACGGGGAATGTGAAGCAGTGAAATAAATGTACGCTTTACATTTTAGTAGGTAGTTTAAAACTACGTTATGTCGCGGGAATGATTAGGTACGTAAACATTTACACATTTGAAACAATTTTCTTTAGAGTTTAATCGCGAGGAGAGAATAAGGTTCTAGATCTCTGGCTTTATATAAGAGGACCTTCTCAAGAATTGTAACTCTACCTAAAGAATTTTTAGGTAGAGTTACTATTCTTGAGAGGAGGATTACGGGTATCTGGTCTTCTACGGTTTCAATAACATTTTTGGGGGCGCAAGTGAAACACTGCGTTGTTGACGACTCGGACTCGGTTCTTACCGGATAGCCGGACAGCGAGCTTCGCATTGCGTGTCTTTAGCAAGCCCGTGCCTACTGCCAACGGTGGCATAAGATCGCCCTGCGACTTTCGACGCCCGGGTGAGCCGAGTATTTGTTGTATATTACCTTAACCAAGGGCTAGCTAACCAACGCTTTAGCAATAAGAGTACCTAGATGAACTAATTCAGAAGACGTGATTGTTTGAAGGATAATTTACTATAATTCCTGTAGAATTTTCCTATAGGTATACCTTATAGGAAAAAGCTACCTCTCCTGCTCCAGGAAAAATAAGCATGCGTTTATAAATTTATGTGTACAAACCTTCGAAATCATCCCACTATAAACATAAACACCGTTCCAAAAATAAACGTACTAAGCGTACAACCGCCGATTACCAATACGCGACGCTGAGGTAATACGAAAATTCTTAGCTCCATGAAACGCGAGTATTTTGGCAATAAACCCACGGGCGGAGTGAGTTATTCAAGTATTCTGGTGACACGGCAACTATAAGAACTTAGTGCTACTATAAAAACATAAAGTCACTTGCGAATCTTGTGGCGAAAGTCACTGTTCATATTTTGACTGCTTATTTTGAGACATACGGAGTTTTATGTAGGAAAATCTTACTATTAATGCTACCTGCCACAACAGGACGAGGACTTTTTGTAGGTCTGATAAATCGTCCCGATAATCGTCACACATTATAATCCTGTAGTATATTCTGACCGACTTTTTGTAGGTTGCACTATTGCTACCAGTGTGTTCTATTTTTCACCTACAAAAAATCGGTCCCCGATTGTCGGCCGTGAGCGGGCAGCGTTAGGGGTAAATTTGTTTCTATGTCCTACTGCTATTAAACTACACCGGTCCTATTTTTTTTTACCAAAGAGGTAGACCGAGACTTTGTCAAGGATATAAGCTACCCTCTTTTACATGAATATATTTTATGTACGATGTAATATTAAATATACTACCTATGCTGTTAACCACGGGGCCCAGAGTTTGTTTTTTAATAAATCTGGTTTTTTATTCTAAGTTACTAACGCATAATTTTGCGAAAGAAGCATTTTGAGAAAGACTCATCTAGCAAAAGCGACGTTAAGGGCACATTTCTGAATTCAGTATTTTGAGTTAAAAATGTCTCAAGCTCGATTTTAATACTTAATTTTGACGAGTTTGCAGGCTAAAATTAATAGAGTTTGAGGATTACTTAACTTCAAATGTTTAAATCAGAAGTCGGGGTATAAGAATGAGGTATTTTATGACCTATGGACAAACTCAAACTTGCTTTTTTTCAATAGCGCGTATTGTGGCCCACAGCTGGGCAAAGACCAAACCTCTCTAAGGCGATCTCTAGCCAAGTTTGACTGGTTAGATCAATAATATATTTTTCATGCACATTCGTAATAGAAATTCAATAAACTATCATCCCACTAAGCCTAGTTCATCAAACTTTCACCCTGTGTGTCCACAGCCTCCCACGGTCCATGAATACTCGTATATGAGCAAAATAAAGCCTTGACAAGATTTTCTGCTTACCATAAACAGTATTACTTCAAAATATTGTGTGCAGAGTTTCAGTGTGCGCCGTGCATTAGTGGAATTACCTTGGCATATATACTTTTTTATTTTTTTTTCGTCGCGTTATGACATGTAATTTTGTTTGTCACATTAAACGGATTAATGTGAGTGAGTTTTGATTTTGTTTATAAAGATGCTGTGACGTTAAATGGAAAGATAAAGATATACTAATATAGCAGTTGCTAAAGTATGTAGATCTGTGTTTGTTTTGTGGTGGGAAATCATTGAATCATCAATCTCGCTCTAGGTGGAACTTGAGGAAGTTTCAGGCTTTTATGACTGAAACCCACCCATGTTTCTTCAGTTGCCCTTTGCGTATCAGAGTGGTAACTCTTTCAAACAATTCAGCAACTCGGGGCACATTCATGCCTTAGTCGCTTTACCAGTTTTGATGAATTACGCGAGTAAAGTAACGGAAAGAAGGTATATAGTAAAAATTATAATTTGTTTTGTATTTGGGATAAATATCCATTACTCATTTTCGAGGAAGTGTTCAGGAAACACGACAAAATTACAAAAGGAATTGTGATAATTGTATAAGTAGGAAACAAGATATTGTCAACAATATCAGATATTCTTGTCCATTACAATGGCTACATTACTACGGACTCGTACAGCTAAGGGTCTATTCACCACTCGATGCGAAACGTCGCGACCACATAAGATGTGGTGGTGGATAAGGTGCCTGCTATAAAAACAGACATTTCTACAGAACTTATTTTCTATGTTCGTATTTTGATGAGACTGACACTACAATGATTCAATAAGCCAAGTGATATGAAAGAATCGAGGTTGTTTAATAATATTTGACTTTATTTTCACTTAATATTGCATGGTTATGTCCCAGAGAAAAAACTAAAACCCGGCAGTGTTTTTTCCGTTGCCTTTTGCGTTCTAGAGCCACCATAACTCTGAAAAGCATCGGCCCTAGAGGACCCATCAATGACATTTCATTCATACATTTCGGTTTCAGCACATTCTACGACATGCTGCCCACAGCTGATTTTGCCAAACTTAGCTTTACACACAGCGTAGCGCAGCATCGCGTCGCCTCTCACTATGTACTAGCCATTATATGTGCGGCTAAGTTTGCATAAAGAGTGCCTATGTTATGTACCCAGCGTAGATACCTATATACTATTATTGTATGGCTCACTCGACGCCAGCGTGGCTCGTGAAAATTGTGTAAATGTACTCGTACAGTAACGTAGAATATGGGTTGAAGTATATTGTACTCGGAATAGGCTAGGTAATTGAGTGGTGGTAACAATGGCGCTTATTTTCCGCATTTATGGTCTGCTTAAATTGATGCAATGACCTACTTATGATTAGGATATTCGTAGTTTAGCTTTTACTAGCGACCCGCCCCGACTTCGCACGGGTGCTATATTATGCATCATCATCATCTCAGCCGAAAGACGTCCACTGCTGGACATAGGCCTCTCACAACGGTCCCTAGCCGTCGCCACAGCGACCGGTCCACACCAAAGTATATAGATATCTACGAGTATATTATGCATGTTACACATATAAACCATACTCTTGAATCACTCTATCTACTAAAAAAATCGCATCAAAATCATCAAAAAAAATTTTTTTATCTATTTGTGCAAAGTACGGATGAATTAATTAAATTATCTCTACATTATGTCTGTGTAAATATAAATTTTGGTAAGAGAATTGAACTGCTTTTGGTGGTCAACAAAAAATATTAAATTATCAGCGGGGTATTATGTGGTATTGCGGCAGCCTTTTAATGAATTTTAAAGGAAATTAAATATGTTTGCAGTAATAATAGTAGAAAATCATTGGCTTGAATTTAATTTCTTAAATTATGACTTGCATGTTAGCTTTCAGAGTTTAAATTATATCATGTTGTGTGTGACTTATCAAACAATATAAATTGTTCTTGATACATAAGGAGTAGTATTTTGATTTGCTAATATTTCACAACAATCGTAAGTAAAATAAATCGACGGAATTCTGTCCGTAGTGTCAAAAAAGCCTGACACATTTGTATTGGTGTTGCCCTAAGTTCCCAGACTAGGTATAGAACCAACAAACGAACCAAACCTTTTAGGAACTCATTCAATATTCGTAAAGCTGAGAAGAATTCCCTGCCGGAACCTGTATTTCTTAATAGCTACAACTTAGGGCTGGACAAGCGTGCTCTACTGACGATCACATCAGCGCTTACCATCAGGTGAGATAATGGTCAAGTGCGACTCTATCACTAATAACCAGCCTCATCTTGTAAAAAAAGTCCAAAAAATATAATTGAAAAGTGTGGAAACCTATTTGCAAAATAAATATCATTAACATTTATCATTTATCAATAAATAAATATTCTGACCAAATAATAATTTTCTGCAGAGTAATGACTATTTTTTGGTGTAAAAACATTTGAAAAAAATAAGTTTCATAAGCCGTTTTATAGGACAAGCGAGCAAAGCCGCGGCACAAAGTCTCTCTCTATGTAATTTCTATTCTATTATACTCTTGGTGTGTGTTAGATTAGGCATTTTCATTTTGTTTCAACGATTAAGCTCATAAAGCTGTGTTGGGAATTTCTAGATAAGCCCGCCATTAGTCAGATAAGATTAAACAAAGACCATTAAAATTACTATATATATTCCCAGTAGTTTCAGGTAGGTTACATAATAATGACTGCTACAAATGAAATTACTTTTTATTAGTTTTCCAACGTTCTTTCATTGTGTTTATTTAATTTAGTTTTCTAGTATGGTAATTATGTACGTGTATATTTTATGTATTTATTTTTAGTATAAGCTATATTTAGTTATATAAGTATTTATTGCTCTATTTTGAGATTTCACACATTCTTCTTTCGTATTTATACACACATTCTACATTTCTTCTAATTTCTCTTTTTATAAAGTAAAAATAAATATATTTTGGCGTTACCCATAAAGGGAGATCCCTAGAGGAAACTGCCGTTTCTCCCTTTTTAATAGTTTACATAAAGGACATCTAACAGGCTCGAACTAATATGTAGCTGTGTGTGTGTGCGTGTATGTGTGTGGGCGTGTGTGTGCTGCCGGGCACTCTAATCCAAATTCCGGTTTGCTATTTAAAAATTCCAGATGGGAAGCCTCAATAACACTGTGCCTGGTTCGATGATTTAATCCAGGATGTCGTGTTCGGAACAAACCTTGCGCTCAAGCCGGTGCAGGAAACACTCTGGGTGTTGGGAGCGCAGGTTTAATTTCTGGCTACTGTAGGCTCGAGTGGAAAATAAGGACCAGGAGTTTAACCATGACATGTCAAAATATCAAGCGTGCGAGCGAGAAAGAGGTATGGAGCTATCTATTCACTAAAGCTTAACAGTTCAATTTAGGCCTCAGTCAGGTCTGGTTTGACAGCGTGTTGCGTTCTATAAGCGCCTCAAAGGGTTATCCGCATAATTGACGGGACCTGCTAGAGCTGGATCATTGTTTGAAATCATCAGAAATGCTTGTAACCACTACTATAACCAAGAGGCACTTGCACTGGAATTGAATATTATTTACGAGCATATTGAATTTGTATTTAATATTGCTAGCTGTTGTTAGCGGCTTCGCCCATGTGATAAAATAAAATTTTCCTAAGGGAACATACTATCGAGATAAAAATATCCTATAAACTAATATGGGACATAGTCTACTTGTGTGCCAAATTTCATCCAAATCCCTTCAGCAGTTTCAGCGTAAACGAGTAGCAAACATACACACTCACAAACTTTCGAAGTTACATTTATTATGATTACGCATTACATCGTAGTTTTTTTTTTAATTTTTATTTATAATTATCTGTTACAAATTATTTACAAATTATACTAAATAAAATTTAAAAAAAACCCCTAACGAACTAACTAAAAATTAACCTAAAGAATGGCGTCGAAAAACTCCTCCCCATCGCTGTCGACTGGTAAAGTACCCAAAAGGCTGGCAGCATTGCCACGCTGTATGGCAATCGTAGTTAGTCATAAAACAAAATATCTAAGCAAATATACTTTTATCGCAGAAATAAACATTTTATTTTATGATGATGAGCTTTAAAACGAAGATGGTTGCGCTTGTTAAATCTTGATAGCTGAGAGGATTACAGAAGTATTGGTAATATAGAGCATGCTTCGAGATGAGCGGGTTTTATAATATAAAAATACCTTCAGTAGAAAAGCGAGGAGTTGCTCTCTTGAATAACTATTAAAAGCTTCTTGAGTAACCATAAAAAGAAAACACAATATTAAAATCTGTCTTTAGGAGGTCTGTGTCCCACCAGCATAGACTATAATAATCCCTATTATAGTCTAATTTTACATAACATGACAGACTTTTTTTTAAGATGGGCAATCATCAGAATGACTTCTCCCGCTATTGGGCGGAGCGGGAAATCGTATCAAAAATTTTCTGACTTCCCCACCGAGATTCGGGTTCCGAGTTTTCCTTTCAGAAATCATAATTTGATAGACTACGTTTGGACTTTTATGATGAATTATAGATAGGCTCGTGTGGTAGTGAAAATAAGCAATGACGTGGTCGACGATGGAGCATGCTTGCTTAGAAGTAACCTATTCACTCTTGACATAAAGACCTCCGTTGTAGCTAACGGGAGACTCCGGTAGGAAATTCCACTCCTTAGCAGATGTACTATGTTTTGTTTAGTATGACCTCAGTACTTCAATTTACTGACCACAACATGTTAGGAATACAGCATACGTGTTTGTTGTGTTATTCGAGTTGAGAAGGCATCTGTATAGAGGTACATTTGAGTTTAAATGTTAGTGAACTAACCCGCAATACAGGAGTAATTCCTAGTTTAATTCCAACATTTAAACCAAAATTAAAAAGACTTGGCTTGCTATTATGTTTATTATCAAAGAAGAAAAGATTTATTTACTTAATAATATCATGGTATTGAAATTCTCCTTTTAAATCAAGGGATCAGATATCTTTTGACATTGCTTCATCTAAGAAATCTTTTGACACAGCCTCAAAGCAAATAAGCTCCTTTTTCTCAGGATTTTTTTAGACAGACAAGGTCGACTGATATTCAGCAATTACAGGGAGGGTTGGGGGTAAACTTACTGTCTTCAAATATTGCTATGCATATTGCATGAGGGGAAATAACGTGTCAAAGTTAGGGGCTACTGGAAAAATAAGGGTAGTTACTGAAGCCTTTTCATCCATCAATTTTAATGGATTGGCAATACATAAATTGTTATTGCGGGTCTTATTTTTTGTATTAGTTCGACCGCTGTTTGATGAGAATTAGGTCGGCTATGTTGGTAATTCCACGAATTCGGAATATAATGTTGGCAACAAATTAAACGTGGTTTGTTTAATTATTTTGTGTTAGTTAAAATATTTATTAGTTTAGCTTAAATATGTATTTTATTATTATCTGGCAATTTATTTAATTAACACTTCATTCTAGTTTATTTAAAACTATACTGTATTTATTTATTGTGCACATTTAAAAGTGTTATCTTTTTTAACGACTGGTAGAGAATGCCAAGTTGCATTAAGTCCGCATATGTACCTACCACTACTGTACATGAAGTAAATAAATAAATAAGTGTACTGTTAGTAGTAAAAATTTAAGCGATAGTAATGCCTTTTACTGTGTATAATCTTGTATTTATTTGTGAAGTCCCAGTAAATTTAGTGCCAAATTCTGTAAATAGGTGGCGTTGTTAAGAGAGACAATTTCTCTGAATCGCGTTGTATTCGTTACCGATCGTACTATAATGATCTCAATACAAATTTTTGATTAAATGTCTTCGTCTAAGTAGCATTGGTTTTTCATGGTCCTTCGAGCCGGATGACTTCAAATACTCTATTCAGCTACCATTGATCAATGAACCGTGATTTTTATGGATTGCGATAAAAGGACGACATTATTTTTTAACAACAGATATACCTAGTTTAGCCCAAATTTGAATGCAGGTTATCAAAATTTTGCTATTAAAATTTCTTTACTTATAGTATTGATGATTGTGAGTCCATTTGTCAAAGTGGATTCAAAGATTAGTTTACTTTAGTAATAATACTGTTCCCCTTTAAATGAAATGTAATACTTTTAAAATAATTATGTATGAAACATCCTTAACCAAAAAAATCAATAAATCATACCACAGCCCTAAAATTAAAATGCCAAAACGTTAAACGCAAACTTCTACCCCACGATAACATCAAGGAAAAAAATATTTTTCATTAAACTAAGTAATATATTTGGGCGTAAAATTCAGTCGAAAGCACACACACACATGCACAAGTTCATAAAGCATCGTGTTCTCACGTAACGCACATTTACATAATTATGTTATGTTGGTAGCACGTTTATGTTGGTACATTACACACCTGATGCCGTGAGGTGTTTACCGTGGTGACGGAATAGGGCTGTCGAAATGAGTTATTAGACTATTGTTTTAATAGGTATATGTCAACGGAAAATTGCAAGCAGCGTCAGATCGTAAAATGATGCGATAAATTGTAAACTATATATTTTTTTAATGAGACACGTTTATTTTGAATTTGGATGTGATTTACCGATTTTTTCATAATAAATATCGAGAAATTATAATCTAATCAAGATTGATTAAATACGATTACTTGGAACCTGCAACTTCACGGTGACTAGTTAATAAAATTGAACTACAGTTTGTCATATAAAAATAACTATTTTTTACTAAATTATACGAGTATATAAGTATATTCGATACCTATAACAAAATGCATTTTTTAAATTATTGTCTGTGTGTAACTATTGGTCTGTTTGTCTATTCCGGCTAATCTTCCAAACGGCTGGACCGAATTTGGGAGGACTTTCATTGGTAGATTAGTTAACTGGTGTTACATAACCTACTTTTATTTTAGAAGAAGAATTAAGGCATGATACGTGTTATATTATGTACTATTTCAATACATGCACATCTAACGAGAAACTAGTAACACACACCCACTCACAAACTTTCACTTTTAAAATTAATATGAGTGTGATCAATGATGCTCATCATCTCATACTACACCTCAGACTTACGTAGGTGTTCTAATCTTAGCTCAGCCAGGTGAAAACACGTGTTCAAGTTATTTTTCACTCTGTAAAACCCATCGATCAAACTCAAGGACACAATTCAATTGTTTTCGCTTCTGAAGTGGCAACCCTGTAGGTAGAATCTAATTATAACGCGGGAAAAATGTGAGGACCATAAATCATCTTTCATCATTTACAAGATGAAGATTTCTTAGATATTTTTATGGTGGAACTAGTTTTTGATCTCGGTTTTGCTTGCGTTGGTAAATTATACAAAGGACTTTAAAATCATGACATGGTTGATTGAAGAAACCTGGTTGTGACGTGTTCGCGGACGAATGGAAGAACATCTTGTTTATCTATCTGGAGTTTTGTGAGATGAGTGTATTACTGCAGTGTAGTTATATAACATTTTAATTTCGTTTAAAACATGTCTTTAACTAATGTAATTGATTTTTGGCCGTGTTACTTATTTTAAAGTAAATAAATAAAATAATTATGTTAAAGTAGAAAAAAACTGTTCTTTTTTTATCTTTCCATCAATCTCACCTGATGGTAAGCAGTGACGCAATCGTTGACGGTGAGGCCCACTAGTTTATTAAAAGCCTATTTACTCTATCCTTTACTATAGTAACTTACTAGTCAAATAAAATATGTGTATAATAACGTCTTTATTCATGCTGTTGTTTCTCCGTGTGCCACATACTAGTGTTCCGCCGTTATGAAATAACAAAATTCTGCCAGTGGCTTCGGCCGCGTGAATGTAGAATATTATCCCAAGGGAACATACTCATCTGCTTAGCCTTTTCCCAACTATATTGGGGTCGGCTTCCAGTCAAGCCAGATTTAGCTGAATACCAGTATTTTACGAGGAGCGGCTGCCTACCAGACCTCCACAACCCATTAACTGGGGTAACACGGTAACTTCATGGCAAGACTGGAGTCAGATTTACTGGCTTCTGACTATCCGTAACGACTGCCAAAGATCTACAAATGACAGCCGGGACCAACGGCTTAACGTGCTTTCCGAGGCACGGAGGAAACTTGTTGTGTTAAGATGGTCACCCATCCACAGACCAACCTAGGCAAGCGTTGCTTAACCTTGAAGATCGACCCGTGCGGCTCCCAAGGGAACATACTACCGAGATTAAAAAGTATCTTGTGTGCTATTTCAGGACATGGTTTGCCGTGCCCCAAATGTCATTCCAATCCGTTCAGGATAGAGTGTGACAAAGCACTGTAATAATTTGCCTTCTGCAATCTACCCGTCCCATTTTAATTTATGTGTCTTCAAAGCTACAGTGAATAGGCTCTTAATAAACTATGGTCTATCGGTTTAGGTATTTAACTAAATGTAAACAATCTTGGCATGTCTTTTTATCGAAAAGTTGTCTAAAAATTGTATGTAAAAATCTTTGCAAATAGGTATTTACCTAAATCGATGTTAGCTAATAAACTAAATTTAAATAATCTTTGTGTATATTACCTACTAGCAGCCGGTCCCGGCTTCGCACGGGGTAGACAATTATTTATTTTTGGAAATTTGGATATATAACACTTTTTTAATGTTAGTTTTCTACACCTTCGGTTACATTGTTCAAATTTTACCAAGGATCCCTAATTTTTTCAAAATGAAATGTAGCCTATGTCAAATTGGAAGAACGTACCATTCTATTGATGAAAGATTTTTTTAAATCGGCCCAGTACTTTTTGAGCCTATTCATTACAAACATACAAAAATAGGTACAAATCTTTCCTCTTTATAATATTAGATATAGTACCTCTTTAATATAAAAAGACATACCAAGATTATTACCTTTAGTTAATCACCTAAACCGATAGACCATAGTGCGCCTTACCAATAACAATTGCATTATTGCTTATCATCAGGTGGAATCACAGTCAAACACTGGATTATATCAATAAAAAAAATATAAGTATGATTGATGAGAAAATACACAAAGGTAATTTTCACATTTTACTACCAGTCGGAAGTAGTATTGAGTATACCTTACTTATATATATTTTTACGAGCTATTTTTAATGTCCGCGTAATTAACCTTTTTATTAGCTTTATGTCCAAATTCTGTCGTAATAATTAATTGTTTTTATGCAAAAATTACGCAAATAAGGACCCGACTTAAGCTGCAAAGGAGTTTGTTTTATTTTCCCTTTATTGCTTGAAATAATTGCGAAATAATGACGGTTACATGGAAATGTACTAGGGTAGTATTGCTTTCTGAAGAGTTTTCATTATTTACTTAAGTGTTAAAAGGAAGCCTTATAAAAACACGTTTCACCTACATCTTTGTTTATCGTAACAATACCTTAATAGTTATGCCAATACGTACTTCCATTTTTCATTATAGTTTTAATAATAATATAACCTAATATAAAATTTATACAAGTTAAAAGCAATAATAAATAAAATTTAGTACAATACAAACATGTGTAGGATCATTAAATTAATACACAAAATTATTATTTTTTTGCTAAATCATGTAGCTTGCTTTCTTCAATAAAAATGAGCTTTTCAATACTAAAGTAATTTTCCAATTCGAACCACTACTTTCTCAGAAGCGCGTTCAAACAAACTCGTAAGCTTTGTAATATTAGTAAAGTATAGATTTTTTATTACAAGGAAGGATATACGAACAATACCTAACTACGCAATACGAGCATATTCCAACTAATTATACTGTTTAAATGTAAAAGTAAAAAGGAATAATAGAGAAAACAAGGAAAAACATTTATTCGTAACACAGGACAAACAACAGAATAAAATAAACATGTTGACTAATCTTTAGCAACTAAGTACCTTACTTATAATAAAAAATATAATAAAGAATGTATTTGCTTATAAAGAACAAGAGTTCATTTAACATGAGTTTAAAACAAGTTTAAGAGTATAAAACACTAATGACTTGCCCCAGTGTTATTTTTTTAACCATTCGCACGGGTGTTCTTTCTAATTCAATCTTTGTAATTCTCGGTTTTGATAACACGCATGTATATTATACACACCTAAACCTTCCTCACGAATCATTCTATTAATGAAAACTACGTGAAAGTCCCTTCAGCAGTTTTCTAGTTGAAAGACGCAAAATGATATTTTGTTTTGTTTAGGTTCTCTTCTGCCAGCAGCTCGGGCCGCCTGAAAGTAGGTTGCTTCAAACAAAATTTGGACCTCCGTTTCATCCTCATAAACTATAGGTAATCCTCTCTTAGTGCTTGCCTAAGTCATAAAAGAAAATCTTTTGAAAAATGTTACGTTCGTAGTCTACGTAATTTGGGTTGTGCATTGATATGTCAGACAATCAGTTTCTCCTTTTATTTTTATAGAATATATATAAAAACTAACTTTATCTAACATGTAACAACATAACAATAAAATAATAGATACTTTCAAAGCAAAAGCCGATTTGATTTCTTAATTTTCCAATCACAATTCAACGTAATACAAAAGATTGTGCCCCTAATACCGTTACCATCATTATTAAATTACAAATTACGTATACCATTGTAAGTACCTTTAATTGGACTGGTAATAGTTATATAATTATAGACTGATACGCCTCGGTTAATAATTAAGTAACTATTTCAAGCATTACGGCATAGAATAATCAATCTTTTGTAATCAAAGCTTATTTTTATAGTAGTGGGTAGATTGAGCCCGACCTCAGTATTAAATAGTTGATAGAGCTGAGTAGATACTTGGTTCATCATCATTTCCAATGTCTTTTGTCAACTAGCTGTTAAAAGATTATTCATGAGGTTTTTTTAGGGTTCTTTTTTATAGGAAACGACCGATTAAAACTCTTCACAAGCTTCTAACATTTTATAAGTCTCCATGTAGGTGTGTGTGAAATAAAAATATTAAAAATTATTTTTTTGAGATTGAAGTCTGATTGTCCGTGTTTTACTCACCAACAGCGTTTAACATTTTATTACCTTCGTACTTGAGTTCGGCTCGAATTTGACCATTTTTTCTAAATATCTCAAAATTCTTAAAATGTTTTGGTTATAATATTCCACTTAACAGCATATCATTAAAAAAAAGCGTTCCCCTGTCAACACAGCTATTTCTGATCACCCAACTCCCAAAAAATTTCAACTTAGTCCCTCAAAATATTTCAATTAACTTCATAACCTAACATTACATTCTTTCTCCAGTACAATCAAGAACAAAAGTGCTGGACGAACTCTTATTAATATTCAACGGTTGGTGACCGCGTCTAATGAAATTACCACAACAAAGGGAGACGAACGTCGCTGAACGGATTGTTGTGCAAATATAAACATCGAATTTGATGATAACGACTACACGACAGACAATAAACGTTCTAATCTGTAGGTGGCAGCGATTTAAATTAACTGTCTCGCTTATTCGAAGGATTGTGGAGTGTGTGGTCTGTAGAATTGTTTTGTTTACTTTTTATGTTTACTTGTAATCAATCTTTGCAGTTCAGTTTGTATGAAAAAGTTTAATTTTAATATTTTGGAATATTTCGGGAAATATATTTGTAAGAAAGAATTTATTTTTGTATTGGAAATATCTCACAAAAATAAAGTCTGCACAAAGTGCTGCAGTGAAACGGATAAAAAGCAGCCCAAATTAATGAAAGCTACATAAAAGCTGAAAGCAATTAACAGCAGAGTTATTCCAATGAAATAAAAATAAAAGACACATTAAATATGAAAACAATTTTCTGTGCGATTATACAGAAAGGGCTGTCCCGTACAATGAAGACATTGAATACGCAAATTGGAAGGACAAACGATAGCAGAACCGATTCCATCCACAGACAGTTACCGTCAATTTATAAAATACGCTATCGAGCCAAACCGATTCAGGAAACGTAACCGATTATTTGTACCGATTGAATTCCGATCGGTTCTCAAGAAAAGCCGACTAATAATAACAGAACGTCTTCAATCAACGATAAAAATAAAGTATCGTAGTAAAAATGGAATCGGATTCGAATCACGCGCAGTTTTAATTCGAGTAAGTAAATTAAAATGCGGCCGGGCACTGGGTTCGTTTGAATACAAATGGTTTAGGGGTGGGCACTTTCGATTCTACCCGAGTCTCCCCTCTAACTCATTAGAATCGGTCTGAAGCTTCAGAGTTATTTATGGCGCGATTTTTTTATTTATCGTAGAGCCTAAAGGGGTGTCGTTTGATTCGATTATAGCGAGAGGCCGAATGTCCGTCGCAATATTAAATTGTCTTCGACGATATAAATCGTGGACCTTTTTATTGTGATTTAGAGACGTTTATTTTTTCTACTTTTTTTTTCTGATATTTAGTAGAGTAATTGTAGCGCATGAGTATTTTTATTGTTGGATATAAAATTGAAGTGGGATTGAATTTGTTTGAGTAAGACATTGTTTTGAAAAGGCAAATACTCTTCTTAATGTTTTAACGTTTTATTTTTTAATCCTTTTTAACGAGATGTTTGGTTGGTATTTGTGTATCATTGGGGTCAATCCTCAGCAAAAGATTTTTTTAATGAAGATGATCAGATGTAATTAGTGGTCAATAAATGTCACGGTATAGTTATGTGACTGGATCCACCAAGCGGTTTGGTAGATTTAATTGGAAAAAAAAATCTGTATTCGAATGTTTTGGTTCTCGAACATGCTTGTTTCCTCACAATATTTTCTTTCGCCGTTATGATGAAGGTTTGAACCCGTGACCTACATCTCTTAAGGGCTGCTACCACTGCTCTTCTCATCAGCTCACTCAACCACAAATAATTTCTCTGTATACACCTCCACAAATGTATAATTAATGAACACGAACGCAAAGTTACAAGCCGTCTTATTGACAACGCATTAAATATTTACATAGATTTCAGAGATCGCTTCACGTTGGGGGAAGCTGCCTTTACGTAAGCCTATTAACTTAATAAGCAATTTAGAGAGGAAATATCTTGAGGTACGACTACAGGGGGCTTAAGCTGCCTAGAGGGAACAATTTGTGGATGGGTCATAATTCTCAACGCAACAAACACATACCTATTTAGGATCTAGTAAGATAGACTATATTTATTAATTATCTAAAGTGTACTGATTGTATTAACCTATCACATACCCACAAAACGAGACACAATAATAAAACAATAACAGCGTGGTCTCATAGGACGGTCGGGGATTCATGAATTAAGAGCATTGCATCTATTTGAAATTGTTTTTAGGGTTCCGTACCTCAAAAGGAAAAAACGGAACCCTTATAGGATCACTTTGTTGTCCGTCTGTCCGTCCGTCTGTCAAGACCCTTTTTCTCAGGAACGCGTGGAGGTATGAAGCTGAAATTTATATCAATTACTCAGGTCTATTGTCCCTTAAAGCTGTGAAAAAATCAAACTTCTAAGCCAACGCAATCAAAAGATACAGCCGTTTATGCCGCAAATTTTCGACACTTGCAAGGGAATCAAAACCTACAGGGTGCTTCCCGTGAACTCAGAATCTTGAAATTTGGTACGAAGCAACGTCTTATAGCATAGATAAAGGAAAAATTACGAAAACCATAAATTTTTAGTTACATCACATAATATATTTTTTTTAATAATTTTAAACTTACCCATTTCCTCATAAACGCGTAGAGGTATTAAATTGAAATTCATACCAAATACTCAAGTCTATAATACCTTTAAGCTGTAACAAAATCAAACTTCTATGTCAACGCAATCAAAAGAAACAGCAATTTAAGCTGCATATTTTGAAACTCGCAAGTACTCGCGAGGGAATCAAAACCTAAAGGGTACTTCCAGTCGACCTAGAATCTTGAAATTTAGCACGAAGCTAGGTATTATAGCACTAACATAGGGAAAAGTCTGAAAACTGAAAATTTTTAGTCACGTCACCAGAAAAAAAAAAGGAAAAGTCTTCAAGACTCGATTCGAGAATGAACTGTTTTCATAGGTCAGTTGGTACGGAACCCTCAGTGCGCGAGTCCGACTCGCACTTGCCCTGTTTTTTAGGATTGCATTCGACCTTTATCTACTACTAGCTTTTACCCGTCAAATGTCAAATGACTACCCTACATATCCTACGCTACCCTACCCTACCTTCCCTACCTACCCTACACTACCCTACCTACCCTACACTATACTACCCTACACTACCCTACACTACACTACCCTACACTACCCTACACTACTCTACAATACCCTACTTTACCTAACTTTTTTAGAATTTTTCTCTCCGTAAAAACCATCATTGAACTTCAAGGAACATTAAAAAAAAAAAACAGCCAAATCGGTCAAGCCGTTTTCATGTATGTCGTGACAACGGAAAACGGGTTTCATTTTTATATATGTATATAGATTTATTCGATGGCACGGATTTATTGTATGGCCTACGGATAGTTGTTCCGAGTCTTGTGAGACGGGTGTTATGTTTGGTCTGGGCAACTGCCCGATACTCGGTTACGGATGGTTGTACCAATATGTTTTGCGGAGAATTCTGATACTACGATCGCATGTGGTAGACGTTGTGCCAAAAGAAACGAGCAATTTTATCAGATAAGTCTATATCTTAGTTGTCATCTCACATTATGTGTATGTTTTTCTCTTATTCCCAAATTCCTCAGCCATTTACTAACCCGTTAAACCAGGAACAAAGTTATTAGAATATCAATCAGTATAAAAGTCAGTAATGAACCGAAATGCACAGTTAATTTAGCGTTTGACAACAAAACAGCTGAGCTCATTACCTTTTGTGTCGCGTCTGATGGCGTGACGTCATTTGTCAGTGATGTGTTGTTGTGACAGCTTTTGTCAGAGATGATTGAAAAATAAATATGATTATTTTTGTGTTTTAATTATTGATAGGCTCGCGTTTGATTATCTCACCTGGTAAGTGATAATGTGGTCAATGATAGAGTACACTTGCCTAGAAGTAATCTATTTACTTTTTTAAAAGTCCCTAGGTATTAGCTATCAAAAAACACAAATTGCGGCAAGTAGTTTCACTCCTTAGCTGTACGAATATTGAATGAGTTCCCAAAACCATATGAAACTTAATAATAATTGCCTACTTTGGAAGAATCATATGGCGAATGCGTCTTGTGTATATTTTTCGAGTATGCGCGATAATTCGTAACGACAAAGTTCAGAGTAGCCAACATTATTTTGTGTTGACTGTAGTGTACGTTAATCGTTTAAAAAGTTAAAAGGTCTTTTGCAAGGTGCAATTAAACTCATGTACCTAAACTAAAATCAATTTGCTTTGACGTCAAAATATTTCCAATAATTATTTAGAGCTAGCAGTATTGCTTCAATGCAAAATAAAAACCTAAAATTTTATTTGATAGACAAATATTGTCAAGAGATTTCCTCTTAATTCTCACAAATTTTGAATCGTTATTTTTTTAAATACTGGTGATGACTACATTTTCCCGGTCCGAAATAATTGAGGATTTCCGAATTATATTAAACTGAAATAAACAGTTTCATTAATTCCGAGATAAAATATAATCGACATGTTAAAAGAAGAATGTTTTCAGGACAGTTCTGCGAAAATCAATACATTTAATGTTTATTTCTTGTGTTTACGTAGACTACCTGACTTTTGATACACGTGGATTCCCGCTAGCGGGAAGGATAGGTAAACAATATTTAAATTCTCATTAAATCCGGTCTACTTGGTAATTTTACGTAACTTTAATTTTATTTATTGCTTTAATGTAATTTGTATAATTTATAGCATTAATATTGTAATTTTAGTATTGTATGATTTTGCCTTAACGTCTAATCTATACTAATATTATAAAGAGGTAAAATTTGTAAGTTTGTAGGTTTGTAAGTTTGTATGTAGGGGGTAATCTCTGGAACTACTGGTCCGATTTGAAAAATTATTTCAGTGTTAGATAGCCCATTTATCGAGGAATGCTATAAGCTAATATACCATCACGCTACGACCCACGGGAGCAAAGCAGTAACGAAAAATGCGGGTGAAACCGCAGGGGACAGCTAGTTATTTATATTTTTTCTGGCTTATTAACTAATTTTTTGCCTGTACTTTGGATTATATGCCAAACAAATGTTACTGTACTACAATTCGTCTCATTGACATCAAATCAGAGGCCTTAACATGAAGTATTAAAATGTCAACCGTATAAGTGAGAAAGAGAGATGGAGCTATAAAGCCCTTTAACAGTTCAGTTAAGTCGTAAAATAGATCGCGTTAAGAGCTTGTGGTAGAACCTCAGAATCGATTTCTGTGGCTCTACCACGAGTTATATTCCAAAATCCCGTGTACCACGAAATAGGCAGCACTATCCGTAACCAATGTTATGCAGGGGTAACCAACAATTTCATACCCTGACCCGATTATTAATAGTAGCAACACTGGCGTTATTTATTGTGAATAAAACAAACTAGGGGGTATTTTCTCACCTACAATATGCGGCGACGTAATGACTCAATGTCACGAGATACCGTTGTTTAAGGCCAGTAATGGTTTTGGGAATTAAAATTACTGTAAGGAACTTTGTGGGGGTGTAGGTCAATAGTTTGTTAATTATGTGAATTAAAGATGAGTGGGTTTCAATTTATGTTGTCGTTTATTATGAAAGGGTTGGAAGGAAAAAAAAATGAGGAAATAAGTCTGAAAATTCATATTTACTTTTTATCGTTATCAACATTCGAATCAAAAAATGTCGACTGTTGGACATAGGCCTTCCACAAGTGTCACCACAAATACTGTTTTTGTGCATCTCGCATCCATCTGAATCCCACAACCCTCACCAGGTCATCGGTCTACCTTGTGGGTGGCCTACAATCGCCGCGTTATTATTTATGCTGTTTCATTTATCCTTTTTTAAGTATGTATTTTTTTAATTTTTATTGTCACCTTTGAAAATATTACTAAAAGCGACCATAACTAAATGCCTTATTGGTTTTTGCAAGAGTAGTAGTAGTCTCTTTATACATTAATCCATATTAAAAAATAAAAATTCGGTGTCGTACCAAACTTTTAATATTTTATCAAACAACTACATTTTGTAGTTGCGACTGCAGTTCCAAAAGTAAAGTTGAATATTATACCAGGAACATATAAAACGACGCGATATCGGCCTCATGCTAGAATCGATGCAGAGAATGCTTACAAACTGCACAGATTGTGACTCTCGCAGACTGCTTACGACCGTCAATGGCCTCTTTCCTTGGGAATAGTATGCACAAATCTGTAGCATACTTGAGGATACATTTACTGTACTGTTTTTATGGTTCGTTTGCTGTTAAAAGGCTAGTAAACATATCATTTGTTCAGTAATTCTTATTCTTTATTGTACACACAATTTTATTGTGTTCTTGTGTCTTTTTTATTTAATTTTTAGCTTGGGTATTAAGTCCTTTAAGCTATGTCTTTGTATAGAGGTAGTCACTTTGAATTCCATTAAAATGCGTATGTAATTTTTTCTGTAGTATTTTGCTGTAAACATTTGAGTCATCCTTGTCGGCAAGTTTCGCTTAGAAGAGATATAGCGCAGAGAGCAAAGAGATTCGCTAAAAATAGAATACAATAAACTTTATTGTACACCAAAACAACTGAAATTACGCCTGCTATATGTTTTTTTCTGTTGAGATACCGAACTTATTAAATAGGTCAGGTCTGCTATGCAGTGACAAAATCGAACTTTGAAGTCAACGTAATCTAAAACTACATCCGTTTATACTCCGTTTAGGTGTAATTTTGAAAATCAAACCCTATAAAGTTCTTCCCATTTACCTAGAATACCGAATTTTGGTAAGAAACAAGCTTTCGTAGCACAATTAAAGGAAAACGTCTGAAAACTGAAAATTAAAGACCTTCTTAACCTTTTGTCCTAGATAAAAGTAATTTATACTAATATAATAAAGAGGTAAAGTTTATTTTTTGTTTGTATGAGGTAATCTGTGGAAGTACTGCTCCGATTGTTAATTTTTTTTCACCAATAGAAAGCTGCTGTATCTCTGAGTGACATAGGCTATATTTTATGTAAGCGGGCGAAGCTGCGGGCTAAAGCTAGTCATCTATAACTTCAAGTGTAAAGTCTCCGACCTTTTTTCTAAAATTCTTATTTTAAATTCTAACATAACTGGCACAAAAAAAGACATCAGCGCACCTCCTCGATAATGAGGTATCATACGATTCACGCTTCACCGGTTTTCTTTAGCTGTCGCGATATTTTAAGAGGGGAACGGTTTTAAGGGTTCCCCTTTCTTATGGGTGGAATATGTGATATTCGCGGCGCTGCAATGATTTGCAGTTTTATTTGAGAAATGCGTGTGTGAGTCCTGACTTGCAGGTTTATTTAGAGATACAGATGTGTGCTTTTATATCTATCTATATATGCTTATTTTTACATAATTTAAATACCAGCAATATCATATTCTATTCTGTATTATATTGATTTACCAATTCTATTTATTATCTGATGTGTATGAAGTTTTAGTTTTAGTTTGATTTAGAGAATGCCATGTTTCATTAAGATACAACATGGCATTCTCTACCAGTCAACTACACCACACCACACACCAAATAATATGCACCACGTTACTTGTGTGATATAACGTTACTTGACTGGACTTGGTTCGATGGTTGTATTTTGTAACTTTATTTTTAATTTTATTTCCCAAACCGATAGCCTGGCGATCGAATCTATTACAAAAACGACAAACGACTAACAAGGCAAACAAGAAATATTAACATTTTCTTTTCTGTTCATATCACGACAATATTTCGTATATATTTTTCCACATCTTATCACAGAAATCGTAGCATACGTACTAATTTTTTAATATTCCTACACTTGGCGTGTAGATATACATAATATAAGAATACAGCCTTCGTAATACCAAGTATTTCCTGCACATCAATCTTGTGCGTCAAGCGGCCGGCGAGGAAAAATATTTATTATGTTATTAGGCTCGGTACACACGGGATTGAGGAGGAAAGATATTAGCCGTTTTTTTATGTTAAGAGCATTTACGTTTGCCTTATAAACAGTTTTTACTAATGCTCTTATAGAAAAAATAGTTATTTTGTAATTGTGTTTTTTTTGGAGGACTTTCAGCTAAAACAAACTAAAAATAAAAACAAGCATAGACGACAGCTAGCCAATTACAAGTCCTCACGTGTAGTGTCAGACTTAAATTGAGAATTGAGCTTAAAAGCAATCGAAGCAGTATCAGTTACTTATCGAATATGCATAGGTGCTTCGTTTTCGTGAACTATTGGTACTCATACAAACTAAGAAAAAAACAGTAAATTTTCTTTTAGAAAAATAAGATTTTCCCTACACACTTATCAAAATTCTAAACGGTATCAAAACTTCAACGATTTTAAAGAATTTAGAAAATCCGGATACATTTCCAAACACATTATTCACATACATTAGAATATATTGTTGAAGTCAGACATCGCACCGTAGCGCTTGCTACGCAAATTTATGTGCTACGGCGTAGACCTGCTACGAAAACGAAGCGTCTACGCCAAAGCCGCATAGACTGACGAGGGTTAATTTTTAAAATCTCAACGCAGTTAAGAGGAGAAACGACTCATTTAAAACCTTTTTTATAGACCGTAGAAACAATTAGAGAAGCCAAGAAGCACTTGGTATTTCGAGAGTGAAAAACGGGATTCCACCGCGGCCATTTCAGGGCAAACGTAACGGTCGTGTTCGCGATAAAAGCAATTTAAATTAGGACATAAAACACGTCAAGGGATTGTCAACGAAGAATGGAGTGAACAGAGCCTGGGACAATTCATTTAAGACATTTTAAGTCGGCATTTTGGAATATAAAAGGAAAGTTGGGTAGGATTTTGGTATGAAAAGAATCGGTGGAATCGCGATTTTTTCCTCTTTTCTGTCTCATAATTGTGGGAAGGGTAATTTAACTTGAATACATAAATTATGCGACAGCGTTGGTTTAGACTTTGAATGGAAGCCGGTGTGGGCATTATGTCCTTTGACGAAACTAATAAGATTTTGCCTTTGTACTGGATACATGATAGTTGAAAGGCTTGAAATTCTTTCGTATTATTTTTGATCTCAGATTAAGCCCTACAGACTAAAGAATCATTTCATTTCATCATTACGTATTTTTTAGATGGCTAACTTCAAATATAATTACATATATTATGGTCCTAATTTAATTTGACTTTTGTGACAAAAATACGATGACGTGTTTTCATACAATTAATTCTAGAACTTGATCTACATAAGTTATGTATCCAATCAAACTATAATATTATTATAAAGACTAAAGTAATTTGTATTTAGTCTTCACGCTCAAACAGCTTAACGCATTTGGATGAAATTAGGCTCAAAGATGGACCATATCCTGGAATAGCATACAAAACCCCGAGAGAAGGTTCAATTGGGATAATAGTTTACTTTCACGCAAGTAAAGCCGCTGCCATAAACTAGTAATGTCTATAAAAACGTCAATAGTAATATCTTTAAAAAAATAAACTGTATTATCTCTTTATTCATTTTTAAAATCATATTTGTTACATTTTAAAATATTTTTAACAAAAACATACAAAAACACCTTTAAAAATATGAAAAATAGTAGCTGTATTATTATTATTATATTCTTTATTGTACACCATTACTGTAATATTTATAAAGACGTGCAAAAAGATGTCCTCGACGAAATCAATCATATTTAAATTCACAAGATCTCAATCAATTTGATTAAAAAACAGCTCTTAAAAAATCATAAAATTATCCTCCAACCCTGATGGTTTCTCCGGCTGATTAAAGTTTAACGATTGATGAAGCCCGGAATTAATTAGACGCTCCTAAGTTTAGTGAAAAACTTTCCGAGTCAACGCTTGAAGTTAACGTTGATTTTACTCACAACTTATTTGTTTTTATTGCGACTTACAAAGGATAGAAGTGACAACCGATAAGGATAATTGTTGTTTTTGATGAAATTGGGAATTTTCCTATGTTTGTTTTTTTGTACAATAATAGATATACTAAATAAGGACTACTACTAATAAGTTTTTTTTGTTTCTCATCTGGATATTCTCTATCTGTATTTCTCCTACAGTATCTTTTTAATATTTTACCTGGCGCGTTCACAAACACGTAAACTCACATATCCAAGATACCAAGACCCGCAACAACTATCTGTAGGCCATACAAATATGTTCCACGCGGCAATCAAAGCCGCGGCTCATAGGGCAGCAGTTAATCGCTAACCCACTGTGCCAGTACAGAAGAGAAGGAACTGAATATCCCAAACAAAGATTACACCATAAATAATAAATAATAAAGTCCCTTTAAGAATTGACAAACACAAAGTAACCGCACCATAGATTATGTACACAAATTTATTCGCCACTCTCAGCGGCAGTGTGTCTTCCGCCGAAATAAATGTTAATGAGCTACAGTCCATAATGAATAAACGTTTGATCGAGAATTTGCTATTCCACTCGCAGTCTGTCCGTTTTGCAGGGACTTGCAAAAAGTCCACTAAAGACGAAGTGAGACGGAATACTTTGGGTTAAGGAATGATCGAAAGATGGCTCTAGAACGCAAAGGGCTATTGATAGAAAACAGTAGGTTTTTGTCCGTAAAAATCTGATACGCACTCTTGCGCCACCTATAGTGGGAGAAGTTATTTTTTGTTGTGTGGTGTTTTTTTAAAGGTGGGATATCATCTAACGATTTTTTCCGCTCTAGGTTGGAGCAGAGAGCGTGTCTAACTAAAACCATACTTATGTTCCTGCATTACAAAACCACGGATTGCCCTTTTGGAAATAGGCCCCAATAGGGTTAGGTTATTTTTTTTTGATCCTACGCACTGCACTATGTACTATGCAGATTACGATTTAATAAATACCACCGATGTGCTGCAGTTAATGTAGCCGGTAGGTCCCTCCTACTGCGCCTAAACAGTTTAACAAGTTTACCATCAATTCGAAAAGAAGAAAACCCTCTCGCTCAAACTTAAGATGGCGGTACGTTCTTTGTCTTATAAAATTTGATGTTGAATATTCTTTTGTAAAGTATTGTTCACATCGGTATGTTCAGGAGTTCGTGTTGTTTCTTCAAAGTTTTCCTATACATCTTTATTTGTAGGTAGGTAGTTAAAAGTTTGATCATACACAAGTTCAAAAAGATGCTCGATTTCTGTCGAAGTTTTTTCGGTGACAAGTATCGCTTTTCTTTTTTTTTATAAATAGATACAAACTAGTGCTTGACTGCGATCCCACCTGATGGGGAGCAGTGATGCCATCGTTGATGGTGAGGCGCACTAGTTTATTATGAGCCTATTTACTCTAGCTTTGAAGATACCTAAATTATAATCGGACGGGAAAACCGCAGTAGGCAAATTCTTCCAGTCCTTCGGTGTACGCGGTATAAACGACATAGAGGTTTCAACACTATAAAGGTGGATAACCAGCGCACGTTGAGTTTTTCCGCATAGTTAACCTTCTGTATATCTTTATTTTGTGTTCCGACGAAATTAAACCAAATAACTTGAAGATTGTTTTAAAGACAACTGTTGATAGCAATACGAAACGAGCACCGAATTGGAAAAAAGACAAGTTTGGCTTTAGTTTGCTTAAGCAACTTATATAATAAATAAAGAAATCGACAGAATTCTAGTGTTTAGACAGTATTTATTATACTTATGGGATTAAAATTGTAGCCAGTTTTTTTTCAGCAAAGACAAAGAAAACACTAGCTTTGCCTGACGCTTCAGCCGCGTGAAAGTAAAAAATCCATATGCCTTTGTCATTCATTGATAAAGTAGCATTCTACTTGTTAAAGAATTTTTGAAATCAGTTCAGTAGATTTTAAGTTTATTCATAAAAAAAATACTCGTACAAATCTAAATCTAGACTAGGAGGGACGCGGTTTCACACGCGTCTTTAGTTTCAGCTTTCGTGGTCCATTATATATAAATAATACTTCGTCATGAATCTAGCTGTCTCATATAGAAATAACTTTTCCAATCCGACTGATAGTTCCAGAGATTAGCAAGTTTAAAGAAACAAAAAACTTTTCCGCTTTATTATACTACTACAGTACCTATAGAAAACATAAGAAACCGTTTCTATAAAAAGAACTTGTTTCAATCTCCTATCTATTCCCAAAAAAGAAAACCATTCAAATTCAATAAAAAAAAAAACATCTTGAAATCGCAAAAGTACTCACACTGATATTCGAAGAAGTATCGAACGAGAAGGAACCAAGCTTTTATGTACATTAAAACTTCCCCGAGAAACTCCTTGGAGGCTCTTTTATACTGAGAATAAAGAAAAAAAAACTTGAATAAAGTAGGCATACGAACTAACCGATAACAGGGCCCCAATATGTAATACCGAGAACTTCGCTTAACAGAATTCTGCTGTACACTGCTCTTTTTGTATAGAACTGATCGCCTAAGATCGAAGTAAAGCGGCAATGGATGAAGTGTTTTGCGATAAGTTTGAAGTGAATTGTGTACAGAAATGATGCGAAAATAAAAACAGATTCAAAGGCTATCAGTTGAATATTTTATAAAGGAAAACAGAGTTTTGGAGATAAGAATCTGGGGATTCAATATTATATCATAAGGTTTGTTAGAGGAGAACCACAGGGTGCTTCGCGACGGCCACTCTAGCGACGTCAGCGTAGTTTGCTATGCTGATGACATACTAGTCTTGGAGCAAAGGGGGGAAGAAGGTCGCATCGCGCAGAGGTCGAAATCAGGAGAGTCAAGCAGTTCCTACATTAGACAGACGCACACGTGGGTGACGCCAGAATAACTTTACAAGTCTAGTTGTCTAGATCGGCGTACGTAGCCTACATGGGTCCGATATAGTTCTACGTTCATTGAGAAGGATCTCGCAGTAGGCCTCGAGGTGGCAGCGAATTGTGATTGTGATGTCTTCATCCACATTAAACCTGTCCTACCTCAGGCTGTATGCTCCTACATTAGAACTCCCACAAATTAAAACCGACACAGCTTACAATTCTACTAATGAACATCACTTAAGGACTCACTCCGAAGGGTAATTGAAGCCAGAAACTTTTACTGTTCTTACTCCGTAGAATAATTACTGGGTATGCATGAACTTGCCTACAATTAGCCCTGAAACTTCAGAATTAAGTGCCCCATGTATTTATTTTAATAAAGAAAGTACAGTCTTAAAAGAAAATTTCCGAAAGAAACTTTGAGTAATTGACGGTAACACGGTCAAATGATTATTTATAATGGATTTTCATTTTGAAGCTAACGCTCCGGTTTTTTCGAAGAAATCTGATTACTCAGACACCTTTTAATTTGAAAGTGTTTATAAAGTGGGCCGGTATTGGCAGTTGGTTGATTTTTATTCTTGAAAGGTAGGAGAATTATTTTAATTGATGGCCATCTTTTCCTTGGCTTTCACTTAATTTGAAGGTTAGAATGAGATTATACAGGGGAATGAACTTGATATGGACTACCTTTAGGTATTTATTTTTTAAACGTAGTATGGAACTAGGAAAGAATAGGAATTACTTCAGCTATATGATGAGCGAGTTCAAACACATGTACTTATATTCATCGAACTCGTGACACGCAATTAATGCGCAAACCGTGCTGTCAAAGAATTCTATCAATATTCTGAAAGAAAAGGAGAAGATCGGAAGACTGAATGTGAGTATGTTCCAAAATCAATTAGTTTTATGGGATTTCAATATCATCCTGACGTCGTTCCGTGTTATTTGAGTACGACGCAACCCGTTTTTTTTTCTATCTAGTCCTATCGCCCATCACGCTATTTCATCTGGTGGTAAGGGACGATGCGATCGACGATAGAGCATGTTTACCTAGAAGTATGTCTTAAAGAAGTTGTATGATAAATTTTGTGAGCTTTTGACTAAACAATGTCTTTTGGGTCAACCAATAAAAGCCATAACACAAATTAATAACGTAATCACGATGCATCTCAAAAAGTACAGCAAGTTAGTAACTTCCCACACGGGACGAAGGTGCGGCTGGGGGGGGGGGAGGGCGGAGAGAGGAGGACGTGGCGACAATCCTGCACATAATGAGACTTAGACAAAGGGTTCCGCACAACTATCCGATTTAATTAAACTACGCGACGGGAACAACGCGCAGATTTTGAAGTTTACTCCACTTTCAACCGATTTTAGTGCGGTGAGAATTTTGAAATTGCCTCCGGTTGTGTGTGGTCGTATGTTATGGTGTGTGGTATGCGTGTGAGATTTGTTATCATAACAGTTTTCTAAACTAGGCGATGCAAAGCAATCGGTTTCCTCGCAATGTTTTCCTTAACCGTTTTGAAAGTAATATAACAGAAAGTAACGTACTGGCCTGCATGGTGAGTTACAGTTCATTGCATCTCTTGAAGAGGAGGCCTGAGTTCCAACGAAAATTACAAGCCGCTAATGCTCAAATACCTGGCTGGGTTTGAATCTGGGATCTGCAGCTCGTAAGTCGTGGTCGTTACCAATGGGCCACCACTAAACCAATCAAATTGTAACTATCTACAATACAAATGACTCCAAAAATCAGAAACCAGTACTAATTCACTACGTCTTACAATCTCCGCTAAGACACTAACACAAGCAGCAGAGATCGCAAACCGGGCGAAAACGGAACGCGACAGATTCCCGAAATAACGGGAGATTCCTCCCGTATTTATGGGTACATTTAAAATTGGTCGTGTTTCAACCACGCCGTGCGGACCCCTGGTATATTTATCTCAATAAAGTTATTGTAAATCTCAGCAATAGATTTGTTTTAGTGGACAAATACAGAATTGTTGTCGCTGGTTAATTTTGGGAGACGGAGAAATATACTGTTTACTGTTTGCTTTGAAAGTCAACTGAAATTGTTGGTAGAGGATTAAATGATACTGAGAATTGTTTAGGGAAAGTGAAATTATTATTTTGTGCTACATTAACTGAGTCTATTTTATTTATAGAATCATTATCTTCATCATTTCAGACGAAAAACGTTCACTGTTGGACACAGGCCTCCCTTGACCGTCGCCATGGAGACTGGTCCTGTGCGTCTCGCATCCATCGGATTCTCGTGACTCTCACCAGGTCATCGGTTCACCATGAGGCAGGCCTTCAACCTCTGCGTATTTTAACGTGACTACACAGTTGGTGCAGTGGTTGAGCGATTGGCTACTACGCTACGTATTGCAGGTTCGATCCCCCTAAGTAACAGTATATTTGTATGACCTACAACGGCTACAGCTAATGGTTCCGCATTCCCCACGAAACCGGAGAAATTTCTAGGTAAAGTTTTTAAAAAAGAAACGATTTAATCTACTCTCAAAAAACAAATGAAGTTCGAACCTGCTAACTCCTTTTTTGTTCTAGCTCTTCTTTTTCCTACATATTGCCAATATTAAAACTAATATCTCGACGTAGGCACCCGAATCACGACGCTACAAGGTAATATATTTTTTTTCATATTAGTAAGACACGGGGGTCTACGGCCGAAAGCCTTAAAAGCAAGCGAGGCCTTATGAAAAGTAATTCATTTGTTCCTGCTACATTGAGTACTTTATGAGTAATTTGGTAACAGGCTGAAATATTTCGTTCGTCACTGTGATTATTCGTATAGCTATCATTAATATTATAAAGGTGAAAGTTTATGTGTGTGTGCGTATGTTTATCAATTCTTCACGTTCGAAGAAGAAAAGGAAGAAAGAAATCATATTTATTTGGCACACACTATATAAACAAGTAGGCAACTAAAAACTTCAGATTTAAAACCAGCCGTATCGTCTGTAGCAAAAAAATGTTGTTGTTTCATGGGTGTCCCACATAGCTTTTACTTTTTTTTTTTTTTTTTTTGTCGTTATAAACTAGTGCTTGACTGCGATCCCACCTGATGGTAAGCAGTGATGCAATCGTCGATGGTGAGGCGCACTAGTTTATTAAAAGCCTATTCACTCTAGCCTTGAAGACACCCAAATCATAATCGGACGGAAAAACCGCAGCAGGCAGATTGTTCCAGTCCCTCGACTTTGCCTTGCGTCCCAGAGCTTCTCTTCCGAACAGCCCATGGGCCCAGTAAGCTTCAACCCTAGGGGTCCAGCCTACGGTTTGCAACACATTCTAATATTTTTGCAGTATTTGACAGCAAACATATCAAGTCAGCCTGTTGTGTAGATACTTGAGATATAAAACTATAAATAATTATAACAGCCACTGAACTTCACAAAAAAATCCCACCAAAAACTCCACACCACATTTAATTCCAGTTTTAACAGACATAAGACGCATCCCAAATTCTGAGCAAACAAAAGCGTAGCGACAGCTTCGAACAAAGGGTTCCGTACAAACTTTAAGTCTAGGGGAATCAAGATCTACCCTCCATTTTGCGAATTAGTTTACCTTTCGTTCGCGAAGCGCCCGCCGCCGCCCCAAATAAAAACAACTAAGGTTGCTTTTGCAAATTAAATCTATAATCTTTATGGAGATTATAGAATATTTTATACAGGTATAGGGATCGGAGAGGACGGAAAAGGCATTATTAGGTTGATTGAGAATTAGCCGTTAGGCCTCTTATGCATGGTACGTTTTTCGCCGTACGTAGGCACGACAAATAAAACGTATATAGACTGCGGAAAAACACTGATGAATCACGGCGGCGGCGTCGTGCCGTAGCGCCGCCCGATATGTCAACAAGCTCTCCCAGTGATCCATACAACACTGAACAACCGTATCTGTGCACGGCAAATTAACCGTGCCTACGTACGTGCCGTGTACAAGAGTCCCTAGGATCATTTTTTTTTTAAATGGCTTGGAAGATCGTGATACAAAAGTATTGGATGGGAATTGAATAAAACCTACATTTTTCTTTTCAAAAGAGTAACCGTGGAGTTTTTATTCCTTTTCTTCTTCATAGGAAACGACCAATTGGTACCGTGCTCTAGTTTCTAACGTTTTTAAGTGCCTATGGAATAAGTGAAAAAAAAATTGAATTGAATAGGAGCTGAATATTTGTTTCTCTGACGGTTTTTGAAGATACGAGTATATCATACATATGAAATAGTTTGTACAATGTTGTCTATACCATTTTTTCTTCCTATAGTTGTATATTACATCGTTATTTAGCCCGAAGGTAAGGTAACTACTTATATAAAAATAAACAAGAATATTGAATTAATAAAAATACACATAACAAACTAATAATTTGCAATTATAATTAGTCGTCCTTTGGCTGACGTAAAACAAAAAAACAGTCAATCAAGAAATCATAACTCGCAAATTATACTCCATTTCACATACCTAATAGACAGAAAATGCTTACTCTTCTCAAAATAATTCCTTGACCGCCTTCTAAGACATTCACAAAGACAAACCGACCGCCCATTAGCCAGCAGTCCACACTGCACAAACCGTTATCTTACATAACATAGCACTTTTTACACAAAACCAGATCGTGCGAAATATTACAGCAGTTATTCAACTCAATAAAAGCTATCTGTGCTTACGGAGGATCCCTGTTTCGGCACCTAGATTTTCGGCACCAAAATTTTCGGCACCCAAGATTCGGCACCAATAGGTATTTTAGACTGGTATTTTGTATGGATCATCATCTTCCTAGCCTTTTCCCAACTATATTGGGGTCGGCTTCCAGTTAAGCCGGATTTAGCTGAATACCAGTATTTTACGAGGAGCGGCTGCATACCAGACCTCCACAACCCATTAACTGGGGTGACACGGTGCTTAATGGCAAGACTGGAGTTAGATTTACTGGCTTCTGACTCTCCGTCGTTAGACTGCCAAAGATCTACAAATGACAGCCGGGCCCTACGGCTTAACGTGCTATCCGAGGCACAGAAGGAACTGGGTATGTTAATATGGTCACCCATCCACAGACCAACCTTGGTAAGCATTGCTTAACCTTGAAGATTGACTTGTGCGGCTGTTATTATCTAGCAATGAGCTCCTCTTGTATGTCTCTTGTATACCTGTCTAAAATAACTGTTGGTGCCGAATCGGGAATAGTTCGGATGCCGAAAATCTGGGTGCCGATACGGGAGTACTCCGTGCTTACAGAGTAATAGTCTTATCTCTTTGATATATGTTTGGGGTGTACCTATGAGTCCAGAGTCCGAAGTTCATGGCAAGCCAATTTGTCAGTAGGTTAACGCGATAACACGTATTATGGTTAGACTGTGGCATTTTTGAGATTACTGTAATTTATTGGGAGAAAGCACAGGAGGAAGTGTATGTATTAAAGACTTGGTTTAATTCATGAATCCCCGACCGGTCCTATGAGACCGCGCTGTTATTGTTTTACTATTGTGTCTCGTTTGCTGGGTATGTGATAGGTTAAATCTGTTTATTTTGTTACAGTTTACATGGTTTCTCTGCCAGTTTTATGTTGTGGAGAGATATCATTCAATGACTTCTCCCGCTCTAAGACGGAGCGTAGGGTGTGTCAAGCTATTACAGACTGAAACCACACCTCTTTGCCTTCCTTCTTTATCTTTTGCGTTCCAGGACTATGCAAATATTTAATCTGGATCTTTCAGTTTTTTTTTCTAGCGGTTCTATCCTACTTCTGGGCAAAGGCCTTCCATTCCTTTCATCTTTGATAGACCTCGCTTTTTCTTTCCAATTCTGCTAAAATCTGTCTAGTTCATCCCCCTTTCTCTTACGTGGTCTGCACTGACCCCGTCTCACTGACTCAGATTCCTAATTTGTGCTACTGTCCATCTGTTTGACGTACGCCTGACAAACTGTAGGCCGACAGCAAACAGAAACACAATAAAATTTAAATGACACTATAAAATCCTTTAGCGTACCTAACCTAATAAACAAAAGAAAAGCTAATACCACCAATATTAACCTCTCATAACTACGAGCCTCTTAAAAAACGGAATAAAAGGGAACACAAAACCTCAACACGCCGCTTTATGAAAGTGAAATAAAAGGACGAATAAGAACTGGAATCATGGCGGCGAAAAAAAAGATATTGTAAGCACTTAGAGGAATGGACTGAGCAATATTGTCACACAACTGACTACTATGAAGAAAGAGACAAAGTAGTTTCGTAGCTTATGCCTGCGTAGGAAAAATATGATACTGCCACCCTATGACGTGATGCAGCCAGAACAGAATATTTTCCTTTGTTTATTTTTGACTTCAAATTTTACACGAAACAATAAAAAACTTTTAAGAAAGGATTTTTTCTGACCATCAAAATTTACTGTTGAATGAAGTAGTAACTATTGTTATGCGGTAAACTGGGGGCATAGTGATGACATCTCCCTATCTATATTTATAACCTGATGGTCGCCACCATCACGTTTCAATATATGCAGGCTTTTTCTGTAATTTAACCAATCACATACCCGCAAAATGAGACACAATAGTAAAACAATAACAGCGCGGTCTCATAGGACCGGTCGGGGATTCATGAATTAACAGTTTTCATATCCACTAGATTTCAAAGTTTTCTAAGTTAATTAAATTTAAAACGATTTGATAAAATCATTTCAAATAATAAAAAACAAATATTATGTCAACATCTCGCACGATTTTTTGTCTCTCTCACACTTTCTAAACCATATTCACTTCCCAGCTGGACAGAGAACGCTCAATTCATTCCTTCACGCCGACGTAAAGGCGAACGCACATTAACCGCTACAAGGCAAGTCAAGTCGGGAGTTTGGTTTCAATTACAACAAGTCGACTTAGCAGGGGCGTACTTCAAATGGCGTACTCGCACCGAGATGTACCCATTTACGTAATCCGCGTTTTCTTTCTCTATTTAAGCCGATTGGACGCGATCTGAGGGCAATGGGTGTGTGCGTGAATGCTGTGACAACTGGCTATGTTCTATGAAATTGAAAAACGAAGTCCGGTTCGCTGAGAGTTTATATAAATGCGTTCAACGAATTGAAAATAAAAAAGAAACATGGCGAAGCGTATTTTTATTTTAAAATTTATATTTTGGCGACCGTTAAACTATTTTTGCTTGTAAAGTATTTTTTTCTGATTACGTGAAAAATAAGGTACAGGAATGTGCTTCTTATTTCTTCATGCTTAAACTTCTAAACTAATTTGGATAAAATTATGTACCAGTATAACTTATATTTTAGAATAACACATAGGTTTGCGGATTTCCCTCTCCTAGAGAGGAGGTCTGAATCCCAAGAGTGGGAACATTACAAGGCCGATATTGCTATGCTATTATTAACACATCGTGCGAAGCCGCGAGCGGTAAGCTGGTCATTTCAATATAAAACAAAACATAAATTCCAAGAACTAAATAACGAGCGACAAACTGCGACACAATTTTCTGCGTTGCCTTGTACTCGTATTTACTGACTGATACGAACACGTATTATATTCATACTTTAATACCAGGAATTTATATGATGTCCCGCTAATTAATATCTATAAATTAATATCGCTGCTACCGCGGTGGTCATTTGACAGAACAGATAGCCGTGTTTCAATTCATCGTGAAAACTGCGGCACTCTCCCAAATATGGCTTCCTTTCGGTACGCGTGAATTGACATTGGTCTCGTTATCTTAGGTAGTTTTTAGTAATTCCTAAATTCTATCAATGTAGAAAATAGCTGTAGGCTTTGAAGAAACGCTGTATCCATTTTTTTAAGGTGGGATGATTTCTAATGATTTCTCAAACTCTAGGCCGGAGCTGAAGGGCGTGTACTATAATATACTTTTTCTGACTGAAACCACACCAATTTTCATTCTTTGCCTTTCGGGTTGGTAAATGTTACGTATCTTCGAAGTTTTTGATTCTTGGACAAACCGGTTTTCTCACGAATTCACGATGTTTTCCTTCACCGTTTTCAAAACAGTGGTACGCAAAGTAATAAGCCTACCTGGGTTCGAAGCCGCGGTTTACTAGATTCACATAGTTCAATAAATTTGAAATTATATCTATTTCCATTTCAAAAAAAATATCCATCAAAAAAAGATATAATCCCAACAATAATCACGCTTTGAAAGCGTGCCCACAAAAACCCGGCTATCACTACCGTCCGTTGTTTTTGACATCAACACCAATATTTACTTGAATCCAATCTATCAATGTCAATAATGTTGTAATTGGGTCGGACGAAGTAGGTCGGAAAATCGTGAAAAATGTAAAACAGTGCTATTGTAGTGTTCCGTAAATAAAATGTTTATATAACAGGTTTTAGGGTTCAGTACCCAAAGGGTAAAACGGATCCTTATAACTAAGAATCGGCTGTCCGTCCGTCTCTGTATCTCTGTCTGTCCGCCAATCACCAGACTGTATCTCATGAACCGTGATAGCTAGTCAGTCGCTATAACAACTAATACTATAGAAAGAATAAAAAAATATTTGAGTGAGACTCCAATACAACAAACATGATTTTTTGTTATAAATGGTGCGGAACCCTTTTGTGCGGATGAACGACTCGCGCTTGGCCGATTTTTTACGTAGCAGTCGAGTTAGGTTAAAAGATTTTTCTTTAATTAAAACAAGTTCGAAAGCGAAAGAATGAGAAGTCAGAAAAGTTGTCTACTTTGTTTGTTTGTTTTTTAATTTGTTTCTATTTGCAGTAGTTATTTCTATGTTAACTAGGTCATGGATCACAATCTTAAGGTCACTAATCAGTCGATAGTACTTCGACTCCTCCAATGCATAATGTCGTAAGGAAAACAATGCATTTTCCAGGAGAAGCGTTTTTGTAATTATTAATTGTACAAATAATGTGTGATAATCCTATTAACCGATGGCCCGGTCCACACATTGGATCCGACAGTTGAACGTATTTTGTTGTGCGTCCATTCGGGCAAAATAAACATATTTTCTTTCTTTATTTTTTTTTCTTAATTTGCATTATGTAATCATTTTCAGATCACAGTACCAGATGCTAGATGTAATAAAAAACAATAATAGGTATTTAGTTTTACATATAATACGCTTCTTCTTCTTCTTTCTGCCCTTATTTCATATTACTTGGGGTCGGCGCAACACGTTTTTGTCTTCCATTTATAATACCTACACGTTTACTTAAAAATGATGTTACGACTTTTAAAATTAACAACTTAAGACGTGCGATACAGATATTTTTCAGTATGAATGGAGCACTTATTCCTACTCTAACATATTTAAAAACACCAGTAAAATGTTCCTTTAACATCAAAGCAAAATTACGTAGCAAAAGAAACAGAAAATTCTAGCAGAATAAATCTAATCTTAAGCCTATAAGTCTCGCAAGTTTAGCTCTAATTCCTTGACCTTAGCGGATTTATAAAAACGTCTTTTGGTATAAGTGTGACTGATGACTGTGAAGACATTTACGGTTTAATTTCCTAGATATATTATGAGACTATTAATTAGAACTTGCCTTCGTAAAGGAACTAGGTTGTTTGTTAGGGACCGTAGAGATAGCGTTGTGAAAGCTAGGAGTTCCACAGTCCTAGCAGGCATCGACCTTAGTAGGCCCCGTCCATTATGCTGACATTTCTCTGAGGCGCGCGTGAAATACAATGCGCCATAGTCTGTCTAGAGACCCTACCACGACTTAACGCGATCCAGTTTTACGACTTAAGCTGATCTGTTAAAGGGATGGAGCTATATAGGGTGTATAACTATCTCTCTTTCTCACTAGCATACCTGACATTTTAAGACGTTCTGGTAAGGCCCCACCACGAGTTTTAACGCGTTCCATTTTACGACCTAAACTGAACTGTTAAATGATCGAGCTATATGTATAGGATGTTTAGCTCCAGTCCTCTTCCTCGCTCGCACGCCTAACATTTTAACACGTCATGGCCTCTGGAGGCTTGTGAACTACAAATGGTGAACGAGAGATCGCATATTGCGATATGGCCACCGTACAGCAATAACATTGACAAAGTTTGTATCCAGTATACAACAGTAAATACTCATACCGCTTGCTTTATCGAACTGTAAGTATACAAAACGATAAAACCCTGTAATCAATCAAGCCAGCAAACCAACAAACAAATACCACAGAAAATAAACAATAAGAATATTATTTCTACGTAAAGTAGGCAAATCGTGGAGTCGGTTCCGGCCAAACTTCCAAGTTAAATATCAAATATTGAAGAGTTACAAATTAAATTCAAACGACTTCAAAAGTCGTGGGTTACGGAGGGTTAACGAATTTTCCGTTCATCGGAATCATGGATTTGAAAGCGATGAGTAGGTACGAAGAATTTGTTTGTAAGAGATGGGAATTTTCCGATTCAGGAATATTCTCTGTAGCAATAAACAGGAACTTTTCGAAAACTTTGCCGCACACTAGGAATTACTTTTGTATCACGTTTGTGTTCGCAAACATGACAACTCATAGGTATACAATGTGGATATGGCAATATGAGAATAAGGGCCTGTTTCACAATGTCTGAGTAGGCACTACTCACTGAATAAATTCAAAAATGTGACAGAATTTGTATGAAATTATCTGCCAAGTAAGATACTCGAAACTTAATAATAGGTGGTGAAATAGGCCCTAACTGAAATAAATGAAAATAGCGAAAAAAAATCAGCTGTCTTATACATTTTGTCGACTTATGCAAACGTAAATGTAACACCTGAATTTTTTTTTTCGCGTTTCATGGTTGTTCTCATACTAAAAGTTGTTCATAATGATGAGTATTGCCAGTGATTTCATTTATTGTCGTAATTATACAATGTGGATATAACAACCCGACAAGGAACAACTATACGTAGGTCATACAAAATTTATATCTATGTGGGAATCAATGGCACGCAGCGTAGCAGCCGATCTCCCAACCATTGTGCGATCCGTACCGTTAATTACTGCTTTAAATATGGCACCTACTGCAAGACCTGCTGTGTATCTATTTAACAGCGCGGAGAACTCTAATGGCGCGATGCAAGATTTCATAGTTTAGTTCCTACGTGACGCAATAAATATCGCTAAAAATCGGTCTATTCATTCAATTGGATTTACATTCATGGATCGATACAACTCCATAAGCAGATTTAAAGTTGAAATCCTCCTTTTACAAAAAAATACTTGCTTCCTGCACGTCAAATTACAAACAAGACACCAACTACAAAAGAACTTGAAAAACTTCTTCACCACAAACAAATCGTGTACATTATTCCAAGTTCCTTTACAATTACACTGAATAATTAAGAAATAAATCTCGCTAAGTACAAAATCGCATGCACAATTAGCACACCGCATCGTTACGATCTACATTTTTTCTTTTAAGCTTTTAGACAACCATTGCCATAATGTAAGTATATTTTTCAGAAGGATATCTCTTGTCACCGTTAGGCACGGGCTTGCGGACGACGAATAATGGGTAGCTTGCCGTCCTACTGTCCGGGTCGAGCTCGAGTTGTCAACGGCGCGAGTTGTCAAAGGCTTGTCAGCAAACGCGTAGAACGGGAATTTTAGAGAGATACTGTGGCCTTAGAACGCAAAGAGCGACTACAGGAAACTTACGCACACACACACACGCGAACACACACACCCACAGACACTCCTTCTCGCTCCACCCAGAGCGGGAGAAGTTATTCCATAATTTCCCACTTGAACGAAGTAACAATTAAAACCTAACAAGGTTACACTAGTCATATGATTCTTACAAAATCTCAATATTTATTAGCCCATTATTTTTTGTTCTAGAAACTGCAGAAAGCTTCTAAGGTAAGGGCGGTTCTTATAATGCAAGTGTGCGTCCGTCTACAACCATGCATTAACGCAAGTGGTACTTCTGCAGTCTATTTAGCACCCTAACGAAGTTCTTTATCTTCATTAAGGTGCAACGGTTAATCTAAAAGGCTTTTACCTGTACCCGTCAAAGTAGAGAGAATAATAAATATATGTTACGGTTTGGGAACGTCGTCCTTTACCTACGTGTTAGACTGGCCAGTGTTTTAGTGGCTTTTTTTTGTGGGTTGTTTATCTTCGTTAAGTTTTTAAGCTGTTCTGATGTTGGTAACAGAGATACAGGCCTTGTTGGCAGTGTTAGTTTTTTCTTTTATGAATCTTTGCCTTCCCCTTTTTTTTGTTTGGTTGGATTTCCTACCTAATAATCCGTCTTCTAATGACTTCTCTCCTCTTCTCTCGCTTTTGAGCGGAGCAAGAAAGCGTGTCAGACTTTTACTGACTAAAATCCAGAATAGGTTCCTTCTTTGTCTTCGGTCCAGGGCTCCGGGATTTGGAATTATCGTAGGTCCGGTAACAAATCGATGGTCCCTAGGTAAAGTATCGAAAGTGAAAATCGCTACTTTGCAAGAAAGCGATTTAAAGTTAATTTTTTGCATTATTTTGTCACGGGTGATTAAATCTTTATAAAATATAGGTCTCTATCGAGAAACGAAGTTGTATTAAAAAATATCCTTTAAAAAGAGCTCAAAACAGTAATAATAAAAACATGCTATTTTTTTGATTCGATACTTTACGTAGGGACCATCGAAATATTTAAACTCACGTATATACCTAAACACACAGAACCGGAACAAGTAACTGTAAGCTATATCATCATCTACCTAGCCTTTACCCAACTATATTGGAGTCGGCTTCCAGTCAAGCCGGATTTAGCTGAATACCAGTATTTTACGTGGAGCGCTGCTTACCAGACCTCCACAACCCATTAACTGGGGTAGCACGGTACTTCATGACAAGACTGGAGTCAGACTTTACTGGCTTCTGACTATCCATAACGACTGCCAAAGATCTACAAATGACAGCCGCGACCTACGGCTTAACGTGCTATCCGAGACACGGAGGAAACTCGGTATGTTAAGATGGTCATGGTCACCCATCCACAGACCAACCTTGGCAAGCGTTGCTTAACCTTGAAGATTGACCCGTGCGGCTATTATTATCTAGCCACGAGCTCCTCTAACTGTAAGCTATATAACATCCAGCAAAACAGTCAATCGCTTATCTTCTGCTTCAATCATGCTGTCCCAAGTCAGATCATGGCAGAAATTGGTTCGATCACCACATCCGTTGAGCACTAGTTGGAAAGGTATAATTTACAAAATCCTATTCCACATAAACACCAGAAAACGGTACTGTCACGAATTTCGATTTCGATAGTTCTAAATCTAGTTTCATACATAATTAAGCAGCCTTCTGAAATGCCGAAATTCGAACATTATAGCACTACCGCGTTAAGTATTAGGAACATTTTAATCTAACCCCATTTTACTCTTATATTCCTTTTATTTCTGGGTCCCTAGTTGTAAATAAGTAGAGCTATAGGGCAATTTCGGGCAAACAAACCATATATCGATACCTGTATTTCTTTGGTTGACGTAGTCATTCAAAACAAAGGCATATGATTTTTTTGGGTGGGAAATCACATAATGACTTCAGACTTTTACTGACTAAAACCACTCCTAAGATGATCAAACTAAGTCTTTGAGGACTAGTTAGACTAAACGTTGTTTGTTTTTCGTTTGTGACCATAAAGGAGAGCTCAATAATAAACAAGTCATTCAAAATGTTTAGTAATCAAATTAAAATGAACAGAGTTTGCTATGTACATAGCAACTATTTTGTTGCTATGTAGATAGCAAACCAAACAACGGAACATCAATAAAACATTTCATTGAAACGCAAATCAGCAAAATCAACTGGAAATATACGCAAAGCAATATAATAATTTCAACTAAACATTCAAAGTATCGGTAGCTAGAGTAACTACACAACAATCGCGATACTCAACAATATTTACGCATGAGGTCCAATTGAAAATTCCTGCCAATTCCCCCGAGCTGGCCTGGGTCGGGCCCGTGGGCCGTACAGGCCTAACGAGTGTCGAGGCCTCTCTGAGGGCATTTTGAGGCCGTAATTACGCTAATAGCCCTAATAGAGGTATCGTGAACCACCTGAGATGAGACGTCATTTAATATGTACAGGTATTGTGACGTGGGCGCGAGCTTCTTTTTTTGAAGTGATTTTTTTATTTGTGGCCAGTTTCTTGCTTTATCGGTTAACGTCCGAAACCAATAACCTATCGATCTCCAGTTTTGGCATACTGGAGATTGTAAAACAAATTATACAATACAAAAATTATTATGTTTTCTGTTGTTTCATCTGTTTTTCTATCTCCGATATGTGACAAATAGGTTATTGGTTTCGGCTGTTAGAGGATTTGAAAATAGAAACTTTTTTATTGATTGATTTTATTTCTATGCCACAAGGCCACAGCTCTATTCGTGAATAAACTATAAGGTTGAAAAGATTGTACAAACTTGGTTAGTTTCCATTTTAGTCTTACTATACATCCTGCTAGGGCTGCAGGATTGTTCTAAAGACTCTCACCGGTAAGGTGAGACTCTTTTGTGGTAAAGGACTTTCAATTTATTGATTTTTTTATTGTGACACAATTGTGTATACCTATGTAAAAAAGTGTCATAAATATGTATTAATGATACTTTTTTTACCTACGTCATACTGCTTTTAATTTAAATTCATGTGATTTCAATATTTTTAAAACCCCTAACACCTATTTATACTTAAAGAAAAATATGTGACGATATCAAAAATCAAAATACAACCCGTTTCTCACACCCAAATTCCCTCTCCACTTCACATAAAAAAATAAACCCATTCAATCAAACATCGCAAAAACGAGTTTAATGATAACAATAAACTATTAAATTTCAATCCTCGTCCGAAGTGGGGTATATTAATTAGTTTGGCCGGCGATTACACGGAATTAATGGAGTAATCCAATATAAATTTAACGATGGCCCGGACGGATTCTGTGACACAACTGCGAAAGGGTCGCTTGGACCGATTGGACCGATTGTTTCTTTCTGTATTTATTGTTTATTTATTGAGGAGTAGTTACTGTTAGAACTGCTTTTGAAAATACATGTTATAGTAGTCGAAAACATTTTTTTTAAGGTGGAAGCATTCAGTGACTTCTTCCGTCTAGAGTGCGGGAGGGTGTGTCAGATTTTTACTAATTTTAACCCAACCCTTATGTTTGCTTTGTGTTCCAGGACCTAGGATATCCAAAATTCAAAATTAAAAAAAAAATATTTTACATAGGCCTACATGGGCACTTATAAAACGTCAAAAACTAGTGCACGGTTCCAAATTGGTCGTTTCCTATGGAGAAGAACCGGCAAGAAACTCCATGGTTACTCTTTTCAAAAAACTATTGAGTCTACAATACTTTTATCCCTTTTGGAAAGTCTACCTAAGGCCTCAGTAAGGCATCAATCATGCTTGGCCCCTACGGTTTTGCTGACTGATCTCTATAAGACGCGCGTCGAACACTGCGACTCGGGCTCGATCCGGATGGTTACCGGATGGCCGGACGGCGACCTACCCATTACTCTTCGTCCGCAAGCCCATGCCAACAGTGAACAAGACACGTGTAAGAAATAATATGCTATCGCGAGTGATACAAGAGCTTTTAAAAACATCTATCTGGAGTAATACACACTATAAACACCCCAATTAGAAAACTAAGTGAAATTTTACTTGAAAACACTTAAGTTAGGCAGTGTTGTTTTTAAGATAAGAAACCCTACTTAAATTTAAATTTTTGACAGGTTTGTAAGCTAAAGTAGAGTTTAAGAAATACTTAAATTCAAATCCTTAAAAATTCAACGACAACGACTAAAAATACTGACAACATGCAACGTACTAACCTCGCTACTTTAACAAAATACCTTAACATACGCTGAATAATTTCGTTAAAATGTTCAACATGTTTTCTCTACTAAGTCAACTTCACACCGAAGCTTGTTTTCGTATGCTCCTTAGGTATGACACTTTGTATCCCAGTTCATGTCACTCCCAAACTCCCGGGAGCTCCTCCTCAATATTCACGATGCGAAGTAACAAAGAACTCCAACACAAACACACTGAAAAACCAACCTTCGTAGCTGACGTCAAAGTTGGAAGTTGTATGTCTTGTAGTGTTGTCTTTTAAATAGTTGAAGGACACTTACATGTACCGTTCGGATTCTGCCTTTGGTAAGTTCGTGGTCCATTGAGGTTTGATTCGGAACGATTTAAGAGCTTCTTCCTGATTCTTGTTTGGAGTAAAACGTGCTTGAAATTGGAGGTAAGTGTGCGGAAATGAAGATTAACTTACACGTGCTGTGATTTAACTCGAGGAAGACATCGGAAATCGCTTCATATTTAAACTGAGATATTTGAAGTTATGCTTATACCTCTTGAACCGTTATATTTTCGCTCTGAAGTTTGCTGTTTGAAAATTATATTTTAAGATAATGCTATACAAAATTTCCGTTTGTAGGTAATATGAGAGTAGGTATATCAAGGCAATGGTAAAGATACTAACTTGACTCCTATCGAAATTATGGGCTAAGGGGAGTCATAACCTGGTTGGTGAGGGATGAGAGAATTTGATAAATAGTAAATGCACAAGAGCGGACCTTCTGGTGATATTCGGGAGAAGCCTATGCCCAGCAGTGGACGTCTTTCTGATGTAATGTCGATGATGATGATAATGATACTGTAGTCAAAGACTCATACGAAGCTACCAGCTGAACAACGTTACAACTTGTTGAAAGTTGCTATACCTGAGTGCAAAATCAACAATCTCGATACTACAAAATTACAAACCCTTTACATTTTCGTGAAGTTACGAGAGCTATTTTTGGCAGATTTTCTGGGAAATCTGAAGAGATGTGGTATCTTGGAAATTTGTAAACAATACAGGCTTTTCGATGAACTATTGAACTTTGACTTGGAGTACGTTAACATAACCTTTAGTAAGTACTTACGAGTATCTTTGTGATTCTGCTACAACCTTGTAGCGTGCTTAAAATATCTTATTTTAAATTACAACCAATCACACAGCAATATAACCTAGGAGCATTTAAGTTAAAAGCGAATAGGTTACTTCAAAGCATGCGTGTTCTATTGTCATTTCTGGAAGTAACCTCATCATCATCATCATTTCAGCTTAATGACGACCACTAAAATTGGACAAAGGCTTCCCCCAAATATCTCTAAAACGTCCGGTCTATTCGCAAGCGTCTCGTAGAGGAGCTCGTGGCTAGATAATAACAGCCGCACAGGTCGATCTTCAAGGTTAAGCAACGCTTGACTAGGTTGGTCTGTGGATGGGTGACCATCTTAACATAACGAGTTTCCTCCGTGCCTCGGAAAGCACGTTAAGCCGTGGGTCCCGGCTGTCATTTGTAGATCTTTGGCAGTCGTTACGGATAGTCAGAAGCCAGTAAATCTGATTCCAGTCTTGCCATGAAGTACCGTGTTACCCCAGTTAATGGGTTGTGGAGGTTGTGGAGGAGCCGCTCCTCGTAAAATACTGGTATTCAGCTAAATCCGGCTTGACTGGAAGCCGACCCCAATATAGTTGGGAAAAGGCTAGGCAGATGATGATTCGCAAGCGTCTCGCATCTATTGTATCACCGAAACTCTCACCAGATCCTAGGTTCACCTTGTGCGAGGCTTTCCAACGCTCCGTCTGCGTACGCGGTTACCACTCTAGAACCTTTCAGCCCCATCAACCATCTGTTCTACAAGCAATGCAGTAATCTACTCAAGCCAAACCAAAGTAAAAAGGAATGTACTCTTCAAAAGCCATATCTCTCTCCCTCACACCCTAATCTACATTCAATCGAAGTGTTCCGAAGACTGATGAACGTGAAACCACCGTGACCGAACGAGTGAACACTGAACGAAAGAACGAGTGAACGGTGTGAATTGAAACAAATTACGTGGAGGTATGCAAGGGACTTGGAGCATTTGTCTGTTGTGTCGACACTTGTAATGCCTCTCATGTAAAAGAGGTTTTTAATGGCAGGATTTATTGTTGAGATTCCGTATTCCTTTTTTCTCTCTCTTGAGATTTTTTTTTTGGAGAAACTGGCGTGATTGATTCACAAATGGGGACGTTTTATTGTTTCTTAGGGATGTTACGAGTATTAGTAGCTTTCTGGCAATAATAAAGCAATTTAGTCTGATGTGTGTAGGAAGTGAACCTTTCTTTGCATGCACTCTTTCTGACTTTAGGGAAAAGGGTTAAAAGAATTGGAGAATGTTTTTACCTAGCAGTAGAGCCGCAACTGCTGAAATGACTGTGAAACATCCGTAGTCTATTGGAGTAGCCATTGGAGTCCAAAGCAAATGTTGAATCACACTTCCAAGGACCAACTAACTTACCCGGAAAATTCTTACATTACACAACCAATAACAGAAGCCAGCAAGATAAACAGTTAAATACACAACATTTACTGAATACCAACATCAAAGAGTAAATTTATATTTCACTACTAAAAATCTTAAAACTACCCTCCATCTTGGCTTCTATAAATAAATGTAATTACACGCTGTATTTGAGTCGCATTAATGCAATAACGTAGTCGACTTAATAATTCAAAGTTGTCGGAGGCAGGTGAAACGTAGAGCAGACAAGAAGTACAGAAGGCAAGTTACAAAAATAATTATGTAACAAGAACCAGAGGTTTTTGTTGAGGGTGGATGTCGTCAAATGACATTTCCCACCCAGAAGACGCAGCGTTGGAAGGCCTCCCACAAGGTGGACCGACGACCTGACGAGGGTCGCGGGAATCGGGAGACCGGTCGTTGTGTCGACGCTTGGGGGAGGCCTATGTCCAGCAGTGGACGTCTTTTGGCTGAGATGACGATCCGGGGTGGAGCGGGAGACCGTATTAGACTTTTATTTATTTATTAAATGCTTTATGCACATAGAAGTACAGAGGCGGAACCCACCCCGTACCTTTTTTACCTTCGTTTCAGGGTCCCGGATTTTTCTTTCGGAAGCCCACCCATGGCCCCAGAGACTTCGACCCTGCTAGGCCTCTATAATTCGCTGAAATCTCTTTGAGGCGCGCGTGGAACAGTACGCGCCATTGACGACTTGGGCTCGGTCCGGATTATTACCGGACTGCCGGTTGGCAAGCTACATACATCACCCGTACCGTTTCACTGGTTGTCAGAAGCCAACCTTCTCCATGATGTATCTGTATTGTGCTACAACATCAGCAGGAGGGTAAATAAACATTGAGATAGTATTCGCGATTCTATATCCGATATACGAACGTTATGAATTATTTAGCCCATGTGTATGTAGCACATCTCTAGTTTGGGGGTACTGAACGATGTGTTTATTTTCTGCTGTAACTATTGTATATGTATATAAATATTATCTAGATTTTAAGCTTCATTGGTCGTGGTATCATGAAATAAGACACACCAATTTCTTCGTGCATTAAACACCGAATGTCGTCTGAGTGTCTTCGCAAGATTCTACAGTACTTCGGCCACATTGCAAGGAAAGTCGTAGCAACTTCCAGTAAAGTGGATGGGAAAAGGACTGGTTGTTCCGACCAGATCTGCAATGCTCTTGACTCTACGGTATACAATGCTCTTCACGGCGCCAGAGACAGAAACAAATGAATGAATATCTTACGCGTGAAAGTGATGACGATACAGGGAGGTTTCAACCCTCAGCATTGAGGACTACGACACAAAGAGGGAGTAAAACCGACTATATATTTTATGTGATACCAAATTAATAAGAGTCAAACTTTAATTAATCGGTCATTTGTTTTATTTACTAAAGAAAACTATATATTGAAAACATTTTATAAGTACCACCAATGCCTATTTGTTCACACGAAAGAAAACTGTTTGATTGTATGTATACTAATTAATACTTGTTATTCGCAGTCCGAATCGTACCAAAATTAATTAATTATTCGGATTTGGTTAATGACCACGCGTGCGATGTTATATCTCATCAGTAATTATTAGGCGTCTCCCTCGATATCAATTAACAATATCTGCAAATAATTTTAACGATTACCCGTCGAATTTACGTTAATAGAGGTAGTGGATACCGATCAAATATTTACTGAACCCTCCATTTCCCACCGATACAAACAATACGGCAGTATACAAACACCTATAACAGGATATTGTGAAAATAGTATCTAACTTATTTATTCAGTGGCCATAAATCAGATCGACACGTGCACTCGGCGTGGGAGCCAAACACAGAGTGACGTCAACAGGGTGGCGGGGGGACAGTGGAGGGGGCAGAGGAAAAATAACCCAAAAACTTACTTTTTACGCCTAGACATAACGCCGCTCGGGTGAAAAGTTACGTGAAAGCTATGAAAGATGACTCCCGCGTATAATATAAACTACACATGATATATTATTTGTGTGTATGCAGAGACAATTTTCCGGGTTATTTATTGGAATGATGCCGTGTACAGGGACCTTTTGTGCGGCATCTGCAGCTTTATAGGCACAACCCCCGCGGGGTTCTCAATATCAATAACAGAAGCAAACGATGTAAAAGTTGGACGTTGGTCAGTTGAAACTTTGTCACGGACGAGGTTCGCACAGTTTGTCAATAAAAGTTTGAAAGTAATTTTACCTTGGGACTGTCTTGTATTTTTTATATATTGAAGCTAGAGGAGAGTTTTTATTGCATTGACATTTGTAAGTAAAAAACGTTGAGATGAGTCATAAGTAATTTGTTTGTTTTAACATCAAGAGCGCCTCAGTGGCGGACTCAGTGAAAAGGAAACTCTGAGACGGATCGCGAACGAGAACTTCGCCAACTAACGATAACAAACACCCTCACAAATCCACTATAAAACCGCTGGAATTGGTTGAAAAATATGCTACCGCATAAGCCTGAGCTCGGCAACAAAGTAAATCGAGAATTTAACGCGGCCACCACGGGATTAGTCGATGAAAAGTTTCGCAGGGGCCTGCGGTAAAGTTTTCATCTCTTGTTGATGTTGAAAATAAAAAAAATACTGAACTAGAATCCAGGGGTGCACTGGTAAGGGATGGGGGATTAGCAGACAGAGCCGCAGGACGTGCCGCGGTGAATAATCGAGGTCGAGATCCGACGATTAACACTAATACTTTCGGAAGACGGCAATGTATCGTCCGCGAGCAAAACTTCTGAGCTTGTAATGGTTGTGAGGACTATGTTTTAAAACAAGCTAAGTTAACAACCCTGATTTTGAACAAGAATCAGTTGAAATCAAAGCATTTATCGAGCAAGAAGTTATCAAATCAAAGGCAATCAGAGTGAACACAAATGAAACAATAGGAAGCTTAATCGAAAATGAAAACATTCTTGGTAAGATTTCAATATTCAACTATCAAGCACCCGCCAACCAATCCGAGTGGAATGAAGACAAGGCTTTAACAATTGCTAAAGAACTTTACAAAAGAACAGACATCAGAGTAGCTGTCATCGTTAAACACGATCGCTTCGAGTAATGACTGCTTGTGCTTGAAACAGTTCAACAATACTTTGTCGGATATTCAAACTCAACGGAGGGGAATTTGAAAACCAACTGAGAACGGTATGCAAATGTTATCCACGATACGGTGGGTGCAGATATAGTTTCGTTGGTTCAACAATGCAAGGTTTTCACAAAATAATGAATATCCAGACCGTGTCAGTCGAATGGAACAATTACGAGGTTCGTTTGATGTTTGTCCAGTTAAATTTTTATGCAAAAGTGTAACGAAATGCTGTTATTTTATTTCATTTGAAAATTCTGACTGCATCTGCTGATAGATATAAATAAATCATGCTTATTTAAACTATAGTTTATATTGCTCATTGTTGCGATCATAAATCATGTAAAGTCATAACTACTCAATGTGAAACTTAGCACAAATTCTAATCAAAGCGAATATTAAAGACTGGCATTATTTTTAATACTCCAAACTACCCCCAAAAGCTTACAGTTTTCATGAAAACATTGTTGCGAACGAAGTCGCGGGAAAAGTGCTCTTTATTTATTATTACTGTTGAAGCACCGAACAATGCAATGAACAATTTACTATCAGCTCGTACATTCACACTTAATTTACTTCTTACATTTCATTCTCCAATTAATAATTCTCATCTACTACAATTTTAACGAGTATCCGTAGTTATAGGATTTCCGTCCCTAATACATTGGTAATAAAGTGCTACAGATAAGCAAATTGAATAGGACAGTAAGTTAGCAGGACTTCCTCGGTGGGTCTCGAAGAAAATTTGATTTATTCTTGGCAGTGTGTCAAGTGGCATATTCGGTTCGCGAATGCGGAATATTGGAGCGATGATGAAGCTTTATTTGGCGTATATTGAGCGTGCCACGGTTCTCTCTTCATCTTATAGAATATGAGAAAATGTACCTCTTTATGACCTATAAATATATTGGTAGGAGTTATGGGGGCTGCTTTAGTTTCGAGACTACAAAAGCTGGAAAATTTAATATGTTTATTCATGAATCCAGTACTGTATCGTGACCTATTTCATCAACTTTACACATTTCATTAAAACTAAACAAAGTACGCACTAGCAGGCTTGACGTAATATTCAATTCCACACATATTTACCACAATGGCGGTCATTAGACTAATATACTTTGCTCCACAAACAAAAGTAAACCCAGAAAGCGTTAATAATAAAGAACAAATTCATATTATCCAACTTACACGTTCCCGCCATAAAAAGTCCAATAAAACAAAATTAAACCGTGTTGTAATTCGCTATAACCATTTTTTGCGGTTGTACAATATTCCCGACGGGAATCACTGAAGACTGTTCCCACTGTAGTTAATTAAAAGACGTGAAGGACTGCCGGAACACGCTTGCATTCAAATTAGAATAAGAATTATTCAGTAAGATAGTACTTTTGGATAGGTGAGGTCTGTATAACGTAATGTACGAGTACGTATGTGTATAAAAGGAGAAACTGACTGATTGCCATAATTATCAACGCACAGCCGAAACTACTCAGCCTAAGAACGTGAAATTTTGCACAAGGCTTCATGTTATGACGTAGGCTAGTTGTCAATAAAGCAAAAATCATAATGTTAATTTGGGAAGGGGGATAATTTTGTTAGAGCATTTGTTAATGAAAGTTATATGCGGTTTTTATGCGGTTGGAGTTAATTATTTGAAGAAGTATAATGAAGGTGATTTGTTAATTTGGGTTTGATATAGTTTCTAACAAAATTATCCCCCATCCCAAAAGGGGGATAATTTTGTTAGAGCATTTGTTAATGAGAGTAAGTTTTAATTTTTTGTTAGGTAAAAACCGTCCATGAGACCAAACACACAATTTTGGTTATGCTATAGAAAAATATGGCTAAATAAAAAAAAACAGTAAACGCAACAACACTTGTATTATCAATAAATTAATCAATATTATTAACAAGACAGACTAACATGTACAGACACTTGATGATGAAAATGCAAATCCAGTGACAAAAACTAATAATAGAACTACAACACATATTACATATAAGTCATGGTATATAACCCTCACGACATCCTCATAAGGAAAGCTCTATGGGGAATGAGGGAAGCGGTGAGCGAGGTTCCAAGGAGTTATGAATTCAGGACGGCCGTGAAAAATGGCGGGATCCTGAGCGCCTCAATCTCTTATGAGTTTTATGCTAACTTTGTGGGATTTTATGCGGTTGGAGTTAATTATTTGAACAAGGATAATGAAGGTGATTTGTTAATTTGGTTTGATATAGTTTCGGGTGTATCTATGGAAATACAACATGTTTATATTTGACGTAAAAAGAAAGAAAGAACAACACGTTTATTTGGCACACAAATACAAAATGAAGCAATAATTATTTAGAACTACAACCAAGGGTCAAAATAATGGAGTGCCTGAAGATTTTGTATCTCGGACTGCAGTTATTACAGGAGATGAAATTTAAAAGCAAATTATGAAATGTTTGAATAATAAGAAGTAATAAAAGAATTGAATGCAATAGTTAAAGTCGTAATAGTAATAGTAGTCAATAACTATTGGTTGGATTTAAAAAAAATATATTTCTGTTGTATAGCGAATTCATTGAGAAAGATTATAGCTTCTCGTATATAACATCACGCTACGACTAGTGGGATTGGAAGAGCAACTAAAGATGTGGGTAAAACTTAACCTTAATCTTCGCTTCTAGTCCAGCGACTAGAAGCTAGACCTTTTGAATGTGTTTGTGACAATAGAACCAGGTGATATCTTTGCAAAAAAATTGTTAGTTTGAGAAATAAAAGTCTTTAAAATAAGTTCTCTCTTGTGAATAGCAACGCATAGATAATTTTAAAAGATTTTTGTTTGTAGCCAATAAATATAGCTCAAACCTGATACAGGCAATATCTTCGATTTATTTTCATAGTCTCATGGGCCATATAAAGTTTATAGACAAATATCAAACGCAAATAAAGTCATTGGAAAAGTATTACAAGCAATCCAGACTGTCCCCCAAAGGTACATTACCATTAAATGATACTTTCACACAAACATCAAAAACTTATTCCGAAAACATTTTATACACCCGGAGCTTATGCAAAACACCTATAAACGTTAAATATATTACTCGAGAGCAAACGTTGGAAGGCTAAACGTTCCTTCTAATGTATTCGGAAAAGTTATTTTATGAACTGCCTATAAAAATATGACGGGCAAGTCGTAAATGTTAAATTTTCTGATCCTCCATCCTCCCTTATCGATGTAAATCGTATAAAGGACTATTCAGGAAGCGAGCCCACGCTTAAAGCTTAGTTTAATTTTGTGGAACCGTTTTTTGGACCATTAACCCAGCCATGACGGCAACAGCAATGAGTTTTAAATTACTGCATAATACGAAACGTTTAAGTTGTTACTTTATTTAGGCTGCTTATCATAATCTTTTAAAGTGTTCCCGAAACAAAAGGATTAAAAGGGACCCGAAATTTAAATTTCTATTTACAATTGAAAGAGTTCACAAATGAAAAGTTGAGATTCTTTAGAAAGATTATGCTTTCTGTTCATAAAAACAATAAGTCGGCCTTCCGAATTTATAAAAGGATGCGACGGAGCATTTTCTTGAATAAACATTCCTGAATAAAGTTGGCAAGAATTGACAACTGCCATATAAATCGGTGTTTCCAGGGCCGCGAGTGCCCATCTATCCTGGGAAGAAATAAAAAGGAAAAATTTTATGATGGGCTCAATAGTAGAAGAGATTTTATGTGCCTCATGCGGGCCAGTTCGAACCGGTATGAACAGATTCGTTGCTCCGCAAACACTCGTAAATCCCGAACATTGTTCTGATCCGCTCACTATTGTTTCATAAAAAATACAAACGAAATACCTACGGCGTTCTTTGCGGTGGACATAATTTATTTCAATGAAGTGGTCTTATGTGATGTAAACGTGTTTTATGTGTCTGAATCTGGCAGGTTTATTTGTTCTAAGTTAATTGTAGCTTTCAATATACGTTGCTCTCCCTTTGTTTGCCATTACCAAATAGGAGCAGCCCATTGTGTTTGATTTTACTTCCAGACTTATGTATACTTATCCTGAATTTAAGGTTAATGTTGTCAAAACAATTTACGAACTCCGACCTTCGTTGAGGTTGACCAGATTTACGAAAAGAGACAATAGCGTTAAAGCCTAAACGTTTTTATACAAAAGCGTTTTCGAACTGAATTATTGTTAAAATGAGCTCACATAACGTCAATTCGTGTCACTCTGGGCTTTACAAAACAAAGATGCGAATTAATGGCTCTCATTCGGAAAGGTCTATTGTGAAAGCCCGTCCCACGGGTGTACCCTTCCATTTCGTAGAATTGGACGAACACCGAAGCCAATCCAACGTGATCTCTGGCGGTCCCCCGCAAATCATATTGATGAACGCTAACGACGGTAGGAAGTAAGACGTTCGGGAGACCTTTATTTATTGGATGTGTAGCAACAAACGGAATTGATACGTGGCCCGTTTATTAGATTCGTCGCTTTCTTTCTTTACCTTTGACTGAGAGGTTACCATTGTCTTTTGAGGAGGCCGCTCGGTTTGACGCGCACTTACTGTTTCGAGAAATTGGGAATGGGATCTGATAATCGAATATCGTATTATTTCGACTGAAATCCGCGTGCGAACTTATTGCGCGTGAAACATATAAAAAGATAGAGAAAGATTTCTCTATTGTGCACGGAATACGATGTGACGGATTAGATGCGAAAATAAAGGAAATATTGAACACAAAGGGAGTAAGCAACGAATGCTTTCGTACTCATACTAATGCTGTTAGATCGTAAAATAAAAATGCGATAACATAAAAATGAAATGAAGTCAACTTACGAATGCGCCAAAAACACCCGTTTGACATATTTCAACAGTGGTTTTTATGATTTCACATAAAATATTACAATCGCTCGTAAAACGTTAAAATTGTGTTCGATACGTGTATTAGTTCGCTTAGGTATTCGCAAGTTTAGATTGCTATCGATGCTGCCATTGTTTATTACATTTTACTTTTTACTGCATGAAATATCGCTGTCACAAACGACACCTCGTAAAGTGAACAGCCCTATTTTTTATTCATTTTTTTGGAAGTTTGTAATAATACCTAACAAAAAAAAAAACAAATACTGCGTGATAAATTAAGGTACTATACAAAGTATGTTCCAAAAAGAAAAAAATGATCCAATACTGATTTTTTAATTCAATATTTTGTTTCATTACGTAGTGTTATCGCAATAAGGTAATAAGGACCCACGACGCAGTCTCATGTTGGGCGCCAATGTAATATTTGCTCTGCAAACTGCCATGTGGTATATATCTATACAAGCAAACTTACTAATGTATGACAAATCAAACAAGGCTCTATTTGCAGTGATGAGATGGTGGTTTGAAGTTGATGCACCAACTTTGAAAATACATTGAATATAAACAATATTTTACAAAAAGAAAAATGTTGCCCAAAAACAGGTTTTCTATTACACCTGCATTCTTAGTTCTTGTGTTTTCTTACAAGATATCTTCTCAATACGCTAATAAAAGCAAAAGAAAAAGTCCCACGTTGGGCGCCAAAATACATTAGTTCAAACAGTACTAAAAATACTTCAACCAAATTTACTTATGTGCGGCAAATTAAACAAGGTTTCATTTGTAGTGTCGGAGTGATATTACTGTAGGTATATGGCTATAGATAAACATGGAATGTTTGTGAAGTGCATATGGCGGGTAGGTAGATACAATGTTTGAGCGCAACAAAGTAAACCACAGTATGTGCGACCGCTATTCATTAGTATAATTGGCCGTCAAACGCATGCATTACCTGACGGAAGATTATATGAGGTGGCAAAGTACGTATTTCCGATACTATTGAGGCTTGGAAATTGGCGTTAGTCCATTAGTGTTTGTTGGATAAAAGCGACAGTTCAAATTATGTTTAATCTGCCATTTCCACATTCGATTGAAAAACTCAGCCTCTCCTGAGAGCGTCATAGGAAACGTGAACTTTTCCGATGGTACCTTTCTTTTAATGAAAGAAAGTTCACAATCAAATCAATACTTACAGATTACTTTTTATAAACAAAGGAACAATTTCAACTCTCCATAATATTTGCTTAGGTACAAGTAAAAATTTCCTAATCAACAACATGAAACTGCAAACAAACTCAGTGTCAGTCATGTCAGGATTTCAAAAACGAAAAAATGTTTCCATTACTTTAATAAATGGGAGGCCAAAATATTCTTTTGAATTTACGGAATAATAAACAAACGTTTCTTCTGATATCAAAAGCTGAAGCACACGGGTTCTATAGCCTGAAGTCATTCTTAACTTCGCAAAAGTTGTCGACTTTTCTAACTTTCGAAAAAAAATTCTTAACAATTTTGACAGACATCTTTCCCTTTGGGAAAAGCACGGAGGAAAATCTAATTCAATAAAGGCGAAAAATTACAAAGAACATCCATACATAATGGGTAGGTAACAGAACTTTTCAATTTCTTGAAATTTTTCACAATTTAAGTAGATCGTTGGTTTGATTTTTGAATTAGTTACAATATTAATTTACAAGAGTACAGAAATCGTATGATTTGTCCTTTAAACGTTGATGTATACGGGACGAAATCTAAAAGACCTTAATACTATTCGTCTTTTTTATGACTACCATTTTTCATGACTCTAATAAAACATTTGAACGAAGAACTCTAGGTATATTACTGACTCTTAAATAAAAAAATACCTCCAACATTTACATAAGCCTCTCAGATATTCCTGTCTTTTTTTTCAGAATTGATCTATACGTACTCTTTGATACTCTATCACTCATTAAACATACAAACAAAATTCAGTGCCTCTGGGAATTCCAAAACCTTTTAAGTCAGTAATGGATGATCTCTCAAAAACAAAAAAGGAAGTCAAATGGATATACCCAATAGGTAGCTCGATCTAATGGATCCAAAGAGAAACGCCCGAGGGTATGTCTTACATCTAACGCAAATTGATTGGACGGTGACCCAACGACTATTGTTGATATTTTTGGGATTGAAGACTTAGTGGATCGGTCCTTTTGTGCATCGGGTTTATTGAAAAAGAGGCGTGTTTTTTTTTGGATTATACATACATATATATGTGGTATATTTAATAATAGAACTTTATTATATAAGGATATAAGAAGGATTGTTACGCAATCATTAGATGAAGGGATCTCCTCAAGTAGAGGAAAATCTATTGTTGTGTATTTTGCATCATATTTATATTCCAACACACAGCAAAATACCAACAACATAGATAAAAAAAATGGGAATCGAAAAAAACTAATACTCTTTCATTGAAAAGCATTACATTCAGTTCATTTTTAAAGCATCGCTACACACAAAACATTGTATTATTATTTAAATAATGAATTACTTAAAACAGCAAAGCGTTATCCTTCACCATCATAACGCTTCAAAGAGCGTTCTAATTAAAAAACCCTCAAAATAAATACAAAAAATATTTTTTTCCATTTAGAGGGTAGACAGAAAAAATAAAACTCACACACATTATACGTGGTTCTAACTCCTTGAATACAACTACACTGCCATAATTCACCCGGACGAATGTCGAGTGAAAAAAGCACTTTTACACTTTTTTACTCGTGTGTACATGCAGGACTTTTTTCCTTGACTGTACTTAATCACCGTGAGTTCATGGAAATTTTTGTTTAGGTTGTACCGCGAATGGGTGTTCTGCGAAACAACCACGTAATGTCGTATGTATATATTAATTTATTGGTTATGCGTTGTTGGTGTTATAAAACTGGGTGTAAAATAGGAAAAAATGGGACCCTACTGCTAAGTCTCCGTTGTTCATCTGTCTGTCAACAGGCTGTATCTTATGAACCGTGATAGCTGCAAAGCTGAAATTTTCCCATATAATGTATTTCTATTGCCGCTATAACAACAAATAATTAAAACAGAGAATTGTAATTATTAAAGTGGGGCCCCCACAGGCCAATCGTGTTTTTTTTTTTGCTACAGGCGGTACGGAAAACTTCGAACGCGAGTCCAACTCGCGCTTGGCCGGTTTTTATATATTATCACTCGTAATATCTACTTGGAAAATCACTTGGCAAGGAAACAGGTTTTCAAAGTTTGTATAAAAAAACATATGTACTTTAACCCGGGCGAAGCCGCTGGCAGAAGCTAGTTCTAACTATATAAGTAAGAAATCAATTTATTTCCGTCCACAGAAATTGATATTATACACACCTTCCCCAAAAATTAATTCGCCAAAACGCGCTGCGATGATTAAATTTACATTAGCCTTTAAATTAACAAAGCAACCGACAAAGTAAATTGGAGGTAATCTCTAATTTTACCGTAACATTTATAATATTTATGAAACGCTGAGGTAAAAATCAACATCACGCTATATCAATTACGTATAACGTTCATACGAGGAGTATGTATAAGGTTGTATTCGCAAAGGGTTGAGCGAGTTCCCATTTTGAAATTATTCTGAATATAAAAAAATGTTGGAATAGAAAATGTGCAGCAAGAGTATAAAAAAACATGAAGTTTTACTTTTACTCATTTACCTGGTGGCCAAATATAGAAGAGGGACCTCAAGTAAGTTCTGTGGCCAAAATGGACAACCCAAGATAGAGCCACTTAGCGAAGGAAGGTGAGGAGACTCGGCCCCAAATAATGGGACCAGGGAAGGAATAAAGAAGATGTAGTTTTACTCATTTGAATACCTGTACAAAATCTGTAAAGATTAATCACAAATGCATTGTTCTATATGTATGGTTTATCCTGGAGTTATCATATCAAGCTATGAATCAATAAAGAATCTCCAAACTTAAGAAGCAATCCGTAGAGCTTATTGCTCGCAGAGCAGATGGTAGAACGAAAAGGTAATAAAGAGGCAACCGTATACCGGAAGACTCAGTATTAAAACACTCGCACAAGGTGGACCGACGCCTAGGTGAGACTCACGGGAATCATTCGAGACGCACCAAAGCAGTCAATGAAGCGACACTTAAGAGAGACCTATTTTCAGCAGTGACTGAAATGATCACAGTACACTCGTTCTTTTTAACATCTAATCATATTATTGGCAAACTTTATAAAACACTTCTAAATATTACCACAACTTTCGTGTGTTACAAGAACAATTTCGCCTCAGTCAGCGTCTGAACACTCTGAACCGGTTATCGTGAGAACGAGCCTTAGTTGGCGACATGAAAGAAGCTATTGAGATCGATTATGTTTCTTTTATATGTCTCGTTAACTTGCAAGGGAAACGAATAGGAACTATTTGTGTTGTATTACCGTAGGTTCCGTGTTGAGTGGGTAGTTGAAACGAGTAAGGAATTATGTGTGCTATTTTTATTTGTTCGACTATTTTTCACACTATTTGCAGGAATATGCATACACTAGCTGTTGCTGGCGGCTTCGCCCATGTTAAATATATTAGTCCGTCTAATGAAAGCGTGACCTGAGAAAAAGAGGTTATATCCAAAAAAATTGTATGTGGTATTACAAACTAGTAGGAGAATCATGTCTTGACACTTCACAATTTTTTTTATTTCCTACAATTGCGGCTGAATAATGTTGCCAATCAAATTTAAAATAAAACTCCAGGTCACGCTTTCGTTAGACACACTCTAGAAAAATATTCTAAAGGAACATACTATCCGGTATGAAGTTTCATCGGAATCCGTTCAGCCACTGGAGCGTGAAAAAATAACAAACATAAACACTCGAATTTAGTTTCATCACCACTGCTATCAAAACGGTGAATGAAATATCCATGTCCTAAAATCAAAAATTCGAAGACTTTTTACATTTACCATCCTGCACAGGTTTATTTATTTTATTTGTATACCATTATATATTATACAAAATGAAACTTAAAATAGAACGCACAGGTACATACAATGGGTGCCCTACCGCATTCCGCGATCTCTTCCAGGCAACAGCCAGTCAGGTTCCCAAGGTGCCCATTCCCTCTCCTAGAACGGAGGCCTAATAATCTACACTAATATAAGAAAGGGTTAAAGTTGTTTTTTTGTTTGTATGAGGTAATCTGTGGAAGTACTGGTCCGATTGCTAAAAATTTTTCTCCAATAGAAAGCTGCTGTATTCCTGAGTGACATGGGTTATAATTTATGTACGCGGGCGAAGCTGCGTGCTAAAGCTAGTACAACATATAAGGCGGATTATACTACACTATGGAATGCTATAATATGCTGTGCTATAATACCGCTACAAAGCTAAAAAGAATACGGTTTTGACTCTGACAAACACACTATCTTAGAGAGTACATTTTCTTCATAACATCTAGTCTAGCAGTACATGTTGCTATTAGTACTGGTATAATACAGCAGCCCGCAGTTTGCGGGTAGTGTAAACAGTATGTGTTATGCGGGCGGAACACGTGTTTCAGAATCCAGAGATACGCATGTGTTATTACTCGGAGACATTTGGTGTAACATGGATTGTCGGTTAGTGGAATGGCATGATAGGATAGTTTTTTTTGTAAGAAGTTATGTAGTATTTTGGGACGGGGAGGACATCATCAAATACTTTCTTCCTTTTTAGATGGAGTGACAAGGAATGCCAGATTACTAAAACCGACCTGTGTACCGAAGTTATAGGGTCACGGTGACTCTTTCGAACAATTTTTCAGCTCTAGCGAGAAATTATCTTAATATTTGAGAATTGAAATGAAAATATACCTTAATTTGTAAGGTTTTGGATACATAGTCAGATTGTTAACTCTGTTTTTTTTTTTAAACCAGGAATATTATTTAATTTATTTTCTTTTGACATTGCAATCGAGTAATTGTGTGCTGTTTTATTAGGTACCAATAAACTTTTAACCTTTCGGAAGACAAAGATGTGATATAATATTATAACTTAGTAAAACGAGTGTACCTATTTTATCTACGACTCCCGCAGATGATATAACAATAGCGTAACTACGTATTCTTAAATTCTCTTTTAAGCAGCAAAGTCTTACATTAAGTATTAAGTAGAGAACATTTATTAAATCAGAATTACCTAGCTCATTCCTCGCTTCGCTGCCAACATAGCCTCACCATTCCAATTCGACGCAAAAGGCATAAAACTTGATGGCAAGGGTACGAATTAAAATGAATTGATTGAAATAAAACACCGCCCAACAGTCGTTGACTGGAGTGAATTAATGCGTATGAAATATCAAGAATTATTGCCACTGAAACTTGGGGAGTTTCGGAAACGTTCGGCGAAAGTCGGCAACGATCGGAAATTATCGTTCGTGAATATATTTTGTATGGTACGTGTGATTTTCATGTAGTTTTTATTGTGCAAGTTGTTGGTTTGAGCGGTGAATTGTTTGAGTTATAGGTAACGTATGTGTTTTAATAACTTTTCGTTTCAGGATTTTGAACAGTTACTGGTTACTGTACGTACGTTATTACGTCTACATCTTATTATATTCGTCGCAATCCGTGAAAAAAATAAATAAAAAACTGTAAAGGGATTTTTACCACAATTTTCACCCAGCGCAATCTAGTCCTAAATTAAACAAAGCTTGTGCTGTAAGTACAAGACCACTAATAAATATGTTAATATATTTCATATATTTTAAAGATAAATTACACTCAAACACAGAATAAATGATCGTGCTCATCACACAAACATTTGTCATGGTTGGGAACTGAATCCATGACATCCGGCACAGCAGTCAGGGTCACAAAAGTGCTAAATTCAACAAAACACAGATAAAAATTTTCATCCACGCTTTTTTGTTCTTTTCTGCACCATGGCAATCTGTCCTAGAATAATAAGCCACTGGGTTGACCGACTTTCAGTCCGTTTATGTTTTTTATATAATAACTAGCTCCTGCCTGCGCCTTCGCCCGCATGGAAGTAGAAAATAAACAGCCTATATTACTCAGTGAAGATGTAACTTTCTAATGGTAAAAGAATTTTCGAAATCGGTCAAGTAGTTTTTGACTTAACTTAGAACATACAAACAAAGCATCAATTTTTTCCTCTTCATAATATGAATTTAGATGAGAGCGGTCTTTAGCAAACAATTTTTTTTATACTATTGATAGGCTCGCGCTCGACCACTATCTCACCTGGTGGTAAGTGATGATGTGGTCGACGATGGAGCATGCTTGCCTAGAAGTAACCTATTCACTCTTGACTTAAAGACTCCTAGGTTTTAGCTTGTATTGTAGTTGTTGTTTTGTTTTGTAAATTTACAGTATTAAGACACAGATAATCACCACTAAAACACATCTTCCATTAAAATTACAAAACAAAATCTCACAAAAGCAAAAACCAGAACCAGTGCTGTAACATCGAAAGTCCGCGGAGTAACTTGGACGGCCATTCTGACTACCATTCCGTTTATGGCCAGTCGTAATGGCCGAAGCCACTACGAGAAAAAAAATACGTATAGACTTGAAATGTATCGTAATGGTGGAATTGTTTCATTAAAAACGTTATTGGATTTCCGATTGGGTGTTTTTTTTGCTATGAACCCTTTTTGGTTTGCGATTATGTTTTTGAGTACTGCCGAGTTATTGAGATGTGTGGGTTTATGGCTTAATAATATAGGGTTTCATTACAATGGCTACATTGGATATGTTTCTGCGTATGATTCATGGTATTTCGGGGTGTGCGCGTTGGAAATGCACAATTTAATTCTGCTAAGCCCGTTCCGTCATCCGACCGTTGTACGGTATTGCGCCACTAGTACACGTTTAACATTCAATACGTCATTATTTCCTGACAGCTCCAAACTGGGGGGGGTCTTTAAGTCAAGAGTAAAAAGGTTACTCCTAGATAAGCATGCTTTATCATCGGCCACATCATCGCTTACCATCAGGTGAAATAGTGATCAAACGCGACCTTATCAATAATAAAAAAAGAATAAATTGGTTATCCCAATAACTTGTTTTTATTGATTCGTTGCAATGAAGTCCCCCATCGCGTCTTTATATAAAAGCAATAGCTACAGAATGGATTTTTATGAAGTTTTCAGGGTGATTCATGAGAAGCATTTACAATACAGACATATACTGTAGGAAAGGTGAGAATTTCAAATATGTCTAACATCCATGAAAAGCAAGGTAGGTCGCTAGTTCAAACTAAACAACGTAAAATACACACCTAGCAACAAAACGGCTGCTCAAACGTCCCTACACAGTACTTTAAACAACTGAATACCGTATCCGAAACAAAACAAAGCAGGATGGCGATATCCGCGATTTCCCAGCACCGCATTAGTCCGCGTATTGACCGCCGTTCAATTTTATCACCCGCCGTAAACGATCCAGATATCCGAAAAGAAAAATTCAAACGGCCAAAGAGCTGAGATTGTAAAACATATGTTAATTTAATTGAGCACAGGAGAGGAATCCAGTAAAAAATTAACATGACATCCCCATTTTTGTAATCGCAATTTTTAGTTCGTGGAACTTCCGTTTTTTGCCAATTTCGAGAAAAGGGAATTTGCTGTCTGGCCATTTCTGTTTGTCAGGGACCATCGACATCTGTTATGGTAATAAGAAATTAAGCTGAACATTGCCGAAAAGGTGCGAAGTTACCTGAGAAAAAAAAGGCAAAGATATCTTATAACTAATATTATAAAGCAAAACAGTTGTTGATTTTTTATTTGAACGTGTCTTTAAATGTTAGAAAACCCATTTATCGAGGAAACCTATAAGCCACTATGCCGCTATGCTATCTACCGAAACCTCAGGGCACAACTAATAATAGACTTGTAATTTATATGTTGTTGCATTCTGATCAATATAAGTATTGTTTACGCGAATGCTAAATACAAAGTTACACACTTCTGAAACAGGTGTAAATACAGTACACTAAATACAGTAAAGTTGTTTGTATAGTGCTTGTTTAGCTTCTTTTTAGTTGTGGTGACCATCTATTGACTTTTCCCGCTCTGGGCGGAGTGGGAGGGCTAATAATCAAGTCGCTATACTATATAGTTTATATATGCAACAAAGTAACAATCAAGAATAGAATTTTAATCAACTGAGTTAGCCCATTCAAAACAGATTGAATCCTAAGTGACAGCGTGTCAGACTTTTACTAACTAAAACCACACCTGTGTCCTCTGACAAATATTCGACAATTACAGAAAGCAAAGACCTTGACTAGTTTTTTTTATACATCAATGCCTTGAGCGATATAATCTGAACATGTCTAAGCTTTTAACAATTGATGGTAGACAAAAGTAACAATATAATATACCTCAACGTTGTAATAAAAAAAACTCCTTCTCTTTCAGTAGAAACACACATCATCATCATCTACCTAGCCTTTTCCCAACTATGTTGGGGTCGGCTTCCAGTCAAGCCGGATTTAGCTGAATACCAGTATTTTACGAGGAGCGGCTGCCTACCAGACCTCCACAACCCATTAACTGGGGTAACATGGTACTTCATGGCAAAACTGGAGTCAGATTATTCAGTAGGAACATACCTACATGTTTACAATTATTTGAAATATAGTGAAAAGCCGACTACTATTATCAATACCAATGTATTAATACGCCCAGTATTAATAAATATTGATAATAGTATTCTGTCTGTTTTCTCTTCTCTCCATAAAACATGTGAAATTATTTTGTACGTCCATTGTAATTGTCCCATTTAAATGTGCTGACGATCAAAATGGATGGCGTTAGAGCTGACACCATTTTAAAATGTTTGGCGCTAAAATTAAAATAAAGCTACATTAAAAACGGTTCTAATATTACCCCGGTAAGTAACGTGTCCCACTTGTATAACTAAGACACGCATTTGAAAATAATTGTCATTTTGAAGGGAACTGAATGACCTATGAACACATGCCACCATCATTGACACATTTGAGTGAGCATGACCAACTGAACTGCCATGCTCGTTTCTGCCAAACAAATTGTAACCTAATAAATATACTCCATGATACTTCACATTCACAAAATTATAAAAAATCCTTGTAGATTATATATACCCCTATTTTTGCCAAACACAAAAATTAATACATTATTACAAGCTCCTCTAAAATCATCATCACCACAGTCATCCAGCGGGAAGACGTCCACTGCTGGATATAGACCGGTCCTACGGATATATCTCGTATAAAAATAAACAATATTTTATTTGCATACATTCAAACAATTGACTGATTTCAAAATAAAGATTTACTAGTATAATCAAGTCGCTATACTATATACTATATATCTATATGCAACAAAGTAACAGTCAAGAATAGAATTTTAATCAACTGAGTTAGCCCATTCAAAACAGATTGAATCCTAAGTGATAGTGTTCCAGACTTAATTCTGTACTAAGTAAACCAATTTGTATGTTGATTTGGAAATTAAATTGAAACTTAGAGCATATTGTTTTCCCAGCTGCTGATTGTTTGAAACATTTTGAAGGTGACCTTCAGAAATAAATAACCTTGGACTATAGTAATCCTCCCGACTGAATTTTGATCATGGTGGCCAATTTTAATGAAGACTAACCGGTACGTAAAATATATTGCATCTATCTATCAAGTGTATCAAAAGCAAGCATAGGAGTACTAAAAAAAACTAAATGTTTCTATTTCATATAGACTTAAATGGGCAATTATAAAATTTAATAAAGTAGTGTTCGGTCCCAATTATTAGCTACTAATAATTGACACAATATTGCCCAAATAACTACTAAAGACTAACACAGTATTTTGCTATGACTAATACAGTATTGCTGAAATAGCTACTAATGACTAACGCAATATTGTTGAAATTACTACTAATGACTAACACAATATGAAATAACTACTAATGACTAACAGAATATTGCTGAAATAATTACTAATGACTAATAAAATATTGCTGAAATAATTACTAAAGACTAACACAATATTACTGAAATCACTACTAATAACTAACACAGTATTGCTGAAATTACGACTAATGACTAACACAATATTGCTGAAATGACGACTAATGACACATATTGCTGAAATTACTACTAATGAATAACACAATTTAGCTAAAATAATTGCTAATGACTTCCACAACATTGCTGAAATCATTACCAACGACTAACCCAATATTGCTGAAATTGCTGATTTATAAATTACAGACATAGTATTGCTGGAATGACTAATAAAATGGCGAACAGTGACATAAAACAAAATGCGAGTATCAACCATCCAAACGTGCACAAACAACAGTTTAATTTAATCCAAAAGTTTAATATTCCGCTACTAACCATTACAATATTTACACAACAACTTTACAAAACGTTGAGAGGGACAGATAAAAGATAAACAGAATCGACTATTTATACAGACCGTTACTATAAAACTGATAGTAATCGGCATGTAACATAAAACTATACAGCCCAATTGTACAGAGTTGTAGAACTAAATAACACTGGATACGACGTATAATCATCGGAGCTTATTAAGGTGGGCACGCGATTAAATTGTCTGATGAATATTTCTTTTTGTATTTTTTTTTATTTATGACGTTGACCGTGTTCGCTTTTGACCACTGTATTATCTGATGAGAAGCAATGACGTGGTCAACGATGGTACACGCTTGCATAGAAGTACCCTTGAATAGGTTGACTCTTGATTTGAAGACCCTAAAGCTGAAGCTATCACGAAATTCTTTCGCGAAAGATCCGGTACGCAATTCCACTTCTTAGTGTGTCCCTAAAAATGGATGAGTTTAATTTGAATACAGTTTTTTTATTCCTTTTAGAGTATTTAAAATATAATTTAGCTTGTTTTAAAATCATTTTTAATTATTAATTTATTTCTTTAATTGTGTTTTGCTTTAAGATTCCGCAAATAATTGGATTTAGAATAACGGCACTTAACTAATCATGCATTGTCACCTAAACTGAAATTTTACAGATGGGTACTGTAAAATTTTAGCAAGACTAAAACAAACAAACACACATACAAACATTGCTCAATAAACGAAAGCTTCTAAAAAACATTACAGTTTACATGATCAAACCACAAAGGTAATAACAGCTACGTATGTGTGCGTGACTTAGTCAGGACTCTAATCATACGTATAACACAAAAATAACGTACACAACCCTTAACTACAAAACTGAACAGTTTCAACAAAGGCCCGGTATTATTCAATCGAGTCACGTTCCACTAATCTGCGATTGTTACAGATTATTAAACAACCATTGCCCATTCTGTACGGTGGAAAGTAACGAAGCTCCTTGAAAACACGACGTGGATAGCTACAATTAAATGAGTGGGAATACGCATTAGGGATAGTGTATGTTCAGTATGTAGCTTTGAAAATAAAACAGTACCCACTTTTGTTTCAGAATTTTATTTGTATTTTTTAGTTTAGGAGCAATTTGAAGTTACCCCTTTGAACTTACAGCTTTTTCGTTTACCTATAGATACATTTAGGGTTCTGCATCTCAGTTGACAATAATGGAAACCTTATAGAATCACTTTGTTGTCTGTTTGTCAAGACTCCTTTTCTCAAGAAAGTTTGCAGGTATTAAGCAGAAATCGATAGGAAATACGCCACTTAGTTAAGGGATAGGTATGTCCAGCTGTGGACGTCTTTCGGTTGAAATGATGATGATGTTAATTCAGGAACCATCCTATTAATATAGGTAAGTTTTGTACAAAGCTTTCGATGCGCAAATCCGACTCGTGATTGGCTAGTACTTTTTTTACAAGTTGGTATAAGAGTTTGTTTATCACTCTGAATGAATTCTGTTCATCCCCTTTTGTACGTTTGTGTACTGCGTAATGAGGTATTAAAACATTGATACTATGTATTTTAAATCTTGCTTGTTCATATAATCACACTCATATTTTAATTACCTACCTTTATTATGTGACAGTGTCATAAATTGCTATTCAGTTTGGAGTTATTATTTTTAATTACATAACTTGACCGGTAATAGCATATGTTATTATAATGGACGTATTTTTATACAACATATGAATTAATGACTGTTTAGTAATTAATTCATAACTAAGGTCCATATTTTGATGGCTTTAATAACCAAAAGATTTACATTTTTGGGAATGAGATGAGGATAGCCTAAAAAGAAAACATAATGATCTCAATTAGAATATCTCATTAAGTGCACTCTTACTGGTCATCATCATCATCTGCCTAGCCTTTTCCCAACTATATTGGGGTCGGCTTCCAGTCAAGCCGGATTTAGCTGAATACCAGTATTTTACGAGGAGCGGCTGCCTACCAGACCTCCACAACCCATTAACTGGGGTAACACGGTACCTCATGGCAAGACTGGAGTCAGATTTACTGGCTTCTGACTATCCGTAATGACTGCCAAAGATCTCCAAATGACAGCCGGGACCAACGGCTTAACGTGCTTTCCGAGGCACGGAGGAAACTCGTTATGTTAAGATGGTCACCCATCCACAGACCAACCTAGGCAAGCGTTGCTTAACCTTGAAGATCGACCTGTGCGGCTGTTATTATCTAGCCACGAGCTCCTCTGTGCACTCTTACTGGTATTGCAAAAAATATATAATATAACACAAAAAGACCACAAAAAAATATGTTTAGAATAAATTTTGTAGCGATATCTATCACATATGAACTAAACTACGAAATCCTGCACTCCGCGCGATTTGAAAATATACAATGCCCGAAATTGTCTCTCGGGCAGTTGGACAGATCAAACAAAATGCCTGTCTGATCGGAGGATCCTTTCTTTTCATTGGAGTTTTGCGGGGCTTTACACCCTATTCCCCTTACCTCTATGCTAAAAACTCCCCAACGATCTAACTACTAGAAAACTACTTATGAACCACTGAAACATTACTCAACTAAAGGACTATCAACACCTCTGCAGTCGCTGAAAGCATTGCTCACAGACGGAAGCGGAAACGGCTATATACGACCAATTAAAGAGGGTGGCAGAATGGGTTTCGAAATTCGAAATAACTGGAGACAGTTATAGAGTTGTGCAAAAAGTACGGAGTAGAGATAGATCATGTTCTTTGGTTGGTAGTTTGTAACTTTTTTTGAACTTAATTATTATATACTTTACAATACCATGACGAGTGACAGGACAGAATGGAAGAAAAAGCCTCATATAAAATGGCAAAAGGGCAGGAACATGATGATGACTGTACATTTTAGCTCAGCACAGGATAAGGGATGAAAGTGGTAAGCGCCTCAGGCACAGAAAACTGTAGGGCTCAGTGGGGCCGACGCCTACTCGGGCCATGGGTTGACTTCCAAAAAGGGAACCCAGGAACCATTTTACCAATATTTTGAAAGAAAAGACGGCAGTTCGAAAAGGCAATTGGAAGACGTGAAGGAATTGTTTCAAAAGTCGTTTAACGCTTACTGTGTTATTTTTACTAGCAATTTTTACTGCAAATTATTTGATTCACACCAATATTGTGAAGCTTATTTTTTAAAAACGAATGTGTGCTACGTACACATGCAATATCTACAGCTAAGTAGTGAGTATAGCTATAGCTAAGTAGGTACTAAGAGATCATAAAGTCCACTAATAATAATTGTACAGTGTTTAGTTCAAAATAAATCTTCGTAAAAACTACACATCTATTTCATTCAAAAATCAACCTTATCGCTCCGAACACTTACATTAAAATTTTCTACATGTCGCAAAGTCGTTGATGTGGTTGAGTAACAGAATAACGTTGTACAATGAGGGTAGAAGGAAATTGTTTCGTGTAAAATATTGGTATTCACCCACACCTGTGAGAAGGCTGGGACCTTTCTAGAATATTGTGCGTAATAACTAGATGAGGAGGTGTAATCAGCGATGTAACTCAGGAACGTGTGAATTGGCGTATTCTATAGAACTTATTGACAATGGGATTCCTACTTGATATCGAATGACGCTAGCTAGAATAATACTTGGTTTGGTCATCGATGATCAGTCCAGAAATGATTTGAACTTATTTTTTTATAAGTATTCGAAATTTTAATGCATCGAAGTAGACAAATGTTGCACTTTATAAAAATATATAAGAAATAACGGGTGACTTTTAATATGTTGGAAAATTTCAAAAGTATGAAAGTACAGTTTACTCGTGAGTATCAAACATTTTCTCTCTTATTAACATAACTAATTCAAGAACTAACTCTTTAAGTCAAGAGTGAATAGGTTACTTGTAGGAAAGCGTGCTCCATCGTCAACCACATTGTCGTTTTCCATCAAGTGAGATAGTGGTCAGTAACGAGCTTAAGAACAATCTAAAAAAAAAGACTAATCATACATTTCCTCTAGCTACGCGATGCACCGTCGTTGACCTGGGCTTGGTCTTTGTCAGACGGTGAGCTATCCATTGCTTAACGTCCGCAAGCAAGCCCACTGCTACGGTGGCTGGAAATCGCTCTACAGTTACAATACTCCCGCGACCGAATTTCGATCACGGTGGCCAATCTCAACAGAGGTCGGCCAAGTACGCAGAGATATTATAGTGCACAAGTATGTGCGCAAACACAGGTGCACTCTCTGTTCCTTTACTCTCATAGTCTGATAGGACGGCAATCCGACACGACCGAAAAGAGATCAGGCGCAGGACCAACGGCTTGACGTGTAACCGGGTCTATAAGTAGATTAAAAAATATCTAGCTAGACCTAGCATCAATATAAAACCGCAATCGCTTATAAAACAGACCGGCTAGCATTGGTACAGTTCTGCCAGTTTATATTTGTACTGTATTGTTGTCTTTCACCAAACATGTTGTACGAGGCTTGGAGCGGTTTACCTGGTTACAGTGGTTTCTAGCCAAATATGCTCATGTTAGGAATGGGAAAAGTCTATGTACTTGTAATCATACTAATATAAAGGCGGAAGATTGAGTGTGTGTTTGTTACTCCTTGACAGCCGTTTGAATTTAGATGAAACTTGGTACATGAGTAAACCATGTCCTGGTATAGGACATATAATGATTTTTAAACTGAGAGTATTTTTTACCCTGGGATATTTTTTGACTTTCTTCATATCAATGGCAGAATCTAGTTCAATTTTATTTATTTTAGCGGTATACATTTTAAGTCAATTGATTGAATTAAAAGTAATCATCTGTGTTAAAAGCACACTGAAAAAAGTATTGGTCACAATGGACCTTGCACTTTATAGTGTACAAACATATTTAGGTCCAAAATTTAATTGATAATCTTCATTTGAATACGAAGTTCAAATAGTATAATTTAATGGTACAACTCATAAATTTTTGCTGGCCAGTATCCGTCTCAACCATTACAACCTCTTTAGAAATAAACTCAACCAAATCCTCATCATTCAATCCAATACATCTTCTAGTTTTTTTTATTAAGTTTTTCCTTGTTTCAGTTCGCCCTATGACGTAAAGAAAATGGTATATTTTCTTTACTATATAATATTAAACCCAGTACAGCTGTTACTTGATATTAATTTCGTATCACGTATCAACTTATGAATATGTTTTCTACGCCATGTTGCTGCCGTTCAGAGGTATTTGATTTGGATCTAGAAACTAGAAACCTAGATCTTTTGAGAGATGAAAAAGTTATATGTATGCGTGAGAGAATTTATGAAGTACAAAACAAATGATTGTGGGTACTTAACGTTTGAATCCCCAACCGGTCCTATGAGACCGCGCTGTTCTTGTTTTACTATTGTGTCTCGTTTCGCGGGTATCTGAGTAATTAATAAAAGTCGAGATACATGAAAGAATCTTCAACGTGAAGGTACCTACATTTTGACTCAGTAAATCTTTCACACATTGTTCAAAATGATAGAATAAAATGTAATCGTTTTTACGATGTTTATGGCTACATCCTGTAGTTTTATCAACTAAACTGTAAGTTTTTTTTTCTAATGACATTGTATCACGAGCGGTAATAGGCTTAAGCGCATCAAAATGGCTACTAACTTATCGTTTTACGTAATCGCTAACGCAGGCGTTAGAAAGAAATTCGATACGAAACGATTTAGGTTCTTGCGCGGTAACGGTCTTGGCTAGATCTGCAGGTAACTCAGACTCCGGTGAGGAATTTCACTCCTTGGCTATACGCACAAATTAATTGTGTTCCTAAATAAAATAGTCCAGGACGGACAATTTAGTGGTCAGTTTTATGACATCACTGTCGCTAATTTTCCATTTTATTTTGAATAGTCGACAAGAGCAGAGTTGATAAGATCACAAACACTTTTTAGAGCAATTAAATGAATTCAATATTCCAAACTACCTCTCAAAACAAAAAAAGAACCACCAAAAACATCTCCTTCACACAACAAATATTGTACCGCAGCACACGTCCCCGTATAAATACCAGCCGAGTACACTCCTCCACACAAGTTCGCTACCCAAATGTACTCGTTTGTTTACAAAATAAACACAAGCTCTGTGACATCGGTGGGAGGGGTGTACCGCTTACAAATTAGGGTTCTAATTGTCTACTCCGGCATCTATTGAGATGAACCTCTGCGGTGATGTATGGAAGGGTTATGAGACCACATGGGGACTTATCTAGAAGGGCAGATCGGCTCTTTGTGACCGATAGCTTGGGTACGCTTTTTGTTGATGAATAGTGAAAAGGTGGGTAAGTGAAATGGTTAATTACTGACGTAGGTGCGCTGTGGAGCGGGGGTAAGTAGGGTCAATGAAATGAGTAGGTATTTAGATAGCTTAGCAGCCAAAATGTAGGACATCGATCGTGTGAAATCACTTCTATGTAGTTTGTATTGCCGTGAACATTTTTACTGGTAATTAATGTATTTTAACCTATCACATACCCACAAAACGAGACACAATAGTAAAACAATAACAGCGCGGTCTCATAGGACCGGTCGGGGATTCATGAATTAATTATATGATGAATGGCGCCGTATTAATAAGGTCACTCATTGTGATTCACAATATTGACCATGACCACTCTGCCAAGAGTGAACTGACTACTCGTGAACTCTTTACTATGAAGAAGAAAATGTATTTTACCGACTGAAGAAACCGGAAATGCTCAGCAGGACCAATGCCTGCTAGGACCGCAGGGAATTTCTGAAAACCTGTGGTCCTAGAACGTAAAAGGCAACTGAAGGAAGATATGGGTTTACAATAAAAATCGAAGATGCCCTTTCATTCTACCCTAAGGGGGTAAGAAGTCATTGAAACGGCACGGTTGCCGCAGTGGTTGACCGATTGCCGAGGCTGCTACGCTGAGGGTCGCGGTTTCGATTCCCGCACGGAATAAATATTTGTTTTCCTACAGATAGGTATTCCGGGTCTAGGTAGCCACATGTCTTAGGTATATATATTTCTGTGACTTTTTTATGCACCTGCCATTTGCGTCTCCTTAGGTTGACTGATAGAGAATGCCAAAGGCATCAAGTCCAACTTATTACCTTTAGTGCATTATGTTGCATAAACATTAAATAAATAAATAATACGAGGAAACAAAATAGATTAAATCCGCAAATGAAACACATAGCCCACAAAGTAGAACTTAATTACATTAATGGAAGATGCGGCCATCTTTCTCAACATCACTAAGAGCACATTAATTTATTTGTATGACTATAGTTACTCACGGCACTTGCATGAAATATTACTATAATAAACTTACTGGCAGCTCCATATTTTCAAGTTACTGGTCTCATCATGAAAAAATATGATTACTCGTTAAATATAAGTGGCAATATAAAGTTAAAACATTATAGTAGAGTGGTTTAGTATTCATAGTCTAGAGCAAGCGAGGTACCTAGAGAAGCACTCAGTGAAATTGTATGCAAGGAGATCGTTCATCTGAGGGGAGCAGACTTGCGATTTGTCGCACAACTTCTTGTCTTGGAAAGTTGTTTTTTTTTCTGTTGATATTAATAAATTAATTGGATACGCATGGAAGTAGAAACTGCAACATGTAGCAACTTCTCAGCAAGAAATCGCTCAATCACAACTGAGTTGTCAATAGGTACTGAAAAAGTGTTTCAAAAATAAAAGATTCCAACGTAATATTTAGCTACTTTTCTTACTTATACACACAATTGTCTACATAAGAAATGTCTCTGTGTCTAATTTCTTCTTTTCTCAGGTCTGCTGGAAGAAATTTATTTTTGAAATATGCAGTGCCTTTATACAATTATTATAGTATCTTCTTCAATGTGTATGTGTGTATATAAATAATAAAATAAATAAACTCTTTAAAGAGCAAAATTTTTGATGTCGTTTCCACGAATTTTTTAGTCAGACAGAAAGAGTTTATCACTTTGAACACTTTCAATAATCTGAACAAAATAAATTCGGAATATTTGTGAAAATATTAAACCAAACACATCTCGCTCAAATAAATATGCAAAAGCATATAAAAATGGAGCCAGCACTTAACTATATTAAAACTAGACTAGGAATGGAATCGAAAAATTCTGATATATTTTCCAAAATTGCATGCACTTTGTGGAAAATATTTATTGAATTGATAACTTTTCGGTTTATGATAATAGTCGTTATAAAAATATAAAAAACAATAAGCTCTATGTATTTTATTTTTGTGCTGGCATGAAATATGAATGTGGTTCAATTGCAACGGGTAAAACTTTAAATTGGTATTTAGAATACCTAATGTAATATAATATTTGTATAGGACATTTTTTATTCCGGGTGTTAGTTCCCTTGGGAAAATTTTTTGAATATTAGGCGGGCAGCAGCATATAAAAGACTAAACATTTTATTTGCAAAAGATCTCTAGATGTACTGATTAAAAAAACAAAAAACATTAAGTACACCCCTTTTAGGCACTCTTGTAAAAATGCAGAGTGACTAGTATCTGAAAAACGTTGGTACAGTTCCTGAGCAAAGACGCTGTTCTAAAAACTAGATTTTTTACCACAGCTTTTTTTAATAATAAAATACCTGATAGAACAGTAAATCAAATATAAACTACCAAACATTTCAACCAACATTGATGGTTCTAATTATATATTACTCATAAACAGAAAGGAGGCGGTAGTACTTCTAAAATAATTCTTACTCTGAAATAATTATGAAAACAACTGTCTATTCCTGTTACTCTGCATTTGTCTTTGGTGGCTCCACCTCTCATTTCATTCTAATGGACACGGGATTTTAAAATGTAATTTTAAAATTACATTTTTCATTAGACTCAGTTTTTTATTTTTATTAATACTAGTTTGCACCGACTGTCAGCCGTTTGAGTATAAAGGGGTAACAAAACAAAAACCATATACTTACCTACAAAATTTTGCCTTTATAATTTTGTGTGACATATCTATTATCCGTACTATATCTATATTATTAATATTATAAAGCTGAAGACTTTGTTTGAACGCGCTAATCTCGGGAACTACTGACCCGATTTGAAAAATTCTTTCAGTATTAGATAGCCCATTTATCGAGGAAAGCTATAGGCTATATATAATCACGCTAAGACTAAACTAACTCTACACGCGGGCGAAGCCGCTGGTAGAAGCTAGTATTATACATTAGCTTCTGCCAACGGCTTCGTCTATGTGAAAGTAAGTTACTCCATATAAACTTTGGACTCTAGTTTCAGCCTCTGTGCAAAATTTCAGGGTTCTTGGGTTTGGGCTGCGCGTTGATGAGGCAGTGAGTTAGGACTTATCCTTTTATGTATGCAGATATGAGAGTAACTCTGTCTGCCTGTTAAACTTACAAGCTTAAACTATAGAAGTTATTTTGATGGGAACTAAATAAGCTTGAAGTCCGAGCAAAGACATTGAATACTCTTTATCTAGCTACTACTTATTGACCGCAGTATACGACAGTCTCCAGGAGACGTCACGGGCAAAAACAAGTACCTATGTGTATATAAATGTGATATTATCGCGTATTTATTTTATTTGTTTTTCTTGGTGGCTCCCATTTAATTATTGTATAGCCTGGAGTAAGAAAAACGATATATAATTGAGGACACATGGCTATAAGGCTTTTTTAATATATTTCGTGACATTTATGTGGCTGGAAATCTACGAGTATATTAAAATAGAGCTCATTTTCGCGTGCTTACACAGTATATTGCTTTTGTCTAGACAGGCGTAATTAAGGGTAGTAGGTAACGCTGACAGTATTAAGGATTGTGAAAAGATTCTGCTTTTAGGCCTTAATCATGAGCATTAGTTCATATTATTATCATCTTTTAAGCCGAAAGACGTCCATTGTTTGGAATAGGCCTGCCCCAAATATCGACACAACGAACGATCAGACAGATGGTCGATGGGGACGGAAGGTTCTGGAGCGGAGGCTACGTACCGGAAGACGTAGCGATGGAAGGCCTCCCACAAGGTGGACCGACGACCTGGCGAGGGTCGCGGGTATCCGATGGATGCGAGACGCACAGGATCGGTAATTGTGGCGGCGCTTTGGGGAGGCCTATGTTCAGCAGTGGACATCTTTCGGCTGAAATGATGATGAACGATCCTGTGTGTCTCACAAGATCGTTTGTTGTGGCGACACTTGGGGGAGGCCTATGTCCAACAGTGGACGTCATTCGGCTGAGATGATGATTATTAATACGTCCCAGTGTGATAATAATTTTCGAATTTACGATAAAGTCGTGGACAGATAAGTAGTCCATTAAAACTATTAAGACGTTTTTAAATACCCAAAAAAATGTCTGGACACTCAGTTTATTAATAGTAGTTACCCTAAACCTTCCTTACTTTATATACACGAACGAAGTTAGTAACTACACCGAACTAAAATTATCTTCATTAAGAATAAAATACTAGATGTCTTCAAAAAGATTTTGGCACATTTCAGCTGCGATTCAGAATTAAGTTCGTTAGTTTTAATATTCCCCAAAAAGGTTCTTACAAGTTTGGCGAGCATTTAAAGACCTGTCATAAGAGATGACAGAATCTAAGTACTTTTCAGGCTCACTTTGGCCAGCCTTTCGAACGAAGCAAGCTAATCTTTTCAGCACAGTGAACCAGTCTTCCATCTTTCTTTTCTCTTAGTGCAAAGGTTTGCCTCGTCGTTTATACCGCGTACATCGAAGGATTGGAATATTTTGCCTGCTGCGGTCTTTCCGTCCGATTATAATTTGGGTATCTTCAAGACTAGAGTGAATAGGCTCTTAATAAACTAATGCGCCTCACCATTAACGATTGCATCACTGCTTACCATCAGGTGGGATTGCAGTCAAGCACTAGTTTATGGTATATAAAAAAGTGGCGAAACAAGAGAAGAGCACAAACTTTTCGTACATACTCGCACTGAAAATAATCGAGGACCAATTTCGGTTAACCTGTTCTAGTTTAATTCGAGATCAGACTAAGTTAGGAACTAACAGAAGCATGGTTTGGTCGTTCAAGCAATGTTGCGACCAGCTCTGTACTCGTACTTCCCACAAACTCTGTGAAATCGACGGGAACCACAAACTTGTGTGAACTGTGTAAGGACTGTGGTAGACTAGATGTGGCCTTTTTCTTTGGGGGGATATAAAGGAATAGTCGCTTTGCTCTGGAAGGAGCGAGAAGATTATTTACTGAAAGAACACTATGGGTTTTAGTCAAGAAAAGTCTGATATTCCCTCCCACTCTACCCTGAGCAGGAAACATCTTAGCACTAAAAAAAAGATAAAGTAAGTTTCGTTATACGCCTAAGTCCAATGTAAAAAGTCAAGTCTTCTTCATAGGGCGTACTTTGTAGCGTCTATCCTGCCTACCTAACTAATACTAAGTAACAAAAATTTAACAACAATAAAATGTTTATTTTCACTTACTTTATTATCGTATCGCTTCATCCACACACAATCAGCAAATGGACCGATGTTCATATTGTATACTCCACCCGTAATAAATTCGTTCAATAAAATAAATTAAATTCTGATCATCAAAACATGAAAGCCTATAAACAACACTTCTACAATAAACACAATAGGAGCGAATCGATTCAATTCGATTCAAAACAAGAGCCAACGGTCCGCCGATTTTTAATTCGGCGAGCTTCGGCCTAAGCTTTCGGCTCTCGGCCTCGGCTTTTCAACGAATCAATTAATACAGGGGTAATGGAACAGGTTTAAATCGATGACGGCGAACTAGACTCGAGTGTATTTGCATAAACAGATGGAGCGTTCAAGACAATATCGATTTTCTTAACTCGAGAGTTTAATCGAGATTTTATTTCGGAATCTGTCCGTGTTAATTGATTTTTATGGGTGAGTTGAGTTTCGCTTGGAGTGTTGATTGTTTTTTTATTCGCTTTCTTAGATGATTTTTTGGGAAATTGAAGACGTTCAACCGTGGTAGGTTTCGGTTTTAATTTTGTAGGTATATTTGATGGAATAATAATTGAGGTCTAGACTAGAAGTTATAGACTAACACTAGAATTAGTCCTTATATTTTTAGAGCTCTTAAATTTGTAAAATAAACTAAGTAAAATGAAAAGACGTGTCTAATAAAAATAATAATTGTATAATATCATTCCTGTGGACGAGCGGATTCTTTAATTACAGGCATTACTTGCTTAAACGGAGGCTCCAATCACCTATTAATGTAAAACTTTTTTGGTTACAAATAAATATTTTGAGTTTGTATAATTTTAAGATTTGGGAGTCAGACTTTTACCGACTAAAACCCATTCCTTTACGAGTATTCCTTCTTTGCCTTCATCCCAGGGTCCGGGGTTTTCCTTTCAGATAAGATAGATAAAATAGGGTGAGTTATATTTCACACAATCTTTGACATCACAAGAAGGTCAAAACTCTAAGTTGTCCAATCAATACATATTAATAAACTTCCAGGTATCAAACAAGTACGTGAACTTTACTAAATCATGCTATCACAGTATAATACCCGACGAAACTATTCCCGAATATTTAACATTAGCAGAAATACTGAACAAAAGACTTTAAAATCACAAATGTAGATGGGAAGCCCAACTTATTAACACAATAACTGGCAGACGAACTAGTTGGTCTAAAGTATGTATTGCACAGTGAGCCGTAAACTATACGACGCCGGCGTGTAATACCGCGGAAAATGTTGATGATATGAAACTGAGATAGGGTTGGCTCATCATTATCTATCTACCTAGCCTTCTTCCCAACTATATTGGGGTCGCCTTCCAGTCAAGCCGGATTTAGCTGAATACCAGTATTTTACGAGGAGCGGCTGCCTACCAGACCTCCACAACCCATTAACTGGGGTATCACGGTACTTCATGGTAAGACTGGAGTCAGATTTTTTGGCTTCTGACTATTTGTAACTAGTGCCAAAGATCTACAAATGACAGCCGGGATCTACAGCTTAACGGGCTTTGCGAGGTGCGAAGAAAATTTGGTATGTTAAGATGGTCACCCATCCACAGACCAACCTTGGCAAGCGTTGCTTAACTTTGAAGATCGACCCGTGCGTTATTATCTAGCCACGAGCGCCTCTCTCCTTAAAATCACAATTTTAGGTGGGAATATAATATAATACTTATTAACACAATAACTGGCAGACGAACTAGTTGGTCTAAAGTATGTATTACACAGTGAGCCGTAAACTATCCGACGCCGGCGTGTAATACCGCGGAAAATGTTGATGATATGAAACTGAGATAGGGTTGGCTGCCAAGGATTAAATACTAAGAAAGTCATCATCATCATCTACCTAGCCTTTCCCAACTGTATTGGGGTCGGCTTCCAGTCAAGCCGGATTTAGCTGAATACCAGTATTTTACGAGGAGCGGCTGCCTACCAGACCTCCACAACCCATTAACTGAGGTAACACGGTACTTCATGGCAAGACTGGAGTCAGATTTACTGGCTTCTGACTATCCGTAACGACTGCCAAAGATCTACAAATGACAGCCAGATCTACAGCTTAACGGGTTTTGCGAGGTACGAAGGAAACTCGGTATATTAAGATGGTCACCCATCTACAGACCAGCCTTGGCAAGCGTTGCTTAACTTTGAAGATTGACCCGTGCGGCTGTTATTATCTAGCCACGAGCGCCTCTCTCCTTAAAATCAGAAATGTAGGTGGGAATATAGTAAGTATAATACTTATTAACACAATAACTGGCAGACGAACTAGTTGGTCTAAAGTATGTATTACACAGTGAGCCGTAAACTATCCGACGCTGGCGTGTAATACCGCGGAAAATGTTGATGATATGAAACTGAGATAGGGCTGGCTGCCAAGGATTAAATACTAAGAAAGCGTAGAAAAAAAAAAGGAAATATTTTGACGAATAAATATTTATTTATCTACAGCTTGGAGGACTTTACAGCTTAGCATAGCATTAGCCTTATAAAGTCCCACTGCTGGCACTCAGGCTTTCTCTTTGATAGAGGGAATGAGCCGTAACACATCACAGGCGGTGGACTACCCATTTGCTCGCCATGTCATCATCGCCTGTCATGGATCCTGGCTCATGCCAGGATCCATGACAGGTCATGAGACTTTAGAGGTCGGGAGTGCGACTCCCGACACCCATACTAAAAACCCATATGTGTATATCTTGCTATAGGGAGAACTTTTTGGTTAGTGTCCCGTCCATGGGTGAAGAGGGGCAGAGATAAAAACAAAAATAACATGTACCTGACCGTACAAGGTAATTGCATTGTCATAGATGAATGAGTAAAGCCAGATGAAATTCTGAATATAATATATCTAGACGGTCGACATTCTAGACCCGTAGGTACCTAGATGGCAGATAACGTGAAAAATGGGTTAGGGGAGGTACTATATTTAACTTTCGTTTTATTCAACTTCATCTTTGCTAATCTTACCCTTTTTTTGCTTGTTTGGAATAATAAGGTTTTATTTTACCTTTTGAATCATGAATTTTGGTAGAGGAAATCTGCCGGGTGGGAGAAGCAAAGAAATGGTCGATATAGTGACACGCAGAAAAGACTTTCAATACACTAGCTCGAAGACCCACTCTTATCCTTACCGCTTTTAGGCATGCAATTACTCTTTTCCGTACTAGTGCGGAAAAAGCACGCAAGTTATTCTAAATTTTAATTATATAAATTGTATATTTTAGTGTGCGTCCATTTAGGGCGGAATAAATATGTTTTCTTTCTTTCTTTCTTTCTTTCAAGTCTGTGCTTCCCGATAGCTACAACCGGGAGATCTTGAAACCAAGAGTGAATGGATTACTTCTAGGCAACGCGCTCCATTTTCGATTACATCATCGCTTTCCATCACGTAAGCTAGTGGTAAAGCGCAAGCCAAGAACATTGCTGATAACATGTCCAAACTAAATGTGAAGTCTTTAAGTTTGAGTCCTCCGAGGCAAACGACAGAGCTGTCCAGGTGGCTAAATATTGGTCGGATAAAATCTGAGTTGATTTGACACGACAAGAAGAAGAAGAAGTCTTTCATATCACTAAAAGGTGCACTAAATCATGCTAACCTTTCCAACAGTTCACCTAACCCAAAGAAAGCTCACAAAATCAAACGATCAAGTATCAAAACACAGCCCTATCTAGCTCAGACGAAGCCACGCCACAACCCACGCATACAGAAACCTATGGTAATATTATTTAATCGGCTCACCGTCATAACTTACGGTCTAACGTTTAAATTTGTTGAATAAACAACCAAGTATCGAAATATAGGCAAATTGTGGCCGCACGATAAGGATAGTGCTTATATATGGTGTTTTGGTTAAAATTTGTGGTTTGTTTAAGTGGGTTAATTTTAATTGTGTATGATTAGTTGGAAAGGTAGGAAGGTTATTACATAAATAATATCAAACACGGCATATTTGTTTTTAAGACAAAATACTTTTTGTTCACTTGAGGGCGCCACATAAAGTTATGGGACTCGTCTCATAGCGTATGTTCAGCGGACGATTAAGACAGTACTAACGATACCTCATTTGTCGAGTTTCGATATATATGTATAGGAGCTATGAGGGAAGAGATTTAGATAAACACATATATAAAACATAGCCTGTCAAAATCATAACCCTCCTTTGGCTTTGTCAAAGTCGGGTAAAAAATTGAAGAAGACTAGACCAGTAAAAGGTGTCATTTTTTTTTAATGTCTAGCAGAAAATTATCCCAAGCAACATACTCACGGAATAAAAAGCATTAGAACATGGTCTACCCGTGGGTCAATTACATATCTATATCCATTTAGCTGTTTTTTATATCGTACTGTATATAATATATGTATATAATATATATATAATATTATAAATGCGAAAATTTGTTAGGATGGATGTATGTTTGTTACTCTTTCACGCAAAAACGGCTGGACCGATTTGGTTGAAATTTGGTATGTAGTTAGGTTATACCCTGGATTAACATATAGGCATAGGAAAAAAAAAGAAGCGTGATCTTATTTATTCTTCGATTTTGTTGTTGCGGGCGAAGCCGCGGGCGGAAGCTAGTATTACATAAACCAGTGCTTGACTGCAATCCCACCTGATTGTAAGCAGTGTTTAAGCTTGAAGAAGTAATACAGACTCTCAAACTGCTGAGATAGGAGCCTTTTTGGTGTCATCCAGGATTTTCTTTTTTAAATGTTGCGTAGGTATACAGGGTGTAAAAATACCGATCACAAAGCCGATAACTACACATTCTGTACATGTAATTAAGCAAATTTGACCAAAAATTATTGCTGGGAAAAAACATTTTTTTTTAATCTTTGAAAAATAATCAATTAATAATATTTTTTATCAGCTGAGCATTCGGCCGCTCGCGCTTGGTCGTTGAACCGACCGCACGCTTGTGTGTGTGAGGCGCTCGTTGTGTTTAGTTTTCGTTGCATTTTTCTAACTTCAAATGCGTAATTTGTTATGAAAAATTAATAATTTTGATAGTGTTTGTTCAGAAGAAAGTTTACTAATGATACTTGAAATACGATTATGAAAAAAAAAAGAAAAAAATTTGTTGACTTTGACCTTCAATATCTCCAGAACCATTGAATTCCCAGGTATGTCCTAGAAGAAAAAAACTATCCCAGTGATGAGGACTATTTGGGGTTTTCGTTTTCGTTAAGGGTCTTTTTACACCCTTTATTGTATTTTTTTTAATGTTGAGTTAGTAATTCTCTTGGTAGTTTCTAATAAAATATTTTTCCTGTCTTCCAAAATAAACTTATAATACCAAATATTCCAAATAAGCTCAAAAAAGAACACGAAAGGTTGGAAGATTTCTTTAGCAACAAATTGATCCGTCAATGTCACCTCGATCTCACTGAGGGTTAAAATCTATTATTTCTGTTCCCGGATGATCTGTCGTAATGATTGATAACCCGGAAATGCTGGATCTAAATAGGCTTCGTAAATATCCGATGTTGACGCATTCTTGGCAACATTTTTCCGGTGATTAGAACTTATTTATGCGTAGGTACTGAGGATAATATCTGTCAACTGCGCTTTGATATTTGGCCTCGTATTTATTATATTGATAGGCTCTATATATTTATGACTATTATTTATCTTTTCATAGTTGACTATTAACCCCTGTCGTACTACCACATCTCTTTTTTCATCTCTTTTTCTTTCTGCCGTTACACTGACTCTCTTTAGCCCTTTTCTTTCGTCTCTGTAACTCTCTTCTACATCCCCTTTACGACAGCTGTTCTCTTGCTGTATTGAAGAAGAAAATTAAAGAGCACTTCTCAAGCTCCCCCCCCCCCTCTCTTAGAGAGGAGGCTTGAACTAGACTCGGGCCTTCTTTAATAAAAATAATGTGAAAAGTTTTTAATAGACATCATATGATGTCTTTTGGTTGTAGGTCAATAAGCAAACCACTTTGTATGTATCAACGTACAAAGTGGGTTTCTAATTGACCTAAAATATTAAAAGTTGTTGCTATCACATTAGAAAAATAGTTTAATAAAATTTTAATATAGTTAAGTATTTGTGAAAGACCCAAATACAGACAAAATAAATATTGCCATCGTAAACTTCACTTTATTTTGTTAGCTCAGACCCTAATAAATGTGTTTGTTCAGTATATTTTTAAATTTGATTACTTTTACTTTTAACAGGACCTTGGTTGGGGAATCGGTGTTATAGCAATATTATTTTCGGCCAGCGAAACTTTGGAACCCTGAGTCATCCCCTTCGGGAGTGAATAAGTATTAGGAATTCCTCTGTTGGTACTCGCCTACATCATAAATGGAAACCTAGTGCAAAATTTCACACTCCTAGTCCTTCACAATCCTTTTCTAAAAAAAAGAAATAACCCTACATAGGTGCCATTTCAAAACCGTAGCCTGATTAAACGCTCCACCCACAGTCGAAGTTATTTGATAATATCCCGACCGAAAAATAGGAGCCTATCACAAAAATTTTTGTTCTATCCACACACTTTTACGAACCTAATACGAGTAGCCGAATAAATACTAGGCTTTTTCCATTAGCTTTGTATCTAAAATCTCGTATTGCTGTCATTTTCTGACGGCCATTTGAACCGTCATTCCACTGGCGAACTTTGTACGCTGCCACCGTGATTTGTCCTTTGTTTGTTGGACAAAAACAGAAAATGGCCGCCTTCCCGTGGCCAACATGCTATTTGACTAGGCTCAAATGTTTTTTGAGCAATTATTGTATGTAGTGCTGTGTGTTTTAGAAAGTAGTGTGTATTTTGTTTGGTTGGTGTTCAATGTGGATTTGGAACAGAAAAAAATAATCCTTGTTGTTTTAAAGATAATAAATCAGTATGTGGTATTACAAACTAGTAAGAGAATCATGTCTTGATACCTCACATTTTTTTTCCTACATTTGCGGCTGAATAATGTTGCCAATTAATTTTTTTTTAAATCTCCATTTCGCGCATTCATTAGACGCACTCTAGTATTCTACGCGCAAACTCAGGGATGTCAGCAAACCGTGGGGGCCGAATAGGGCCGAAGCCTACTGGAGCAAAAGGAAACCCGGGGTCTTTTAAAGCAAAGCAAAAAAGAAACATAGGAATGGAATTTAGACAGTAAAAGTCTGACACGGCCTCCCACTCCGCCTTCGAGCAGGAGAAGTCATTGCATGATTTCCCACTTTAAAAAAAACTTTATAAAAGCTAATAGAAAACTATATTCAGCAGAAAACGTTAATAGACTCTAGTGTCACCACATGTCACAACCGCCCCCCCCCCCGCTCTCGCCAACATTCCAACCGAACCCGTGACGCGCCGATGTTAACCCGTAATCCGTCGCGCCGCAGACACTACCTACATTCTTTCTTATAAATTGATACGTCAAGCGTGGGGCACAATCGACCCCCAGGAACATCTATCAAGCCGTAGGGCTAATGATTGATGAGATTCACTGACCGCTTACGGGTCCGTCGAACCCCGTATATATTCGGCATTGATTTGTGATTTTTGCTGGGTGCGAGAAAATTGTGGATCATTTTCGGGGAAATTACTCCTCTGATGTATATGACGCGGCAGAATGCGTGACCCTGAATCTTGGTGAGGTTGACCCTTTAGCTTATTAGGACATGGTTGTTTGAGCAAATCACCTTGATATAGCGATATCAAATGCTATGCTTTCTATTGTCTTGAATGCGATTCACTCGACTCTTGTTGCCCTCTGCTGCAATCTATACTAATATAATAAAGAGGTAAAGTTTGTTTGTTTTGTTTGTATGAGAGATTACCTCATATAAACAAGTGAAAGTACTGGTCTGATTGCTAAAAAATTTACAGCAATAGAAAGCTGCTGTATTCCTGAGTGACATAAGCTATATTTTATGTAGGTACGCGGGCGAAGCTGCGGGCTAAAGCTAGTTTTTTATATAGCCATCTCAAACCCTATGCTTTTTATTATTTTGAATGCCTCTTGTTGCTTTTTGCTGCAAACTATTGATAAGTAGACTACGAGTTAATTTCGAATATTAATTACAGCTGCTCTATTGATGACAATGTACATATTAGCATTACGTTTTAAATACATTTTCATACACGTCTGTTTGATATTTTCACTGCAGACATGCCTTGCTATTTGTTTTTTTTTTGGTGAGATATCTTCTAATAACTTCTCCCTCTCTTGGGCGGAGCGGGAGAAAATGTCAGACTTTTACTGACTACAATCCAAACCCTATGTTTCTTCTTTGCCTTGCGTTCCAGGACCCTGGGCTTTCCTTTAAGAAGCGAACCCATACGCTACGCTACACTACGGATACGCTATTTGACGTAAAGTTACAGTACACGCTTTAACTTTCACAGAAAACTTGGTCATTGTCACTTTCAAGTGAAGACGAGAATATTATTCTGTAAATTAAGCCATTATTTTCAGCTAAAATAACAGTGAAAAGGCGACCAAGCAGGAAGGAGGTTCAGCAAGCTAATATTTATCATAGGACACTTGTTGAAGGCTGCCGTATTTAGTTTTGTGAAAGGACAAACTGCTTCCTTGTGGCTGAAAAAGTTTGTCGCTAGCTGTAGCAAGGAATATTGCAATAGTTGCCTAAACAGTTCTCTTTTTTTCAAAGTTGAACTAATTCGAATTTTTCACTTTAATTTCAAGAGTACCTATTTTTAATATTTTTTTACTAAATTTTATTACTTAAAAAAAGTAAATATCTTTTCAATGTGTTTTTTATTGTTAAAAACTAGTGCTTGACTGCGATCCCACCTGATGGTAAGCAGTGATTCAATCGTCGATGCTTTACTGAATGTCACCACATGGTATACACCGTGTATAAACCGTTAAGGAGTGGAATTCCTTACCAGAGCCTGTGTTACCTGATAGCTAACCGCTGTCTGTGTAACCTGAGGGTCTTTGAGACAAGAGTGACCAGGTTACTTCTAGACAAGTGTGTTCCATTGTTAACCACATTGTTGCTTGCAATCAGGTAAGATAGTGGTCAAGTGCGAGCAAAAATACTGTTTTTCATATTTTGCAATTATTTTGACTTTTTTCATTGCTTAATTAAAGTAGTTAAATAGTCTATAGAATAGTTTAGTTTTAGTTTTCTAAAGACTACACAAAAAATCGTAGAAAACAATAACTGAAGTTTAATTCAAAGATTAAAAAAGAGATGGAATATATTAGAAGTGATGTAATAAAGCCTTTAAAAAGGAGGATTGACGTCATAATACCCTCGGCCAGCCTAAAAATCGAAAGGAATAATAAATCTTCTAATAATCTGCGACAAATTGGAAACTTAATCCGTGTTTTAGAGCAAAATCCGAATGTCTCGACCTAATTTATATTTTAAAGCGAAACGAGTCGAGAATTACACGACGCTGTAGATATAGGCCAACCGAGAAATTACGCTTAAATGAAATGCAAATTATACAAATTTATTATTATCCTGCGGTCAGAAAAAATGGAAAATGCTCGAGAGAGAAATACAGGAAGTGATTAATACGACGCTCTCCAAGATTTGGAGGGTATGCAAAAAAACTTAATAACTTATAAGTTATTATACTTTGCGAGGGTATAATTATACTTAGAAATTGTTAAGGGGAAGAAATACTATAGGAGACAAAAAATTAGGTGAACATTTTTGAGTTCGATTTTTACGCAATTATAATTATTGGCAGATAGTGGACCTGTTAATATAAAGTGGGACAGGAAGCTTAAAAAAAATGAACAACTATTTGAGTACTAACGAATTCCACAATAACATGATAAACTACATTTATTTGGCGAATCCATACAATAATTTATTTCTAAAATAAAAAATCTGAAAGCACTTTTTTTCGTTACGCTTTTATGGTTAGATTCCTCAACCGATTTTTATGGAATTCAGTACAAAGTATACTAGAACCCCAAGGAAAGACATAGGCTACTTTTTATCAGGCTTCGAATTCAACTTCCTACCAATTTAAACAGCACTTTTACACGTAAGATAAACCTACACATAATTTTTCCCGTATCGTACCTAGACACCCGTGTGATTTTAGTGACGTCATCCAAATTCGTGAGATATGTCTGTCTATGTAGGTATGTTAGACACATGCGTTTGTCAGCCATGTATCCTATTCTCTTTGTACAGCTTCCAGTCAAACTAGATGTGGCCGAGCGTCATTCACAGAAGCAAACGATCCTGCTTTACCTAGAACTGATATATACAGGTCAATAACTGCGCTATGGTCTCTAAAAGCGTTTTGTTGATGAGATGATTGAGTGAGACAGTGATATCTGAGAGGTACAATGTTAGAGTGAGAAGGAAATATTGAAGGTGTTTGTGTTGAGAGCTTTCGCAGATGACACGTTTATATTGATGTGTCCTGTTAATTAAGGGAAATATTATTATTGTTAATGATGAAAATTCGGTATTTAATTGTCAAGATTATGATGTTTTTGTATCTAAAGGTAGGTTAATAAAGCTTTCAATGAAAAACCATTTTCCATAGCAAAGTTTTATCGCGCGGTGTACAACTCATCAACACCGTTCAAAAGGGTAATAGGCTCCGGCTTTACCATGGGGCCAGCTTCATGATATCATATTAATGGATCGTCATCCAAATTACACCGGTATAACTCAGCTTATGACAGGTTTGCGGTTTCTTTTTAAGGTGAGAAACCATCCAATGACTTCTCTCGCTCTAGACTCACGTGGACTAAAACCACACCTGTACCTTTCAGTTACCTTTTGCATTTTAAAACCACGGCTTTTTTGAGAAAATACCCTTGTCCAAATTTGTATTTTTATGTTACAAGAAGATTAAATAAATAAATAAACGTCAGAAACTTCTTTTTTGCGAAAATCCTAGCGTCCACATTTGTATGTTTGTGTTGCATGAAGATTAAATAAAAAACCTCAGCTAAAGATAATAATAATAAATATAACAAGTAAATAATACAAGATTACCATGGCTCCCTCATTTGACTTAATAAGTGAAGCGCCTTGGCTTACTGCCAAGAAGATACCGAGCGGGTCACATAATTTTCAAACGTTATGTAATTGTTGTCGCAACATAAACTTATCCTAAGACATATATTGTGGACAAACATCTGTATGAAATGGTATCCAAGTTCTACAATATTGTATTAATATTAATGCTTCTTGTGCAAGTTTGGGAGACAAAAGAAGATAGACACACGTTTTAGAGTATTATGGTTGGGTGAACAGTCTGCCCTTGGAATCATAAATGTATTGTCACCGGAACGCAACGAGTATACCAAGTTTCAGTTTGATAAGACAAGAGGAAGTTGTCTAGAATTAGCTTGCAAGATTTGAACCTTAAAATTCTATAATTCACATGTAAAATAGAATAAAATTCTGATTAAACGCTCAAAAAACGCCAGCTTTGTTCAGGGTTTAAGTGTAGACAAATCCCAAAAAAAACATAGTTTGGTCTCAAAAAAAAGGCTGAGTCATCAGCATACTTTTAGATCTGATATCTGATCCTATTACAAAAAATCACCTACCTCTTACAACTTTTTCAGACTTTGCATTAAATGATAAGATTATTTTACAATAAATACCTACGTAAGTAGCTTGATATCTACTCTCTCGATTTCTTATTAAGAGGAGCAATAGAAAAATATTTCCACACATTTACACACGCAAACACACACACAGACACGCTCACACAAAATAACATGTGCTTGTACGTGTGAGTTTTTCACTTTTTTTTCTACATTTTCATCTTGACTCACCAAAATTCAGATTTCGCTTCAAGCTAAACATTATGTTACTTTATGATTTAAAACTCGAGAGTCGGAGCGTAGGATACCTCGTTTAGCCGTACGATCAAGCTAATGAGTTCTTCGTCATAGTTCCACAGATTCTACTTACTCAACTACTTATGTTAGGAGTTCTAGATTATCCAAACCGTTTGCCATTCATCGATGGGACAAGTTTATAAGGGCCTTACTGGTCAACCGTTAACCTGAGCATGGTTTAAAAGTTTACAGTTACATCTCAGGAGCTCGTGGCTAGATAATAACAGTCGCACAGGTCGATCTTTAAGGTTAAGCAACGCTTGCCTAGGTTGGTTTGTGGATGGGTGACCATCTTAACATAACGAGTTTCCTCCGTACCTCGGAAAGCACGTTAAGCCGTAGGTAACGGCTGTCATTCGTAGATCTTTGGCAGTCGTTACGGATATTTAGAAGCCAGTAAATCTGACTCCAGTCTTGCCATGAAGTACCGTGTTACCCCAGTTAAGGGGTTGTGGAGGTCTGGTAGGCAGCCGCTCCTCGTAAAATATTGGTATTCAGCTAAATCCGGCTTGACTAGAAGCCGACCCCAATATAGTTGGGAAAAGACTAGGCAGATGACGATGAGGTACATCTAATGCAATCGAATGCAATGTTGGTTGGTTTGGTTGTTGGTTGTTGGTAGAAAATGCCTTGAGGCATTAAGTCCACCTATGTAGCGCCAGTGTACATGAAGTTTAAATAAATGTTTGATAAAGAGGGAACGTGAAAAAGAAGAAATATCATCTGAAAGCTCTGTTGTCATCCGGTTATTCCTGAAATTCATCAAATCTTTCACAAAACTCATTCCTAGAAAAGAAAAGTTTTTAGAAAAAAGCTTCGATACTCAGAATCGAACTCAATGTGGCAGGTTTCTTTCTAGGTATGTATTTTTTATGTATGTGTACCAAAGGAAAGCCGAAAGTAACGCAAATTAGCAGCTTATTTTTATAAAAAATAGTACCCCCCACTACGTGTTTTTGTTGTGGTGGTGGTACGTCTTTATACACCCTCTGCATTAACGATTGAATGACTGCTTACTATCAGGTAAAATCGTAGTCAAGCACTTGATCTATATTATTTAAAACAAATATTACAGATAAACAACTTTACTTTTCAATTCAGTACAAAAAACGCATTTCATCGTCCCAGAACAGAAGTCTGTACCGTTCTTAATGAAATTTCAGGCACTTACGTTCTTCTGTAGCCGGAGAAAGAAAATTGAACCGCAAGCGTACACAGTAAAACGTAAACTACCCTCACTTTTGTACCCCACGGACGCGTAACGTCATCTCGTAAGGAACGAAACAATATGGTATGCCTGCCCAAACTTAATCCGACCAGCGTCAGCATAAAGTTAAATTATCTCGGAATTACTTTCACGATATATGCCTTTACATAACAACATGTATAACAGGAGGTAAATAAATGGTAGCAAATGGCAGCCTGGGGTTATCGTGTTCCTTAGTGGGGTAATAGGTCTTTATAACGGTAGAGCAGATTTTTTGGTGTACATCGTTGGAAAGATAAGTGAACCAAAATCTGGAATTTAAAATGTACGTATTGTTCCCCGCGCCTGTGATTAGGTACGGATCCACTCCCGTGGGTTGTAACGTAATTGATGTAAGCTGATTATTTTTTTTTTGTGTACAATAATAGGTCTAAGAATAGATCGTAGGCTATTTTATAAGCTCCTACCCGCATCTACCACTTTTTTCTATAACAATTTATGTGGCAGAACAACATTTGCCCAGTCACCGATAATAGAGTATTTTAGAAATATATATATGGTTATGCAAATATCAAAAATTCCTCTATTATCAGAAATTCTCTGCACAAATAATTAATCACGAAAAAACAAAAATTACATATTACACATTGAACTGGAAAATTACCGCATTAATTAAAACAGTACATATGTGCAGTCAACAATGAAACAAAGCATTACTATCAGAAGTAAATACCTGTCCTACAGTACTAAACAGTCAACTATTTAATGTATTGTGTCAATAATAGGCAATGACAAACAAACAATAGCGAAATGCAATAATAGATTCATAGAGCGACCGCATGCCGATTTATATTGTTAGTTATAATTATATATTATAGATTATAATTACCTGATTCATTGTATATTGGTTCTATTCAATTTTATGGCAATTTTGCTTGTGATAAATATCTACTATTCACTATTCACGCACCTCAAAGAGATGTTAGCAAAACCATAGGGCCACAAGCCAAGCAAGGTCGATGCCTGTTAGGTTAGGTCAGGTTTTCTTTGCAGAAATTGCTCATGGCGAGCAATTTCTGCAAAGAAAACCTGTGGTCTTAAACGCAAAGTGTAGCTGAAGGACATAGGTATGGTTTTAGCCAGAAAAAGTCTGAGTCGCCCTGAAATATTCCCCGTTTAATCCATAGAGGCTCATCGTCCCTACGGATTGATCGACATCCCGGATAGCGAAGGACCGTTCCATTGCCCGATGCATGACGCAAGGAAGGTGCGAAGAGTTGTATCTATTTTATACAACTCTAACATCCTTATGAGTCGAGTGGAAGAGAGTTTTGTAGTCGCTCCACCTTATTTATTTAATACTTAATGCACATAAGCCTTTGTACCAAAAGGCGGACTTAATGCCTTAGGCATTTTCTACCAGTCGACCATTGGGCAATGCAAAGAATATTAGTGGTAGGTGCAATAAAAGAGAGAAAGAAAAAAATAATATTGAAAAGATGCCAAATGAATCCAGATACATCACAATATAACCTTAGAGTGGGAGAAGCAAGATGATGTTCTAACTTAAAAAACCTTCTCCTGCTTGGTTCATTCTAACGCTTTATTTTCTAACAGATGGCTACTCTCAACACAATTACACTAACAAACTTACAACACCACAATAATCTAAAGCATAAGGCACACGTGCGAAACTCTTCTTCATACGCTTAACATAACTCGTGACAAAAACTTATTCCCTAACAATATTAGTACTAAGTGACCGGAGACTTCTTGCTCCTAACCTATTTACTTTCGCAGCTACCTCAAATTATTGGACGACGGCGACGTCAACGGTAATCTAATAACGGTAAGTGTAGTCTAGGCTTTATAACATATGACCTGAATCTGGCTGGTACAGGTACGGTGTAGAAATAAGTATTTTTTTGCGGTGAAAATATAAGTCTAGTAATATTTTTTTAAGAGGTTTTTTGCTGCTACATTTAGTTTGGAGAGTTCCTTTTGTAGTTTTTACACATCATATTTTTCAGGAGTATTTTTTGTGTAGGTAAATAGAGTCGTAAGTAATGGTTACTTAGAAGTAAAGGTACATTATTACCAGAAAGTACTTTCTGTGGAATATTTCTAATGGTTGATAAATAAGTAATGACATAAAATAACTTGCTAGTATCGTTTATACATTAATTAAATTACTTTCTCGTAGTTGATGGCCCTGTGGTAACCCAGACAGGTCTTTTACTTTGTATTATTAATTTTATTACCACTGGATCTCAAACCGGCGAAAGAAAACATCGTGAGGAAACCGGCCTGTCCTAGAACCAAAAAAGTTCTAAGACATTATCCAAAACTCATATTAGTGTGACTGAAACATCATGCGCTGTCTAACAAAACTAAGGGGACAGGTGGTGGTGACATCATGCTACAATTCTACATGCTATTGTAGCATGATGTCACCAAAACTGTAGGAACCCAGTATGCTCGAAGCCTACTACTGGGGCTATGGGTTGTGCAAAAGACAACCCCAGGGCCTTAGACCGAAAGAAGAAACAGGGGTCGATTTTAGTCAGTAAAACTCTGGCATGCCTTCCCGTTTCTTGCCCTTCGCCCAAGAGCGGGGGAAGTTTGAATTACAGACTTCCCAGCTATAAAAACAGCATCTACTAAGTTTCTTCTCCACCGAGAGAAGGTGTGTAATAAAACCGAAAACTCACGCAAACCATCCCACTTCTGATATAAGCCTCTGGGGGGAACATGTGGTATTCCTAAAGGTTGACACCGAGTCCCCCCCAGAACGAAGGCAACGAAGGAACGGGGTAGGGATTTAGTCAGCAAGAGTCTGACACGCCCTCCCGCTCCGCCCAAGAGCGGGGGAAGTCATTCTGATGATTCCCCTACCATAAAAAAAAAGTCATCATTCCCAATAAAGCATTCCAAACTGCATATTGTTATCAAAATTACTCGTTATTGCTCCACTCGGCATAAATCACGCGCGAGATTAGGAAAAATACCGTTATCAGTGTGTCTTGGCCTTATTGCCCGTGAAGAAATATTGCCTTCGCCTTAAGTACTTCCGTTTAGCGCTGTGTGTCATAATTTGAACGTATTTGTGTGTTGTATACCGTGCGGTTGGCGTCAGTAGAGTCAGCGTAAAATGACGTGAGTATACTGGAGAGTGGGAATTAAGTTGTTATGGTTTGTAAGGTTTTGTTTGTCAAGTTATGTTTATATTTTGATGTGGAATAAAGCGTATCCTATCAATCGTATAGGTAATGTAATATAGAGTTGGTACTCTAGACACCTACCTGTTCTAGGGTCGCAGGTATAAATAATGATACGATAAAACCTGCCTCGTTTGTGTTAAAACCACACTAAAATCTATTACGTGGTTTTTACTTGTCTTACATAAGTAAGTTGGTACTTACAGTTCTAAAAGGTAGTTGTATTAAAAAAAAATGTGTTTACTATCTTAAATCTACATAATTAAGTTGTCGAAGCTTCCCAGAAAATAATCCGAAGATACTTGTGATGGGATAAACCTCGCTCTTCCTCGATGAATTAACAATTGTTTTATTGTGCTAATTAGGTATAAGTTACACATTTATTTATAATACAACTACCTTTAAGAACAGAAAGTACCTACTTATGTATTGAGACCATGACCCTTAAATTAGAATTCCTATACTCCGTTTACTGTAAGATTAGAAATTTAAAGAAACATGTTTTACCGTCCGTTCAACCGATTTTGACTTACATTGCATTGATGACATGACAAATGATGACCGCAGAAAAAGTTGGTATTGTAACCACTTTTTTTGCTTTTAATGACATCCTTATGTCTACGGAATGGAAGTCAAAATCGGTTGAACGGACAGTAACACAAGTTTCTTTTGTTTTCTAATCTTAAAGTAAATAGAGTATAGAGGCATTTTCTTTTGTCCCTCAAAATCAGAATCCTAAGTTACATAGCAGTTTTTTATTATCATTATTTTTATAAGTTTTCGTTTGAAAACTATCTCGCTTGCTTTAATCTGACCTGAGTTAATTTTGAAAACAAAAAACTCACTAACGGTTACGGTCATACCACGAAAAAATTTTCAACTTTATCTGCTGTCCGTACTTACCCGGTATTTGAAGGGAACCGGGTGTTTTTTGGTGTTAGACGAAATCAGAGCCCCGCTGTATGTTCCCGACTTTATTACGCGTACGTGTCATCGGCTGCGCTAATCTTGATACGAATATATTACTAAAATCTGGGCTCCAGTAAGAGTTACGATGGGCTTATATAGGCAAATATTGCGAGAAATAAAATATCCTTAGTGGTATTATAAATGTGAAAAGAACTCTTTTTTACCATGATCTCATCCAGACGGGGGATGTGATGAAATCATCATGTTCCTTCTCTGGGTGAAGCGAGAGGGATTGTCAAACTTTTTCTGACTAGAACCAACAGTGATCCTTTAGTGGGTCCATGACAACTCTTTCCAACAAATACAACCGACTTCAATGTAAAAAAATTGCACTTACAGTTCAAAATAACTATAATTTCCTAAGCCTGTGTGAAATAATGAAAAGACAAAACTATATTATTGTATAAAAAACCGAATCCCGAAATTAAGGTTATTTTGTACTTTTTAGTGTCTTTTTTAAATTAAATCGGTTGTATTTTTACACGACTACCCAAAAAAGAGTTGTTATGTTTTTAGGATTCATAGAGGTATGTGAGTTTCTTTATTCCTCCATAACTTCTAAATGACTGGTTTTACTATCTAGCTCTAAAGTCCATCAAGCAAAATTTATCTAACTCAAGAGTCATCATCTCTCAGCCAAAGGATGTCCACTGCTGGACATAGGCTTCCTCCAAGCGTCGCCACAGCGACCGGTCCTATGCGTCTCACATCCATCGAATTCCCGAACTCAGTATGGAGCACATAATAGGTATAAAATATAATAACCGACATTCATGTACAAAGATAAAGAAATCGCTCAAGTCCCAGCAAGATCGATGCTCACTATGCTCATTCCTTAATTAATTAACTAATTACTTTTAAAGTCTGTAGGTGTAATTAATTAGTCAGCGACGTGACTCGCCGCTAAGAACTTTAGCGACTTTTGTATTACGCGTTTCATATTTCTTTATTTTTGAAGGGAATTTTTTGTGTCAAAGATCTTTTATAAAAGAATTTATAGATACGATAAAGATGCCTTTATTTGAAGGGAATGTCAATCATATGAAAATTAAGTTGAATATTATAAAGGTTTAGAATTTAGAAGTTTGTGTGTATTTTTTTTGTATCGTAGGTGTGTTATTAAACATGGAAACTCATATACACAAGATACCCAGGCCCAGAACGACTATCTATAGATCATACAATTTGTTTAATTAAGTAAATAATAATAAATAAAGAAGAATGTTTTAGTACTATGAGCCCTGAGACAAAAAAAAAACTGCGATTCCTAGGCATAAACCCATTGTTGATCGACTCATTAAAAAAAATACATTCTCCTTTACCGTTCTTAACTACAATTTACCATACTTAAGAAGGATTATTTTTCGTAAATCAGATACCTACTACAACGTTACCCGAATTTAATATTTAACTAACAATTACTAAAGTCCACCCAGGAAACTTCCCTACTTGGGAAAACCTTTCACGCCATTAAGAACACTGCAAATATTATGTATTTATCTATCTATCTATCTACATGTAAACCAACACTATTGTTCACGATTTCTAAGAAGGCTCGTACTTGAACTTTCCTTCGGGCCAAAGGTCCGGTTTCGTGAAAAAAAGGCGCGAAAAAGCGGCCATTACAAGATACGCACACAAACATAAAAGCTAGAATGAAACTTGAACATTTACACTCGTGGTACGAAAAGGTTAAGCATTATGTAGCGACATCTAGGACACTAAATAGGAACTAAAAATAAAAAACCTGCTTATTAGAGTTATCCATACGATTAATTCATGAATCCCCGACCGGTCTCATTGGACCGCGCTGTCATTGTTTTGCTATTGTGTCTCGTTTCGCGGGAATTGATAGGTTAAACAATATTTACCGTATATAACAGCCCAAAATCAACTACCAGGCAATTGCTCAGACCAAATACAATACCCGTCTAGTCGGAGGATACTCCCGGATTCTCAACGGAGAGATGAGAGACTTTATACATAAAAGATGGCAATATGAAGGGCAGCCTTTGCCTAGGAGTGGTGTGACAAAACAAGTTAGCAACTAAGTAATGCCAAAGAAATATACATACTTGCACTTGAAAAACACAACCCTCCTTATAGAGCAGTGGGGTAAACAACCTATGTAGATAGTGAATCCGTCTGCAAGCTAATTAAGCGCGAGAAGTAAAAGACGAAAGGAGTGGAGGGAGGCCTTTGCAGAAGTAGGACAGAATAAAGCTAGCAAAATAATCTTGCCAGTACCTTATAACTGTTGCCTAACAATTTTTGTATAATATTTGACTGTGCGTCCATTTGGGCAAAATAAACACATTTTCTTTCTTTCTTTTTTTCTATACTTAGAAACTATTTTAGATACTTAATAATACCTAACCCTAAAGCACCACCAAACTAAAAAAAAATAACCTAAAACTGCTTACCCTTTTCATTCCACGACTGTATGTAAATACACACTCACGCTAAACCTTTACGTTCAGAAGTATGTGAAAGGTTGTTTCTAGTTTATGCTCGCCTAGTACAAAACTTTTACGCAGGTGGTTGTTTTTGGCTTATCATCCCTTCCGCATGGTTCATAGCTACAGATAGGTACGGATATGACGTAATTACATTTTGTTTTGACCGTTGAACATCGAAAAGGGTGCACTAGGGATTTGCAGGGAACCATTATTGAAATTGTGGTTATGAAAATATTTTGACTTTTAAATTGCGTGCGGAGTTAATAGAAAGTAATCATTGTTGTGTTTACTTTAAAAAGTTGTTAGTAAAAAAGAACTTTATTTAGATCGTAGTGTCATTTTTCGGACTTCGAGAAGACTCACTTAGCCGTTGACTTTGGTAAACTTTTTAAGTCCTGTTGTTCCATTGGAAAAACATTTTGATGAATGATTTTCTTCTAAAATATAAGCTTATTTAATTTTCCATCATAGATATCATCAGGCAAATTCCAGATCAATAGCAGGCTCTCTGTCAAATGTAAAATCATTTGTGCAATTTGTTCATTTTTATATTGCAAACAAAAGAATATTTGTAAATAACTTTATTTTTTGATTTAACTGAGCAACCTTCAAAATTAAAAAGTGTAAACAGTTTATTTGGAATAAGCACTTTCGAGTTTAAAACAACTAAAATGTCTGAGCCCATTTAAATTGCGAACACTTCCACAATAAACACCCAACGGTAACGTTCTAAATTCGAAAGTATCAAGTGCCGCCGCCATTTTTCCTGGCAACGTATTTACAAATTCTGGGTTGCCAGTGTTTGCCAATTTGCCAGCCACCGTTCACACCTGTTGTGAAGTATTAGTGTTACCGAGACGTTTTATGTTCTCCCTGTAAAGTATGTAAAGGTATTATGGAGGGTAGTCTTTAGAAATAATCGAGTGGAAGGTTTTTGGGGAGTTGCGGAAATGTTGGTGATCTCTGGTTCTGTGTCGAATGCTTCATTTTATACTTACTGTGTTATTTTCGTTTTAGCATGGGAACAACAACTCATTGACACAGCCTCACTTTAATAGCTTGTTGTTTATGAGGCATTCTTTTGCTACCTAAATAAACACTAGCCTACCCGAATAAACATTTATCGTGATCCTTAAATTTTAGTTTAGTTCCTATATACATAGGAAAGTTAGGAACAGACCACTGTTTTTAAGTGGGACTTCTTCTCGCTTTTGGGTGAAGCGAGAGACTTTTACTGACTAAACCCACCTGTGTTGCTCCAGTCGCTCTTTGCGTTTCATAGGTACCCATGGTAACTGTTTCAAAGAAACCCGTAGTACTGGCATGTAAACTTCTAGCCAGATAAACCACACCATAAACCTGGTTTGTACTTGAGTATACAGTTACAGATTTCAGTGTCGAGATGAACAATGCGTTTTGATAACAGCATGAAGTTTAGTATAGGCTTTTAATGTCTCATAACACGCCTAGCATCCGATTACGAGGGAGAGATTAACTTACAAGACAAACTGAGCCCACGTATGATGTATGCTCCGCATTATGACATCTAGACTCCTGAGCTTGAGGCCGTGGAACGCGTGTGACGGTGTATACGCAATGCTAAGTATATTTCTAAGTCATCTGTTTTCAAGCAAATTCAAGAGTCAGAAGACGTACCTAAGGTCTGTTTTTTATACCCTGAAACTAAATTGACACAAGTAATGTCACTATAGGAATGACGCCAGTTCTTTTGTGTTTAAATGTCATTTTAGTCTCAGGGTTTAAAAAACAGATGATAGGAGGTTGCATTTATTTTAATTCAGGTGCAGTTTATAGAGTAATTACTAATGTAGAAGGACTTTAAAATAAAACTCTTTGCATGTAACAAAAAAACAGGAAGAAACGATATCAGTGACACAGTAAATATTCCCGTATTTTTTAAAAATTACGTTTGCGAAAGGAAATTCCAATTTTATCAAACAAACAAAGCACATATACGTCAAACATACGTTATATCGTATACATACATACTACACATCTACAATGCGCCGTACTGTAGTATTGTTTCCCAGTTTTTCTGCGTAACTGACAATGGGGACACTCATAGCAGTCGTGTCACTGAACTATAGTACTGCTGAGTTAGGGTAGGTTTTCCTAGAAAAAACGAGTTGATTCCGCTCTTTTTATTGTTGAGGAGTATTGTTAGTTTGTGAATTGGTTTGGGTATAAGTGTGTTTCTGTTGGTATAACAGAAGCGACAAAATCATTGTCAAGTTTCTCAAAACTATAAGTACGAAAAACTATTTTTTTTGTTATGAAGTAATTCAAAATTCGCAGGCAAGTGTTTAGTTTCTAAAATTGATTTTATTTTATATGGTAAAGGAAGGAAAACCATCGTGAGTAAATCGGGATGTCCTAAAACTAAAAAAATTAAAACACAACAACAACAGACATGCAAAGTAGTATTTCAAAAGGAAAACAACTCTGTAGTTCATAATGAACAAAACACCAAACAGAAGTACAATCAAGTTGAACAAATATTAGAAAACCTGTAAGTACACAACGCATATATCATTAATATTGAGTGCGCTGTAACATAAGGTTACACTATCGCCTAATGACACACACTAAGTAGGTGAAGACAGAAGGTTTACGGCCAGGGTGGTCCTGGGTTGTACGAAAGGGAACCCCTTGGCCCTGGAACGAAGGCAAATAAGGAACAGGAGTGGCTTTTAGTCAGTAAAAGTATGGCGTTCACCCAGAGCGGGAGAAGTCATATTGACAAATCATCAGCCTGGTTAAAAAAAGGTGGGTTTTATTTAGTAAAAGTCTGACTCTTTCACTCGCTTTAGCATGAAGGGAGGATCTATTTGATGATTTCCCACTTTAACAGTTAGGAAGTGACCAACTATATTTGAAAGCAGATCTACTGTTTTCTGTTCAACTTAACAATTTATCGTATTTTACTATATATGCAGATATGGAAGTCTCATTCACTGAATGAATTATGCTGAAAACTAAGTAATTTACGATGAATGAAGCAACCTCAAAATGATGAGCAACCCACCTCTGAATAATTCGATTTGCCTTTTACTATTCACGCATATATTAAAGTTGCTTTGTCAAATCATGCTGAAAAATTAAGTAATTAAGGATGAAAGAGCGAGCGAGACGACCTTGGATAGTTTCGGTTTTCTTTTGACAGACAAGAAGTGACGAGGCGGCAAGCTAAAAGATATTAGTAGTGTTAGTTTTAAGAAAGAAGAGCAGATAGTAGTTCACTATCTCTCGCCCCGGGCCATGACCTTCTTGGCCTTTGGGTAAATACGCTACTGCTTTCAAAGATCGAAAGGTCAGCTACCTCTGGTCTACGATTTCGGTATTTTTTTATTTGTTATAAAATAGAGCTTGACTGTAACCCTACCGATGGTAATCAGTGATGCAATCGTTGATGGTGAGCCGCACTAGTACTTATTAAAAGCCTATTCACTCTAACTTTTAAGACACTTAAATTAAAAGCAGACGGGTAGACGGCAGTAGGCAATTTTTTAGACAAAAAACTAGATTTGATTTAGAACTTGTTTTTACAGTTCCGAAATTGGTCTTCTGACTCTTAATCACCAGTAAGTTAGCAGTGGACATTCTGTCCATTTTCCTATTACAGTAACGGAACTAGCTGTGTCGCAGTATATTTTATTTGCCACACTCCGCTGTAATTGCCTACCGCCCCACAATTCAAGTACACTGCAATTCTTCCTACATTTCTCAACAAACCTCATTTGACATTTTATGAAATCGTTACAAAGGTATTTTTCTGTTACTGCTAAAGAATTGTGATTTAGATTTATGAAGTACTTGCTTTTTTATAATAAGTAGGTAAGATGTAATTACGTTATTACAGCTGTTGTTTTACGACTGGATATGGTGTTTTGTTGAATTTCTGATTTATTTAATTTTGTTTTGCTTTAAAGCTTCGCTACGATGCCGCCTGATGGTAAGCAGTGATGCCATCATAGAGGATGAAACACACTAGTTTATTAAGAGCCTATTATTCACTCTAGCCTTAAAGGCATCTAAATTATAATCGGACGGGATGAAAGCAGTAGTCAAATTGTTCCAGTTCTTCGATGTACGCGGTATAAACAACGAGGCGAAACGTTTCGTCCGGAACGCAAAATCGATAGTAGACTGTATTTCGTAGATCGATTCATAAAAACCGTAGCAGCAAATAACAAAGTTCCACTTTATTTTAGAAAGATTACTCGTTACATTGTTTTCAACAAAAGAAAAATATTCAGTTGAAAATTAAAACCAAACATCAAACAAGCCGACTATGATTAAACTTCAGAAATCCATCGACATTTTATTACACAACAGATATAAAGCAAACAAAATGTTTGAAAATAACTTCAGTACTGTCAACAACTATAAACACAGGTTTATTGATTCGTGTCTGTCACAGTACATGCCATTCGAAAAGTTTATACGACGATTCAAACAAATATACGTACCGTAGTTTCAAATTATGCAGCCGTGTTTGCATCGCTCTAAACGTAGTCGTCAGTTGTTTAATGTTCTTTAATTGGTCGGGAAATGCTTGTTGGCTGTTTATATGTCACGCGTCATGGTGTTTTATTATAACACGGTGTGTATATGTATGGGAAAATATAGACACCTATTGCGATTACCTATTTCCTATCATCATCCACCTAGCCTTTTCCCAACTATATTGAGGTCGGCTTCCAGTCAAGCCGGATTTAGCTGAATACCAGTATTTTACGAGGAGCGGCTGCCTACCAGACCTCCACAACCCATTAACTGGGGTAACACGGTACTTCATGGCAAGACTGGAGTCAGATTTACTGGCTTCTGACTATCCGTAACGACTGCCAGCCATCTAAAGATCTACAAATGACAGCCGGGACCAACGGCTTATCGTGCTTTCCGAGGCACGGAGGAAACTCGCTATGTTAAGATGGTCACCCATCCACAGACCAACCTTGGCAAGCGTTGCTTAACCTAGAAGATCGATCCGTGCGGCTGTTATTATCTAGCCACGAGCACGATTACCAATTTCCTATATTTAACTTAATAAAAATCTCGTATCACAGTGTTTGTTTTGTAACTCACTCCTCCGAAAAGGCTTGACAGATTTTTATGTTTGTTTTTGGGTCTTATTGATAGGTTCCGAGAATAGGTCGCAGGCTATTTTTACCTTCCTATCATCACCTCCCACCTTTTAGGCAGAACAACATTTGCTGAGTCAAAAATAGAAAGCCTGATACACTAACTCATAACCGCCAGCTTAAATTCTGACCTAAAAAGCTGATTTTTTCACAGATGTCGTTTATAGGGAGCGAAAAACAGTTTCAAGCGAACGAAGCCGCGGGCATAAGCTAGTTTACACAGATAAAAGGAGAAACTGACTGACAATACTGGGGCTATGAACATGAAATTTTTCAAAAGGTCTCCTTTTATGACGTAGACAAGCACTAAGAGAGAATTTTCCAAAATAAACCCCTAGGGGGATGAAACGGGGGCCCAAAGTTAGTATTAGCATTAGCATTATCGGCCTTATAATGTTCCCACTGCTGGGACTCAGGTCTCCTCTCTAGGAGAGGGAATGGGCTGTAATCCACCACACGAGCCCAGTGCGGATTGAGAAAGTTAGTATGGCAAAACCTATTTACAGGCGAGCGAAACCGCGGGCCTAAGCCAATGTAAAACAAACTAGGTCGCTACTATACAGATCGGCAATTTACAGCTATTTCATCATACAATTTTCTTCGTACAGGCTTGAATGAATAAATAATATCCTGAACAGGAGCCACAAAAAACGGTGTCCCACATTAAATTATTTCATAATTAAGGCAGGGCTTACACCTGTGCCCGACTGTCACTGACATACATAGCAGTCATATTATATATGTAGAGGAGACATGACGGAAGATTTATTTTTACAAAACAAAAATTGAATTTTGTGTCTTTTTGTAGGTGATCTAGAGGTGTGGTGGCTCAATGATAACGGCCACAACTTTCGACTTGTGGGAAACCGGACCAAAAAATATTGTGGTAAAACCTAATACAAGTATGTGTAGCTTCTACCAATCCGCATTGGCGTGGTGGCTTAGGGGCAATTGCTTCCCCTTAGGATAAATCCTGAGTCCTAGTAGTGGGAACATTAAAGGACTGATTCTGTTTATGCTATGATATATTAGTAACCGTCACATATAGTTACTCTGTCAGGTCAAAAAATTCGTGACAGACTGACTGAACAAACATGATTTGCAATGAAAAACTAAACTTTTACCGATTAATATTTATATGGAATATGTTACACATATATTATTTATAAAATATTTTCTGAACGCAAAAATTTAAAAAATATTAGCTTACTTTCCTGCGAGTATTTTTAGAATGAAAACAGGTAACCTGGCTACATCTACAAACTGAGCCAAAAGAATATTAAAAAAAAACTTTTACCAAAACGTTGAAAAAAAACACACCCAAAATATAAAACTCAGTTACTACCTTAGAAGCAAACTCTTTGTTGCCATACTCATTAAACCATAGCAGATGATATTGTGACATAAACATGTAAATACAATAAGTATACATAAAGAACAATTTTTATCACACGCCTTTATTACCGTGTTTTATTATTTTTATGAAGAACGAGGAGATTAGGGCCGCTGCCGACGTGACTTGCGATGTAATAATGTGAAGCCTATCAAATATGTGATCGTTTATAGATGAGACGGAGTGTTTCGTGGATGATGACACTTATTTATAAGGAAGGGGATGGAGGAATTTAAATAAGTTTTTTTGTAGGTAAGCAATAACTTTCGATATTGGTTAAATGTGTTAATAAGTATAGTACTTACATTCTAGGAATGAACCAAATAAAAAGTCAGATACAGGTCTTTGAGTTTTACTAATGCGCCTCACCATCGACGTTTACATCAGTGCTTACTGTCAGGTGGCATCGCAGTCAAGCATTAATTTATATCAGATAAAAAAAATATCTCCACCTCTGACGGTAGTTACAAATAACTAAACTTATAAGCTTAAGGGCCTGTTTTACAATGTTCGAGTAGGCACTACTCACTGAATAAATTCAAAAATGTGACAGAATTTGTATGAAATTATCTGCCAAGTAAGATACTCGAAACTTAATCATAGGTGGTGAAATAGGCCCTTATACGTACAGTAAATAATAGTATATATCTACGAGTACAAATACGTAGGTATGAAAATAAAAGAATGCATTAGGCATTGAAAAAAATCAACGTCGCCGTCAATCGGGAAAGTGGCCCGGACAGAATACTGCAGCAATAAAAGCCCAGAAAGCACTTTTGATAGCAATGCTGATTCGTTGCCAAAGAGAAGCCTAGCCCTCTAGTCATGTTAAGAGTCTACTATACGTTTGCTAATATATCTTATTTATTTAAACTTCATGTACAATAGTGGTACATAGGCGGACTTAATGCAACATGGCATTCTCTACCAGTTAACCTTTGGGTTAAAAAGACAACATTGTGGTAGATATTATAAATGTGAAAGTGTGGATGTTTGTTACATAATCACGCAAAAACGGCTGAACAGATTTGGATGGAATTTGGCATATATATATTTAGCCTTTGACATGGAAAAGAACATAGGCCACCTTTTATCCCGATTCTTTTTTGTTAAACTTATGTCCTCGTAGACAAAGTCGCGGGTAGAAGCTAGTATATAATATATCGAACAAGTCGATGAGCACTCTGGCTTCCCGGCCCTAGAGTTTCAACCCCAAACAGCTCAAACACATAGTTATGTGTTTAAAACTTATCAGAATTTCCTGATAAGTTTTGTTATATTTGCGGCGCTTGAGGTTTTCTGCACCTGCAGCACCAAAATTTAACCGCTTACTAGTTTTGCTAAAACGCAGATCGGTAATTTGCAGGGTCGAAGCCTAAGGCCCTGGGTTGAACGAACGAGAACCACGGGACCCTGGAATGAAGACAAAGAAGGTACAGGAGCGGGTTTTGGTCAGTAGAAGTCTGACACGCCTCCCGCTCCGCCATGGAGTTTCTTGCCAGTTCTTCTCCATAGGACACGACCAATTGGAATCGTGCACTAGCTTCTAACGTTTTGTAAGTGCCCCTGTAGGCCCATGTGAAATAAAAACATAACTTAATTATTTATTTATTTAAGCTTTATGCACAAAAACATTGTACAAAGGCGGACTTAATGCCTTATGCATTTTCTACCAGTCGACCGTAAGGTGGTGCAGAAACATGGCGTAGTAGGTAATTATGTCATACATAACGTAAAATGTACATCTACACAGTTATCCACGTAAAAATCCATTGCATCATGCGAAAGTAAAACAAACTGTGGAAAACCTGTCGGGAACACATGCCGCCATGGTCCACATTTCACATGCCATATATTCATCGACAAAAAAAAAACCCCGTTCCGAGGTTACATACCGTTCAATCCCCACCAGTGCGTTTTTATTAAGTCGCACAGATATAGGTCGGCAGTTATTACCACGGGGTTCCGTCGGTCACTCGCGCTGGTCAATTTGTGGGTCAAATCGAACTTTTCTTCCCCCGTATATTTTATGTGGGTATCCCTTTCTGCGGATTACCGACAAGTTTTGGCAAAGTTTCGCCTTTTGATGGCTCGATTGTTCGACCTTTGAATTTTAGTTTCGTTCGTTTGTGTTTAAATGGCCGTGTTAGTGTTTTGGGTTCTTTCTTCAAATAATATTTTATGAGGCTTTTTTCCTTCAGTTTTTGGGAAAGCTTTTTTGTGTTGTTTTTGTCAGAAAACAATATCTACGACGTGAAACGAGCTTTAAACTATATAATTATCGTACTTTTCACCTGTTATTTGCCTTCATAAACAAAAAAATATTTAACCGATTTCTTAGAAATGGCCTACGAAACATTAGTTTACGAGCAAAAATAAGTACAGTCATAATCTAGCTTAACATCGCCGGTGCATTTTGAACTGAAAACCGTCTACTGTCAAAGTATAATGAATTGTACGAGAGAATCCGGTAGGCAGTAAAAGTTACCCCTTGTCACGACAGGGGGCCTGACTCACGCGATATTAATTAAAAAACGGCCAAATCTACGTTTTCATAGTTTAGCTGTGGTTCCGCATATTTGAAGTTTAAAGTTGTCAATGACAGACACGAATCGGGTTGCACATTATGGTTATATTTTGTTTTGTTTCGTTGTAATAGAGCTGAATATAATAGACCTGTTTATGCGACAGAGATACAAGAATATCAAATAAAAAAGACGTATGTGTGTAAGTAAGTTATTGTGTACAATAAAGAATTAAAGACAAATCGCACTAATTTTATAGAGGCGAACGTTTGTGAGCGTGTGTGTATATAAACATATCTGTTACTTCTTCACGTTCGGACGGATAAACTAATTTTAATTTACAATGGAATTTGGTACACGGATCCGTGGTCTGACCGCCATATCCTGGAATACAAACATCTTTTTGGCCACGCTCAGATTTTAAGTTTCTTTTTTCACATGTATTTTTTAATTCATACAATTACGTATTATTAAATAACACTCCGTATCCAATTTTATAATCTAGCTAAAGATTTTGTTTTGATGTTTATTATTTCTTTCTAATATCTTAATTAAACCGAAAATTAAAAAATCTCCAATGGTTTTATAAATCATAATACTGACATTTTGTTTTGACTGACAACTGACAGGACATAAAGAACCTTTATCCACGTATCCCTAAAACTACAACGGTTGGTCAACGGCCTTCTACAATAACCTTGTATTCGGGTTATATTTGAAGCCTTTACCAAATGGCTAATATCTGCCCACCTAACATAAAACTCATGATGGACTAATTTAGGCTAAATTGCGTTAACCTAGTCATTAGTAACACGTTATCTGCTGGGCTCTGCTGATAACTCAGTTTATGTCTGGCTTTCATTTGTGGGTTTAAAAAAGGGACGTATGTTATGAGTGTGTATGGTGGTTTATGGTGCCGTGTGGCGACTCTGGAAGGTCAGCCGGCGATTGTAAATAATCGTAAAAGTATGAATTTACTGTGATTTTAGACACGCCAAATTGTTGATGTGGCGGAATAAAAACATTAACTGTTTGTGGTTATGTTTTGTTTATTTTGGGATGTAGAGGCAAAAGGTGGTAAGAAAATTATGGTAGAAAGAAAAAGTGTCAGAGGAATATAAATCGGTCTAGAGTTTTAGACAAATCCAGGTACAAGGTTTATTCGGACTAACATCTTGTAAGTCCTCTTTCAATTTTAAAACACTGAGGTGCTCTTGAAAAATTTTGACTGAGTAAAGTTTTAGTAACGTTCTGTTGAAAACCAGCGTCAGGTAACTGATACATAGACACAACACACAATGTTATTGTAATTTTTAATCTTGAGTTTCTACTTGGTGTGCATTTATATATGCCAAATAAAATATATTTTTTCTTTACATAAACATCAGTCTCATAGTTTAACCTATCTAGTTAGGCTACCTACACTGACATCCACACTTCAGAGCATTAGGGGCACGTAAAACACCGTCTGCCAACAGTTAAGCACAGGCGCCGCGACATAAATTACACGGGCTCTGCACACGGGGACACATTGGGACAACGGGGGTCATACGGGAACAACGGGGGTCAAAGGGGACAAGTTATAGGCTCACCGAAAAACCACAACTATGTTGTGGTCGTTGGCAACTTTGACCAGTTTGTATTGACCTGGATTTTTGTGGTTTTTATTGAAGAAGGTGATAAAGTGGTTAAAAGTAATTTATTTTATTTTTTATTTCATTTATTGGGGAAAACAAACAATAATACATAGAGTAACGCAAAGAAAGGATTTGAAATAAAATTACAAATGTTTCAAACCAACTTTCTGCATAGTTAAAAACGGTAGGTAACGGTAGGTGAATACGTCTTTAAAATTACTTCTATAGGGAGGCAAAATAAAAAAAAGATATAGATAACAAAATTGGATCATACAGTTTGGTGTTGCAGCTTCATACTTATCATTGAAATCCAAAATTGAATGACAACACTACATAGCTAAGGTATCAAAGAATTTATCACGCTATGTAAGCACTGTCATACATTGACATACACTGCACAGGATGGAGGGAGAAGCGTCGCCATTTTTTTTGTTGAGTAGGGAAATCGTTAAATGATTTACGCGTTCTAGGGTGCGTGAGGGTTGTGTAAGACTTTCACTGACTAACCCACCAGCGTCCTTTCAAGGCCACATTAACTCAGTAGGTAAACAGGTATGGATGCAAGCTGTGACGTCAGAATATTAGTGTAATTTAATTTTGTTATTGGTTTCAATCTTGATTAGATTGTTAAAGTACAGTAACGCAAGGTCAACATTTTACTGACCTACCTTTAACTTAGTTACGCATGCTATTTGCTATACATTTGATTGTGTTGTGCGTTTCCCATCCTTTGTGTATAATAACGACACGATAGGTATTTTAGTAAGTTGTGTATAATTTCTGAACATATTCACATCAATGCAGAATGTTTCCGAACGAAATATAAAAAAATAACACCTGTTTTTTCGTGATAACAGTCTGCTTTATTTGTGTTCAATAAAATTGTATTTCTCTTCATTGCATATTAACTGATGTAAGTTCAACTGATATTCATTAATGGGTTTAATGACTTTAATTATTAATTTTTAAAATATGTTTCTAGGTAAACAGTTTTATGAAATATTCGAATGAACGGGTCAAGTTGTGAATGCCAACCAAGAGTTCAGGTGCTATCTCTCTTTTTTCGCGTTGCCTCTTTTTCAAAGATTGCATTAGTGAAACAAAAAGCTTTAAAACCATGGCTCACGTTAACAATACACGAAACGGGAAGGGCCTATTTATCAAGTTTTTATTTTTGTTTCCGACAACTTCATTTTATAAACCAACATGGCGAATAATCAGCAAAGGCTATATATTCATGAATTAAAAAGCTATTGGCAAACTGTCAAGCCAAATAACTCAAAGAGTCACTCAAAATAAAAAATAAAAATTACTTGCACCCTTCGCACCAAAAGCTTAAACATTAATGAATCTTTAATAGCTTCATAATTTTATACCGAAGAGTCTTGACATGTAATCGTGATAAGAAAAATGCTGTCCAATAGCTGTAATAGCTGAGTAACGAGTGATGACATGTGACATATCATAATTATACTCATCAGCTTTCCGATAGTTTAATGGGGGTCATGTGACGTATCGGGGACAGCAATCTGATGGGGATTTTCCCATTAATCAGGCTACGCTTTTCAAATGGTGTCTGTGTTGGTGACCTTGGTGGTACAAGTGGTTTTAGAACACCGGGCAAGTACTAGAAATGATTTTTTCAATTCTAGTTTTTTAAGTTCACCTAGGATATTACTGACACCCCTTTCTTCGGAAAGCACAAGACAACATTACCGATATTAAAAATAGATACCGATTATCGAAACGATTTTTTGTTTTTTATGTGGAAAACACATGAAGTCATGTCTACCGTACTAAGGTGAAGCAAAAGGGCGTGCCAGATTTTACCCATGGTTTCAGTTTCTCTGTGCGTTCTAGAGCAATGGTGACTCTTCCAAACGATTCTGCAGATGGTTAAAATACTGAATATCATCTAAAACCCCATAAGTCCCCAAAACTGGACAAGCATTAACCTTTAGCACTGTCCAGAGACTCCACCCCGCTTTTCAAACGAGCGACAAAAAAAAACAAAATTAAAAACAATTACTAGCCCACAGATCCCCGTCATCAAATAAAACAGCCTATACTTAAGTTTAATGCAACATGACATACACCGTACTTAATTTAAAATGAAAATAATAAAGCCGAAGGTATTCGTTCGGCAGTAATGCCAGAAGCCGCGTCATGGCGTTTATAGTAAAAAAGCACAGACTATGGAATCACTAGCTATGTTTTGAGAGAGCAAATGTAAGCCATTTTTTTGGCTTTAAAAATAATAACAATAATATTTCACAACTTTCACACAACACCACCTAGTTCCAAACTAAACAGAGCTTGTGTTATGAATACTAGACAACTGATAAATACACGTATTTCTAAATACAACAACATTGAATCTTTTTGATTGAATGTTGTTGTCGACCTCCGGCAAAGCTTCTGACATTTTATAAATGTCCATTTAGGCCTATGTAAAATTAAGACATTTTGATTCCGATTACAAAATACACGTAAACTTTAAGTTCTCTACATCACTACGAGTATCATCTGAGTACGCCAAAGCCATATCCAGAAGACTGACAGCACTGCCACGTTGATGGCCCATGCTAATATTTTAGACAAAGAACAAGTCATCATCATCATCTACCGAGCCTTTTCCCAACTATATTGGAGTCGGCTGCCAGTCATGCCGGATTCAGCTGAATACCGGTATTTTACGAGGAGCGGCTGCCTACCAAAGAACAAGTGATAGTAGGAAATTATACCAAAGGAACATACTCCCGAGATAAAAATATACTACGGGTCTATAACCTTCTAGGAAATCGTCTACCTTTATACCAAATTTCATGGAAGTTCGTCCAGCCGTTCGAGCGATAAGAAGTAACAAACAAGGAGGTGAACCTTACTTACTAACACTTTTAGCTTGAATTTATGCCATTTCTAGCATTTCAGTGGTCTGCATGAAAAAGGCTCGAGTTGCATGTAGACTCTCGATTGAAGTTTTTTATAGTGATATTAAATGGCCGATCATAGTTAATGGAATATTTAATATTGTACATGATTGGCTTGATAGTGTTTAATTGAAAGGTGATGGCAGGGGTGCCCCGATTTATAAGGGCTGAAAAATTGTTCGAAACGGTCACCTGGAACGGAAAAGGCAAGAAGGAATGGGTTTAACTACTAAAAGTTTGACACTCCTTCACGCTTCACTTAGAGGTTATTTAGTGATTAACCAAGAAAAAAAAGGATTACCCGGTGAAAACATACAAACTCTGCGCAGTTATAGCACACGCTGATCTGTCAGTAATGTTTTCAGTATCAAACAGTTCAGTAATCCAAATTGTAAATCAAAGAATATGCCGAAGTTTGCGCTCGTTGCGTGTATTCAGTTAATTAGCACCATCTAATAACACCCTGAGCAAAAGCAAAGCTAACCCACTTATCTTTGAAAACAGAAGCGCGCTGCACGCCGTCGTGTTCCCACGATAAACATCAAGACTCAAGTCTTTAACGTCCAAGATAAGACAGCCGCTTTCATACACACTCCTTTCCAAGTTCCATTAACTTTGGCAAGCAAAGGCAACGACTAAACTATGCATGTATCGTGTGTACATCTCCTTTCATCGCTCGCTGCCCACCGTTCACACTAGTTAACATTCCGCCGACCCGACTATAAGGGGATGAAAAAAGTCGAGTCAAAGAGAACAGGTTTACCGACAGCACTCAAGATTCCATCTTTAGAAGGGGCGCGAATTCGATCTCTTTAATGTTCACCTTTACAACTTCCAACCTTTTCATACTGCCCTATAAAGTTCCAATACAAAAATTGAATAGGAATATTTTTAATTGGAACACTGATGCAGTGACAACAAACTTTGCGAGAATGGACCTAAAATGACAATATAGGTACATGCCTTATTAACATTACAAAGGGACCTTTCGAGGCGGGTCATTCTGTAACCCTATCGTCGTCCATTAGTAAGTGGCAGGTTAATAAGGTTCTTTGTTGTCGCCACTCGACGCTTTCACAATTTCGCCTTGAATGCAGCTTATCTCCCGGCTTGTTTGCTTACACCCTCCGTAAAAGACCCACCGTACTACGTCACTCGCCAATTTTTGTAGCGTTAGTTGGAAATTATGAACGCAAGCCGAGATACTCTTTGTGTGCTTTGATAAAGTTATCTCTTGTTTCATGGAGATTGTTTTTGCATTCCCTTCAAAAAGCTTCACAAGGTGCATATTAATCTGCAATTTGGGACATAATCTCTATATGCAAGATTTTACATTGCACCTTATCAAAAGAGCGAAACTTCAAAGGTCAGAACGCCTCTCTTTGAAGGAATGTAATTCCAGTAATGCGAATGATTTCAAATCTTAGAATGCAATATCAAAAAACATGAAAGTGAGTAATGAAGCGTGAAGCGATAGTTCTGTAGCAGAAATCAACTGAGTACGAAATATGTGTAGGTAATCGTTTATTGAAGCCAACATAATGGTAAGTTACGGAGAATTTTGTCGCTCAAAATTCGTTGGCTGAGCCTCTCAATAGTCGATTTAGGGGCGAAATGGAAAATTAATGGCACGGAAGTGAAATTCTTCGGATAAACCGGAGACAATAGACTTAGACGATCGTTTTAGAGCTCAACTAAAGACATTCAGTACCATTACTATCGTTGAAAATGGCTCGGTAGATGTTAAAATTTTACGTTTGTTTGTTAAAGAATCTGCAAACGGAATCCCAAATTCGTATAAACCGTTGGAGACTAAGCCAACAATAGCCGAAAAGTAGAAACAAAAACTCGACGATCCCGCGAATATGTAAAACGGACAAAATAATCAAAAAACATGAATAGGGAAAATGGGACAAAGGAACAATGAAATGGACAGTGGTGACATACTGAAGAATTTACTGTGTTTTCACTTCACATGAAATGAACCCTAGTGAACTACAGATACTTGTATAGGCAACGCCATTTGCAAATTACATTAGTGAACATATTTAGTCTGTGACCGATATTGGACGAGTAAACTTAAATTAACAAACATCCGAATTGGACATAATTGAAGCCACAGACAAAATCAATGATAACAACAACGCCAAACAACTTAAACAAACTGAAAATTATGACCAGCAATAACAAAACGAACCATGTAACTTTATAGCAATCCCATTATATTTATCAGTAGCAGCCTGTTACTGAAACCACTATGAAATTCTAAACAATAGTTGGCGCTGCAAACTGTGGTCACGCGGGCCTTACAATGGCGGTACGATCCGCTGCAAAACGTTATTAAACTTAAATAGAAGGGACCATCGATGCAGAAACTTCCTATTACTTGGGATCGAAAGAAAATCTCTTATCAGAAGCGATTATTGGGCCGGGATTAATATCTAACTGTGTGCGGACAGGAGTGGAGATGGGAATTTCGATCGGACGATAAAACCTTTGCGGTGTTGGACCTCTATTCTTTTTTTATTACTGGCCAGTAGTCAGGTTTATGGAATGACATTATTCTATATTTTTGGTAAGTGTCAAATTTTAAATTTAGAAGTATAAGGTTACAAGTCCATTATGCTCCCTCTTGATAGATCGTTATAAATCAATTTGGTGTAACATTACTTAATTTGTAAGACGAAATCTGATATCTGCTTGGTAAAGTTTCCGAGCGGCACTTTGTCAATGTCGCGATTTAGGCGTGCAATATTGTCGTAATGATAATGTGGCAAAAGGGCCTAGAAAAAGTAATCTACGTACGAAGAGAATTTTTCCTTCACAAGAATTGTTGAAATGTCTAAAAAGTAAAGCTTAGCGTCATGAGTATTATAATGTTCTCACGATTGGGACTCAGTTCTCTTCTCTAGAAGAGGGAATGGGACAATTTTAATTAGCAACACTTTTTGACTTGACGATTAATATCAGGTCATTCTACCTTTTTTTTTTCGGTTGGGGAATCATCAGAATGACTTCTCCCACTCTTGGGCGGAGCGGGGCGTGTCAGACTGTTACTGACTAAGCCCCTACCTCGTTCCTTCGTTGCCTTCGATCTGGGGACACGGTGACAACCAGGTCATTCTACCTACAGTTCAGTAAACAAAAGAGAAACAACCAGACATTTACACCGTCTACGTAAAATCATCTTTAAACATTGGGTATATGAAACTTCATTTCAACCGAATCTAAAATCAATAGTAGAGAAAGAATGCCATTCCAATGGAAATTCAATTGAAACCATTGAACGTTGCACGCGGCGAAAACAATATTATTGGTCGATCGCACGAAAGCCTATCTGACGTGAAGGCTTTTGTCAAGTTCAATATTCATTGAGACTGTTTGGGAATTAATGAAGGAAATTATATTATATAGGTGGGTGCTGATTCGGAAAGTTATTGTGTATTCAAATAAACCATTACAAAAGTTATAATATTTTTGGTTGGCTTTTATTCTTTTTAATTGTTGATTAAAACCTTTTCTGAATTCAATATGAATTTGCAATATCTCTTGATCTCTATATGTATTTTTGTGTTTCGTTTGTATGTTCTTTATCGTGTATTATTTTACATTTTGCTAGTGGCACTTTTGAGTAGAGTTAATGGATCATATTTTATTTGTTTGCAGGAAAAGATATGATGGCAAATAACTGAAAAGAATACCGAAGTTTGTAGTAATATTTGTATACTTCAGAACTACTCGTAGTAGAAATATGTGCTAACATTTGCATTCAATTATTATTGAATCCACTAAATATACTCGTAACTTTACTGATTTTAACCGGGGAACACTTTATATTTCGCTCATACATATTCAGAAATGACGCTTTTGATCGAACAAAGGTTACCAAAATTTCTAAGTTTTACTATTCATTTTAAAAACTTTTACTTAGTTGAACAATTTTTAGACCAACAAAAAACAAAACCTTTTTTATTTTTGGAAGTTTGAAACATTCTCTACTCAGCCTGCCTTTACCTTTATACATTTTCATTACTTAGTTCAAAAATAATGTTAGCTTTGACAAAGCTTAAAATATTCTACCAACTTTGAAACTAAATGTCGAGGATCTACCCTTGTTCAATTGGTACCCCTGAATTGTGAGGCTATGTAACCGTGTTGCGGGTTGAATAACCACTTATATTCAATGTTAGATAGCCCAAAATTTATTGTTAGAGAGAACATGAAACCTTAATTAATGGCATTCTAAATCAAAGGGGTAAATATCTCCTGTCTTATGTGATGTTATCTAGTTTCCTACGAGCTCCTAGGCTTGTTGCTGAAGATTGAAAATATAGATCTTTATAATTAGATATAGATATGGATATACTCTCTATTGTAAACCATAAAAAATACAGTAAGAGCTTAACATAAATTGGGTCAGGCATTAGTTAGAATCATCTTAGTTCCAACCTAACCATTTTCGTTCTTATAGCAGATACGTTTAAAAGTAAGTCACATCTCAGTGATAGATATTTATTTAAATACTCGGCCAGAAAAGATTTTTATGTCTTTAATTTACTTGCGAAAAATAATATACTCGTAGCAGACTGCGGTTGTTTATCACAACAAATCGACCTAACTACTAGGTACCTACAACATAGGCCTATTCACAAAAAGTACGCACAAAACACTGCCAAAAAACCAGACCTACACACATCTACACCCACTCCAGCACAATGCAGCTTTCAAAAAGCCACCTCTTCAAAACTGCACCGCCGAAATCCGGTCCACACCGGCTCAAACCGGTGCACGGCGGCGCGTCAAAAACCGCCATATCGTCGAACCCGTGACGCAGATATATTAGCATTTAGATTATGTCCTCCGGCAGTAGAGGACACGTGCTATCGTTCGTGCCTACCTCTGATTTGTCCTCGGCACTCCTCAACCGACGAACCTTGCGTTTAATGAAAATAGAAATTCCGGTGCAAAGCTGCTATAAATGTAGGAAGTTGACGGTAATTGACGCTCGGTGCGCCCGGTTTAATATTTCGAGGGACATTACACATCTTTGTTGGCGATTCAATTCTGTGTTTTTTGTTTAGGAAAGGGTTGAATGCTCTTGATGTACCAGAAGTTTTATGGGTTACAAATTAAGCTACAAGATTTTTTACATGCTTCCAGAATTCACTAAAGAAAATTTCCTTACACTGCCGCTACATAACTTAGATAAAGAATCCACGCATCCAAAATGAATTTCCGAAGAAATTCCATATCGCTCTTTGTATTGTAGAATGTTATCTTGCCTTCCTCTGGGCTGGCATAAAAACTCGAATAAAGGTAGTGAAAAGAGGTGTCGTTTTTCTCCGCGATGACGTGACCTCGATACGTCTCATCCGTATTGATTGTTTCCCAATCGATCTGGAACACACATCCATTTTACATGATCACTTTTGCACAATATGACAGCTTCGTTCCCCGTTCCCTTGTGCATATTAAAATGCAAATCAAAGCCAGTGGCTGCCGTCGTCGTATATTCCCGATTTTTTCCTCCACGAATCGATTCGACATTCGTAATCGAGATAGACGCGAATAGTCACGTCTGTAATATATTTTTGGGGGTGTCGTAAAGACATCTAATACGAAATCTTTTTTACTTATTCCAATATGTGCAAAAGTAAAGCATTTTCCTTTACGATTGTAATAAAACTCTTAATCGAGAATTAATGTTGGTGGAAGGTGCGGCGAAGGAAGTGTTGTTTTCTTTTTGTTTAGCGCCATCCTACTGGAGTGAGGTAGAGGCGTGGCAGCGAGGCGGTTATAACGACGGAGCGCCATCTGACGTCATAACAAAGCCCTCACCTTTTGTCAATTTTAGAGCACCTTAAAGATCTGTAGCGCGCGGTAACGACCGACGCTATTTTGTGACGTCATTTGCTACTCTTTGTCAAAAGCGTTTTTAGAATAGTGTAATAGGAATTATTTTTTCAAGTACATTTCTCTGTTGCCTTATTTGCAATTAAAACCTTTTCTATTCTTTACTAAGTCACTGAAATTGTGCTAAAGATTTGCGCCCTTTTAAAAAAACATAAACATACAATCAAAATTCTACCCTATATGTATTCCTAAATCAAAATAGAATTTACTCTTTCATGAGAATCGCAACGCAAGCTCTAATGAACGAGCCATCAATTTGATTTCAAATAATGTCATAATTAACACAAAGCGCAATGTCACCCACTGGCGAATAATTGAAATTCTCATCATCATACTAACTCTGAAACTAATGTTAGATGAGCACATTATGCGGATGGAAACGACAATCGTGTTTTGATTTTATTACACATTTTTTCATAAGCAAACAAGTAAGGAATGCTTATGGATAAAGATCGCGTCAAAAGAACTTTTTCTTTTCATTTATTATATTGTATTATTATCATTATAAGCCACTTAATTTATTCATAAGCACTTAATTCCATTTGAAATAACTATTATAATAATATTTATTTATTGTACTGCCATTGTAACCTACCACAGTGTAATATTTATTAACCCATAAGTTAACTGGTAGAGAAAGCCTTGTTAACTCGGAAGAAATTTAAATAAATACAATTGCCCACCAAAAAAAAAGAAACCTAAACCCAAGACCACATGCCAGCAATAACAATACTACATTAGAAAGGGGTCAACAAAAAAATGTACGTAATTTACCCAGCTATCCATGTTGTATCATTTAGGTTCATTAATTACATTATAAGTTCGACGGTAGCCATTTTATCGCGGGCCCAGCCGACGCCAGTTATGCAAATGATGCCCACCGAGTGTCAGTAATGCCAACATTATAACAATTTAAGACGTAAAACAACAATAAGTGCGTCTAATATCTTTATATTTACGGTGGTTTGGGAAATTAGGTCCGCTTGACCCGAATTCTGGGTTTGTACCTAAATAAGGCTTGGATTTTTTATTCTGAAACGTATTGTTAAAAATCTTGGTGGTTTTTTAGGAACGATCGTTAAAAATGTCTGTTACTGGAACGTCTGTGTACTTTTACTGCTAGATTAAATTAATTTGTAGCTACATCTATATCGCCATATAAGAACTATTCTGTAGTATCAGAGTTCGCGCGATTAAAACATATTATACAACCGTCTGAAATCCATTATCTGGTAGTTGCCTGGACCAGACACAACACCTGTCTCGTTGGTAGGATCCCCTTATTTCTTACGGAGGTTTGCGGGACTCTACACTCTGTTCTGAGTTCTGTATAAATTAAAAATGGAACACCAGCAACCAACGGGGCACCGGAAGATACACTGCAATTGACTAAGTAAACCACAGTTTGGTTTTAGTCAGTAAGTCTAATGGTCCTTTCACCTCCGGGTGAACGACTTTCTTAAGATTTACCACCCCGGAAAAAAAACTAGGCCTAACCATAAAAAATCTAAACCCAAAAAAAAACCGCAACGAATATATCGTCGCGTCCCCCGCATCTATTCCAATAAAATCGAATAGCCTTACATATTTTATACACACGGAGACTTTTTCACTCCTTATGGTATGCACACATCGGCCATATTTCCGCGACTTTGCGACGCGTCACGGGTCTGGACACAACACGCATACTAAGTACGGTTCCCGACGAAACGTGTGGTGAACAACAGTTTACTACACCCGTTTTATTTTCTACCATAAAAACCGTTTTACGTCTCATTTTCACAAAGCACTGCGACACAATTATGCGGTCCACCCCGAGATGCGATTTTTAGACTGAATTTTAATGTTAATGCAAATTCATCCTTATGCTAATAAGTGAATATGAGGCATATTCGTACAACTCATCATAGTTATATACTATTTAACCCTTGGTGCTTCTGTGGGCGAATATAAGCAGAATTTCGGCTGTATAATTTTCCCCTTTTCTGAACCAAACAAAATCGTGATTGAATTAATGCTGTTTTAATAAGCCAACTTTGGTGTTCCGCTGTTCTTGAGTTGATTAAAATTTGATTGTACCTACTTACTTTTAGTACCTGGTGTTTAATTTTCATTTAAGTTAGGAATGATATTTTGGAATACTGTAGTTTGGTGTTGTGTTTTAAATTGTTAGAAAATATAAATATGACTATTCGGTAGGTGAAACAAGCACTTCATACTTAATAAAAGTGATGGGAACACACAAGTGTGTGCTATGTCGATAAAATCACAATTTAAAAAATTAACAAGCATCATTACATGCTAACATCTTTATCAGTAACGAAACCGATAATTAAAAGTTTCTATTAAAAATCTAATCGTAGTCTAACTTAATTTATCGTCATCATTTTTAATTATACCGGCAATAGGTAAAAAATCTGAACAAAAATGTTATAGGCACGCGACAATCGTCGAGTTTTCCACGAAATATTCAGTAGAACCGTAATTACCGTATTATGACCTCTGTAAATGTTATAATAGATTTTTATGCCGTTATTTCGTCAGTTCATTTTTACATTTTCATACTTAAATATCTTAAAATTACCATGCAAGAATCTAGACCCTCATTTGTTTCGATGGGATGGTGACTCGTTATAATAAAATTTTTATCGATAATAGTGATGTTTTTTATCGATACTTCTGATCTGATGGGAATATTTCCTATCAGCAAACTATCTGTTTTACATGGTAATGACGTTAGCTGAACTTTGACTGTTAATTACGTATCTGATTGCCTCGACATCCGATATGATTTTCAGTAAGGGAGTAGCGTCGTGGCGTGTAGCTACAGGGATGTTAAACTTCTTCAATTAAGGCTAATGACACCTACTCGAGTTTCAATAGTTGTAACAGGAAAAACCTGTTTTTAGTATGATTGCTAAGACTATTAGGAAGCCTTGCAGATATTCTTACTACCCTAGTAGTCCAGAAATTGAACTACCTGCTTTATTTATCCATCTTTTTAAAAATAGAATTTACTAGATAACCGCCAAATGATCAGTCCCATCACTAAAAACGTCAAAAAGAAACAAATGAGCGTCTAGAAATTTTCAAAAAAAGAATGCAACTCACCAGCAGCATCGACTTGATAGTTGAGGAAGAGGAGGTAGGCAAACAGCAGAGCGACGGTGCGGTGGAGCGCACAACGCCGCTCTCGCATCTTACCGGCGCCGGGCCGCGCCTGCGCCAAAAGACACGTCACTACTGCGCCCCGCCCCCAACATAACCGCGCGGCGCCCGCGCAACACCAGCCCCAAAAAAGCGCGGCGCCCGCGAATACCACACCCAAATATGCACAACCCCTCGAGGGCTGATCCAAAACCTTACTTACTCCTTACATATACACATCACAACCAGTTTTGCCACTTAACATTAACATAACCTACAATAATTGATACTTTATCACAAAAATACGACAACCGCTTCGATGAAAAATTTTCAAAATTTTTTTTTGATTAGGACTAGAGTTTTTAAGATTTAAAAACACGTAGACAACGACGAGGATTTTTTTTTAATTAACTATATTTACAATGCTATTAAAGGTTTGATATAATGTCAGGGTTAGACGTTAGTTTTGGTTTAGTTGGCTTCACTGCGCGAGAACATCATAGGAAGCACAGTTTGGAACCGAGAGGGTTCAGAGGTTCAACCATATTCCATTGTTATTCACTGTTTCGTTCTTCTCAACTGGATTGGGAGGGAACACTGCACTGGCGCGTCCGCCGTTCACAATTGACACTAGATTTTTTCTCAATCAAACACATTTTTTACTGTTTTGTTCTGAAGTCATGTGCCGCTCCCTCCTAACGTTCCACCTGTGAACAGAGACCCAATGTTAGCCGTCAGCATGACTTGAATATATTCTCATGCTGACAGACAACATTGTAGTCGAATCGGAATGCGCACCCTTCCCTATTAGCTAAACAAATTCTACGAAGTTCATTCTCCTGAAATCTGAGCCTTCACATCTGGTTCTGTTTGTAGAAATAGACAGAAAATCGAATAGTAATAACAATGAAACTAAATGACGCTTAGAACGTAAAATCAAAGTCTTTGAAGCAATGGTACTTACTGTAATGTGAAACTAAATGAATATTTAAATGTAAACGGTTGAAGTAAATTTTTGAAGACAGGCCTAATTCTTGTGACGCATACCTAGTAACTGCCGGAATCATTTTACCTTTTTTTTAATAAATAATCAAATATCTCCTTCTCTGCAGGAGTGTCAGACTTTAAGTGACTAAAACCTACTGTGTCCCTTCAGTTACCCTTTGAGCTTTATGGGTGCGGTAACTCTCTCGAACAACACCACACCCAATACCTTAAAGTTCTCAATGTGAGCTCTAACTTGTGACTTAATAGAGCCTGAACATCTAAAACAAAACATTAGGTACTAGAAAACTTACCACTGTAATACTGAAATCCTACTTTATAATAATTTTGTTTCGAAACTACCACGGGTAAGGTTAACAAAAACACAGGGTAATTCTGTAAATGAATGCTAAATCCTAATTCATTCATGATCACGTGTATCAAATCCTACTGTTTGGATATTTGGCCGAAATATGACGGTGAAACTGTAACAGAATGGCCTAAGTCTGTAGACACAATTAACCTATCAATACCCGTGAAACGAGACACATAAGTAAGACAATAACAGCGCGGTTGCATGAGACCGGTCGGGGATTCATGAATTAAAAGGTCCAAAAAGGTTGAACACCAAATACATTATCTTTATCCAAATAATTGTCATTATATTAGGATACTAAGAATAATTGACTGATGATAAATAACAAACTTTTTCTTTTTCGTGTTCGTAATTTTTCTTTGTTTGACAATTCTGAGTAATGTGAGTCCAATAAAGAGGAAAGATCTAACATAATTTTGAAAAGTGGAAACTTATGTTGGTGTATGTTTATTTGCTAATGAGCTATTTCTTAGAAAGTCTCTGTACTGTAATAATAATAATATAAACATGTCTTATATTTCAGAACTACCTGACGGTTAGACTTCTCGTTATAAGAAGAGGAAATGGAAAACATTTCCTTGAAAAATACGAATCTATTTCGATTATTTTATTACACAAGAAATATAGTATTTAAAATTTTACAAATATGTAAATTTTTGTACAAATTCTCCCCAAAATTCAATATAAAAATTCCTGCATCTAAAATCAGGGCTAAAATTCCCAGAACCAAAAGATTGACTTCGTACGTATTTCAAAGACGAATATACATATAAGTTGGACATAACTCACGAATTCCAATAACCGAGACAAATTCTCGGCTCCGGTGAGAGGGAGAGATATATATTAAGGGGTTGGTAAGAGAGAGATAGATGTCTTAGAACTAAATATTCTATGATATAGAGTGGGACGCTACGTGGAACAGTTTGCACAACTTATAAGTTCCAATAAGACCGGACCAGGTGCGACGTTTGATGCCACGAATAGAGCTATTTGCATACAGTCTCGTGAAATTGGTTTGGTGATGTAACTACCAGTTATTATAAGTTAGTCGTCTATGACGGGAATTCAATTCCAACTAGATTCTATGTTAGCGGATTCGGAACTGCGAACATAGTTGCAACGGCCTGTGGTTTGAAATAACACTTATATATTACAAATAAATTCCTACAAAACTTCGCCTGTTTGGCTGTAAGAGTTACATAAACGTTTTCGTAAGTATATACGAACGAAACTAGGTCTTGTTTCAAACAGAAATAAATTTCCAATTGGCAAGTTTATATTTCCAGTGAAGTAATTTGGAAGTCAGTTTACGTAGCGGTACAAAACGATTAATTCATTGTTCCATTTGAGAACTCATCCATCAAATTAGTATTGCGTAGTGGATACAAATACAGTCTATCTACACTTGTAAAGCCGCGAGAGATACGTTGAAACACTCATAGCAAATTAATATTACTCGTATAAAGGCTAAAGTTTGTCTGTTTGTTGGTTACTCCTATACGCTTGAGTGGCTAAACGGATTTGGATATGGCCCGGATGTAAACCATGCTCTATGCATGGATACTTTTCATCCCTTGGGACAAATTTCTACTTTTGCGCGAGCAAAGCCGCTGGCAGTAGATATTATTAATTATAAAGTAAATCAAGGGTTGTTTAATCTATATATATAAAAATGAAACCCGTTTTTCGTTGTCACGACATCACATGAAAACGGCTTGACCGATTTGGCTGATTTTTTTTTTAAATGTTCCTTGAAGTGCAGTGATGGTTCTTACGGAGAGAAAAATTAAAAAAAAGTTAGGTAAAGTAGGGTAGGTAGGGAAGTGTAGGGTAGTGTAGGGTAGTGTAGGGTAGTGTAGGGTAGTGTAGGGTAGTGTAGGTTAGTGTAGGGTAGTGTAGGGTAGTGTAGGGTAGTGTAGGGTAGTGTAGGGTAGTGTAGGGTAGTGTAGGGTAGTGTAGGGTAGTGTAGGGTAGTGTAGGGTAGTGTGGGGTAGTGTGGGGTAGTGTGGGGTAGTGTGGGGTAGTGTAGGGTAGTGTAGGGTAGTGTAGGGTAGTGTAGGGTAGTGTAGGGTAGTGTAGAGTAGTGTAGAGTAGTGTAGGGTAGTATAGGGTAGTGTAGGGTAGTGTAGGGTAGTGTAGGGTAGGGTAGTGTAGGGTAGTGTAGTGTAGTGTAGGGTAGGGTAGTGTAGTGTAGGGTAGGTAGGGTAGTGTAGGGTAGGGTAGCGTAGGATATGTAGGGTAGTCATTTGACGGGAGCGAAGCCGCGGGTAAAAGCTAGTATCTGATAAAAAACAACGTCAGAAAGCAATCATCTCGTACTAAATACTGATGTGTACTCCACTTAAAGGCTTTTTATTCTATTACTAGTGATCAATTAATTTAATTCAATCGAAGGACACTAAGTCATAAACCCAATAAATGCAATAGGTACATTTTAAGTACATCCTGCAGCACTACAGAACAACTACAAATATTGCCCCGATTTTTAATCAAAACACCAACTAACAACAGATCAACAGTTTCAACGAACAGATAAATTGAACTCAACGAACTTGCAAATCTGGGACAACAGGCGAGGAACTGTTAAAATTTAACTACGCCGAAGTTAGACGACTAGTGACGTCAATTGGAAGAAATGTGTTCAGAAAGTTCACTCCGTTCAAGTAGATGAAATGCACACACAAATGCGCAAACGGACATCTTTACTATAATGAAAACCTTGTAATCTATAAATATAAAGCACAAAAAGGTTTATATCTATATACATCTATGTCTATTATACTTTGACTATTCTGACTTTCCTAACACTTAGCGCCAAGTGTGGCACGTTACAATATATTGTGGCTAAGGCGAGAAAACAGTAAATTGCGTGCCTAAATTCTTCTAACAGTCGTAAAATGGTTGCACAAATTAATCCAATCATAAATAATTCGTTTTTCGTGGATCGTTTCATATCAGAATCATATTCCTTGTAAATATAGCCGCATGAAAATAATATTATTCATATTATGATCCTATTACGATTCTGCTAAATTGGCATTTTTAGATCCACTGGTCTTCTGTCTCTCTCTACTCTTTGCCCCAAGTGGCCAGAGCGAACGTCAAATTGATTAGGACGTTAGAGGAACGCATTATGATGGCCGTTTGGACGTTCAACCGCGTTCTGAAGTTATTATGGCAAGCTTGTTATCTACGGAGGGGGAAGAAGTATTTTCGTTGATCGTTTGGTAATAAGGGTCAATTTTAACAAGAGGTGGTTGTGTTCAGGGTATTTTTAGTGACTGCATATTTCTTTTTTTAGGTTTGGAGATCATCAATAACTTATTCCGCACTAGGCGGAGCGGGAAGGCGTTTCAGACTAAGTAGTAAATACTTTAGATTTTAACATCTGTTGGGACTTTCTGGAACATTTGTCTTGAATTGAGCGTTCATAGTTGCGCCACAGTATTTTACGACGCTCACTTTGCTTTTCCTGTAATATGTAAACTTTAGTTGTTTCAAATATAGTTACGTCAAGCCCATTGACAGCAAGACAACTCAATTTCATTTATAAAAGTCTGACACGTCCTCCCGCTCCACCTAAGAGCGAAAGAAGTCATTCTGATGATTTCTCACCTTAAAAAAATCTGTACCTTTTTGTTTACCAATCTATGTTCACAAAAAAATTATGTCTAATGCATCATCCGCTCCGCTTCAGTGAAAACGCCCTAACATCCTCAAATCCGAATCCCATCGCAAACTTCGAATCAACATGACATTTAATCCGTCAACTGCAACCACTTCTGATCTCAATCTTCGTTATCATATCTGGTATCTTAATTAAAGAGGCATGTCACCACATTCATAGGCCCATGTATATGCTGAGCGAAAGTCGGGCTCTCCTGCAATAATCATCTATCATGTCAGAATACGGAAACGTTTAATCAAGTCTCAATCTTAATTAGCAGGCTAAAAGCCCGTTTCGACTTGTCGGGTGTTGGCGTACTGAATGTTGGGCGCTGTAGCGGTAGAAAAATATGTAGGAAGCTTTTTGGTTTTGGAAAACTGAAATGGTACTGATTTGGCGAAGGACACGTATGTTGATAATCAGAAGGATACTTTTTTCGATTGAAAATTATCAAAGGCAGTGCGAAAGGGATTGTCAGACTTTTACTAACTAAAACCGACCTGAGTTCCTTAAGTAGCCTTTTTGGGTACCGAGGCCACGGCAACTCTTTTGATTTTATTTAGTTATATGCTTTATGCACATAGAAGTACAGAGGCGGATTTTGATTGTATGTGTGTGTATGTTTGTTATTTCTTCATGAAATTTGGTGCAATGATAGGCCATGCCTTGGAATGAAAAACAGAACCACGTTACAAGGGCAAACCTTGTGATAATGTTAGATATAATTTTTACTTCTTACAAAAATTTATTTTTGTTCAATCTCACACGAATTTCATAGAAGGTTTTTGCAACTAAGACGCCAGACAATTTTGCTTCTTTTAATACTCATTAAGTGAGAACGAGCCACTACAATCTTATTTGCAAGAACTGATGACGTACCGAGTCTACTTTTAACGTTTAACGTTTGAATCTCCGACCGGTCTCATGAGACCGCGCTGTCATTGTCTTACTATTGTGTCTCGTTTTGCGGGTATGTGAAAGGTTAATAGGGTTCTGAGTTAATTTGTTCGCGTTAAATAGTTGGGTCGCTTATGTCAGTGAAGATACTAACTTTGGTGTGAACCTGAGTGACATTTTGGTGACATGCTTGCGGTTGAGGGATTGTTTGAAAGAGACGTCTTGGTAATAGAATTGATAGGGAAGAAAGAACACGGGTGTATTTTACCAGTAAAAGTTTACACCTGTTCGCTCCACTTAGAGCAGGAGGAGTTATTTGATGACTTCCTACCTAAAAAAAGGTGATATGCTTGACATTTGCCACGATTGATATGTCAACTACAGAAGGTCTATTGACGAAAATTTTAAAGAATTTTCCTAATTGGGTATGACTCACAGTCGAAGCTTGTTTAAATCATTGGATATTTCAGTTGTTTTATATGAGACTGCTCTTTTGCCCCTAACTATGGGCGGTTAGTGGTCAAAAGTGCAGGTATGTGAAAGTGGGTATTTAAATTTCTAGTAGGTTGAAGACAGTTTAAAAACTTTAGCATTGGTTGAGTGCAACTGCACTTTAGACCCTAACTACACTTACGCACGTCACATACCAACATATCTCCTATTCCTAAAAATGCAGAACCTCAATAAACGCCTAGACAGATCAAACAACAAAAGCTTTAATTACAAGCAAACAGAAGTAGGATCTACAATAAATAGCGCGCTGTCAGCGACGAAGCTAATCCGACTTGTGTCGAGAGTTACCCTCGCGCGCAAATATGAACGCGTTGATGGTCCCTGCTTTGTGTCAGGAGGAGAAATGGGGAAGAAATTGATGGGTTGTTTAAAAATAATAGGATGAACCTGGCATAGCCTATTTGGTAAGTTCCCTAATCGGTAAGGTGTTCCACTAAACTAACGCTTGTTAAACATGCGTTGATTAATATACATCACCGTCATACTTATAACTAACCATTCGTAGCAAAAAATTACAAAAAACGGCGTGCGTTTGTTGTATGCGAGCCCCACTTAAAAAATATTTTGTGTTTTAGTCTGTTTTTAGTATTTCTTTTTACAGCGGAAACATCAAAATACATCATCAGTGGAAATTTGAACCATTAAGATATAACGAAGCATGAGATACAGCCTAGTGACAGATAGACAGATAAAGGAGTCTTAGTAACATTAAAACTCTGACACCCGCTCTGGGTGGAGCGAGAGGGATCTCGCAATTATTTAATGACTTATCACTTATTTAATTCATATCACCAATAATGTAATGTATCTAAATATAAATAGGCACTTGTGAAACATAAGTACGGAAAATGTTTGATGAACGTAAAACCGATAATGATTTTAGTCAGGCCTCGTTTTGATGGCCATTCAATGACCCTCTGTGTTCAAGAGCCAAACATTTTATGTGAACTCGGGGTGTTTAGAGAATTAAAATGGAAAACATATTTAGTATTTTTATTTTTAAATGTTAATATTTACATTTGTATGTTACTTCCAGTGAGCTATAGTAGCCCAAACAATCGCCAAACTTACGTGGTTTACATTATCGGCCTTGTAATGTTCCCACTGTTGGGACTCAGGCCTCCTCTCTAGGAAAGGGAAGTGGTAGTGGGCAGGGCATATTTCTCGCAGAACAGTTGGTAAATGGGAACGAAAAGTTCTAGAGTGGCGTCCGCGTCGTGGAAGACACGTTGCTGGTAGACCTCTCACAAGGTGGACCGATGAACTGGTGAGGGTCGCGAGAATCCGATGGATGCGAGACAAACAGGACCGATCGTTCTGGTAGTACTCGTTTAACCAGAAGAAGTAACGAAAGACCAATACCCAGAAGTAAATACGCTTTTAGTCTATGTGTCTTAATATTAAGACAGTAGTCAAAGAGCAAGTCAGCTCCAGATAACAAGAAACTCTAACCTCTGCTTAACCTGTTAAGGAATTGAAGTGAATGTTATATAACTTTTACACCCCGTCAAATAAGCTCAATTTCACTTCAAAAGTACCATTACGACTTCCCATTTGGTGTAAAATTAGCTTAACAAAGTTCGTAGCGAATTCTTACAACTTGCGCTACGGCGTAGCCACTAGTTCGTAGCACCGTAGCAACTAGTTCGTAGCATTCGAGCAACTTGTTCGTAGTCAAAGATTTCATTTGTTAGACTTTCCCGTCTAAAGACAGTCGTTTTTTAGGGTTCCGTACCTCAAAAGGAAAAAACGGAACCCTTATAGGATCACTTTGTTGTCCGTCTGTCCGTCCGTCTGTCAAGACCCTTTTTCTCAGGAACGCGTAAAGGTATCAAGTTGAAATTAAAACCATATATTGAAATCCGCGGTCCCTTGAAGTTGTGCAAAAATCAAACTTGTAAGTTGACGGGAAAAAAAGATACGCCCGTTTATGTTGCAAAAAACGTACATTTCGACACTGTCAAAGGAATCAAAACTCATAGGGTGCTTCCCGTTGACCTAGAATCTTGAAATTTGGCACGAAGCAAGGTATTATAGCACTCATCATCATCATCATCTCAGCCGAAAGACGTCCACTGCTGGACATAGGCCTCCCCCAAGCGTCGCCACAGCGACCGGTCCTGCGCGTCTCGCATCCATCGGATTCCCGCGACCCTCGCCAGGTCGTCGGTCCACCTTGTGGGAGGCCTTCCGACGCTGCGTCTTCCGGTACGTGGCCGCCACTCTAGAACCTTCCGTCCCGATCGACCATCTGTTCTACGAGCAATGTGCCCTGCCCACTGCCACTTAAGTTTGGCGATTCTTCGGGCTATGTCGGTAACCTTAGTTCTCTTGCGGATCTCTTCATTCCTGATGTGATCGCGCAAGGAAACTCCGAGCATAGCCCTTTCCATTGCTCTTTGGGTGACTTTAAGCCTTCTGATGAGGCCCATTGTGAGCGACCACGTTTCCGAGCCATATGTCATCACTGGCAACACACACTGGTCATAGACTTTTGTCTTGAGACACTGCGGTAGGTTGGACGAGAAGATACCGTGCAGCTTCCTGAACGCTGCCCAGCCGAGTCGGATTCGACGATTGATCTCTTTCTCGAAGTTAGATCTACCCAACTGGACCGTCTGTCCCAGGTAGACGTAGTCGTCCACAACTTCGAGTGTAGAGTCTCCGATCTTGATTATAGCACTAATATCGGGAAAAGTCTGAAAACTGAAAATTTTTAGTTACGTCACAAGAAAAAAAAATTGAAAAGTCTTCAAGACTCGATTCGAGAATTAAACTGTTTTTATAGGTAGGTTGGTACGAAACCCTCAGTGCGCGAGTCCGACTCGCACTTGCCCGGTTTTTTTAGTTCTAAAATATCTTACTTATTACGTAACCGTATTATTATTGTCAATCAAGAAAGTGGTATTCTATCCAGGATTACAACAGACTTTAGGAGTTTAATTTTGGAGATTAAAATGGAAATGACAAGTGCTACAGAAATAGTAAGTCTTGTATCTTTTGTTAATATTGTTTAGTATAAACACTTTTTCTAAAGACTGTCATCATCTTCTTGCCTTTGTCCTGTGTTATTTTGGGTCGGGACAACACTTTTTTTCTTCCATTCTATTCAGACACACATCACGCTATCACTAACTCCCTTTTCTTTCATATCACTTTAAGACAAACCATCCATCATTTCTTTGCCTTTTCTATCTACATATATACATATATATATACTCATAACTCTTTTAGTAACATACCTTTCATCCTTCCTCTTCACATGACCATACAAAGACAAAGTATTCCCTTTCAACGTTTCCAAAGATTAACGTACGGTGAGTTAAAATTTAACGATTTAAATCTCCTTTCTAAGTATCGTACCGTTAGTAGACGCCAAACTAACAAGCAGATATATATTTAGTTTTTGTTTTGTACAGCTTTAAGCTGACACCGAAATCAGTTGTTAGGTAAAACCAGAACGTGGCTATTACCTAGAGCTATGTAGCTCAACTAATGAGCACATAGCCTTTGTAGATACTGTGTTTAGTTGGACAAAGAGTAAATAATCCAAAGCCGAAAAATACAAAGTAGTTCCGAGATAGTTTTAACGCGAAATCTCCAATTAAACATTTAATGCGATCTTTTTACTGTTTGTCTTTTTCCTACCGATATTTATTGTATCTATCACGGTTTTAGCTCCTAACAATTTGTTTGGATTGAAAATACTTTTTATCCGATTACGGTAAAACTAAATGATTTAAGCAGTCTTTCGTAAGCATAAGGTATTAGTATGATTTGTCTGTTGATTATTAATAAAAGGGTCTTTGGTTTCCATCTGCCTATATCTGGATATACTTAGTTTGCATATGATTCCTGTACTTAGTTCTGTTGTTTACACAATAACATCACACAGTTAATTTAACAAATTCTTGTTACTTAAAAGGTTAATTTCAATTAGCCCATTTAAATATCGTATAACCGCTGCCAACCAAAATTTCGCCGCCATCAAAATCCCGAACGTGAAATCCCTATTTCACGTTCAGTCGTTAACGTCATCATATTTACCTAAAATATAACATTAATTCGGCTTTATTTCCAAAGTGTTAAACGTGTTTAATTTTACGAGCGACCGCCAGTTATCGCTTCGACCGCGAATCTGACAGAGTACGATGATTCGATGACGCAGCGTGATCCCACTGCTGAATAACCGATTGATTTACGAGTATTGCCATTTAGGCTGTGTTCGAGCGAGTGCACTAGGGTACAATGTCTAGTTTGTGTAGAACAATAATGATGGCTATTAAAAAAAAAGTGTCACAATCCAGGCTATAATTGAAAATGCAAACGTGAAAGTTCAACGTGATATAAATTCTCTGGCTTGCAAAATTAAGACGGCTATTAAACATGTTCTCGTCCTCCATATAAATTACTCGTATTTGTATAAACCTGCGCCATAATGAATTATTTCAGAGACTTCAGCCAGCTATAATGATGCTCCGAATGTTTAATGTTTCCGAAGCTGGTTGAAGAAAAACAAAGAACGGAGAGGAGGTAATTTACCAGAACATTACCGTTCCACTCGAAGTTAATGTTCAATTTAATTATCTCGGTCAATAAGTTAGGGTTCGCTTAAATCCTAATAAATTTTCGCCATTTAAACATTGAAACGCTCATCATATACCCTAAATAACAAAATCCTATTCAACATTTGTAAACAAAAGACTTCTACGTCCGCAATAATTTCAACTCCTAAATTCTGTAATAGCATTTATCTAGTCACCGAATAATTGTCGAAAAACTCTCGTCCAAAGCCGAAAATGAATGAACAAAACCCGACTTCCATTTATTTAGATTTACAAACGTAAAAAGAGAAATCGCCAGCGAAATAATTACACGACAAAATTAAAAAAGGAATATCCAGCGACATCGCTAAAGCTGCACGATACAAAAGTTTAAGCAATATTTTTTTATTCATTCCCAAAAGTTTTTTTCTACGTCAACTGTTTTGTAAAGCAGTGTGCACTGTGTTTTGTAGTTGGAAACAAAGTAGCCATGAGCAAAACGCTACGTGTCACATCCTCACCATTTTGTTTTCCATTTGCGAACTAAGTATATAAATGTCGAGTTAAAAAAGGCAGATTTTGTTTTTCTTTTTCGGCTGTTTACATCCCACTTTAGTAAATCAAATTGAGCAGTGACCTAGAAAAGATTTCGCTATATAAAAATGTCATTAACTTAACGCTTCACAAATCTTATAGCATCCAAGTCCTTTCAATAGATGCCCTGAATTCAGTCCTCCAGTATTCAATTCGATTCCACCTTCATTCCTTTTATTGAAAACCAATTATTATAAATTATGCATGACAACGATCGTAGGCGTTGTGTTTCTAATATACTCGATTTACTGGCAAATAGAATTCCCAGGTCTCGCCATTATAAACCATCACTAAATATTCATTAGCCAAATAATTCAAATTGGTTGGAATTATTCAACTTGTGAAAACAGTCGATTTTACAAAAATAAACACAGTTATTTATTCAGTTCATTCCAAACCTTTGAGATGGGTATAGTATGGATATTGAACTGCAAAGATAACTTTGTAACAGTTCCATTGTTTTTGATATTACAATTTTCAACACACTGGGCAATATTTGTTATTTACGACGATGCAAAATTCAAAAAGCGTTCATCATCAGATGATAAAGTAATGAACGTATGCAAAACGTAATGGAAAGCTGCATCTGCAAATTTTGTTTTCGAAATTCACGAATGACATGATTGCAAAGGACAGTGTTGATAAAAACTTGTGAACGTCAATTAAGCACAGCTTGACATCATATTTTTATATTAGTAAAAATTCAATTTACTTGTAGTTAACGAAAATACATACGTGACAGTGAATTCCAATCAATTTTTCATATTTTTATTTTTACAAATCTTTTAGTGACGATGATGTGTTAAAATCCCTGCTGTTCAACGGACGAGGCTCTGGCGATCCTGGTTTCCCTCTCGTAGGGTTGTGGGGGTCAGACGGCTGGTCGCCCCACGTAAAACCAACTTCAGTCACATATTCATGGATAAGGCAAAGAATAATGTGGGTACTTGGACTAGGGCGTCGCCGAACAACGACGCGCAGGCACATCGCCTTAAACCTGCGATAAGTGGGCTAGGGCTACCGTGTCAAGTACGGGCACGGCTAAAGAAGTTAGTACCCAAAAAGAAGCTCCGCTTTGCCACCTGGAACATTGGCTCTCTAACTGGACGTTGCAGAGAACTCGCGGACGTACTTGCGAAACGTCGGGTCCAGTGCGCCTTCCTTCAGGAGACGCGCTGGAAGGGGAATAAGTCCCGTGACATCGGGCAGGGGTACCGGCTAATGTACACCGGATCACCATCGGGCAGGAACGGAGTAGCCGTAGTACTGTCTAAGGACCTTCAGGATGGACTTCTTGAAGTAGACCGATACAGCGACCGGTTGATGCGAGTTAAGGTGCTGATCGAAGGGTCGGTAACGAACTTAGTCAGCGCCTATGCTCCTCAAACTGGCTGCTGTGAGTCTGAAAAGGAGGCCTTCTGGGATGAGTTCGAGGACGTAATGCGCGCTATTCCGAATTCTGAAGATATTTTGGTTGGGGGGGATCTCAACGGTCACGTAGGTCAGCGTGCTGGAGAGTACGGACGTGTTCACGGTGGTTTTGGCTATGGCCAACTAAATGCAGAGGGAGTCAGCATACTCAGGACCTGCGCTGTGTCGGACCTTGCCATCGCGAATACGTTCTTTCAGAAGAAGCCCCAGCATCTTATTACGTACCGTGGTGGCTCATACTCAACCCAAATTGATTACCTGCTGGTGCGACGGTGCAACATTGGCAAGGTTACCAACTGTAAGGTTATCCCAGGCGAAAGCTTAACGGCTCAACATCGCCTCCTTGTCATGGACCTGGCGATCGTATCAAGGAAAAAAGTGACCCAGAAACGCAATCCCCGCACCAAGTGGTGGTTGCTTAATGGTCCTAAACTGTCGGAATTCATCGCGGAGGTCGAGCACCTCGAGATCAGTTCTCCGCATGAGTCCGCTCAAGAGATATGGAGTAGGATTCATTCAGCAATCACCGCCGCGGGTAAGCGCGTCCTTGGCACTTCTCGTGGTGGTCGCACCATGGACAGGGAGACGTGGTGGTGGGATGACGGGGTGCAGGAGGCGACCCGGAAGAAGAAGGTATTATTTAAGAAGTGGCAGGGGTCCAACTCTCCGGAGGACAGGGAGGCATATGGAGCGGCTAAGCGCGCTTGCAAAAAAGCAGTAGCCAGAGCCCGCAGCAAAAGTTTGGCGCCCTTGTACGACAAGCTGGAAACTGCGGAGGGGCAAAAGCTTATTTTTAAGCTGGCGCGTGCCCGGGAAAAAGCTACACGGGACATTAGCAAATGCCTCTGTGTAAGGGACGCCCAGGGTAAGCTGCTCTATGATGCCCCCTCTGTTAAGGAGAGATGGTGCACATACTTCGAGGAGCTGTCTAACAAACAGCATCCCCATAACCTTCCTCCCGAACCGCCTCCTAACCTTGGTCTTATTTCCCCTATTTCCCCCGACGAAACTCGCATTGCTCTTCGCCACATGAAGAACCGGAAATCGGTCGGGCCTGACAATGTGCCAATCGAAGTGTGGAAGGCCATGGGCTCACATGGTGTGGACCTTCTGACGGATCTTTACAACCGCATCCTGACCACCAAGGAAATGCCGAACCAGTGGCGATCAAGCCTCATTATTCCTATTTATAAAGGCAAAGGTAGCGTACAGGATTGTAGTAACTACCGCGGTATTAAGATCATGTGCCACACCATGAAGCTCTTCGAGCGCATAATTGACACAAGGCTCCGTAGCGAGTGCACTGTCTCTGAGTGTCAATATGGATTTCGGGCGGGCAACAGCACCATGGACGCAGTGTTCGCCTTGCGGACTCTGACTGAGGCTTACAGGGAGAGAAGGAGAGCTCTGCATATGGCCTTTTTAGACCTGCAGAAGGCCTTCGACTGTGTTCCTCGGCAGTCCATCTGGTGGGCACTTCGCTTCAAGGGTGTGCCCGAGGCCTATATTGACATTATCGGAGACATGTATCGCGATTCCGTGTCCTCTGTCCAGACCGCTGTTGGCGAATCCAAAGTCTTTCCAATATGTGTTGGCGTTCACCAAGGATCGGCTCTCAGCCCGTTCTTGTTTAACGTTGTGCTCGATGTAGTTACGGCATGCATCCAAGATCAGCCTCCATGGCTAATGATGTATGCCGATGACATCGCCCTCGTTAGCCAGAACAAAGCCCAACTTGAGCGGAAGGTCAACATTTGGAAGGACACGCTGGAAAACGGCGGTCTGAGACTAAATGTGGCGAAGACTGAGTACATGTCCTGCGGCAGCACGGATTCAAATACCATCCGAATAGGTTCGGACCGGATCAGAAGCTCGGATAAGTTCAGGTACCTTGGATCCGTGCTGCACGAGTCTGGCAACGTGGACGACGATGTCCAAGCACGTATAGGCGCGGCTTGGTCGAAATGGCGAGAGGTAACTGGCGTTGTATGCGACCGCAAAATGCCTCCGAAGCTTAAGGGACAGATATATAAATGCATCATACGTCCTGTCCTCCTGTACGGTGGCGAGTGTTGGCCAGCACTAGGCAGACACACCCAGGAGCTTCGCGTCACGGAGATGAAGATGCTGAGGTGGATGAGCGGCGTAACGCGATCTGATCGCATACGCAACTCATTCATCCGAGGTAGTCTTGGTGTCCGTGACGTGGGGGAAAAACTGCAAGAGTGTCGTCTGCGATGGTATGGCCACATCATGCGCCGCCCTATGGAGTACGTTGGCCGGAGATGCATGAATATGGCTGTCCTTGGCGGTAGGTCGCGTGGTCGCCCTCGCAAGCGCTGGCTGGACGTCGTCAAGTCCGACATGAGAGCCAATGGCCTTACTGCCAAGGATGTAGAAGATCGGGCAAAGTGGAGCAAGCTAAGCCGGAAGGCGGACCCTGGCAAAAGCCGGGACTAACGCCTAGTAGAAGAAGAGAGAAGAAGATGTGTTAAAATTGCAAAATCAAAACGCAAATACATCCAGCAATGTAAATAAAACAAAAGTACGAATTGAATACTTTGGATACGAAAATATCTAAAATTGAAATTCTTTAACCAACCAACTGCAAACATAGCGAACGGAAGAATTAGCAAAACGAAAATAAGAATGAAAACACACTTCCAAGTAACACACACGTAAGTACAGCATTTCCATTTAACTTTTAAAAGCCAACCGAAGACAATAACATAAACAAAGCATTTCAGTTCATATTAAAAGTAGATGTAAGCAATAAAATTTTACAATGGAATATAAAACTTTAGTGTTTCTCGATAAGCAATGGAATCCGACATTTGAATAGGCTGTATTACCGGTTAAATTTGTAATGCTGTTATGAATAAGAGAAAGCAGAATGATAGTTGTTTTGTTTTCAAATTTTTACTAATTTGTAAGATATGCACGGTATTAAACAGTGCATATTAAAAGTGCATATATTTTTAAATTTCCCGATTATGTTAACTATTCTATATCAACGGGTGACGGTACCTTTAGAACTTACTAACATTTAGTATATATACAGGTGCATGAAGAACCCTATGTAAATAGGTTGAGTAAAGAACGAATAAAGTAGTCTTGATCTGTACGTCTTGTTTGATTTTCGAATCCTATGCACCTGCTCAACAACGAAGTCAAAAGAAGTGATTAAAAGATTCACAAGAATCTAAATTAACTTTACGGTTACTTTACGAAGGAAAATTTTTAAACTAACAAATCATTGTCTTTACATATAAAACTTCCTCTATTATAAGAGTTATAGATTAACAAATACATAACCGGGAGCGAGTTTACACAAATTGATTCGGCCGATGCATTAATTTCCTGTCAACAAACGTGCTTGGTATAAATGTGCGATAAATAAAAACTGACTTGTAGCAACAAACGAACGGTATGAAAATTCAATATCCGTTCCAAGGGAACGGAGCAATGCAGCGAATACAACAATGGATTGGGGGATTTATTTTATGAATCGCGTTTGTTTTGAGTGCTGCTGTTCATAATATAAACGTTATTACAATCTTCAAATTGTATAAAACTATTTAATCTAACATAACAGCAAATGAAGATCCTAATAAGCAATTTGAAAACAACGACAAAGACTAATTAATTGATAACAAAAAAGAAGCTATAAGAAAAAATACAGACAAAGAGCAATTTTTAAAATTTGTAACAAATTGGTGATGAAAAAGAAAGGATTCGTGATAAAAAATCTAAGAATGAGAAATATGTACGGCATCAAGCTCGCGGACCGCATAATGATGAGTCTGAATACGTGTGCGAAGGTCAGTGTGAAAATTTAAAAAAAAAATGAACGAAATGAAAAACCACTATAGAAGATAAATGTAGCTAAAGTTCGAGGTTGTATTCTATAAAGACAAAGAGTTGAATTAATTTTTGGAACAAAAATGAAATATATAGCAATTAGGAACGTGTAAAACCGCTATAGAAGATACATGAAGCCGAAGTTAAAGATTTTACTATATAAAGACAAAGAGTTATTGAAATAGCAAGAAATAATTTTTGGTTTAAGAATTAAATTTAGCAATGACTGTGTTCCAAACCATTTGTCATAAAATACTCCAACGACATCCATAGCAGTTTAAGTATTTGAGAATGTAAACTCAAAGTCCTATGATACAGTATTATGGGCAGTTTATTCTACATCGTTATAAAGAACATCGTATAGTTTTGTAGCGCATCTGCTCGCCGATAACTGGCCTCTAGGGAGACGTTGCTTTCACTGTTATTGTTACTGAAATGTACGGACTGTGTTACGGTGACTTGGTGTGTAGTTTCTGTAAATTGTACTGGAGAATTAATTGTTAGATTGATAAGGACTAAAATTGTATTAAAATTTTTAGAAATATATTGCTCATATCCAAATGTTCTTTAAGGTTTTTTTTACAGTTCGATTAACTTAGTCATATCCTCAATCGAAGTCAATAAATAACAAGTTATTTATCAAACAAATTGATTAAATGAATTATAATATAAGGTAAGACTTTTTAATTAATCACATTTACTAATAACGCAAGTGATGGTTGACAGAACAGAATGGAAGATATAAACGTGTTGAGCCAACCTCAAGCAAGTGCGATGAGGCAGGAAGATGAAGATAACAATGCCATATTTGTGGGGCAATTTAACTAAGATCTCATTAAGTCCAAAAATATTTTTCTTCCGAAACAAAACCACTTTCAAACGATCAAAGTCTCTGGTCCAAGAACCCGATCCAGAATAATTTAACTATTCCATCTGGATGTAAATTCGCTAACTAAGCAAGTTGTGAATAGCGAATGTTAATCAGTAAACGCGATGATTAATTAAGTCTCGCGCAGACGACATCTTTGTCATTGTGATGAGTCGTATCGTCTCGCTGTGCTGATATCCTGGTATCCCATTCATACGCAAACGTCTTGTAATGTTAAATGAGAGTGATTTTGTTGACTGAGTGAGGTTTGTGTGAGCCTGACATATGTTTCGTGTTGTGATTTAGCGTTCGTGTTCCTACTGTAAGTTTCTGCTACCTTTGTTATTTCTGATATCTACGACAACATTATTTTGACGTGACTTGTTGTGTTATGACGTCATTTGCTCGTTTTTTCGTGTCGTTTTCGTGTGGTGTGATATTGCAGTGTGTTTTCATGTTTTGATACTAGAGCATTATTTTTGTGAGTCATGCTTTGTACGAAAGAGTTACCGTGGCCCTGGAATGCAAAGGGCAACTAAAAGAGCGGTGGGTTTTAGTCAGTAATACTGACACCTCTTCTCTTAGCACCGTAGTAGCAATTACCATTAGACTTACGCTTTGATCGCTGTCCGATCGCGTGAGTTTTTTTTTATATCACAAACTAGTGCTTGACTACAATCCCACCTGATGAGCAGTGATGCAATCGTTGATGGTGAGGCGCACTAGTTTATTAAGAGCCTATTCACTCTAGTCTTGAAGATACCCAAATTATAATCATAAACTGTCGTCTCATTGGCTTTTCAAAGTGAGAGAAGAGACAGTACACCACTGTGTTGCGATACTTGAACATTTGAAAAGTTACACGACGAATAAAAAAATTAGCGTTATTGCCAGCCTTAGTTCGGGTCGTTGAACCTCGTCGACCCGTCCATTAATCAAGTCATCAGACTAGTTTTCGTTCATAACTCCTAAAACTACGTAAAATATTGCCGAGTTACCATCCAGGGCCGCTTTATCAAAGCCTGACCCACGCACATATAATTGCTTTTAATTAAAACCATCGTATCTTGATAGATAGTTAAATGTTGAACTAATTACGTTTAGTTTTTCCTCCATTATTTACTCACTGTTATCTAGTTGCCTTAAGCAGTGTTTATCGACTTTTAAATGTAAACCAATTTAACTTAACTCAGTTTGCGTGGAGCCGTGCATGCATGCTAGAGAGCACGCGTGTGCCATTTCAAATGGCTTTTAACCTTATTGCAATTTACATAGAGTTGTTATTTGCATATGCGACACGTTAGAAAGGTAAAGAATTGGAGCTTGAGCGAATGTGTGCTCGAGATTTTGTTGATGTTTTATGTGAGTAAATTAATTTATTTTTAGACTAAGGCTAGCTAATTTATGACCTAGTAAGAGTGTGAAAGTAATTATAAACTTATTCGAGTATGTAATTATATGTTTATTAATTACTTCTCCCGGTCTAGGTGGGTAGGAACGAAAATCGCGTGGCAGAGTTTTAATTACCAAATTTGACTTGTGTCCTTCAGTTTCCTTTTCCGTTCTAAGGCCACGGTCACTCTTTCAAACTTTTTACAGCTTTATTTATGGATATACAATCTTAAATGAAAAAACCAAGACTACTTAGTCAGAAAAATAGGAACTTGGTAATGGAATTCTAGTTATGATATTGGAGTTTAACTATTCCCTTTTTTCTATTAAAATTGTACACACAAAATCTTAAAATCTCTGCACTACCAAAGAAAAAATACCACCAAATGGAACCAGCACGTAAACACACATTATCCACACACACACCTACACACAAAACTCATATTTGCCGACGATTGTATGAAATAGAAACATTAACGCAGCCGTAATGTTTGCCAACAGTCGCGTGTATTTGCACACACACTCACACACAGACGCAACGTATTCCCGCCGTAATAACGGCTCTAAAACATATGTTACACATTAGTCATTTAAATAGGGCGACTATTTTGAAGTGGAGATTTCTTTAGGCGCGTTGAGCAGTTTATTTTGTGGGTATTGAGTGAAACTGAGTCATCACGCTCGGGAACGTAACGCTCAATCGAGTAAGATCGGCTTGAGTCGGCTTTCAGAGTGCTTAGTGCGAATTTGTTTCACGGTCACGCGATCGGCACGTTAATGACGTTCGCTCCTCCGATTGGCCCCCTCCAAGCTCTTAACCAATCAGAGAACCAAATGCGGTAAACGTTTCGATTGCGTTGTCATAAAAACCACTCGCACTCAGCGCAATGTTGTACACGCCGTTTTTTTTAAACTGTTTAGATTTTTGAAACAAAACCCTTAAATAATTAAAACAGACTAAAAACAATGTAATACATGACGTCGAAACACTCCTAAGCATCGCTGTCAACCGGTAATGTGCCTAAAAGACTGGCGGCATTGCAACGCTGTATAGCCTCAAATCATCCATCGTAAACCACATTGCTATAAACTAAAATGCATTCGTAAGTTACATAGTAATTAGTAAATACCTACGTTACTTACAAATAACACTACCTACAGTTCAAGAATAAATTCCAACCGCACTTTCATCAGCAATATTTAACCATTAAAACGTAACATTACAAGCTGAAGTACTAGGAAGCCATAACGATACGGAGCTAACAAAAGTACTCGTTCTACGTAATATTCCCTTAGCGTTCACAGTATCTATTTTCATATAGTAGGGAAAGTTTTAGCCCCATTTAGTGTAATGCTTGTGTCCACTTATACCCTCTAGTTTAAAAGGCAGTAGTTGCGAGTTACATTAGCAGCTTATTGGCTTGCTGAAAATTGAAAGATACAAATGAGTTGTAGCTAGTAGGGAGGCCATTTTGTTGTGTTGGTATGTGCGATGTGTGGGGAACTACAAGTTTATCACTTAACTTGTAGTTCCCCACACATCGCACGAATTATAAAAGAGAGCAAAATGAAGCTTAATATGTAGTGTTTCACTGCGATCACACCTGATGGTAAGCAGTGATGCAATCGTTGATGGTAAGGCGCACTAGTTCATTAAAAGCTTATTCACTCTAGCCTTGAAGACACCCAAATTATTATCAAACAAGACCGCAGCAGGGAAATAGTTTCAGTCCTTCGATGTACGCGGTATATAAGACGAGGCGAAACACTTAGTCCGGACCGTGAAAATACCACTAATGATCTAGCTTTTATAAATAAATCAAATCACAAACAGCCTATTTTTTTTTTGAGAGATGCAATTCATCAATTTACTTCACCCATTCTCAACGGAGTGAGAGAAAGTATGACTTTTACTGACAAAAACCCCCTGCCCCCGTCTTCTTTTGCGTTACAGAGCCACGGTAGCCCTTTGAAGCAGCGTTGGGGCAAGCCTTGGGGCAAATCTCGAATACCTGCCACCTAAAATTGATAACAAATGACTCCAAAACAACATTTATTACGGCAACAAAATCTCTATCTATTTCTTGTTACGCCGAACATACCTCGTTATGCCAAAACTTAGATCGTATACAGTTATCAGCAAACAAACTAATACTAAATTAAGGGGAAGCACGTATGTGAGTAAATCAGAGGAGAGCGCGCACGTAGCTGCGATCCGCACAGTTTTTGATTAATACCCCTTAAGTAATGCTACATGCAGAGTTCGGATTCTGCTGTCATTTGTTTTAATTTGAAAATGGAATTTCAGTTTTTGGCGGCATTTTTCCGAGTGAAGTTCAGTGGATATTTTAATTTTCGAACAGCAAATTGATTTCTAGTGTGTGATGTAAAATTGGTGTAGTTTTTTTTTATCTCAAGTGTCTATACAGCTGGATAATAATGAAAACAGGCTCAAATCCGGTAAAATGGAGCTGAGAATGTTTTTGTAGTATTGACTACGTCAGCATAGTTGCTGACAAATACTTCAAAAATATTACGATATGTTACACCCGCATTCTAATGGAACTCAAAGTGACTAAATTAAATAGAGTGCGTCAAATGAAAGCGCGACCTGGAGTTTTTTTTTTTAAATTTAATTGGCAACATTTTTCAGCCGCAATTGTAGGAAATAAAAAAATTGTGAAGTGTCAAGAAATGATTTTCCTACTAGTTAGTAATACCACATACAAAATTTTTGGATTTAACCTCTTTTTCTCAGGTCGCGCTTTCATTAGACGGACTATACTATTTAAACTTGATACTGGCTAAATGTACAAACAGTGTGAAGCCAAAAGTAAAAAAATAATAATTTCAAACTGCGGTACAAATTTCTCAGAAGACTTCAGATCTGAAGCAGGAAATGGAGTCTGGTTGCCTTGTGGAAACCAGATTGTCGTTTCTGCGTAAAGTTTAAGTATTGAGAGGCTTCTCATTTCGCGGAAAGTTTACCTCACTGTAAAAACTTCTGTATAGTCAATTTATTGAGAAGTTTCCTATTTTTAGTTCTAACTAACCAAACAGTAGTAAACAAACCACCGCATACTGACAAACCTGTGGGGTTTCATCACCATAACTTCAGTCGAAAGACGTCTACTGTTGGACATAGTCCAGACCTGTGCGTCTTGCAACCATCGGATTACCGTGACCCTCGCCAGGTCATAGGTCTACCTAGTGAGAGGTCTTCTAACGCTGCTTCTTTATTCATACAGATTCATATTTATGTTAGATATAGTTAAGAATAACGTCCGTAAATCACAAAAAGAAACTAACAATCAATCATTTTGACACGTAGAGCACAATATAGTGTTTCAGAAACGGGCGGTCTAGCGGCTATAATATTTACTTTTACGATTATAAGATATAAGTTTAGATAGTATGATTTCTTTTTAACATGGTAGATCATCAATATGACTTTTCCCACTCTGGGCAGAGCGGGAGGACGTATCAGACTTCTACTGACTAAAACCCACTCCTATTCAGATTAAATAAGATATCCTTAACATACATGAGGTATTTCGCTTGTAATACCGGTGATGTCACCACATATAATTCATGGTACTGTAATAATCTCGACACAAGAGATTGTCGAGATTATTACAGTACCGTGGAAAATGAAATTGCGACTCTTCAATATTATTCGTTTCCTACGTACCGAGTTTATTGTGTGAGTATGTTCGATATTATTGAAGGAATCATGGGCTTTATTTAAATTGTAGTTTTATGTGATCGTATTAGTTAAGATTTTGTTTATGTGGATGTTCTTTCTTTGGTCATTTTAGTGAAAGGAGATTTTGAAATTCTCGGTTTTTCTCTTATATAACATGCTTCTATAAAATACTAAACCTGTTAAAAAAATCTTGCACATAACAGGTATTTCAGGGGAAAAGCCTATCAACTTTCCTTCACTCCTTCACTGTCTAGGAATTGAGACGTCATTGATCCAATGGTTAATAAAAACAACTTATCATCTAGATGTTAGTAGAAAGAAAGATTAAAAATTTGACATTGTAAAGATCAATCTTTATCGAAAAAGATTCGCTCATATTCGTTGCGTCTACCGTATGATGCAATATTGCCCGATAGTTACAAAGATTCATTGGATCATGAGGTCGACCTATTTTTCGTTATTGATGGTTCCTATTTACCTTTTAGAGCTTTTCAATACTCAATACTTTATTGCATTCCATATGTACATCATAGATTGTATTAAAAAATTTCAAAGATCAGTATGAAACCTGTCAGGTAATTCAAAAATTTGGAGACAGGTGTTTTTTTTTAAGTGGAAGAAAGGAACATGAGTTGTATCTAGTCAGTAAAAGTCGTCTTTTCCCACCTTTTGCCACCCTAGGGCGCCAGAAGTCATTGGAAGATTTTCCACTTCAAAAATGTATATAACGAAACAATTTAGCCTTTAAACTCTTCTTGTAATTTTTCCCCATTGTTGTAGCTTGGCACATTTCTATTCTATAAAAAACTTATCAAAAGTCTCTCCAACTAATTAAAAGATCGTGTCATCATAAAGTCTTGTGAAACCTCTTTTTCTCCAGCATTCTAGCTTCACATACGTTTCATTCTTAGAACAGGAATCGTTACGACAAATTCTCAGTCAAAACTCCTGGTAGTAACGCCCATTAATTGTCAAAGTTGGTTCGTACAGACCCCAACTGGGGCGTATCTGGCGTATGTTAACTTTGTCCAAATTACCGCGTTGTAAGAACTTGTGAATTGTATTGGATGTAAATCTTGTATTGTGTTGGTATTGACTAGGTTTTGTGAGAGATAAGGCGGTAATTATACGAATGTATATTATATAAACTTACTTCTGGTCTCATGGGAAGACGGATGTTACCGTCTGTTTTTATACCCTGAGAATAAAATGACCTTACAACTCAAAGGAACTGGCGTCATTCCTATAGTAAGTTTGACATTACTTGTGTCAATTTAGTCTCAGGGTATAAAAAACAGACGATAGAAATAAATGTAGTTTATAGTTAAGTTACTTGCATCGGAAGACGCAGTATTAGAAGAGCTCTTACAAGGTGGATCGATGATGAGGTAGGAATGGAATGGATGTGGAACACACAGGACAGTTCCTTGTGCCATCATTTGAGGGAAGCCTATGTCCAGCAGTGGACGTCGACGATAGGTAAGTAAGTCCTGCATATTGTTGGTAAGAACAATTTGCAATTACGCGTGTGTTATGCATAAACTATATTCCCTAAGTTTTGTACACGTGATTATTGTTCCTCACAGCTTTATCGATAAATTATAATTAGGTAACTTTTACCTTAATGAAAACCGCCAAAAGCCCCACATAATTATGTTACACGTACTTGTAGTTAATTATAAAATATCGATTTATTAGTGCTTTGATTTTGCCTTGTCTTTGAAGTCTTTTGGCACTAGACATGTTTCCTCTAGGTATATGTAGGTACATACAAAAGGCCTCTGAAATTTTGCTAAGAGGTTAATATTATGATGGAAAGAAAGGAAGAATAAGAAAGTATTTTCCAAAATTCTCTACTTGAAGGGGATGGAACGGGAGTTCGAAGTAAAGTGGATCGTACTCTCACGCGATGAAGCCCCTGGCAGAAGCTAGCTCAGCATAAGATTCCTCTCACATTAATCTAAACGCAGACATATTTCGAGTTACTCTAGTACTTGTACAAAGAAACTAATTGCGTCTTAAGTACGGTATAAACAGAGCAAATGCACCGACATCCGTCTAGTCATTATGTTCTTATGCTAAACGCTCTCGACAAAAGAGCTGAAATAAATTATGTATGTACTGCTTTACGTGCTTTGAGATAAGGCGCTGTCGGTGTCGGCAAACAGTGCCTGAAATGTAGTCTAGACATGGTGTAAAGTTATCTAAATCGTAGTTAAAATTGTGTCATTGTTCTTAAGAAGAAAGATGTCAAAATCTATGTAAGACTGCTTTAGGATCTTAATTGGGTAGCTTGCCGTCCGGCAGTCTGGTAATAATCTGGACCGAGCCTAGTCGTCAACGGCGCGTTCTGTTCCACGCGCGCCTCATGGAGATGTCAGCAAACTGTAGGGGCACGGTAGGGCCGAAGCCTGTGGGGAACACGGAAAATCCGAAAGGTTGTCACCGTGTCCCCCAGATCGAAGGCGGGAGAAGTCATTCTGATGACTCCCCTACCGAAAAAAAAAAACCCATCGATCGACCAGACGATAGATTGCACGATGCCTGTCGCCTTGGTCACAAAACGTCTCATTTGCAAAATATTTACGGGATGTAAACGGTAGCTTTCGCAACTCATCTCAGGCTTGGGAGAAGAGAAATTTACCACGGTTTAAAAAATAGGATTTGTTTCAATTTCTTATTAAATGATTACAACTTTAAGAATTTATTCATTAAAATACCTAACAAAAAATCAGCGAAAGATTCAAGTACCTTTTGAGATAGTCATTCTGCGTAAGCAACATTATAAGAAAGAGACATTTTACTAGTTAATTTGCGAAAATAATTTTTCGCAACTTAGCTTGTTCGATTTCTAGTCATTTTTTTCTTCACTTTAGACGGAGTAAGATAGAGTATCACGCTAATTAAAAACTAGCCGCGTCCATTCAGTTACCCTCTACACTCCAAGGCCTTGATTGAAGATTCATAAATAAAGCCTAAAATAAACCAAAGCAATCATAAAATTAAACTAACCAAATACATTAATACTACAAATGTTTATATACCTTATCACCACAACCCTTTTCTAATAGCCTTTGAAACCACGTGAGCCGCTTTCAAATACACTCCAAAACCAATGAAGGTTACTAATTAACTATCAAACTTTTATACAGAGGCTCAAAAGTAATTACTACGATGGGTTCAACAAAAACTGATACAAAACACTATTAGAAAACAAAACTATAATTGAATTAAGTTCAACTATAATTAAATTACCTTTTTGTGGCACAACAATTAATTGGTTGTAGAGTTGCATTAAAATAAATGGGTTACTAACAGAACTGTAAATAAGGTTTGATGGTCAGTATGTAATCTAGACTAGCAAAAGGACTAGGGTCCTGCCAGGAATTGAGATTGTTCGCAAGAGTTACGGTTTTTTTGGAACGGGAATCATCAGAATGACTTCTCCCCGGTGACCTTGGAATGTAAGGGACAACTGAATGAACACAATTAGATGTCAATCAGCAAAATTCTGACAGGCGCTCTCGGTCCCATCAACAGGGTTTTTTTTGACCCAGAGTTGGTGAAGTTACTTTATGGTTTCACAACCGAAAAAAGGGGTAAGTATACAAATAAAATGGATATCAGTACAGATGGCGTGACGATTTGGACTTCTACTTAAAAGATTGGCCAGAGGTGGCTAAGAACAGAGAAGAGTGGAAAAATGAAAGGGAGGCCTTTACCCTGCAGTGGGACACAACAGGTTTATAATCAGTCCCTGCAAAGTACTGATTTAAATATGTAAAAAAATCTACATGATAAATGCTGTTGCATAGACAGCTAGTGAAACAAAAAAAGCCGAGAATAAAACTGGAAAAAAACCTTACTAAAAATACATGTGACCCGATTACCTAATTAGTTTGTTCCGTGGTCGTGTTAGCTATATTTCTTTGGATTAAATTCTGCGCAAGTTCCGCGATTTACTTCGTTCGGAATAGTTGATTAACTCTAACCGTACAGTGGGAAGTATTTCGAGTAATAAGTGCTTGGCATTCCCGTCTCCGAATACGAGTTGCGCACTTTATTTCATTAGTTGCATTTAATTTAAGAACAAAGCGCCATTTGCTCTTTTGTTTCCTATTTTTTTTGTAATTTTTATTGGATCTGTTGATTAAAATTTTTTTGAGGATTTTAGTGTTCTGAAAAAAAGGCGTTCTGAGAATTAAAATTACTCATAAAAGATGGTATATTAAGAAAGAGGTATAATGTATAGGACGGACGATTGAAAAGCCATCACCAAATAAGAAAAAAAATGTCATCATCATCATTTCAGCCAAAAGACGTCCACAGTTGGACATAGGCCTCCCCCAAGTGTCACCATGTAAATAATAATAATTCTCTGCCGAGCCAATAATAATATCAATCCTTTACAACCAATTTGTACAAAAATCCTCATTATAAAAACATATTAAAAATACAGCAAAAGATTCCAAAAATAAAATCTGCAACAAACAACGCACAATAACTTAAACTGTATGAAATTAAATTTCAACCACGCTTCTTGCAGGTGGCTCATTATTGTATAACAGCCGTGGCAGCTGTGTGCTGCGCCAAAATTTAACCACAGCCACCTTTATAATCTGTGATGTAGTTTTATTTTGAAAGAGTTAATGAAAAAATGATTTAAGAGGTCAATTTTGATGAAGTTACTTAAGGTTATGATAAAGGTCTTTTGGAAAGCAAAGTAATAGATACTGCTATAGCAATAGAATTGCTTAATGATGAGCTAGATTATGCAATTGAAAGCAATGACGAAGATAACATAATCATTCATAATGTAATAGAGACACTAAAAACAAAAGTCATCGTATGTCAAACAAAACATCAAAAAGCTATCCTCGTTTAATTCAAATACATTCGAAAAGTAAACAAAACAGTAACAACCAGTTCCGCAGACAATAATGCAGCTTGAACAAAAGCGGTTTGATTATTTTCAACGTCATGAATATACAATTTTAAAATACGAACCGTGAGATATTAAGGCAAAACTTTTATTGCAAGAATTTTTACTGCGAAAGGAGGTCGATTTAAAACTGTTGAAAGTAGCTGCTACACTGAACACGGAACACAGAATTTTGTGTTTGTTTTACTAGCCAATACTGAATTGTGACGTCATTAACCAGGAGAATTAAAATGTAAAGCTGCAGTTTTGTTCAGATGAATGGGATATTGGTTATTTTTATTTATAGCTAGAAGCACTATTAGCAATTGATAGTAAATTACAATTACGAAAGTTATAAATACCTATTGTATTTCCATTTGGATATGCTACTTTTGCGAGTGTACCATTTCTATTAGGCAAAAATTCTTTGAAACTATAATAAAATTGCGGATCGTATAAAAATCGAGATCGAGAAATAGAATCATGAATTTAAAATAGCTCGAAGGTATTATGAAATATCAATTTCCATCACAATCAAAGTTATAAACCAATATCAAGGCGAAATCAACGTAATCGTCCATGAAAATCCACAAGTAATTGAAGGTTTAAAACGGCTACAATTTCGCGAGACGAAAATTTTATCACCTTAGAATTTCGTCATAAAATCAGGGGGGATCTGGCACCTAAATTAATCGACAAGCTCGTTTGGCAGCGCCTCCAACGAAGAAAGGTATTAAAATCCACAGTTCAAATATTGTTTGGCGTAAAAGCCAATTTTCGGTAGTAAATATAAGTTAATCTTCTTTTTATCGGCTGCTGAATTTAAAGTCATGGTTTGTGTTTTGAATTTTGGAATTCTAATGCTGTTAATGGACATAATGCCCATTTTATATTCAAATTGTTCTAGGAATGAACATCAAGCAAATGTGTTTAATTCATGAATCCCCGACCGGTCCTATGAGACCGCGCTGTTATTGTTTTACTATTGTGTCTCATTTTGCGGGTATGTGATAGGTTAAATAATAAAAGCCCTATATTTGTTTTAAATCTGTGAAATTATTCTTAGTAATTTAATAGCTAGACATTATAGAGGTTCTTCAAAGAAATATAATAGTTCCTTCAAAATAAGCAAAAGTAAAATTGTTCACACTAGTAGAAAAACATTTTGAACCGGCTATCATAACTCAGCAGCATAAGCGCTATAAGAAACAGTATTAAAAGTTGTTATAAAAACTTTATTCAGCGCTGTAGCCGCTGCAGGATCAGTGTAAAGACCGGAACACACTCGAAGCTCCTCAGTCGTAGTTTGAGCGATGATTGTGATGTAAAGTTTTTTCAACTATTATACTCCTACCAACTGCAACGGCTGAATAATTCCATCAAAATTATGAACACCAACATTTACTCGAATAAGTCTGACAGATTGATAAAAATATCTACATAATAAATAAAATTTTACCGGACCATCAATCCGCTTGTCGATCGCGGTAATTTTATAGCCACTGTCCATCGCAATATTCATAGCAGCCATTAACTGAGGTTTCTGTCTGCTGACGATGTTGATATTAATAATAATAATATCACTGCAGTGAAGCATAATTATAACGTAACCACATATTAGACTGAAAATTGCCATTATGAGGCTGTAGTTGGTGGTTTTGGAAGTGAAAAGCCATTCGTGTGTTCCGTGCCTAAGGCGGATGCTTCTGCTGCATTCTGTTCGCTAACTTTGAGCAGTTATTGCGTTGTCGAAATGGTTGCCCGTCTTAATGAGGGCTTGGATTATGACGAACTTTTTTGTTACATTAAGATATTATTTATGTAACACATCTGGATCGTTATCGCCTAATGTGACCACTGAGATTGATACTTTACCGCATCATCATCTTCCTGACATAGTTCCAAGTTATTAAGGTCCAGTACAAAACTTCTAGATACTTTAACCCCACCTAAATATATTTTACAGATAATTATCCAACTGTTAAAAAATGAGATCTCTTATAGTAAGTATGTCATTAGTGAATGCTTAAAAATTTTAACATATTTACAACTGGAGAACACAGGTAGAGGCTTTAGTCAGTAAAAGTCTAACACACTACTTTAGAGCAAGAGAAGTTATTTGAAGATTACCCAATCGAATAAATGCTCATAGTTATTTGCACAACCAATTATTTTGATATCTAAAAAGGCTTTTATCACGAAAATGGAAATACACGACCACTTTACAAAATAAAAGTCAACAACGAACAGTTAGAAACAGTCGTTTACAATCAGTAAAGATAACCCAATATAAATACAGCGACACGAGCGTTTGGGAAAGACAAACATATTACCGAACTTGCGCATTTACAATTCAAATGACGTGAAACAAAAACCATTGAGCGTACAAACCGAACGGAAAGGATTTAAAACTCCTCGTCGGATACGCCTATAAATCCGTGGGAGGACCATTACTGGGTAAGTTTCACGCACGTTTGTAAAAAATTTGGAGGAACCTGGGAATTCGATGGAGAACATAGGAATTTTCCTATGCATCAATAATAAAGGTGAAAGATTGTACATATATAAAAAAAATGTATAAATGTATGCGTGTGTGTCTGTATGGATATGTGTGTGCAGGTGTGTTGAAATTAAAAAAAATATTTTTATGGTATGGTAAATAATAATAATAATATATATCCACGTGTGAGGATTTTTGTTACGTCTTATATCTATTTTTGTTAACACTCAAACGGGTGAACGGATTTAGATACCACGGATATAAGATGCTTTTCATCCCGAAATAATTTTCCCTGTTCTACCTTTACGTGGGAGCAACCGCTGTTGTAAGTACCTACACATACAAAAAAATGACTATAAATATATTAACGGAAATGTACCATTGTACCTTTATTGAATGAAAATCATTATGATTTTCAATTATTTAGGGTAAACTTTAGGTCCTCATATATTTTCCCTCTTAAATGCTGTACTACATTAGCTGAAATCATAACAAAGCATGACTATCACAACAAATAAACTTAAAACACTTAAACACAGAGGTGCGCAAGGGGCAACAAACTTAATCACAATGATGGCAGCTCGAGTTATTTTTCTCCAACTCAACCGAATAAAGACCTTACCAAAACTATAGCTGAAAGAGTTGATGGCGAACTATTGCCAGATATTCATTAGGAACACATGTGTAATCAGAGACAGACAGAACTCTTCATGAGTGCTCATCTGTACTGCACGGAATGTGCTGAGTGCGTTTAATGTTTCTCCAATGTCTTTGAGACTTGGCTAACGGTCAAGAGTGGACGTATGAAGCAGTTTCGACGAATATTTATTTGGACGACGTATTACATTCAGCATCATTTGTTTTGTTTGGGTTGTGACAGAAATGTGCAGGGAAGAGATATGCTTTTGATCACGATATTTTTGTGCCAGATGAATTTAGAAATTAATCTGATATTTAACATATTATTAGTGAAAATAATATTCCTAAATAAGCAACTTTAATCATTAATATTCCAGTCTAGTAGCTACTAAGCGATAATAGATTGCTTAGCAGTACTACTAGGCTATACTATAAATATATGTATATGAAAAATCATATTCCAATTAATTAACTACACATTAATAAAGCAAAATAATTGGAATCTGACAGTGTCGAAAGCCCTGGCGATCATCTCTTAACATAACTAGTGTTATATAACACTGGCATACCTAGTAATAAACCAGGCACAGCTCAATGCACTAGCCTCTACGTTTAATTGACATGGATCTAGTCAGTATTTAGGAGGTTTAGCCTGGCAACGTTTCTAGTTATGAGGGTATCTCGAAAACTAAGCCAATTTATCGATTAATGTTAGGAACCATTATCAAATATCCATTCGATAAAATTTTCTTCTGAATACTTAATGCTTTATTGTATACAGAATTTATTACTTCTCATAGTGATTTGAAAATTCATGTATAAACGCGAGCTTAATTCAAAAATGGATTTTCTTCTATCAAACCTTTCTTTATAATTTCCTCTATTTTTATCAGCCTTAAGATTTTGGTTTACATTATCAAGTGTGTTAACATTAGCCAGCCCTAAATGTTCTTGATATATGAGAACATTCGAGCAACGGTAGCAGCAAGCTGTGCGATATATTTTATACATAATCGATCTGTCTTCTTCGGTCGTGGGCCAGAGGCGTGTCCCATTCATCAATCTTGTGCCGGTTGCCAATGCTCACATTACATGAGGAACACACGATTAATCTGATCTTCGTGTGTCAGTGAGGATCCTCCTTGCTTGCAGTTGGAGAAAAACTTCTTGGACTATTGTCTTTAATAAAAAATTATGTTAGGTTTTATGTTATGTTAATATTTAAAATAAACTTTTCTTTATACCATATTCCAAATTAGCTTTCATAATTGACATTAAGGAAAAAATTATATGAGGACTAAAAATTGGTGAAGAATTTTCATAAAATTATAGGAACAACAATTTTATACTGAAAAATCAACATGGTTCCAAACAACTCATTTCCAACTTGAAACATACTAGCTCAAAATTTAACGACAACAACGGCAAAGATACCACCAACCATCGGATATTGTCAACGGAAGATGTTAAACAAATCGTTGTAATAAATACAAAACTTTGCCAATTTACGTCGAAACACAACCTTAGGGCGAAAATTATAAATGTCGCCATAATTAAATTAAAATTTAAGTTGTGGAGTTTAAAAAGGAATTGCGATTCCGGCTTAGTGAGCGGCACGTCACGGTAACTTTGAGATTTAATTAGAATATGACTTGGAGACCTTAAATGTAACTTCTAGCAGATGAAGTTATTCGAGATTCATACTATGATTAGTCTTTATATCCTCTACGCAGTGGTGGCCCAGTGGTAACGGCTCCGACTTCCGAGTTGTAAGTCCCAGTTAGGCGCAATACTTTGTGCACATTATTTCATCAACACTGCTCTCAAAATGGTGAACGAAATCATCACGAGGAAACCGACATGTCCTGGAGCCAAAAAAATTCGAAGACATGTGACATCCACCAACTGCACTAGGCCCACGCGATAAATTACGGCCCATTTTCTCTTAAAGTGATAGCCTGAGTCTAAGTAGTGGAAACATTATAAGGCTAATTATAGGCTATAATAAATCATAACTATATAGTATATGATGACGTAATAGAAGTCTACCAAAAAAATTTAGAAGCTCTTAAATTAAAATGTAAAAGTTATCAATACACCTGAGTTTATTTCAGTTTTACCCAGACGGATTTTACTTTTGAACAAGATTATTTTAAGCTTTTCAACTATAAGGTTTCGTTTCACGAACTTTTCTTTACTTTAAGTGAAACCATCACAATTTGTATCAAAGTTTGGCTCGTAGGCATTTTCTTTTGAGATAAACGCCCAAATATACTTTATGTTAAAAGAGGTTGTGGTACTGTGTTTGAAACTAAGTTAAACATTAAAATAATGTTAATGATATAACTATACAATTTGTCTGATACAAAAATTTACGTACTTTTAAAAATAAATCATGTTTCAAAATAAGGAATACTAATGGGTTCTAACCAGTACCAAGATTCTTATTGAAATTATCAAAATTTGTATTCGTGAGATTGAATATAGAAGTTAAACGATCTAATTTATTTTTTGGAATATGTTATGTTGTATATGTCTCTTTGGTAATTATGAACCACACGACTCGGGTCAAATCTCCGTGGAAAATTAAACAGTATGCAGAGCTACTGTAGCTACAAATTAGCAATCTAAAACCCGCTGCAAACTACTAACAATGGACGTGCATCTAGAAATATCTAGAGAACTAGCTACATGAGAATATAAAATACATTGTTGATGCTTACATACCCTGGATCTAATGAGATAATTACGAGTATAAATATGATACGCTGGAAGCATGTTTAATATTCAATTAGGAAAAGAAAACATTATTGTTTGTTAGGGTTCTTTTTAATTAGGTAACCGACGAGAAAAAATAACAGGGAAGACGGAAAAGGTAGGTTGAGTAGTACGGATGAAACAGAAACTGTGCCAAACAATAACAAAAGCTGTTTTTGTTGGCAGATCAGTTTTGGAATGATACTCCTAAAATAAAAATTCTCAGTAGAGTCACAATCAAAATTGTATATCTCTTTTTTAAAGCCAATCAATAAGAGCCGGCCCCAAAGAAATGAATCAAAGAGCCGACTATCTACAACCCGTCCTGGTAGGATTTTATTAATCCAATTTTGGACTTTGTAATAATAGGTTTAATTATTCACGATTGAGAAAGCATTTAGAAGCGAGTTTATGCAAAGTTTTGTATGGGGGCCGGTAATGAAAACGGTGGATGTACCGACTAATGTATTAAGGTCCAACAGAGGTCCGGACGTGGAATTCTGTTGAATTTTGTTGGACGTGTATAGATAATGATGGATGATAAAACATTTACAGAGAATTTTGTATACAGAAAGGAGGTGAAAGATCAAGCAAGTAATGGTGAATAAGAAAATTTACATTGGAACAACAAAGTAACCCGTAAAAATGTAACTACATTTTTCATTTTCATCCTTTGAATTTGGCATCACGGTGGTTGTAACATTAACAAAAAAAAAAACAGAAACATTCATCGTGCGTTCAAAAAGCCTGAAATCCTCTGACAATCACGAAATTCTGACAAGCCGAGCGTCCTTACAAACAAAGGTTTTCATCCTAGCTTTTGTACACCCAATCTCATGTATTCCGGTCTCGGTTTTACACACGTATATTTTGAAGCGAGTGCAACAGTCACAGGTGGAGTCACAGTGCAACACAATGCATGAGGAAAGCATCAAACCGCATTTCAAAATACGTGGCATTGTTTAGAAACGCAGACACGACTTGCCACATTCACAGTCGCCAGCAGCCTGTGCATTGTTCCGTATCGCGTCAAATTTTCCATATCATCGCTGAATAGAATAATTGATTAGTTGGTCGGAACATCAATTTCATAGTTCAACAATTCTTGGAAAACTGTGAATGTACTAGTTTCTGCCAGCAGTTTTATTCGCGTGTAAGTGGAAAATTGTTACAATGGAACTCTCGGGACAAAAAGTATCTAATGTGTTATTCTAGGACATGGTCTAATATTGTGCAAACTTGCGTCAAAATCTGTTCATTCGTTTTAGCGTGAAGGACTAAAAGACATACACATAGATACTACGAAATTTTGCCTTTATAATATTAGTGTTATATTTCTCTTGCTCAAAATTTTTAAGTTCTGTACAAACCATAAATTCTGGATGTTTTTACTTCAAAGAACATGCTCTTCCTGCTGTTTTACAGTTTTACTCACTCAGCGAATTCTAAACATCCTTTAGCACAACGCCTGAAGATATCAGTTTTCAAAACATAAAATTTCACTCGAGTAAATGGGAGAAGCGCCAAAACTAAAGTTTTATGTAACAGAATAAAACTTTGCAGAATATACTCATCTGGATAAAATTTCCAGTTTCAAATCATTGTGACAGTCTGGCAGCGTCTGGGATGGCGTTTCGAAAATTTCAATTCAGGTTATTATACCTAGAACTTTATAATGACTTGTCTATATGGAACTTTCTAGTATTATGCTAAGTTTGACAAGGGAACTAGAAAATGGACTGTTTATTGAATTAGTATAAATCGAAGGGTCCTATTATATTTATTTGAGAATTGACGGTTCAAAAGCTATGAGAAAACTGTTAACTGGTTTGGTTTTATCACAGATAAAACCTTTAATGCGGGAAAATGTGACTTTAAAATTTATGGAATAAAAGATATTTCTTACTATCAAAATCCCCTAACCCCTTAACCTATCTCTATCCTCAAGATATCAAACCTCCATCAACTGAAGGTACCAATCCAAGTATCGACACTGCAGCATTTAGGAAGTTATTTTAGCCAAGTTCCAGTCAGCCAGGTAGACAAAGGACTGCATACCATCGTCTTAGCAGCTATCAGCAAACCGGAATACTGACTCAAAACTAGTTAATCGCCATTTCTAAACCCAGGCGCACAGCGCTGTTTGCACAGCCCTAGTCCTTCGAAGATCTTTGTTTAAACAGGACCCGTGAGGAAACTGAGCGGGTAACATGGTAGATACACGCTATTTTGCGGTGAGGTGGGAAAAATCGAATGAATTCCTGTTTCATTCGATTTTAATGTTTAATTAGTCTCTCGAACGAATAAAATATATTTAATGACAAAATATTGTTCATGATGTGTCTTACTTAATAAAATTTGTTTTTAAGAATCATCATCATTACAGCCGAAAGATGTCCTCAGCTGGAGATACGCCTCCTCCAAGCGTGATTGATTGTGATTTGAAGGTTAATTTCGGCATTCGATGGAATAACGTTTTCACTAATAGACAGTAATGAGAAAAATGTAGGTGTGTATTTAGATGTGACTAAGGTGTACTAAGTTTATTCTATAGAGAAAAGCCGAGAATCTTCCGGACCGAGCCCGAGTCGACGGCGCATAGTGTTCTACACGCGCCTCAAAGAGATGTCAGCAAAACCGTAGGGGGTCCGGCAGGGCCGAAACCTACAGGGACCATGGCTAGTCCGAAAAGTAACCCCGTTTTCCTGGAACGCAAAGCAAAGAAAGAACATAGGGGTGTGTTTTAAACACTAAAACTCTCGACTACTCTAAAAGGCCTTTAAGAGAGTAAGGTGACTCGCTAATTTGAAAAATTACATCAAATATTGTGATGACATTCGGAACAAAATTGAAAACTGAACATTCAATGTTTTCTTCGTCTACCCGCGTCCCCCAGTATAACAATTTCAGTTTTCAACAAGGATATTTCCCGGAAACCAGTTGAAGATTAGAATCATGACGCGTGAACAAGAAATGTGTGACCAAAGTTTTTCGATTTGGATTTGTTCTTGTTCCTTTGTTTTTTATTTATGTCAAAGGGTCGATTCAAGTGTGCACCTTTTGTGTTTTTCTTTTTGCTATTTAACGTAAGGTTTCCTTTACAGTGTTTTTGAAACTGAGTTTTGCTGTTTTAACCGAGCTACCGACTGCTTTGTTTCATTTGGTGTTGAATATCGCACGTTATAGCGACTAAAATTTAAAACGAACTACTTTTAAATGCTTTGTTGTTATTTCATTTCTTGTTATTTTATAATACATTGTATGTCAAATTATTTAAAGTTTTATACACTACTTCTACATCTTTTTTGCCAGCTCTCCACTGCAGGTATGCAAGAAGAGATTTCTTTAAAAATAAGCATCATATTTGTACCTATTTTTCTGTTTCCTTTTACGCGCCTAGTCCTAGTAGTTTCGGTTGTGCGTTGATATGTCAGACAATCAGTTTCTTCTTTTATACATATATTTATAGATGTGTGTGTTATAAATCAGTCGTTTAATTAATAAACAATATTTCGCACTAGCTATACATATAATAGCTAAATATTTAATTTTCAAACTGCGATATAATTTCGCAGTTTCGTCATAATTCAGTCTACCGCATATCAGCGAATTCGGACATCCATTTTAGCGAACTACATCAATACGTTTCGCATAAATAAATCACTGGGGACATTTAAAATGAATACAACATGTCAGCTTGTAAATAGTTACGGTGTATTGAGTGTCAATTTAATTAAAACTTTGAATGGTATAAGTTTTAATTGCGTGTAGGAGTCCATGACAGATGTGTGAGTTACTCGAGGATCTTTGCTCACTCATTTTTATTGCCAGACCCTTTGTTTTACTGTTTATCTTCGAGAGATTAAGTTTGGGTAGCTGGACATAGCTTTAATTATATTATTACATTGTTTGTGTTAGTACTTGACCGAATATGTGTACAATTTACAGAATCGCGGGTCTTTTCCGCCTAGCAAGATAATTTTGGCAACGTATATCACTTGTCGCAAAGTAAGAAACCTACCTACCTTTTTAAAAAATCATAGGTTCAAGCTCGCTCTATTTTCACAAAAAATAATCTCTCACAAACCACTTCAGCAGATTATACGGATATTGAGAATTCTTAAGTACAAACCAGGAAACTACGGACATTAAAATACTGACGCAGTCGAGTCACGTAGCGAGCCTATAGGGAATCTCCGTAAAACTATAAAATAAATATACAAAACATAATATTAAAAAGTGCTGGGGCTACTTCCCCTGGTTGGCTGGGCTATCTACCAATAATAATTGTTATTTGCCATTTGAATTCAAGCTGTGTTAGTACCACTGCGGTGGGTGGTGGGCCAAGGGAGAGGGGTCGTTAAGGACCGTTCACAATGAGCGATTCAATCGACCTCAGACTGTGTATCTTATGGCCGTGACGTGAGGGCAAATGTTTGCGATTGTGTCGAGTTTCGTATCCAACAGGACACTTACTCACGGTTGTTTGTGCTTAGTATTTATGAAGTGGGCCAAGAGATTGGTGGCGAGATACCTACGCAAAGTTTGATCCATCGTTTGGTATTAAGGAAATTGGAGGCAGAAATATAATACAGTTACATAAACAACTAAAGCTCTCGTTGAGGCATTGTCCTCATTTCTCAGAATCGAAAAACAACAAAGGAAGTTAATTTCAGCAGGCAGACTTCCTGAAAGATTCGCTCATAATTCGCTAGATCTTCCGTATCCGAGTCTACACTATCCTTCGATCCTTTCGCCGATTCTGTTCGCATAGCCCATAAATAGTGGTGGGCCTTATAGCTTGGGGGCTTCGTCGATGCGATTCCAAACACATACGTTATTTGGCGGGTTCGGTCGGAACAAGGGCGAACGTTGGTGGCCTAATTGAAACTAAGGAATTCAGTGTGCGGGCTCTGGTCTCGCCAGCGATTGGGTGGATTGGGTGTATTGCAGCCAAATCCTTGGTGATGAATGTCCCGATGCGGGATGTATACGTTGATTGCACATTGATACGGGACTTGAAATACGTATCTTTGAAAATAAAGCAGATAAATTCTTTTCGTTAGCGTCGAAATTAATTTCATTATTCCTCTTTATATCCTACTAGCTTATGCCAGTGGCTTTGCCTACGTGAAAGTAAGTTTCTTAATACGGAATTCGTACTACCGTTTCTTACCCTTAGGGCGTCAATTTTGCAAAACCTTTTCTTATTGTTTGCAATAGCAACCTTTGTACAAAATTTCAGCGTCCTAGGTCTAAGGGTTAGGGCTGAGCGTTGATGAGTCAGTGAGTGAGTCAGGACTTTGTTTTAAAGATTACATAGTTTGGGATCGAACTGGGTAATGTAAACATCCGAGTTTCATATCTTTGAGACATTATTTACGAAGGACATCCAGGTTATTGAATTTAATTGTGATATATTATTTTTTATGTGTCGGTATAAATAAACCAGGGTTAAAGCAGTCGCTACATGTAATACACCTGTATTCAGTCGCATTCGGTTGGACTGGAGGAGTGGAGGCCAACCCTAAGCTAGTTTTGAAAAGACTACAGAGATGATGATGTGACATATAATTTTTAATTTTCAAATAGACTTTCAAAATGATTGAAGTAGATTATCTCTTCCTATATACTAAAAAACAATGATAAAAACAAGCGAAGCCAATTTCATTTGCCAGCAAAACACTAACAAAATGAAACATTGTCATTATACCAAAGCTGCCCACTTCAACCGATACAATCAGTCATTTAGTGATGAATAAGCGATTTTAATAACGATAATTTCGGTGCTTTTAATTAAATAAATGCTGTTTTTAGACGTCATCGCGTTATTTTAACAGTAGGCGGTTTTTAAATGGCCAATTTGTGGTGGAAAATGGTGGAAGTTTAATATTTCATGGAGAGTGAAATGTAATTTAGAACACACGTGTTTGAGTGCTATCTTTATTAAATTTTTGTTGCTTTTTCTGGTGTTTTTTGAAAGGGGTGCATTTTGTTTAGACGAAAAAACCTTTTTTTTAATTGTTAACAAGCTCACGCTTGACTACTATATCGACTGATAGAAAGCGACGATATTGTCAACGATGGAGCCAGCTTACTTAAAAGTAACCTATTCACTTCTGAAATATAGACTGCATCCAGACTGGATGCGGAAGCAAAAAAGACTGCATTTTAGTTCTTAGGTGGTTCTAGCAATGGACTTTGAATAAACTGAACTGAACAACAGAAAATTCTTCTTCAAATAAGAAAACATACGAAGAAAACTACGACTTAGATATACGTACTACATAGCTACCCAACAATAAAATACCTAATCAAGTTCATCTTAACAGGCTGTTACTCAATTATAACCACTAAACGCAATCTGTTTCCAATAACTCCCGAACAAACACGAATATTATACAAATCCCTGCGATACAGAACCCATTTGTTCGTATTTACGACTTACTAACAATACACCCTGTATACGCATATATATCTTCACAAACTCACTTCTAAAATAAACCTTGTATCTCCAAGACAAGATTGAAATTCGTCTGTCAAGTTGAGTGGTAGTTAAGACGTTTTGTAAGTCTAAGTTTTGTTAGTTATTTAGGCTAGAGCTAGAAGTTTGTTTGCTAGTCCTGACTAGCCTTGATGAGCCTCTCGGGTAACAAATAACAGGACGTTAGTTTTAGTTTCCCTGTTTAAGTAGGTAATAGAAACTGGACGGAAATAATGCTTGTTTTAATGTGACGATAACTTGCAAGGGTACTTGGGTTGGAGTCTTTCTTGGGATGTTGAGGTTTATTTTTTTATATCTCATCGTTATCTCATTATCTTCCTGCCTGTTTTCTCATGTTATTTGGGGTCGGTGCAGCATGTTTTTTTTTCTATTCTGTCCTGCCACCTGTCATGGTACCCATCACTAACTCCTTAGAGTGATATGAAAGAAAAGGGAGTTAGTATTCTGTAAGCAGAATCCATCCATCTTTTCGTTGGCCTTCCTCGTTCTCTCCATCCATATACCTACTCATTACTCTTTTAGTAACAAGATGATGATGAGAACGGGAGTAATAGGAGGAATAAAGGGAAGCCTATTCCCAAGAATTAATAACATTATCAAAAGTGCGTTAATACGAGCAATGATTGGTGAAACGAAATATCCACCAATCGCATCGCTTGTAAGTAGTCGGTCATGTCTATTCACCCTAAACCGAAGATAATATTGTAAAAACATACGAATCATTAAGGTTTACATAAACGCACGCATTAAATATTCAGAAAATACTTAAAAAGTCACATAGATAAACTCAGCAAACTCAATTACCCTTTTACCTTTAACCAAAATAACTCAGGAGTAACCTCTTTCATGTACAAAGAAGGACATTTTATATCAACAAAAAGAATAAAAATACCCTAATGTAGTATGTACATATTTAAACAGAGAAATTATTTATAGTCGACAAGCAATGTTCACGTTGATTAATTGAAACAAGTAGATAATATTACCTTTTTGGACTTCCCACGCAAAAAAAAGGCGTTGCTGACAAAAAACTACAAGTATACACAAAACTATTTTTCACTGATGAAAAAGAAATCACGTATTCAAGGATACATTTAAAGCTAAAATTGTTTCATGTTGTATGGAATGTTTTTAAAGGTTAAAAATTGTAAAAAAGGCTAAGCGTGCTGTGGCTAGGTTTAATTAACGAAATATTTAGAGCAAAGTAAGAGATTTCATTATTTTTATTGATTAATGAAAAATTGAAAGTACGGGAAGAGATTGTAATTTTTTTAACAAAACCTTTAGAGCGCGGAAATCTCTAATCACTAAGGGTAACAAAATATTGCGAATACAGGAAAAGATTTTCATTATTTACAGAAATTAACGATATATTACGAACTACAGAAAGGGAATATTTTCACTATTTATAATTGTTTTCACATTTAGTTTAAATAAAATTTATAAAGATAAATTTAAACGTCGACATCCTTTCTACGTAAGTCCACCAATAATAAAGTTTCAATTTACTAAGAATCATTATCAAAAGTGTTAAACAATAATTTCCCAAACTTCATCCATAAAAACCCCAATTTTTATTTCATATCATCCCCAATGCACGCTTACATTCAGTTAACAAAATGAATAAAAATTATAAAAGTTCACGTACGCAACGGTAACGGAAACATAGCCCGAACCCGCGGGGCGTACAAAAGTTAAACTCGAAACAGTCGTAAAATCACCTGTTTAGCATATTTACTTAACCCTTTTCCGTTCTGCTGGACTTAGCTACAATTAACTTTGTTCGTACGCCACTACAAAAGAATCGTATGTAATATTCATAAGGGCACATATTATTCATGGTATGCAACTGCGTCCTCCAATAAGATACATACAGGCTTTGAAGTAAGGCAGGTAATAATTAATATGGATCACTTCCTTTGAACGGACATATCTTTGAGTGCAATCTGTAGTTGACCGGACCAACGAAATATAAATGGTAAGTACAGATTTCTTTTTAGTCTTTAGCAGGCTGTAAGTAAATAATACATTTATTTACCCTGTAGGTAAAACTCTAAGCTACAAAAGCGATTTGACCTACACGACTACGATACGAAAGTATTTCGTAGTATTGGACAAACTAAAAATAAGTCATATTTTTGTTATTATTAATAGGTTAACGCTTGACCACTATCTCATGTGATGATAAGCGATGATGTGGTCGACAATAGAGCACGCTTGCCTAGAAGTAACCTGTTCGCACACACACACAGACGTCATCTTCTTGCCTTAATTTTAGGTTGAATAAAGGCATAAATCACGTTTCAGAATTGTTTTTAATAATTAAAATTAGTTTATCGAAGTATCAAGCATGATAATAGCGTAAAATAATCCTATTCGTTTGAGCAACATTTAATTGAATAAATTGAAAATAATAACTTTGTTAAACATTTATGAAATAACAGATTAGGAATTTCTTTCGAAATCCATCGGATTATGTTAACAAGAAACGGTGAAGGAAAATATCGTAAGAAAACCGGTATTTCCTAGAACCGAAAATTCGAATACATGTGACATCTACCTACTGGACCCGTGGATTACGACTCACACCCTCGCCGGAGAGAGGAGACACCCAGAACAACCATTTCAGGCCTTACAAATATTTAATCCGTGCGGGATCGAAGCTGCGGTACAAAATCAATTGTCCAACCACTGCTTTAACCATGTCGACAAAGACTCTCTGCTACTGAAAGAAAACCTCAGGACCCCGGAACGAAGACAAAGGGGGAGCAAGGAGTGGGTTTTAGTCGGTAAAAGTCCTTCCCAAGAGCGGGAGAAGCCATTCTGATGATTTCGCACCTAAAAAAAATATCAACAAAAGAACCTCAAAAAAAACAAACAAGCCAATATTTTTAAACGCACATTGATCAATACAAAGCCGTCAATTAATGCGTTGGAAGCCGCGTCAATCGCGGACGTGCATACATATCGCGGCGCATAATATCGCCATACGTCACGGCGGCGACGTCACGTTATCGAGCGATAGCCCGCGATTTATTGCGGCCTGACTTTGAAACTGAGTTTGTTTATATCGGAACGCTTAAAGTCACCTAAAGGGAAACGGAGAGGGCTCTGCTTGGAGTTTCTGTGAGCAATCTAATCAGGGATTAAAATATTTGCCAGAGAACTAAGCTTACTAGCATAGCCCGAAGAATCGACAACTTAAATGGCAGCGAACAGGGCACTTTGCTCGCAGAATAGATGGTCGAAGAGGCCAAAAGGTTCTGGAGCGGATACCGCACACAGTATTGACAAGCCACCAACAAGGCGAAAACGATGGTTGATGTGGGTCGCGGGAATCCTATGGATGCGAGACGCAAAGGACCAGTCGTTGTGGCGACACGTGGCCTATGTTCAACCGTAGATATTTTTTGGCTGAAATGATTGTTTGTCACACAGTTTTGGTCAAGCACCTCTGTTCCGTTTAACCCGTCAGTTTCCAAAGCTCAAAAGAACAGGCATCTTCTGGTTTTTTTTTTCATTTCATTTTAGGCCTCATCCATTGCTTACCATCAGGCGAGAACCCAACTGAGCTTCAAGCCGAACCTAGTTTCCGCAACTCATACTTTCATTCTTACAGCCAAACGCAAACTAAGGTTCTACCACGAGCTCTTAACGCGATTTATTTAACGACTAAAACTGAACCGTTAAAGGGACGGAGCTATATAGGGTGTATAGCTCCATCCCTCTGTCTCACTCGCACCCCTGAAGATACAATTACATAGCTACAATTAAACCACACAAACAGACCCAAATTACTCTTAAAGCAATAGTTCTTGCAGCATTGCATCAACTACAACAAAGAGTTTTTACGCAAATTTCTTGTCGTAACTAATTTGCAATACAATGCTGCTGAACGCTGTAACCGCACTAAAACACCCGTTTCCTACGCGTCGATCTACGACGTTTAATCTAAGTTTACTCGCAAAGTGCTCTCGGAGACGACAACTTTGAATCGGAGCATCTTGCATTAATTTATTAAGGGAACGGAAATGGGAGTAACGCAATATACTTCCCGGTTAAAAAGCGGGACAAATACAAGGCTAGCTAAGTGACGGTAAATGTTGTAAAAAGTATTAAAGTGCACCCCAACTTTGGCAGTAAAGTGTATTGTTTAAAAGGGCGTGTCTGACATAGACCTTTTTGGTGCGGAATTTTGTATAGCGGATACTTTACTTCGGTTTTTGTTAAGGTATCAATTTACAGTTCTATAGATAGGTACTCAACTAAATGCTAACTGCCAGCGGGTTGGCTCTCATGAAAATAGAAAATTGACCCAAAAGAATTGACCTCTTGTGTGGTATTTCATGATATGGTCTATACCTGTGTGCCGAAGACATTTAAATCATTTCAGTCGTTCAAACGTGAATAAACTTCTGACAAACATACATACTCTATAGTTATAATATTAGTGTAAAATAAATAATAAGGTGCATCGTAGCAATTTTTACTTTACGATTTCGAAACCAAAAATAATGAAACTGGAATCAAAAGACTACAAAGTAATATCCCTATTGGTCGAAAGACCAAACGGATCGTATTGAAATCGTTTCTATTGGTTACTATTTACGACAACGGATTACTCACAAAAGATTTAAAGCCACCAAATAAGAGAAAAGCCGTAAACAACGTAACCACTCTACAAGGGAACCGAGCAAAAATCCCAGCTACAACTGAGCGGATTTTAATTTAGACAACCTTAGTAAATCACTCTCTTTCTTAACGCTAGAGCGAGTTCAAACGCGATACAGCCGAGCGAAAGTATATTAATTTTAAAATATCCCTCCTTCGAAACTAATTAATTAGTTTCTAAAACTTGAAACCGAGTGTTAACGATGATCTAAGCAATATCCAAGTTTCAGAGGAGCAGAAGCTTTACAACCTAACGACTAAGTTCAGATGAAAATTCACTTAGAAATCTGTTGCTTATTTTTATTCAGAATTCATGTTACCTCTCTTAGTTTCCCCGTGCATGCAACAGCGGTAATCAGAATATTCGTGGAACTTTCTTCAAGTTTTTTAGATCCTCATGAATATCCTATGGGGTGGGACATGCCTCTCTTGTTATGTTTTAAAACTTTTTTATTTTCTTCGCCATTAAAAGGCGGGCCGGCTGACGATTTAGCGACTACCCGATGAATAATTAGGGAGTATTTCTTGCCTGTCACGTCCGTAATGAATATTACAGTAGCAAGAAGATGTCCGAAGTAAAAATATCGAAAAGAAATCTGCGGTTGTTTGTTCTCAAGGAATTTCGTTAATTACGTTCGCTTCAGAGATAAATAAGTCAGTAAGCGCAAATTTGTCCATCCATCGTGTTTTTGTTTTGGCTCACCCGAGGAGTTACTTAGTTATTGGGCCATTTTTTCCCGAGACCAGAGACGGAGTGAATTATATTAGTCGTTTGTGTGCGTGAATACGCTTGAAATAGTCCATTTCGGTGTTCTTTTGTGGGCTGTAAGAGGCTTTAGGGTAGTAAACAATACTTTTTGGACGCAAAGAATAAAAGTTTCCTTGATGAATGCCTTTTACGTCTTTTTTTTGAGGTGGGAAATCATCAAATAACTTCTTTCGTTTTGGAAGCGAGAAGAAGTGTCAGATTTTTACTGACTAAAACCAACCTGTGTTCTTTCAGTTACCCTTGTGTTCCAGGGTAGCCGAATGTAACGCTGGCTGATAGTTTACACTTGCGGACGACGAGCGCAAAGTGGTTTTAGTCAGTAAAAGTCTGACACGGCCTCCTGCTCCACCCTAGCCCAAAAGAAGTAATATCCCACCTTAAAATAGCCCTTGCAGGTGGGGCTTTTATTTTATTTTCACTTTAAAACCACATTTCGTGCATACGCGAGCGAAAAACAGAATGGTGTTCGTTTGAAACATTGAAACCGCGTTAACGACCGCGGGCTGCACATAAAGGATTAGTCAGGATTAGCTGTTATCGATGATTAGTTTTCAGTCCGATACTGATTAATGAATAGCTTTACATCCGCTACAATCCATCTAAACAATGGGAAATTAGAGACGGATTTAGCATAGATTGAATTATAATGGACAGATTGTGAAATAGGGGACTTTATTGTACATGTATATACTACGTAATAGCTATTACGAATATTTATTCGACCCTCTTTAGAATCAAGCTAATCTCCGGTCCAAATAATCCGATCCGAAAGTAATAGGTAATAGCTACTTCAACAAATATAGGCCACTCCAGTGACCAATCTTGATCCGCACGCATGAACCATCTCACCCCTTTTCTAATGTATGATATATACACGATAAACATCCTTGTTTGTGTAAACATGATAACAAAAAGGACTATTGATACGTCAGCGGACAATGCCCGGGCAAACGTGGGGGCAAGCCTTGGGCAAGCCGTGGGCATAATGCCCAGTGAGGCGGAAAGATCCTAAGATCATGAAAAGAACATTTGGCGTTTGATGCGATCTGATAATATGGTTCAGATAATTCGGATCATATTTGGTGTATTGGTGTATTGCGTTAGTGTTTTGTCTTTTTATTAGAAATACATTTATGTTAGTTGACTAGTCTAGATAAAAGCATTAAACAGGCACATTTTATGGTATAATGAATTCCCAGTCAGTGAGACTATTAGCAGAGCGACGATACTTAGAAATATTTTATAGTATACGATCGAAAATTCATGAATCTTTCTATATATTCTTACATTTATAAAACAAAGTTGCTCATTCCGTCTGTCTGTCAGTATGAATGCGATCAATTTAAAAACTATTAAACGGACTTTCAGGACATTTTCACCAAAAAACCAAGTGATTCGTGCGGAAGGTTTAAATGCATAATACGTGCAGATTAAAGCAGAGAAAAGCATAAAATTTTGAAAATTTAAAACACCCGTGCGAAACCGGAGTGGGTCGCTGATCTTTATTGATTTTATACATTTTTGTAAAAGTATATTCCAATACATTATTCTTACTAATTACGGCTATAAGCCAGCTCATTAGCAACATGCATGTTTTAGAAAATAAACATTGAAACAATCCCTCATAGCCTATTCACCTCAAGAGTACTCAGCACGCTGTCCCGACTATACAAAGGGACTTAATACTGTATCCTGCACACTTCTGGTAGCCTAGTACATTGATCGACATCCTTTCTGTATAGGGCAATGAAAAAATGAAAGGCTTTGGTTTAGTTTCTAGGAAAAAGAATAATTATTAAGAGGTAACAGTAACAAGGAAAAAATTTGATTTTTTGACTTGTTATTGCTATTGCTTAGTAATTGAATTGATTTTTGATGGAATTTAAGTGTCTTCAAGGGTAGAGTGAATAGGCTCCTAATAAACTAGTGCGCCTCACTAACGATTACATCACTGCTTATCATCAGGATTACAGTCAAGCATTAGCTTATATTTATTAAAAAAAAAAACTGTAGTTTTAGTAAGGCAGAGACAGACCGCAAATATCAGGATGATAAGGACTACAAGTCAGTTTTCACTTACGTTCACGTAGATATAATCAAGCTTTCGCAAAAACCATCGCAACGATATTAAAAAATCACAAACCTTTCAACCAGGTCAATCTCAAAATACCTACGCTCTAGAAGAGGAAATCCTCCGCCACGGAACATCGTTAGGGATTGGCTCAACTCACTTTAGAACCTTCCTGCACTCAGCTTTGGTCCGTCGATCGCGGATGTGTTGCGGTAGGTACATGCGGATAAGCTATTTGGTATATAGGTGGCTAGTTTGCTATAATAATAGATAGTGTTCTAAGTACGCCGAGTCGTGTTTACTTCCACCTTTTTTACATCATTCGTTATATTATTCCGAAACAGTTAAAACAGCGAACAGAACAAAACAAATACTGGTAGTGTAGACAATCATTCACCCTATTCTTTTCTTAATTTTGTTAATGTCGTTTTCCAATCTAACCAGATGCAGTTGAATAGCATACACATGAAACGAGTGCCTATCTGACCTTCCGAACGTTGTAATTTATAAAATATGACTAGTTGTTTTTCGAGCTTCTGTCTAACAGTAACGACTACATACCACAGATCTATAAATATCTGGTATAGCGCATTTTTTTATTGCCGTGGACCCTTGTGTCATCATTCGGGGATGTTATGTTATTCTAACAAGTGTTTGAAGACGCTTACAGGTAGTAACCACACAGTTAATAGCATATTAGCACTAGCCTCAAGTTATACTAGCACTGTAGTAAAACGAAGAATGTCTATCTATTCACCAAAAAACTAGTTCAACTGTACTTCCCTAGCAAGCTCACGAGTATAACCGACATTGTTGAAAACGATCAGCACTCACGACCGTCCGTGACAATTTTTATAAGGATCCTTTTTCGAATAAAAATTGCGCACGTGATTTTTAGTTTTCGGTTTTGTATATAGATAAATATGGGAAGGCTCTGTTTGCGGAGCGTGTGTGTTATGTGTCCTTTTTGTAGGACAAAACTGAACTTAAGCTTACACTAAGCCGATTCCCGGTCGCGTCTTTCGGTGTAAGTAACATTTTCAATATGTTTATCGATCTATTTTTAGGGTCCGTGTAAACAAATATACTATGGCCACGACAACTTAGACCGTTTTCACATTATCCGATCCGATATCGGTGTCGGACGCCGATACAATATCGGGGTAAGTAAAATGTATGAAATACCGTGCTCCGATATCCGATATCGGGTCGGACAATATGAAAGATAGGCACATATTTCATACATTTTACTTACCCCGATATCGGATCGGCGTCCGATACCGATATCGGATCGGATAATGCGAAAACGCTCTTATTCTGTCTTAAAGTGTTTGAGTTAAATTTAGACAGCTATATTTGTTGACAGATAAATTATCTACATTTCTTAATTGTACCTTATTTTTTTGGGTACTAAGTATAAAGGAACTCCTATTTTGTTTGCGAGTTAATTGAACATTTTATTTGTATTGATCATGGTTTGTACAACGATGCTGTAACTGTGTGTTAAAAATAGAAATTAAAATTAATTAAAATATGTAATACTATCGCACAATCTGATGCCAACGGCTTCGCCCGCGGAAAATTAGAAAATTGTCCCAAGGGAACATGCTATTCAGAGACATAGTCACGGTCATAGTCTAACAAGTTTCATCGAAATCCATTCAACCGTTCGAGCGTGAAGAAGTAACAAACACGCTCACAAACTTTCACCTTTATAATGTTACTGTGATTTAGACAAAATTTAAAAATCGTCAGAGAACGCAATGGATTTAGAAGATACCTAAAAATAACCCTATCATAACGCATATCTAAACCCCAAAACCAGGCCTTAAAAACTATCCCATCCCCCAATCTATCTCCAAGCCACTTTACCGATTCGTAAAATGAAAAAAACACACAACATATACCACACAACCGGGTTCAGGCTCCGTCTCGACTGCCAACAATAACTCAATATTTCTGCAACGATCCTGGATTGTGAGCGAAGCACTGCTGTTTAACTTTATCAAAATATATAACGTTACCGACTCTGCTTTGTGGAGTATTTTTCTCTATATTGAAGTTCTTTATTGATTTTCTAACGAGGAATAGGAATGGAGTTTATCTTTGATTTTTTAGCGACCAGTTAAATTGACGTTTTTTAGGGTTCCATAACCGCACCGGACCTATTGCTATGACTCGGCTGTCTGTTTGTCTGTCGCTTGAAATTTTCACAGATAATGTATTTCTATTGCAGCTATAACAATGAATATTATCGATCCACATTGGGCACGCGTGGTGTATGTAAGCCTATTCCCTTTTTTACAGAGTAGGCCTGAGCCCAACAGTGAGAACATTACAATACTAAAACAAAATGGAATAAATACTTAAGTTAGGCTTCCATACAACAAACGTGATTTATTGCCGTTTTTTTGCTACGGACAATGTACCCCTTTGTGCACGAGTCCGACTAGTATTCCTAGAAGTAACGTATCTACTCAAATCTAGATTTTACTGACTCTGACAAGGATTTCCGCTTCTTAGCAGTAAGAACAATGACACTTTTCACTCAATCGTTTTATCAAAGAAAAAGCCATTACTTCAAAGGAAAATCGACCTTAAACATTATTATTTTGACCTATAAATTGACCCGTCAAAACCTTTCGGATTTAGTACCACGTTAGTTCGGGAGTCAAATGATAAAATGGCGGCCATTTGAGTTACCTGGAGCAGAATCGTCATCGTATTCATGTGCCTAAAATGTGGGACGAATTTGTGTGGGAAATTAAGTATACACGGAATTGAATGCCACCGTCTAAAGTAGGCCTGTCCAACATATGGCCCCTGGGCCACTATACCTAGTATAGTATATCAGGGTGGTATCCGCCACTCCAAGGCCTCGCGGGCGCAGCCCAATACGTTGGTCCGACCAGATCCGCGCCGCTCTTAACTCCACGATGTACGATGCCCTTCACAACGCCGAAGATAGAAACAGATGGAGGAACATCATAAGGGCTAAGGTGATGAAGCAGGGAGGTCACGACCCTCAGCATTGAGGAATACGACGCAAGGAGGGGGATCCGCCACTCCAAGAGTAAAGCGCGTATGTTGCGTTCGAGTGGGACAAATGTGTTATTCGATTCAGCTCTTCAAGGAAGGCCAGTACCGCCTTAGTGTTACTGACCATTTTACGAAGAGTACCAAGGTTTCCGAAGTACTTTGGCCTGTAGTCAACGAGCACTGCGCAGTTTAAAATCAGATAAGCTGCTGTCTTTTTTATTTTACATAGGAAATTATAATGGACATTATTTTTGGCCCGCTTCGTTTACAAAATTATTAAAAGTAGCCCTCTACAAAATTGTGATAAACACCTCTGGACTAAAGCATGGTATCGATTTTGACGAGTATATCAAATTCAGATATGTTAGTTTGTTAGAACTGCATGACGTGTTACTGAGAATTTCAATATATGACTCGATTTATGAAGCAACATAACTGTGTCTATATTAGGAGAATCCTTTGAGGCTTTGTTTCCTATGAAATTCCACTTCGATTCGCCAATATTTGTTTCAATATTCATTTTAGCAGTGATGGCCTAGTGCTAACGGCCTCGAATTACGAGTAACAGGTTTCAAACCCAGCCAGGCGCAGTACTTAGTATAATTTACTTCATAAACAATGCTCTCAAAACGGCTAAGGAAACTGGCATGTCTTAAACCAAAAATTCAAAGATATGTAACATCTACTAACCCGCACTGGGCCCGCGTGGTGGATTACGGCCCATTCCTTCTCCTAGAGAGGAGGCCTGAGTCGCAGTAGTGACATTATATTATGTTTGTGTATGTCCAAATAACATGGGCAGGAAGACGATGATGAGACGAGCATAAAGGTGGTGTTTATTTCAAAAGTAATTACTCTCCAGCAGACCTTTTTTTTTTACAAAAAAAAACTTGAGACCAGGGCATGGAGGAGTCCTACGACAGAACATTGATATTAGCCAGGATACCTGCGACTTCCAAGAAAATGAGTCAAGCTTTTTAGTCCCTAGGACATCACGATAGCTTTTAAGTATAGCCTGTGAGATAACCTAATTTACAAAGCCGTAAAACTGTACTGTCTGTTTAATCTTTCAGTCGTCCTCATCTCTTGGCAGCGACCGTGATATAACAGCGGCCTTGCCAACTCATTTTCATATAAACTAAATAGATGAGAATGAATGTGACAGAATTAAATGTTACTTTAAAATTCTCTCGTAGTTACTAATTTAATTTTTCGGCTCGTTGATACGGGTAACTAATAATATTTCTATGTCTGATTATGAAGTTTGCTGCTTGCCTTTTAGATTTTTTTTTTATTTTGGGGTGGGTTATCGTTCTTTGACTTCTCTAGCTTTAGGGTGGAACGAGAGCAAGTCAGACTGTTACTGACTAAAAGTCACCTATATTTATTTTTGACCTTTGCGATCTAGGACCACGGTCACTCTTTTAAACGTTCCCGCATCAACTCTACTGAGCCTGATTGAGGAAACTGATTTTCATTTGTTTTAGTGATGAGTGATCTTTAGTAATTTATTGTGCTTCTTTTCTAGCAGAATAGACATGTTATCTTCCTTTCTTAATCTGTTTTTTTTTTCCTAGCCATTGCTGTCCTATTGCTGTCCAAGTCTTTCTAGATATTCTTCTCTCACGCAGTTTTAAACCATTCCTGGGTACAAGGACTCCCTCAATTTTTTCTTTAATCATTTATATAGCATAACAACGTTTCCCGTATTTATAATAATAATAATAATTACAGATACAGGTTTTCAGCAACGTCACTAAAATATTTAGGCGTCGCGTCAGCCTAGCTACCGTCGGCTGTAAATAGTGATTAAGCTCCACATTCATTAACTAGAAAGGTGTTATTACATATATGTCCACAGTCATTACTTAGTACTTCGTCCATTAGAACGTTTTGTATCGTATGTCTGTTATAACTATAGTAACACATGTTTGTTTTTCTATTTTGCTGTGAGCACTAAGGTGATGTTCTGACCGAATTTTGGTCCTAGCAACCCATCTTAATGTGGATTAGCTATCGGCGTAAGTCATTATAATGTATAGTCAACAAAGAAGACAAGTAACCAAGGTTGTAATCGTTAGACATAGTTTGAAGTTTACATGGAAATGGCGAGCAATGGTTAGCTCACCGTCCGTAAACCCACGCCTGTGGTGGCTGGATATCGAGGTCGGAATCCCGTCTACTAAAACGTGTGGAAGTTCGTTCCGGGAAGTAGGCGACCGCCTCTCATTCCTCGCTCAGGACCATAGCCTGTACCGAGGCACGGCACGAGAGGTCATTGCCGCCGATCGCCCTCGCAAAGACAAGGCGGTGCTCCGCCCAAGCGGGGCACATCACCGTATGTTTCGCGCGGACGCGTTTCAGGGCTACGGTGACTATTTCGAACAACGCTGCAGTCCTGGCACCAATGGCTTAACGTGTTTTTCAAAATACAGTGGTATTACACCCACAACAGTGAAATAAAAAAATCCACAAATTTTTTGACCAATCTCAACAAACATTTTTGCAACCATAAAACCAACAGAACAGTCTGTAGAACCGTTAAGGTTATGAATAGGCTACTCCAGCGTATTGATTGATAGACTATTAATTATATATCGGTTTCCCAAAGGACTGATATGACGCCACATACGTAGTTAGTATTGACGCCGCGTGAGGTCGCTCCAATCGTTTTCGCGTCCATACATAAAAACCATTCAACCGGCATGGTCAATACTTGTGAATAGTCAGGCGTATAATATATGTCACCGGATAGTTGTAAAGATCGTGAGCATATGATAAATTATGCTTTGACTGCGTGGAAGTCGAAAATTACACACTATTATAGAGATGAACGTTTGTGAGTGTGTATCTTTGTTACTTCTTGCGTTGGGTAATTATATACATTCATCATCATCAGCTTAGCCTTTTCCCAACTAAGTACATTGGGGTCGGCTTCCAGTCAGTCAGTATACATATTACGAGGAGCGGCTGCCTACCAGATCTGAACAACCCATTAACTGGGTAACACGGTACTTCACGGCAAAACTGGAGTCAGATTTATTGGCTTCTGACTATCCAGAATTAATTTTCTATTTAGGTAATTATATAAATTACCATACTTAATTTTTTCATCTTTCAATTTCAAGATTTTCCATTCCTTATAAAAGGTATTCACTGGAAATATTGTTTAAATTTTTATTCCGATCTAGCGGATACCCAGCGCGAGCTACTAAACGCTAAAAAAAAAGAAATATAATGCAGCTAAGGAGTGGAATTCCTCGCCGGAGTTGTGAGTTTCCTGATAGCTACAACTTGGGAATCTTTAAGTGTTATAGATTACTTCTTACATACCATATCTTACATAGGTTATTCATGTGTGATAATGGTCAAGCGTGGTACCTACTACCAACAACTATAAAAAGTAATTCCTTTCTAATGAAACTAGTTTTAGTCATATTAGTTGTCTAATTTCAAATTCTATAACGGACATAGGTAGCAAATAGATTTTTTACTGGTTGTATTTTGAAGAGTCTGCGTAAAAATTGCCATATGCAAAAAACGTTTTACCACATCGGCGTTTTCTACCAGCAGAGATAGTGGTCAATTGCAAGCCTATCAATAATAAAACAAGATAGGAAGTGAAGCCGAGGGAAAAAGCTATTAACTAAATATCATATTTGATTATCCCAGTCTACTTCCTACTAATATTATAAATGTGTTTTTGTGTGGATAAATGTACTTATCAAGGAAGTCGGATATTTGTTACTTTTTCACGGGAAAAATAATATGACTCATAGGCACGTTAGAACTTGCTACTTTTCTACTTCTTTCTCACTATTTAATCATAAATTTCAAGTAAAGATGGGTGTTACTAGGAGCCTACTTTATCACACAATTTTTTTTCTTTTTCCAAGGTGTGAAATCATCAATTGACATGCTTGACCGGGTGTGAGATGCTTACGGCGTGGATTTTGATGAAACTTCATAGCGATTACATAAGAATAATATACAGCCTATATGTAAGCGCAAATATTTATCCCACGCAGGTGCAGCCGCAAGAAGAAGCTAGCGCATAAACGTGTCACCTAAATACCGCGTGGAATTTATTCAGAATGTTAGTTTTTGTTGTAACACTACAAGCTCATGTTAGCATCATGCCTTTGTTCCACCAATATCATCATCAACATTTCCAATCAAAATATCGTTAAACCCTATAACCATTAAACGGAGCCATTATTCCGAAAACTTCCAATTTAACGCCTAAACAGTGTAAAACGGGCGTAAACCAGAACAAGCAGCCATAATTGAAACTATATAGCTGAAGCCATTACTGTATCAATTTGTACAAGGCGCCTCTACCGGATTACTCTAATTCGTTGGTTTACGACGACGAAATGATATGGATAGTGAATTGTTGGTATCGATTGAAAAATTCATCGAGTCAACTAACTAGAAAAATCAACTTAAAGAGAAAGTTTTGTTTTGATTGCATAGTTTTGGCTAAAACTGAATAGGTACTCTCAGAACTCGACACTAATTTGATGAGACAAAAATTCTAACGTTTTTTTGAAGTATTTGGCAAAACATGTGCACAGCTATGTAAAGAATCAAGATACAAAACCATTCGTAAACTAGTTCTACATCACAATATCTACCAGGAGTCAATTTGCGAATAATTAAAACAGTTTTTAACATTGAACTTCACTCGAATAAATCCCGCCAAAAAGCAAAGGTAGAGAAGATCTATTATCTATTATTTATTTCTATACGTTCTGGTTTGCCTAGGTAAGCTATATAATTTTCAGTTTAAAATATTCGTTTACATCCATTGCTCTCCCAAGAAATTCTCATCAAATCAGCAAAAATATCGTTTTCGATTTCTATTTTCATGAATATCTGTGATGGTTAGTAACAAGCGCAGTGCAAATGCATCGACTGCATTCCCGCAGCAGCGGTATCCAAGCCAATATTTTTTCTAAAACACGGATTCCCTCACGTTGTTTATCCAAACAATTTAAAGTTAGTTTTACCCACACATATTTGGAATTCCCTTTACTACCCGTTCCGAAGCAACCGTTTACGTCTACGCGTAACCACACAGCTATCATCGGTATAAACCAGTATCGATTCTCGAGTACTCGAGAATAGGCGTGTGTAAATCTTTACTGTACCGACTCAATGTTCCGAAACATTTTAGTGTTCCGAAAGATTGGATCATCAGTAATGTTCTGAATGCATCATTTGGAACAATTGAAACACTGGAACACTCTTTACTTAAAATAAAATATAATGAGTCAAAACTAGTAAGTAGGTATACATGCTGCGATGTTCACAGCCAGTGTCAATGTTTGTACTCGTATCTATTGAGCCGTTATTCCAGATGTTTCAAATGATCCATATCTTCTAACGTGTCTCAGTGTCACTATGACACAACGTAACAGATCACGATTCATACAGTCTATCAGATCAGTGTATCTTTTGAGCCGATGTTCCAAAAGATACATATCAGTGTTCCGGAACATTTCTGATCAAAAAGATACACTCTGCCCACGCCTACTCGAGGAGCCGATGTACAGAATCGTGAAATCTGTTACTCGCAACCGTTGGCTGTACGATAAATACTTCACACTGCTTTATAGGTATTGGGAACTCATTCCCACATAAAATTATTCTAAGCTGAAATCGTTATTTTTATTTCCTTGTTGCGTTCCGTGTTTACACTAGGACTAAGGAATAATGGCAGAAAATTGCCCGCAAACAATTCTAGTAACTGTATAACTATTTATGTATTCTAGGAAAGTATTGAAAATACTGGTTTGTACTGTCAATTATATTTTAATGCGAAATTCCTATTTAAATTCATAGAATTGTGGAAAGTTTTAGAGAAATACAACATGTATTTCTCTAGAAGACTACGAATAATTTACTCGTATGAAGGTAACCGTAAAATACCTAGAAATCCAAAATATAACGCAGGGATTGCAGATGTTAAGCAGTGAATGTATGGTATGTGTTAGTCTCTCTCTCTCACAACTAATGTTAATAATATAGTGTACTGAAATATTTTACACACACTAAATATTTTAAATTCTTCAATTTCATCAGGATTTGGGCTGGCCTGTACTTGCCGTAGAATAATAATTTGGCAAAAAATCCGTATTTTGATCGTAAAAAGTGAAAGCAAAGCTTTATCTCATCAATACGATACCAAAAACCTAAACAACATTTACAAAAGCAGATTTTATCAACACCTGAACAAAACAGAAAACGAAAACAGAAAAATACTCTAAAAGAAAACACAGAAAACATGAAACTAGAACCTAACCCAAGTTCAGTTACAAAAGACACACATACACACACAAATAGCCCGAGCTTATCCTAATATTCCGGCAGGAAGGCACGACGCGTCACAGAGATCAGGCAAGCAAGATTAACGCGCCGGAAACACGGGGCTCAGAAAAATGTGGCAAATTACTCTCTGAACGCATACGGAATCATAAGGTAAGGCAGATAGGTAGGTAGGTAGACGTATATAAGCGCAGGTGGAAAAATGAGGAAAGGCCCGCCTTGGGATGTATTGAAATATTGGATCGAGATGTGAAATAAACGGATTGGGCAACAAAAGAGAAATACTGCGATGGCTTTGATTAAAATAAAGCTGAATTTTTGAATGGAAGAAACAACGAGTACACTGTAGGTTTTTTGCACGTAACAGTCACTCAATAAAATCTGAAGTTTTTGTATTATGGATAGGCTCGCATTTGTCACTATCTCACCTGATGGTAAGCGATGATGTGGCCGACGATAATCACCTGTTCACTCTTGACTTAAAGACCTCTAAGTTGTATCTATCAGGAAACACAGACTATGGCAGGAAGCAGTAGTTATGTACCTTTATAATGAAGTAAACAAATAACCGACCTCACTAAATTAGGGTTCAAATAACGACCCATCTTAAACATAACTAGGTACACTTGAGTAACAAACTCCAATCCAAAACAAACCTCTCATTGGAGTACACTTCAACACTTCTACATAAAAAATATTTTGTCAATCGGCATTCTTACCACTTAACCCTCATTCGGAACAAGGGTCTAAGTATCCACACGTCGCGTACTTGAGACCAGCAAACAGGAATGTAGGAACGAACTCAATGCCCTACGTAGAGTAACCCTTCATTAGTAACGCGGTCTTTTTTACCAGCACCCGTTTGAAAAGCGGTGTTCTTGAGACGGATCTAATTTGTTTCTTTTCAAGCACGGCCTCGTTTGGTTCGAAGCTGATTGCGGGAGCGTTATTCGCTCATCTTACTGTATTGCCTCTGCAATTTGTTTAGGTAAGACATTGGGGCCTGATGACAGTGGATCGGGAAAAGACAAACGTTTTTTTTTTCTTACGAATCGGTTTGCTGAATCAGCTGGTATGGTAGACATCCCAACTATACGTTCAAAGCGTTTTCGAAACAAATTTACTGTGCGTACAACTAAGGAGTGAATAGAATAGAATAAACTTTATTGTACACCAAAAAGTAACGGAGTGTATATCCTAATAGCTACAACTTAGGGGTCTTTGAGTCCAGAGCGAATAAGTTACTTATAGGCAAGCATGCTCCACACAGATTAACAGCCGCACAGATCGATCTTCAAGGTTAAGCAACGCTTGCCTAGGTTGGTCTGTGGATGGGTGACCATCTTTACATAACGAGTTTCCTCCGTGCCTCGGAAAGCACGTTAAGCCGTTGGTCCCGGTTGTCATTTGTAGATCTTTGGCAGTCGTTACGGATAGTCAGCAGCCAGTAAATCTGAGTCCAGTCTTGCCATGAAGTACCGTGTTATCCTAGTTAATGGGTTGTGGAGGTCTGGTAGGCAGCCGCGCCTCGTAAAATACTGGTATTCAGCTAAATCCGGCTTGACTGGAAGCCGACCCCAATATAGTTGGGAAAAGGCTAGGCAGATGATGAGGCAAGCATGCTCCATCGTCGGCCATATTATTTCTAACTATCAGGTGAGATAGAGGTCAAACACGAGCCTATTTATAATAAAAAATGGGGAAGGCAAGAAAACAATTGCGACATTTCACACGTCGTGTTGTAATCTCGTTTGGTAGCGTTCTCAGGGATGTTAAAACCTCATTAAAAAGGCAAAACCGCTTTATTACTTTGCAATTCTGCGGCGCATCTTCACGGGTGTGCGGTGTGCAACCAGTGTGAGCGGAGCGCGCTTTGTTCAGTAAAATGCATCTAACGAGGTGCTGGCGGAGGCAAAGGGTTAGATGCGGCATCTTCTCCTTATTTACGTGGTAATACCGGATAGGAAACAAGCGCGTTTTGCATACGCCGTGAATTTTCAATGTAGCTCTCGAATAATATAAAGTTAAGATTTTTTTGTCTTGTAATAAAATAGGGCGCTTGTAAAATAGTTTTTCCTTTCTACTTTCGTTTTTAAGATTCTTTAGTTTTCATCTAAATGTTAAATCAACATGAAGTTGGGTTTTTAGGAATATAATAGGCAGTTTATTTTCCCAAGTCTATCTAAATTCTAGGAACTAGAAACACAAACTAAACAGAACCAACTCGGCATCACTTGTTAGTTTAGCACTTAAAATTACTTCCAAGAACTCAACCGAAAATAGCCGAAAAAAGCCGACACGAGCCGAGAGCATCCATAAAAGCTGTTTCAGTATACATCGACGGTCGAGCACTCGAAAGATTACTGTGTTCTGTGTACAGCGCGCAATGGTTACGACACACTACATTACTAACTCCTAATTACACGAGCTATGTTTCGTCCGCCAGTTTTGCCTGCAAAAGGAATTAGGCCACGGATTGCGAGTGAATGAATGAATGATTTATTTTCTGGCTAATTCAACGGGCAATACGGGATCATTTCGTTACATAAGCAGTTTAGTGTTAAGTAGGGCTCTTTATACGGGTTTCTGTGTACATGTAGCTAGTTAATATGTAGTTAGTGTGTTTTTAGTTTAGTTTTAGTGGCTAAACCTTTTGTAAATATACTTAGGAGAAGGAATGAGTCCACAGTGTTTAAGTATTAAGTTAGAATTGTTCCAGAGCTGGAAACGCCCCGGGGACACGTCTGGACTCACAGGGCGATTCTCGGCCACCGTAAGCCGCGGACTTGCGGACAGCGAGCATCGGGTAGCTCACCGTCCGGTAAGGATCAAGTCTAGCTCGACGAAGCGTTGTGTTCACATCAGCAGAATTGCCGGGCCAATTAGGGCCGATACCTGCCAGGACTATGGCTTTTGGGTCACTGTTTCTTACATTGTGGGTTTTTAGTCAGTGAAAGTCTGATAAACGTCGCTCCACCCAGAGTGGGAGACTCCGTTTGATGACATATAACGTAAAACAAGTGTGTTGGAGATTTTTGCACACTCTTTTCCATAGAGATCTACGCTTTGGAATGTGCAATCAATATCATTTTTCTGACTGAGTGATTTCTTGACAATTCGCAAATGATTTACAAGCGAGTTTTATTCGAAATCAATGCTCTAAGTCCTCTTGATTCTACAATATTCTTCCTGAAAGGACTCGATATTTCACTTTCACATGTAAACATCAAATACAGAAAGTATTTTATGTTTGTATGTAAGAACCAAGCTCCCTTGCCTCCAAGGATACCCCTACCGCGTCGGCGAGATCCTTTCTACAAAAATAACGACGCGATATTTTAAAAAGATCCACAAATTCCATTACTATAATGAATAAATACGGATGTGGAAGTTTTTTTAAAGGTTTTCATTTTTTTAGAGGCGGCTACGAGTTACGGCGGAAGTCACTTACAGCAATATCTCAAGAAAACCACAGCACTCAAGAACTTTTATGTACTGAGATTATGGATTAGAGGTGCTTTTGTAGCCTAGGTATGTTATTGAGAGAAAAGTTTGTATTTTGAGACAAAAAGATAAACCAGAACAAGTAATATTTATTTTATCATTTCAGCTCAAAGGCGTTCACTATTAGAGATAGACCTCCCACAAGGACTATGGAATTTCCGCGATCATCACTAGATCATTGGTTTACCTTGTTGGAGGCTTTCCAACGTAATAGATACTTCTAATTTTTACTTTGGACTCTCCTTCTACATCGACCAATATGTCTATTCATAAATCATAACATGCGTTCTCTCCTCTTCTACCATATAAAGATAGACGATTCCTTTTCTACTTTTTTGTCACTAAACTTCCTCTAATGTGTTTATTTCTCACTTCATCCATTCTTGTCACTTCACACAACCGTCTCAACATTCTTATTAAGTCCACTACATGCACTTTTTTTTCATAATAAAGAAATAATACAATATAAAATAAAATAACCAGCAGAAACTCCACTTCCCACAAGCAGAGTTCCAAAAATCCGTTATTTCAAAAACAAACAGCCCCCTAAAACAACACCCTCTAATTCAACCTTTTCAATTTTACTTTAAAAAGTGCCAAATTAATTACGGACACGATACTAAGTAAAGATATGTAAATCGAGACGCCATTAACGAATCGATTTTTAAAAGACATTATTCAGGCAAACAGCAGGATGGGGCGGGGCAGCCCTAATTCTCTGTTAATTATTCAACGGTAGCATTCGGACCATTAGACTCTGTTCAGATGGTCCATTGTTTGTTTTTGTATTTTACCAGCTTGTCTCTACTTGGAAAAACGTCATTTGTGGAGGATAATGCTATTGTTGCGCAACTTTGTTTAGGTTTCCTTTCCCACTATTGTGCCTAAAACTAACCTTAGTTTCTTAGACAAGGGCTGTGGGATTGGTCGTAAGAACGACTTTGGCTTATGAGTGGGCTTTAGTTAGTAGAAGCCTGACACGAGTGGGAGAAATTATTTGATGATGATTGAGATTGGAAAACATCCAATAACTTCCCTCTCCCTCGTGCGGAGCGAGATAGCGTATCAGGTTATTATTGGTCACTTTTTGATCAGGTTACTCTTTGCTTTCCAATGCCAGGGTATCTCTTAATTCTGCAGCTCAAAACACCCACTAGGTGGAGAATAGAATCCGAAAAACCATCGCAAACCTCCACACTAACCCCCATATCGAACGCGTGGTGAAGCAAATCCAAATACACCTCTGATTGTCTAAATGAGAGACGCGAAAGGTCCCTTTCACCAACTTTCTAATCCGCAACACCCCAAACTCTTCACCGGCTAGGCGGGACCTGCCGAAATCAATTAGCCTTTGCACACAAAGCCTCGCTGAACAATTTATGTGTGTGAACAACTGATTATGTGTGTGCCAAACTGATTGTGTGAGAACATTGTTGACGATCGCTTTACAGTGAGCTTTATAAGGCTTAAAAACTCGATAGCCGGATCTCTGGTTACGTTTTTGTCGATGTTAGGAGTTGTCTGTGTGTTTAGTTTTAGAACGTTTTATAAAGGACGGGGCTTTGATGAATTGCTGACTGCTTTTGATGGGATGAAAACGACTTTTTTATTGATGGAATTTGTCTTTTTCGTAGGTTTTTTTTGATGAAAGGTTTTGCAGTACTAGTGTTATGAATCTCTATTTAGTTACAGGTTGTATTGAAATAAATTAACACTAAACGTAAAGATTCGATTGCATCACTGTTTACCATCAGGTGAGACTGCAGTCGTGTACTAGTTTATAACAATTAAAAAAGTAAAGTCAAAATCTTTTTATTTGTCATAGTGAAATAAGTGCCAGATCAGAAGCTAGAGAGCTAGAGAGTGTAAAAGAAGAAAAAAGAAGCTAGTGCACGGTTCCAATTGGTCGTTTCCTATGGAGAAGAACCGGTAACAAAAACCATGGTTATTCTCAAAAAAATGGTTGATTTTACAAAATTTTCATATACCAGTATTCACAGATATGTGAGAACAGTGTAGACGAGTCAATATTGTACCCAAAAGCACAACAAAAATAATAATAGAAACACATAACCACTAAAGATCACGTAGGTAATACTAGTGTAGATTAGACCACACATTCGACCCGGAACGAGCTGTAGGCGCCAAGTCAAAGTATCCAGGAGAGAGCTCCAAAATGAGGCGCTCAACTTGTAGCAGAAGTTATATAAACTTCGCCAAGTTTGGCAGTTATCAAAAATAAGAAGACACGGGCAATCACGTGAGTGAAGTGTTCTTAGTGTTGATAAAAACTATGTCCCCAAAGACTCAAGATTCAAAGAATCAAGACATTAATTTCAAATAAACCGCTTACTTTTGAATAATTTAAGTCAGTTTGAAAAATTATGCTAATTGCACATTCCAAAGCGTAGATTCCTATGGAAAAGAATGTGCAAGAAAATCTATGGATAGCTTTACATTAAAAAAAATATTAGATAAAAATGTAGTAGGTAAACGCAGTGTCGGTCTGGAAGAAGTTACCTTCAAAAGGATTTAGAATACAAGTTTCATAAATTTTATGGCTAGATACGCCATGCCTATGTTCACACATACTGTTAAAATATGCAGCAACGAACAAAACTTTCGCAGTAGAAAAAAAAATCTTGAATAGAAAGAATCTGGCACCAAAACTCCTATCCTTCATATCTAATTTTCAAAGAGGTTGAATACAAATGCGAGTCGAACTACCAACGGAAAGTTCAGTTATGTTCAAAGTTTCTTTGATAGACAGAATTCGTAACTAGAACGACTAGCGAGTCCTCAAAGAACTAGGTTTTGTGAGTAAACAACAAACTCAGTTGATGAAAGCGCCTTTTAGTTAGCACCAGGACATTTAAAAAAGGAACTATGATTCGAAGGACTGGTGTGTATATCGTTCGTTCTATCATTCGATTCCATTCAGAGTTTGAATCGATTCATCAGTAGGGTGTGTGACAAATGAATGGTTTATAATACTGGCTGGTTTATTTCTAAATCACTCTATTGCTTTCATATATAAAAAAACCTCAATATCAAAGAATGTTCTATTTTCAAGATTTGTAATGAGGCTCTGAACAATGGTACCTACAACGAACATCTTATAACAATGAAAATCGGTTTCCTTCAAACATTTTCATTACTGATTGAGATCTCCAAACATCAGGTGGTCTTGCAGTCTTTTGTAATAAAGAACCTATCGTCCAAAGATCGTATTAACCGCTCAAATTTTTATAGAGTTGGGGTCCGAAAAACTATGAAATGTCGGATTTTACGACCACCATGGGGAAAGGTTATTGATACTGATTTATTGGAAAGGAGTGAGATTATCTTACCCTGTATTGGTAGTTGTATCTCTCTCTTAACTTAGAAAAGTGCTGACGTAGACGTGAGTAGGTGGGAAAAGACCCAGAGCAGTAGCCCGATACGTTGGTCAGACCAAATCCGTGCTACAGTGAAGACCACAGTCTGCGACACTATCCACATCGCCAAAAATAGGACAACATAATGACGACTCTCAGCATAGACGATATACACTACGCAAGGAAGAGGGCAGATACTATGGAGGTTTTGAATTGATTCCAAGCTGTGTAAATAAAAAGTGGGATTTAGCCTTAATAAGAAGATTATTGTCTTTTACTTAAGTAAACAAGGAAAAAAATTCCATCTTATCTTTAAAAGATTATTTATCTTTACATCGTCTAAGACCAAGTAGCTTTCCGCTTTCCTCTGTTTATCCACTAAGTCTTCCAAAATGACGCAATAGAGTTTGATGGGTTTTCTCTAATACAAAGAAAAATTAACAAGGAAGGTTTATGTATACAGAAGCAACAAAGAAGGCACCAAAAAGTCCACTGTACAGAGGAAGGCTTCCTACAAGATGGACCGATGGAATCCGATGGATGCGAGACGCAAAGGACCGTATGTTGTGACAACACTTGGGTCCAACAGAGAACGCTTTTCGGCTGAAATAATGATGATGGTACTTTTAATCCCGAGATTATATTCCCAGAACAATTTCCTACTACCACGTGGGCGAAATTGCTGGCAGCAGATAATAAAGGCTATTTTTATTTATTTATTTAATCTTCATGTAGAGTGGTGGTACAAAGGCGGACTTAATACATCAGGGCATTCTCTACCAGTCAACTTTAGGGTAAAAAGACAACACTGTGGTAGGTCTGCACAATAAATAAATAAGAGATATTTCAAATAGAGGTTTTATCGATAAAGTTGTTAATAGATGCATAAACACACACAAACAGATACATAGGTATTTTAACCGATGCCCGATTTCCAGAAATGTTTGATCAATATTTGACAAGCATCAAAATCCACACAACAACATTGCTAACAAATGGTCTCATGTGTTCAACATTCCATAGTGACTGAATCGTCAAGGTTCATGGAACAGCAACATAGTTAGACCGGTGAAAGTCCCGAATAAATACCTCAAAGCTTTGACCACGATCCGTAGCAGTACAAAGAGAACGGATTTATACAGTTGCGGCATTCCTTTGATACGTAATATCGATAGCAGATGAGATTATAGACGTAAATTAATTGGCAATGCAATTGATTGCATAAACATTTGAATCGGACGAAAGACAATTAATTAGATACAATTTTTTGCAGTCAGCAGTTCAGTTTTGATTTGTATGTATATTTATTGTCTGTAATTTACTCCAATATAGATTTTATTATTGTAATTATAGTGAATGCAATAGTAGAGAAATGTGATGCGTTATCAAGATTTCAGAGACGTTTTTGAGGATAATTAAAATTTGAAAATAATTGCACAGTTTTAGGTGTACCACTAGGTACACTTACATAGAAAACTGTGCGTAAAGCTTACATAGAAAACTGTGAAACTTTGTCGACGAAGCAGCCACGACTCGAAAGCATGATTTTGCCGCTTAGTCGCCAAAGTTTCATAATTTTGTATGCTAGCTTCACGCAAGCGTATAATGACAAATACGCGTCTACGAAGCTACGCGTCCATGAAGGCCTAAAACTAATATTAAATTTCAACTACCGCCACCCAACAAATAAACTTCTAAACACAAATACGAAACCCAACGTGTACCTACTTTCGGTCGTGTCTGCTAATCTGTCCGGCAAGGCGCGGCTCGCGATGTTCGAACCACTTTCCCACTTAATTGGCGATAACTACACCGATACGGATCCGAAACGGATCCGATCCTGTTCCGATTGCGGTCCCGTGGAGTATTCTTTCTTGTTAGTCGACTGACTAATCGGTTTGTGTACAACGGTATGTGGAACGATTGAGGAAAATAAGAAGAGTCGAGGATTCATTTAGTGAGGTTCAAATGTCGAGGGTGCGTTTAGACGAGATTGAATTTGATTTCTTAAATGGATTGTCATCGGATTGGAAAGAGGAAAGGACAGATGTTTATTCTTTTATTTATTTACTAGCTGCTGCCCGCGGCGTTGACCATGTGTAACTCGTAAAACAATACAATGCCATTTGATTATAATTTCAATAAGATTTTTTTTTGCTCGGAACCTAATTTATTTTTCTAAAACGAAAATAACCTAAAGTCACTCTTTGTAGCATCAATCTACGAGTCCTCTTCAAATCGATTCAGCCATTATGGAAATTAGCCGGAACAGGCAGATAGATTTTTTTTTGATATCTTCAACTACTGTCTTCAACGACAAACTTCACTATATGGACAAGTTGAAAGACAAACCAAGTGGTTATTTTATCAAAAGTTCGCACGACTTTCATTTTATCTACAGTTAAGTACTAACTACTTTATACAAGCAATTAAACAGAATAATTAGGAAGGCTCCAAGCCCGAAAATTGAGCACCAAACTATCGCCAAACTATCAGCGATCGCTCAAACAGCCAAACAAGCAAATAGCAGGAGCTTAATCAAGGAAATGGGGGAAGACCTAACTGCTAATTCGCATCCCCTTAGTCGTGATCACGATCAAATATCTGTGTCAATCAAAAGGGGAACCAGGGTAGGTAGGTTAACGCATTTAGCCCAACAAACGGGGGATAAAACCGACACATTTGTACCGGAGTCACGCGCGATCATCCGTAGCCAACAAAGGTTGGGGACAATAGGTAACTTCTAAGGCATGAGGTAACAGCGATTGTGGTGGATTTGAGCAAAGCTTTTGTACTGAATCGTGAAATGGCTATTTGTTGCTGTCATGTTGTCTAAAGGTATGGATTTGGGGAGAGGTGGTGATAAAAATTGTGAGGATAAAGATTTTGATGGCTTTGGGGTGAAGTTAGGAAAGAATTTTGTTTACAAACGATTTGCGGATACATTGGAATTAGTACGTGGTGTCCCACTGCTGTAGGCAGATCTCTCTCCGTTTTTTCTACTTCTTACTGCTGCTTCCTTTAGTAATCTAGTCTTCCATGAAGGGATCAAAATCCCTCCATCTTAGCTTATTCAACCTTAACATTCCTACCGCCAAGGTAACAGGATAGTTTGAAAGGGTTACTGTGGCCCCGATACACAAAGAAAAACTAAAGGAACATGGGTGTTTTTTTTTAAGTTATTGTTAGACAAATCCTTTCTCCCTACCCAGAGTGAGAGGAGTTAGTCTTTGATTTCTCACCTCCAAAAACAGATAAAGATATTGATGGAACAGAAATTTAAGCAAGGACGGGTTTATTAAAAAATATATGAATAAGAATACGTTCATCGCAAATTAAACAATGCTGCTCTATATTCTAAATTAAATAGAAACGTTGTATATTATACGCGAAATAATTAGAAACCACCAACCAACAGTATACACAGTCAACCTTTACCTACTTACGATAGAGCATGAAAAGTATTCCGACATTTAGCGCCAGAAACGTATCCCCAATTAAGTTTACAAATTCCTTACACCAAATATATCCCACAGAAGTTTTTAGGTCACGTTTTAATATGTACAAGAGAACATATTTTCCTGGATATTGTATCCAGACAACTAAATCTTGAAGTTTCCTTAATTAATTTAATTATAATATAGAAACACGGTTCTAAATTTCCCGAGTGTGTAAATTTTCTCGACTAAATTGTATTATTTACAGTTGAGTCAACATTTTGTGATTATAAGCAGTTTTGTTCTTGTAAATTTGGTCTACGCCTAAGCTTGTGATTAACTGTTCGTTCATCAATCATTCAGCCCAGTATGTGGTCGACGCCTAATGTAATTATAATAACCATCAGTTTTTAAGTATACCTACTAATTTCTTGGAGGGCGGTTGGCAACGTCTTTTATCATAGGTATGTAGACAGTAATTTCTGGTGTTTTTCAAATGGCACAATAATTGACGTTAAAAATGGAAAATCGATCTATACTATTAGAAATAGGCATGATTGATCATTCCTGAACGATTAGACTAACAATATCCTAGTACGTATTAAGGGGGATGTTCCAGCTTAGCCCGCGAAATTCAAATTTTCTTACGTTTTTTGTAATTTGAAAGCCAGTGATAAGTTGTATAAAGTTAAAAATACTTGAGCGGCTGTAAAACGTAACTAATTACATAATTATAAACATAAAAATCATTAATACAGCTCACCTAAGTGTAGGAACGATTATTTCGAGGTCAAAAACGTTCTTGCAACTAAGTGAGCTTGGAGGCTTGTATTGATGATTTTTATGTTTATAATTATGTAACTAGTTACGTTTTACAACCGCTTATGTATTTTTAACTTCATACAACTTATCACTGGCTTTCAAATTACAAAAAACGTAAGAAATTTTGAATTTCGCGGGCTACCTGAAGCATTCACCTTAAAAAACAATGTTCCACACCGCGTCTGTATAATCGTGATAATTTCAAACACTACTGTACGGATTTTCATGCAGTTTGCTGTAAGAAAGTTACTTTCATTTTTAAGATTGAAGGTTTATGTGTACAAAAAAAATGCATAGTAGAGTAGTAGAGAAAAACCGGTTTAAAAAAAAACCATGCTTCTATTTAAACTGTTCTTCATAGGTGGCATGAATGCGCCATTATTGCCATTTGACATGGCAAATACAATCCATTTTAAAATTACATTACCCCATACCATGAATCAGGTACTCCTGTATCGTATATGCGTTCCCAACCACGTAAATTCACATACACAAGAAAACTATGATCAGACTAAACAAATGTTTGTTCCTCCATAAACTAAAAATAAAGTACCCAATCTCATTTTTAACCTGACCTAAATACCTCATACGCTATCCGTGCATCCGATCGCTTATCGCTCGGTCAGAAGGCCCCGGTAGCCCGACATTTTTCACAGACAAGCTACAGAGGTAATGTAATGCTATTGTCTGGTCTGCATTATCGTAATTGTGACCGCATCCTATGGGAGTATCTGATGACCACCCGGAAACATACGGACAGACTGAGTGTGTCACAAGACTGATTAACTGCAAATGATGGATAGAGATAGACCGTTTATTTCGGGACAACAAATGAACTAAAACAGTGGTAAGTACAATCGAGGAAAAAAGGATTCAGTAGTTTTCTACAGTGGATACTTGTCAGCGCGTTGTCAGAAAACTAATAAGTCTGAAGAATCGAATGGCGTTAAACCTTCTTTGTATCATTGGATTAAAAAAACACAATTTAAATTTAAAAAAATAATAGTGTCTTCAGCCAGCACGCAAAAAAGATTTGAATATTTGACAGACGTCAAACATTCAAATATAGAATGTTTTTTTTTTGTGAAAATTATCAAATGACTTCTCATCCTATTTTGAGTGGAGCATGATTGGAGACTCACTGTATGAGAGTGAGACACAGAATTCTACTGACTGTAATCCACCTGTGTTACTTCAGTGGTCCTGTACGTTACAAGGCCACGATAACTCGTTTAAACACTTCCACAGTAGAACGATCAATTCGCGATTTATATGGCAATAAACAGTTATTCAAGACAACAATAACATGACTATTAGTAATTACAACCTATTATTAATTAATAGCTGTACAATAGTTAATTATTGGGTCTCGAGTTGATACGAAATCGATTATCGAATTAGGTAGTGATGTGCGCGTATGTCAATGTCAAATATTGAAGTTCGTTTACACAATCGAGTCCAATATGTCGTATTGATTGACGAGTGCTTAATAGCAATTAGAAGTTACAAAAACATGTAACGAAGTATATTTCAATTGTTCAGTTTCTGTTCCAAGCGTTATTTACTGTATTTCAGTTTTTAAAAATTGAGGTTTTAAATCATGTATCCTTTTCTTAGTGGTGCGACAGGAAGTAACAGATTTTGCTGAATTGAACCGTTCTTTCAGTTGACCTTCGTGTTCTAGGATCACGGTAACTCTTCTAACAATCCCGCAGTCTCAACAAATACATATATTATCGTAAATCTTTGACAATCATTACAGGGAGTCAGCCGCCAGAAATTCTGATCATCAGTCTATTCAAGGAGTCTCCTGTAGCCCAGAAACTGAGTTGTAGGGGTCAGGTATTCAGTCGCATCCGATTAGACTGGAAGCCGACCTCAAGCTAGTTGGAAAAAGGCTATGAAGACGAAACCTCCAGTAACTCAAAAAGCGCTTGCACTAATTTCCGACACCACCCGAACATATCCGATATCCAACGACTCCAAAAAATCGAATACCAACATAAATTTAACATACTTTTAAGCGTCAAACGCAGATACTGTAAACGAGTTTCAACTTCAGTGTTCGCCTGCCAAGCTATAAGGGTACCTGACGATTTTGAAACACTTTGCCGCTATATGCGACGATATTTGGCGACGATCTCAAATACTCTACGCTTGCCAGACCGACACCCTGTTATTTACTTACTCATGCTCTGAATAGTCGCTTAATCTTTGGACGGTTTATTTTCAATTGTTTTTTGTTGTATTGTGTTGATGGTAGATCCTAACTTTATAATAAAATGGTTTCTTTATTTCAAACTTCTTGCTTAAATGCACATTAGTGGTAAGTGCCTTAATCATTTTCTGCCAGTTATCTTTTTACCAGGGTGGTGGTTGTGGTATTTATAATAAAATTGTTTATAACATGGTAGACATCATTTATATTGTTTTATTAACAACCTTATTGACAAAACTCGCTAACAAATACTTAGTTTACGAATTAGACAAGGAATTCTAATTCAATGTAGAAAATTTTATATTCAGAACCTGCTAGTCTGAGTTAAAACATCGCATAACTGAATAGCTCTTTCGACCTATTTTAAGATTTTTTAGTAGTTAATACTACAACTTGCTGATTTATTGACACTTTATTATAACAAAGGGTCGGACAATATACAGGGTGTTTGGTTCATCGTGTGCCAAATTAATATGCTCGACTAGAGGGGTCATCTGCTATCCTTTCAGACCCCTAAACACTACCCATGACCTGTGGTTTTTTTTAATCGAGTTTTTAGTATTTTTTTAAAAACAGACCCGAATTTTACATTCAAATACAAATATTAAAAAATGTATAAGACGTAGAGCCTGAATTTTAATTTTATTTAGACGTATATTGTAGAAAGGTACTTTTAAATACATAATTAGTGATATTAACCATCTAGATTTTTTTTAAATTTAATTGCAAAGTTTCGGACTTAAATTAAAGCTGTTCATGTTACAGCTATTTACATGGCTGCAAAAAAAGAACCAAGAGAGATTGAGATCTTCAAACTCTCACAATAATTCTCTAGTCCATCCTCTTGCTAGTGATGTGCCACATGCCATAAAAATCTTATTACAACTATGTAAAATCGCTAGTTTTGTGAATCAAGTCGCATAAAATTAACATTCAAAATTGTGAATTGAAAAATTATTTTCGCAAAATTGGTACCTAAAACACCTACTTAATCTGTTATACCACTCTTAGAAGGTGAAATCTGTCTCGTATCTCATTTTTCGTTGGTTTTACTGGAAAATTAAATTACAAGTTTACAGTAATTTCATATTTTTTATAAATACTGCTCAAATTTTGGCCTCTGTTGCAAATGCAGGCCCAACATCTGTTTTGTATTTTGATATACAGTTGTTGTATGAGGTCGTTTTCCCTCCTTAATTGTATTGAAAGCCGTTTCAATGCTTTGAAGTAGTGCTTCCCTAGTTGGAACCTCCGTGGCGTATACCAGCTCTTTGGCAGGTTCCCCAGACATTTCGTTCAAGTGTAGACCTAGAAAAACTGAGTGTCGAAATACGAAACAGGTGTCGGGCTTGCATTTGCAACAGAGGCCAAAATTTGAGCAGTATTTATAAAAATTATGAATTTACTGTAAATATGTAATTTTATTTTTTTTGTTTCTGATAAAACCAACAAAAAGTGAGATATGAGACAGATTTCACCTTCTAAGAGTGATATAACAGATTAAGTAGGTGTTTCAGGTACCAATTTTGCGAAAATAATTTTTCAATTCACAATTTTGAATGTTAATTTTATGCGACTCGATTCACAAAACTAGCGATTTTACATAGTTGTAATAAGATTTTTATGGCATGTGGCACATCACTAGCAAGAGGATGGACTAGAGAATTATTGTGAGAGTTTAAAGATCTCAATCTCTTTTGGTTCTTTTTTTGCAGCCATGTAAATAGCTGTAACATGAACAGCTTTAATTTAAGTCCGAAACTTTGCGATTAAATTTTAAAAAATCTAGGTGGCTAATATCACTAATTTTGTATTTAAAAGTACCTTTCTACAATATACGTCTAAATACAACTAAAATTCAGGCTCTACGTCTTATACATTTTTTAATATTTGTATTTGAATGTAAAATTCGGGTCTGTTTTTCAAAAAATACTAAAAACTCGATGAAAAAAATTCCACAGGGCATGGGTAGTGTTTAGGGGTCTGAAAGGATAGCAGATGACCCCTCCAGTCGACCATATTAATTTGGCACACGATGAACCAAACACCCTGTATAGTTTAGTAAAAAAGCGTAAATAAAAAATAATACACAACTAACAAAACTGCACCACATTATTTTGTTTACGCAGGCTCGCTAACACACCCACAAAATCAACATAGTCCCCGCATTTCCATACCTATTAAATTCCGCAATATATCCGTATAATTGCCAAATGCTTAAGATATGTTAATTAAAACATATTTGTCAACTGTTATCTACTCGGGCGGGATATATGTGCAGTGATCTGTGACGAAGCGATTCCTCCATGACGTGTAGGTACATAAATATATGCGTATCTATATACAGTGCATGCCTAATTTAAGATTATGATCATTAGATAATGGTGTAGTGAATTAAGATCAATTAATTATGTATAAACTATTAATATGATATTGAGCTACAAAAGCTGTGAGGGAATAGATGGTTGATAGGGCCGCTGAAATGTTCTAGAGTGGTGACTGCACCAACTACAAGGTGGACTGATGACCGATGACGATGATGATGGTGGAAATGGTCCCGATGGGTTTTTTTTTTCTGGTAGGGGAATCATCAGAATGACTTCCCCCGCTCTTGGGCGGAGCGGGAGAGCGTGTCAGACTCTTACTGACTAAACCCCTACCCCGTTCCTTCGTTGCCTTCGTTCTGGGGGGGACTCGGTGTCAACCTTTAGGAATACCACGTGTTCCCCCCAGAGGATGGTCCCGATGGGTGCGAGACGCTCAAGACGGCTCGTTGACACGAAACTTGTGGGAGATAGGCCTCCCAACGTAACAGTGTACGTCTTTCGACAAAAGTGATGATGATGAGGCCTCGATTGATCAGTTTTTCAACTAAAAATTATTTATTTCATACATGGACATTTAAAAAACGACAAAAGCTAGTGCACGGTTCCTATTTATACTTTACGGTTATTTAATAAAGTAAAGGAGACAATTTCTTTTGTTTGGGGAATAGGCCCTCTACAAATTGTGGCGTATAGCAATGAAATGCACGTTAGTTTATTCCTTATAATGTATAGATTACAGTGGTAATATTAGCAAAACTTTATGAAACCGGAATACTGTGAAATACGACAGTCAAAACATGACTCTCATAATAACTTAAAATCTCACAAGAGCTATTATCTTATGAGTGGATAGGTCTCCTTGGTATTTTAAGTCAAAATAGTGCACTTTTCAATAATATATTATAAAACAAAGTCACGTCTGTACTACGTGACAGATTTTGATGTGATTTACACGATTTAATAGACTTATTCATGAAAATGGATTAGATGTAGGTATTTATTTCGAAATAGCGCGGTTTTTGCCGGCCAATACTGTAAATCTAAAATAATAAAGTGATGTGTTATAAGCTGGTTGGAAAAAAAAACACATTATAGGTACATCACAAGAAAAATTATTACCGTTTATCTCTTAAAAGCAGTATTTCATCTAAAAAACCGGGCAAGTGCGAGTCGGACTCGCGCACTGAGGGTTCCGTACCAACTTACCTATGAAAACAATTCAATTCTCGAATCGAATCTTAAAGGTTTTTCAAAAAAAAAAAATTGTGACGTAACTAAAAACTTTCAGTTTTCAGAATTTATTCTATATTTGTGCTAAAATTATCATGCTTTGTACCATAATTTCGAGATTCTAAGTCAACGGAAAGTACCTTATGAATTTTGATTTCTTTGACAGTGTCGAAATGTACGTTTTTTGCAACATAAACGGGCGTATCTTCTTTTTCCGTCAACTTACAAGTTTGATATTTACACAGCTTCAAGGGACCACGGACTTGAGTATACAGTTTTAATTTCAACTTGATACCTTCACGCATTCTCGAGATAAAGGGTCTTGACAGACAGACAGACAGACGGACAACAAAGTGATTCTATAAGGGTTCCGTATTTTCCTTTTGAGGTACGGAACCCTAAAAAGATGCAGGTGGCTTAACCTCACCTTGATGCCTTGCCCAAGATAAATACCACACTATACACATCACATGTGCACAGCAACCAACTGCGCGTCTGCCCACTTAAAAAATACAACAGTATCCAGCAAGAGCAGCTCTATTGTTAGTAATTGATGGAGTGGTGTCAACTAATGTATAAATATAATGAGTTTTCTTACTTGTCTGTCTTGATTGTATCCTACCTTGTAGGAGATAATTATTTGGACCATAATCATGGACAGATACCTCGATTTTGAATTGTCCGGAGGCCCTGACATGCTCTCCATAGTATGAACGAGATTGTTTGATTTGATTAATTCCTAGAGAAAATAGAATTAGGACCTGGAATGACAATTGAGGAAAATCATCCAGCTCTGGAAGGTTGAAGGTTGCTGCTGGGTGTGGAAACTGGAAGACAGAGTATCTGCAACGGGCTATTAATTACGTTTTGTTCCACGGTGATTTTGAAAATAAACCTAAAAACGCTCCTAACAAGCATTTTTTGCCGTAATACTATTTTACTATTATTTCATTATTCCGGTTACGTATCGATATAATTTTTGGTCAGTTAATTATAACAAGATGATCACTTTTTTCATGTGCAATATCATTAATAAACATTACCGTTTAACAGTGGGCCGAAAAAAAATTGTCTCCTTTAGTTGTTGTTAATTTATTATTTACTGTTATTATTACTTTTTACCCTGTAATACAGGTCCAACGTAGTTCTGGCAAAAAAGCGACTATGTGCTTTATAATTTTTTTGTATCTTCTTTTTCCTGTCCCTATCCCATATTAGGTACTTTGGTCGGCGTAACAGGTTTTTTCTTCCACTCTATCACTAACTCCCTTTTTGTGTATTTTGATAAAAAATGGGCCACTTCTATAAATACACGATAATCTATCCTATTCTATTCTTTTAGTCGTTTCCTATGGACTATGGAGAAGAGTTGCCAGGACATTGAACCCATACAATATTGAGTTGTGGCCATTACAACAGCTCGTTGTGATTAAGCTTATTGTGTATCGTTAGCGAGTTCCCCTGAGGAAGGCAGGCCTCGTCAGAATTCTAAGAAGTCCCATATTAACCTGATTGGAGGCAGTGGCGTGGGGAAAGGCTACTAAGTAAGTAGAATGGGGTAACTTTAGTGTGATCTTTAGTTCTTCTACTTAAGTTTGTCAGAATCGAACTAGCTTTTTATTTGCGACTAGCTGACCCTTCCCTACTTCGCTAGAAAATATACTGTCTATTAAAGCCTATTTTACTCAGCTATAATACTGAAACGGTAAAAGAATTTTCAAAATCGGTTTAGAAGATCCAGGTATGGCTTCCTATACACAAACTTACAAACTTTATCTCTTCATAATATGAACTAAGAGTCTAATCTAATGTTCTAATCGAAAAGATGGCTTATCATCAAAAATGATTGAGAATCCGATCTCATCATCTCTTCCCGGAATCAATTTTATTTTTAAACCATTCAGGGACCAACTCACTACAACTATATACACACAATTTCATCCAAATCGCACAAGCCCTTTTAGAGAAGATAGGAAACCAACACACGTATACAGAAGAATAATATACTTCTAATAAAGATAATATCAAATAAAGATGAAGAAACCATAACGATTGCAATAACACATTCTCAAACTTGCACTTCCAAGCGCCTGTGTTAAATGATCAGTGACAAATCCCCCACAGGCTCCCGACGACAATAACTCCAAAACTTATTTGGTTCACTTTGAATATATTAAAAAAAAAACCTTAAAGACAGGCCGAGTTCTGGCAAAGCCACGGGCAGGTGCGCAGTGTTCCGCAAATCGTTAAGCTGTACTGTTCAAAATAATAAGTAGTCCCACCGTTTGAGTTGCGGGCAACGTCGCAAGCAATTCTACTGAAAGACCAAATAAAGATAAATGGTCGAGTCGGCTCTATAACGAGCCAAAGTCGACTGTTTTCAATTTCGAACTCAAGCTTCAAATTTCTATGTTACGACACACGTGGGCCCGGAGATTTATACTCTTTAGCTGTTGTATGTTTCCAATTTTTATAATGGACGTCTAAGAGAAGTTTATGAGCGACATTTTTCTTTGACGTCTGGCCTTTGAACTGGTGGAAAGTTCAAAATATATTTTTCGAACTGAAAATGGTCACAGCTAAATCTATACTATATATCCTTATACCCCATTGCTACAGTCTAAACTAAAGGATTTTCATGCAGTGTTTCATCATGATTTATGGGTATAATATATACATCTATAATATAGAGAAGCACGTGGCTAGATAATAACAGCCGCACGGGTCGATCATCAAGGTTAAGCAACGCTTGTCTAGGTTGGTCTGTGGATGGGTGACCATCTTAACATAACGAGTTACCTCTGTGCCTCGGAAAGCACGTTAAACCGTGGGTCCCGGCTGTCATTTGTAGATCTTTGGCAGTCGTTACGGATAGTCATAAGCCAGTAAATCTGACTCCAGTCTCGCCATGAAGTACCGTGTTACCCCAATTAATGGGTTGTGGAGGTCTGGTAGGCAGCCGCTCCTCGTAAAATACTGGTATTCAGCTAAATCCGGCTTGACTGGGAGTCGACCCCAATATAGTTGGGAAAAAGGCTGGGCAGATGATGATGATGATATACATCTATAATATGCAATCAATATGTAAAATATAGATGGCCAAGAATTTCAAAGACACCTTGCGAAGCTCGGGCGGATAACGACTAACGAGTTATTATTTAATATATTTTTTTTTATAGTATTAAAAAGTTTGTTTCTTTGAAGTCGCTAATCTTAGGAACTACCAGTTCAAAATGAAAAAATCTTAGAGTTGTCTAACCCATTTATAGAGGAAGACTAGTTGATATCACGCATCGACCTATTAGAACAGAACAGTAATAAAAAACGCAGGTAAAACTGCGGGGAATAGCTAGTGCGCAAATATTTGTAGTGTTGTTATTTGCTGGTACAATTAAAATGGATGAATGTAGGAATGAAAATGTTTTTACTAGGCTAACAATATGTTGTTCAAATATTTTTCTATCAATTTATAAACCCCACAGGTGCTGTTTATATTATACAAGCTTATGCCAGCGGTTTTGCCTGTGCGAAAGTAGACAATAGTTCTAAAGGAAACTACCCTCAGAATAAAAAGAAAATATACCATATGCTGTTTCAAGACATGGTCTACCTGTGAGCAAAAATGCATTAATATCCGTTTAGACTTTTGAGCGTACAGGTTTTTGACTTCTTGACACAACTCACACATTTGTGTAAAAACTCTTCAAATAACGTCTCTCGCCCTGGGTCGAGCTAGGCGCAAGCCAGACAGAAGACACGTACGATGAGAACGCGTCGCGGACAGGCGCAGATGTACAAGCGTTGCGCCCGCGCCGTCTCTTCTGTACGTTTTGCGTCGCGAAGCTTCTATACATTTTATATGAAAGAGGCGCGATAGAGACAAATGCCCGCGCCCCGTCTGCGTCTTACGTCTTTTCTGTATGTCCAGCGCCCTAGAAGGCATTTCAGACTTTTACTGAGTAAAGCACGCCTGCGTTGCTTCAGTTACCCTTTAGTGACGTTCTAGGGCCGTGGTAACTTTTTCACATAATTCCACACTCCACATAACTACAAACATACATACAAATTGTGTGTAAAATTTATTTTTATTAAATAATTGCCTATCAACAAAACCCAACCATGCTAGTATCTGTTTTCATAATACGTTTCACAATTTCACTAATAATAAAACACTTGCCTAAAAATGTTTGCCAACATCAATATTATTTACCAATAAAATAGCTTCGTATTTTATTGGGCAAACGAAAACCAAACCTGGGGGATGTTTTTCTTTTAAAACAGCACTCCGATGGGCCCCAAGGGGGCGTACTCATCCACTAACATTACGCATCTTGAATCTCACATAATAATCAATAATTCAAGATTCGTATTTCCTTCGTAAATTTTATTGGGACTTCGGTTGCCAATTTGGGTCTAATTTTTACTGAAAATGGATTGGTATAACGTATGGCGATGAAATGTATTCCAATTATTTCATTTAAATGTCATCGAGTGTAGCAGAATGATTTCGCTAAAATATCTCTGTCATTTGGTTTATTAACCAAATGGCTAGATAATAACAGCCGCATGGGTCGATCTTCACGGATAAGCAACGCTTGCCAAGGTTGGTCTGTGGATGAGTGACCATCTTTACATACGACAGCACGTTAAGCCGTAGGCCCCGGCTGTCATTTGTAGATCTATGACAGTCGTTACGGATAGTCAGAAGCCAGTAAATCTGACTCCAGTCTTGCCATGAAGTATCGTGTTAACCCAGTTAATGGGTTATGGAGGTCTGGTAGGCAGCGGCTCCTCGTAAAATACTGGTATTCGGCTAAATCCGGCTTGACTGGAAGCCGACCCCAATATAGTCGGGAAAAGGCTAGGTAGATAATGATGATTCGGTTTATTAATAACTAGCTTCTGCCAGCGGCTTCGTTCGCGTGAAAGTGGGTTTCTCCATACAAACTTTGGACGCCAGTTTCATCCTCTTAGGTGATGAAGTTTGGTAAATCCTGTCTTAGTGTTCGCCTACGTCATAAAAGGAAACCTTGAGCAAAATGTCACACTCCTAGTCCTTATAGTTTCGGCTATACGTTGATGTCAGTCAGTGAGTTTCTCCTTTTATACATATAATATGGATTACGTGGTGAACTTTACACATAGAGCGGCGGACATACAATGTTTTTGTGCATAAAGCTTCAATAAATAAATAAAACTTTATTACTTTAATCAATTTGTTTAATATGACATTTAATATCAAATAACCGCTTAAAATAAAACTCATACATTTTTAATGTTCTATGAGAGCACGCCTTGATAGTGCCAAAAAAAATACTGTACGAAAGATTTCCAAAGGGTAACTGAAGTAACAAATACGGGAATTTTTTAAAGTGTTTCCTTGGCCATGCAGCGCAAGTTAGGACAATTAAAGAACACGGGTGGATTTTAGTCGGTAAAAGTCTGACACTACCTCTCCTCGCTCTACCATAGCCAGAGAAATCATTTGATAATTTCGTACTCAACGAACAAAAACCTTTATCTGTGAGGATTTATTTAGATTAGAGAAAGTTCCAATCAAATCAAGCACTCAATCTAAACCAGTGCCCAAAAACAAGATGGCAGATGTCTATTCAAAAACATCAAAGTGCCAGCCTATGCCACAAAATAGATAGGTACAGAAGGCAATCTTATGTACGAGTATGTACTTCACTTTTCATACCTACGGTGGCGATCGCGTTAGTGTAGGTGCCGGCCGCTCAGTCCGAGCTCAGTCCAAGAGCGAGAGGTATCGTTAAGTGGTATCGAGCGTACCAGAATGATTACGTTAAAATATCTCTGTCATTTGGTTTATTAACCAAATGGCTAGATAATTACAACCGCACGGGTCGATCTTCAAGATTAAGCAACGCTTGCCAAGGTCGGTCTGTGTATGGGTGACCATCGATACCACGATGTCTCGGTCCGAGACATCGTGTGCGTTGCTCGAGCACGCTTTGTATGTAGATTGCCTTCTGTATCTATCTCTTTTGTGCCTATGCTCACGGTAAGGTTTAATGTGGACCGACATCAGAATGCTGGTTATCTAACGAGACAATTTTAATACAACTTTCCCGATTATTTACCTACTCCAAGAATTAACTCTTAGAATAGTGAAATATAGAAGAAGAATTTATTCTGCCTGAATAGAGGCACAATAAATCACAAAAGATCACTTATCACTAAATAAAACAAAAAAAATGTACTAATGTCTATTATCTTTTTCTGTATTTTGTCACTTATATATAAATGAAAAATAGTATCTTTGTGCTTTCAGACACACATGTTCAGTTAAAAAACTAAAACTGTTGGCTGTATTTATTCATTTAACAATACGCTAAGTGCTCTTAAAGGCAATCACTACATTAAAATAAAAACATTTGATTTAACATCTCATAATTTTATCGAACAAATGTCAAAGAAATTCAGAACAAAAATACCTGTGTCAAGAAAATATATTTCACCTTTTATTTCTGCATTTATCATCTTCTACTTATCATCACTGCGATTTAGATAGTCAAAAGGTAATCAAAAATATTTATCGCCAAATTTTGGCAACCAATCTTGTGCGCAGCCATACGCGAAATTAAATGGCGGTTTAAATTATTGCTTCATAATAATCGCATTCTGGATTGGTTCGTGAAAGAAAGCAAACTGTATCTAAATGTGGCAGGGCTGTATTGAGAAAACAATCTATTAAAATACCAAAAAAATAATTCTGTTCGTAGGTAATCGCATCACTTTAGAACGGCTGGACCATTTCAACTAATATAAATAATTAATAATCTAATTTATTTAATTTTAACTTTATTTTTTTCTTTAGTATGTTGTAAAGTGAAAAGTAAGTTAAAACTAGAAGCGATTTTTCTCTATGGGACTTTTCTATGAATCCAGAATAATTTTGGTCAGTCAGTTATTTATCTCTTTGGTAAGCAAGTTAATATTTATTTCCATAAAAGACTGAACTATTCATCAATTGAAAATTCGATCCACAAAATTCAACACAGAAAAAATGTATATGAATACATATAACTCGATACTCTACAAAATTCTCAAAATTTTCAACAATGTATACTATTGTTTTATTTCAGGTAAAGCTTGTGAAAAACGAATATATACGGTCAGTGTACTATTATATTTCCTTTTGGAATTAAAAGCTTTATACATTCAAATCCTATAAAAAAAATATAAAACTTTCCTTCTGTTCAATTTACAAAAGCACATACACACAACACCTGTTAAGACCTTGGGAATTTTTGAAAGAGTTGCTGAGGCTCTGGAGCGCAACTTAGAGCAATAGAGGGACACAATTGGGTTTTAGTCAGTAAAAGTCTGACACGCTTTCTCGCTTCACCCTAGAGCAGGAGAAATGTTTTTAATGAAAGGTGGGGAAAATCTCAAACAAAAAAAACATACATCTTTTTAGATTAGATTGCATCCTCTATACTGCTTACAGTCCAACTCTTCAACAAGTCAGCCTCATCGAAACGAAAAGCTAGAACCCAAGTTCGGAAAACTTTAAGGCAACTTGACTTCGAGTTTCCGGGGTTTTTAAAAAGTGCCAAGTCCGGCCCCATCGAAGGGTCCCGAGTTTGAACGGGCAACGGCCCAATCTGGGGGATTAATGAACTGTAAAAGATCTTGGCGAATTGAGTAATTTCCCCCCAACTTCCCACTTCAGCTCCATTTTTTAAATGAGAAATGATAATGTCATTGATTCGAAGAGCGAAAGAAGCCCGATAATGTATAAAGGGCGTTTTTCGGAGCGGTTATTGATCAAGGAAAATGGTTGATAATGAAAATATTGCTAGTACAACGCCGCCGATCATTTTCCCTTTTTGTTTTATGAACGATGAAAGATTTTCGCGCAAATATTCTGTATCTGAAATAGGTGGGAATAATATCTGCAGGCTGTTAATTCTTGGGGAGTCATATTGGTATTTTGATATGAATATATGGTACCGAGCTATATACCTAAGCTACTAACTGGCCCGACAGACGTTGTCTTGAGGTGCTATCACGGGCAATATTAAGTCGATTTTGACTTTGACAAGTCATCGTAGGGCCCTTGTCTCTCTTAGTTATGAATTGTCAAACATGCGAACTGTCAAACTCGTGAAGGTTAAACAGTTGTACTTACAAAGTATTAAAAATTAGAGAAACATGAATGAAATTTGTAAAGTCGTTTTAAAGTTGTGGCGTGATCAAGGGAATTACGGATTTATTTATAAATCCCGTATTACATTAGAAAATTATAAATATTAGATAGGTTTAAGTTCATGAAAGAGCGAAAACTAAAACAAATTAATCAACGAACTATAGTTCCTTCAGGAAAATAGCAACAAATCCGTTGTCTCGATCGTTAATTCCAACATGGGCTTAAGCTCTAAATCCGACTAATTAAGACAAAAGAATGAACAAACAAAACATTAGGAAGGAAATGCATCACAGTCCAAAGCTTTAACTAAAATTTTTAGAACTACACAGAAGGTAGCATACATGTCCAAAATGTTTATTTAGGACTGCTCAGGGGCGAGTAGTTTGGCAAATAGGCCGCTGTAACATTACAACACTAGTGTAGTGACAGAAAATATTTGTTACAAGAACTTTGCGTCAATTATTTGATAAGGGCTGTTGTAGGTATGTACTGCGGGATTTTTTGAAAAGGTTACCGTTGTTCTGAAACGCAAAGGGCAACTGTGATTTTAGTCAGTAAGTCATACACTTCCTCTCACTTCACCAAGAGCGAAATTAACTTCTCCTAAGTTAATTTATGATTTCTCACCAAAAAAAGGAGGGTTGTCGAATATTTTTATGTGCTGTTCAGAAACTAGTTCGATTTCATTTTTATTCAACGATATGGTAAGACATAAGTGTGTTCTTCTTCGCGGGTCGATTTAACTAATTACTAATTTTGTGCGACCATTAATGGGACGCCCTATGGCTGTGCTTCTAAATCACGCAGTCAAGAAAAAGCAAGCAGCTCTATGGCGTATACCCTGGCCACTGTTAGCTACGCCGCCATAGAGGCAAAAGCCAGTGAGTCATGGAACTATTGATTAAGAGAAGTCTTTAAGTTCTCGAAACAACTATAATTTACGCAATAAAGAAACTTACAGAGACATTATCCAACTTAGCTTACTAACAACCAAACGAGGATAAAAACATACTTGAAAAAAAAAACCCGTAAATCAACGCTACTTCCCGATGATTACATCAAATAACCACATTCTTCCAGCCAAACTAGCAAACCAAACATCAAATATTGATGATAATATAATTCACGTAATTTTAACGTAAAAATTACGGTTCAAGTTATCGGGATGGGGCCTCGAGGCGTGATAACTGGGCTCAGCACGCGACTGTTGAGCTCGTTGAAGAATGGGGCACGCGAGCATGTTGCTTTCCAACTAGCGCGTGTGACGTGACACTGTGTTTATATGACGTCAGGTGTTGTATCAATCTGCCTAGTATTTTCTCGGACTATCTACTGGCGCTATCAATTTTGCTAACATGAGCATGAAACACAACGCGCCGTCAACCTGGGTTTAGTTTCGTACGGCACGACCGGACAGCGAGCTACCCATGGCTCGCCACCCACAAACCCTTTGGCAAGACTAGTGTCAGATTTATCAAACTTTTTAGTATCGTAAAGACAGCAAATGATCTACAAGGTACAGCTGGGACCAACAGCTTTTGGACATAGAGTTGTCACAGTATGCCAAAATATCATACATTCATGAATCGCTTTTGGCAAGTGTTGCTTATCTAATTCTTCTGTAAATACTTTTTTATGAACTTCGGCATCGTTAGTAATCTATGAAGGAACAAAGCTTAAGTACGAAAATATACCTATTATACATTTTTCTCACCACAATTTTTGAACTTGGAACCACGCGACGGTGAAAAACCAAGCACACGCAAACGAGTTGCTTTCCAACTAAATCGTGTGACGTGACACAGTGTTTTTGTGACGTCACGTGTCGTATGCAGAAAATAAATTGTGACAGTTCCTTTGTGTGGCAAAAAAAATCTATCACATTTTTGTATGACATTACTTCGTAGTGAACTAAAGGGTTGTCTGTCTATGACTAGAAAGGGAAGTTTTAAAAATAAATAATTACCTACTTTCGTCAACACGCTACTTTTGAACTTTCCGAATTAATTTTGATGAGTAAATTAAATAATTGTTTGAACTTTTCTTTTGTTTATTTTTTGTGGTTGAGAAAACTTTTGTCTCTTCTTTGATTAACAATTTTATTTTTAAAAGTTGTTACTAAATATCATTAGAATTAAAAAATCAACTGATGATTTTTAATATTATACGAAACAGGCTATTTATAGCACTTTCCTCCCTAGTTATGAGGAACTAAAATATTTGGGACTTCGCAGTCAATCAGACAACTGCCCAATAGTTAATTTCAGAATTTGTATACAGATCCTTTTGAAAGAAAGTTGAAATTTGTTTTACCATCTAAGTGAAAATGCTGTAAGTACTAAAAGTTTCTTTTAAGTGTGAAATCAGGCGCCCTACAAGGTGGACCAATGACTTGGTGAAGATCATGGGAATTTGATGGACGCAAGACGCACAGGACCAGTCATTGTGGCGACACTTGAAGAAGCCCATCTGTCCCACAATTGACATATTTAGGTTGAAATGATGCCATAAACATAGACGTATTAAAAACACACATATATTCCCACATAGGTATGTGTTTGTCAACACTAGACGTAAATAAAAAATAATTAAAAATTTATCAGCTGACATATTTCCCACGAATGTCATGTGTTAGTTTCAAGGGCTTTGCCACTTTAATAGTTATTATTACTCATCCCTGCTATTGAAAAAAAAAAACGATAATACGAGAATATGGTACATAATTATGTGAAAGAAATATAAACATTTTTCGTAGCTAGACAGGCTAATGGTTAGATATTTGATATATTGGATCCATACAAGTTTATATTTACCCAATAAAATTAAATTACAACGAGATTTTCCAAGAAAAAAAAAATTAGTAAATAAATAATTTTTTCACCTCGGTAAATATCTACCAGTTTTCATAGAAATCGTTACTTATAGATAAATACTTATGTACCTTATTAAGTCAATATTATAGAATTATGTTTCACTAGGTATCCCATTACTGAAATTACAAAATTATTTACTTCTATTCATTCTTTAGAAATTAAAAACGTAAACCAAGCGAATAGCGAATAAAATAATGATTAAATAGTAATTTATATTTCGTGTATTTATTTTTATAACACTTCGCTTTGCAATACGAATCACTCTTATCTTAAATGCGTTCACAATCTAGAAAACTCAGTTATACAAGACACCCAGGCCTGAAATAATTATCTGTAGGCCAAACGAATATTTAAATTTATACAACGCGGGAATCAAACTCGTGATACGCAGTGTAGCGTCCAATCACTCAATAGCCAACCGTGGTTGGATATATTTAAACCATTTACACACCATAACAGCTAAACATCTTTTTTAATTAAGTTATTCTAGAAGACATAAAGACTTTTTAATATTGATAGGCTCGCGCTTGCCTAAGAAGTAACCTAAAAGATTGCTAAAGAATAGAGCCATGTTTATTCAAGCAATCAATACTAAAAAACTGAAAGAAAGTAGCCACTTCACGTGCCAAGACGTTCACAATCAACATTCCCACATAACTGAACATTTAACCACAAAAAAAACATCGCTTAAACACCTTACTCATACATATTATCTCATACATTTCAGTTTCGTTGTAAAATAAAAATAAATCAATGTAAAAACATCATAGTTCAGTGTTTCTCAGGATTTATAGTTACTAGAGCATCGCGTGCTAGTACCGTATCGACCGACTACCACTCGCTCATTTTCTTTCGAAAAATCGCACGTCCTTATTGGTAGCACAGTTTGAGAAAAGATTTAAGGAAATTCCTTATGTATTTCTACAATATTCCTTTCGAGGCAGCAGTTAGGGGCGACTTTGTTACGTATTATATGCCAATAGTGACGGTAATTGGGTCAAAATATTTCAGGAGTGAATGCTTCTATCCTAAATAAGTAGTTATTGAGGTTCAAGAGAAAATTATCCCAAGGGAACATACTCCCGGGATAAAAAGTGTCCTATGTGCTATTCCAAGACATGGTCTACCCGTGTACCAAGTTTCATCGAAATCCATTCACTAGTTTTTGCGTGAAAGAGTTATAAACATCCATACATACTAATGTTCGCGTTTACAATATTAGTAGGATTAATTAATTTATTCTTTATGCAACACAAAGTGCAAAGGACTTAATGCCTTAGCCATTCTCTACTAGTCAACCAACCACCAAACCAACCATTTATCATTTTGCAAACACAAGTTCACTTTGAATACTCTACGTAACTCGTAACTAACAACATACACAGTAAGGTATTGGTGAGGAGTATCATTCGATATCAGGATTCAATGTAGTAGAATCGAGATTGTCACCATATATCGGGCACTGTTCCAACACCGGTATTGGGTATTTCCTACCGAAACCTCTATACTTCGATCTGTTTGAAATTGAACTACAGTTGTCAAAAATAGAAATGCTAATAACTGTAAGATCACATAATATAAACTCACATAATATAAAGGAGAAGTACTTATAAGACAATTACTTAAAGCATGGACAGATATTTTTTTCATTTTATTTATTAATATACTCGTAGATAGAAGAGCACACAGGTTCAAAAGATGTTTCTTTTAGCAGATTAGTGACAAGAGAGAATTAGGTGAGAGTCGTAATCACTAAAATGAAAATTCCACTAGCTTTTGCTCGTGACTTCGTCCTTGTGAATGTCAGTTATTGCGGACTTAAAGTCAAAGTCGAAGTCAGATAAAAAGTAAATTTTTCCTTTCTTTGGGTTTAAGCTTAATCCGTACCGAAATTCATCAAAATCAGTTCAGTAATTTAGCCGTAAAAACGCAGATAATATATAATTACGGGACAGCAGAAAGTCTTCTTAGGCTGTCCAAAGACTAAAATAACTAATCTAAAATTAGGGATGATTCATAGAAAAATCTAGCAATACTTTTGTCTGCGTGGGTAGTGTCGAAATGTTAAGATAATGGTCCATTAACACCAATTGACGTTTACGAGTGCGGGCGTAAGATGATCTAATGAAGCTAAAAACTTAAAAATATAATGAAATGTTTTAAGTGTAAGTACTTGACCGGCCCTTACTAATTGCTATAGACTTATCAAATTGTAAAAGGTCTTCTATTAAAAATCTGATATCATTAGTCAAATTATAATTGTTCTACAGATTTTAATTGTGAGAATGATATGAAATGATATGATTCCACTCAAAAATAATAGCGATCTCATTAAAAGAATCATTTATATCGAGTATCTAATTGGTTTTTTATGTTGGTACTGTTGGTATAGAGACGGATAACTACTGGGAGGCGGACGTAGGATCATTTTTAATCCAGGATTACATCTTTGAGTATTTTCGAGGGATTTCTTCTAAATAAGCGTGCTCCCTCATCGGTTACATCATTGCTTATCATTAGGTGAGATAGTGTTCAAACGGGAGCCTAGTACAGCACATCTTATAATGTTCCCACTGCTGGGACTCAAACCTCCACTCTAGCAGAGGCCGTGAGCCTATCCGTGGTTAAAATAAAAATTTCAGAGATGGTGGTAGCAGAAGCTGGTTACACAGTAATTAAAAGAAAAGAAAACATTTTTGTTTATTGTTTTTCAACATACTTTTCCTGTTATACTAATGCATACATCTCTTTTTATTCAATTTTCCTTTCACCAGAATGCTGGAAGAGAGAGAATTCTTCAGAAATAATCAACAGCTTTGTACTTATTTCTCTGATTCACTCTTATTGTTCTGTTTGTTAAATGTGTGTCGATATTATAATTTATTTATTCATCACTGATATACCAGTTACTTAACTTTTAATTATATTTTTTCGTAATGTACTTAAATTTTGAATATTGAATGCCAAAATTGAAACATAATGAATTACACATTCATACAACACATAAAAATGGTTTTTATATATTTGTATTCAGCAATAAAGTTTTGACTTTTCACATTAATTGTTTAAGCCTGGCAGCATGGCAATCCATACAGCGTGGAAATGTTTTTTTTTAATGTGTAAATAAACCTATTCACCATTGTTAAATAAAAATTGCCCTATCTAGTTCTAGGAATGCAACGTATCTTGCCAACCGCAGCCTAAAAAGCTAATCCAGTCTAACAAATCGACAGTCGTTGGATTTTCTCTGTTGTTCGAAACCTAGTTACGAAACGTGGATTCCGATATGTCGAATGTACCAAATCTGGGTTCCGATCGTTTGTTCAAACTGAGAAAACACATTTTCTACGTCGTCTGTATTCGAGTATTTTTTGAACCCAATTTATTTATGAACAGCTTAAGTGGCTTTGAAATAAGTCTATGATAAACTTAATTTTACTCCTTATTAGGAAATCGAAGTTTTATTAATCCATATTAATATTATAAATGTGGAAGTAACTCTATCTGTCTATTAGGTACGCTTTTGCAGTTAAACTACTGAACCGATTTTGATGAAATTTCGTACCGAACCAGCTTGACCTCCAAGGATCCACAATACCGAATATTCACGTTAGCAAAGCCGCTGAAAGAAGCTAATAAATACTCGTATATAAAACAATAAGAAAACCTTTTATTTCATTTAAATAAAAGTACTTACATCTTTATTACTTTTTTCCGGAACTTAAAGTATATAAACTTATTATTCTATTTAAAAACTATAAGAACCCTATGCTTCATGTCGGACATGATTCATGACGTAAACTTACGACTAACACCCCGATTCTAGAATTTTACGCGACTTGACAAATGATGAGTCACGTATGTTTGATGACAATTCATTCAACAAAACAGCAGCTTTCCTACGGCAGATAACTATATACGTAATTTTATATGCAACTCTTCTTCTTCCTGCCCTTATCCCATATTACTTGGGGTCAACGCAATACGTTTTTTTCATCCATTCTGTCCTGTCACAACGTATGTAATTATTGACATTAATAAGAACATATTTGCTTACAAGCTTATGTTGTCTAATTTTATGAGACTCGCCAATGATATATGAATATTAGATTTAAATTCGCTAAACAAAACACAGAAGCTAACACAGTTGATCATTTTTCAAATCATTTTAATATCACAAGCCGGACCGTAAATGGGTGCAATTATTAACGTTAGTAAGAACATCATGTTTGCTTGCAAACTTGTCGTCTCTATAAATACAAACATACATTAATACCTACAAACATTCTCGACAAGGCTTCCACTTCCTAGACTTGAGTCCAGCTCAAAGCTGCTATGAAAGGAATTAGTATAAAGGGGATGCGTAGGAGTTTAGACAGCTAGTCACCCGTCAAAGTCCTTTCAGACTTAGTGTTTTGTTGTTGGTCTAAGCTGTGTAGACCATAGCATATGAATCTGTTATATTTGTACGATATTTTCACCTTAGTTGAGAAATTAAACGAATAAAAATTGTACCGTTGATTTTCATAAAGAGCAAATGTTTCTTTTTTACTTGACGACAGAAATAATGACAAAATAACTGATGTGTCAATAACCGGTAAAGAGACAATTGTGTCATAATAATAGAATGTTTCGTAACAGTAAAAACTCACCTTCAAAGTTACCAATCAAGCGAAAAAAGATAGCGTTAATATTTGAATAAAATTAATAAGATAAACATTAACATCTGAACAACTAAACCTTTTATCCATTTTAATAGAGATTTGAATAAAATTGAAAGTCTTTAAAAGATAAACTCAATACGAAAACATCGTACAATAACAATTTGTATTTTATTTTATAAATACGAAAGAAAAGCCTAGATCTGTCAAGTTCAGAGCTCACATTGACGAGCACGCTACGTCCAATCATATTTTTTGCTTCAAATCGAAGTAATTGATTGCGAATCATATCTGACAGTTACGTATTAGAAGGCTACATTGTAATTTATTGAGCGAAAACACGAGTAAAAAATATTAAAACGATTTCTGTGTAATAAATATTTTCGACGAGACTTTACAAAAAATATGAAGCCTATAACTATTCAAGTGTTAACTACACAAACTAGAACTCAACCAACATACTGTTCCATAAAAATCCCTTCGTTCCAGAAATCCACTGAAAAAAAAATTCTACCACTGTGCGCATTCCAATTCGAAAACACATACACAACACATGAAAAAAAATAAAGAAATTACATGTAGTACTGTGCACGTTTCACTACACTGTGGGTCTACGCTCGCGGCTACGGCGTAGCACGGCTACGCGAGCGGTCTACGCGACGAGCGTCGTAGCACTGCCGGGGCGGCGGCGGCGGTCACGATACCGCGACGGTCCGCGACGCTCGCTGTATCAATTAACTGCTTTGTTGCCTCGCGTCACAAAGACCTCGATTTCGAATGTGTATGTTCGAATTTGGAATGTTGTTTTTTTTTAGAGATAACGGTTTGTGTGTGTGATTTTTGTTGCCGGTTTTTCCATCATCTGCATGAAAAGCTACATTTTTTCCAAATAATATTTTGAGTTTGATTTTAACTGTAATCAAGTGAAACAAAATAGGTAATTGACCTCTACTAACAGGGAAATACTAATGTCCGGGTTTCAGACTTCTAACTATTTATAACGGCTGTCAAAGATCTCATTTAATTTTAAGACCAGGAACAGTTTAACGTACTCTATATAAGTCTCACTGTATAATAGACGATTACCCATCCACAGAGCGTTTTCATGAAGCATCGCTTATCGTGAAGCTATTGAGATTTTCGTTGAATTATGTTACACATAGATAAAGTGAATTGCAGTAAGTCATCTTATTTTCTGCCCTATTTCATGGTACTAACGTCTCCAGTCATTACTTATCTATACTTAATTTTAATATTATAAAGCTGAAGTGTTTGTTTGCTTAAACGCGCTCATGTCAGGAATACTACTATTTCGAATTTAAAAAATATTTTCTTGTCGAATAGTCCATTTATTGGTTATATAACATTAAGCTACGACTCAAGGGAGCGGAGTAGTAACCAATGGTGCGAGTGGAACCTCGCGGGACAGCTAGTTACTAAATATGATTACGCAACTCCAATAAGTGGTAGAAAATCTATTATCTATCTACGATTCTCCTTATTAAAAATAATAAATCTTTATTGCAGATCAAGATGCAAGCTAAACAATTTGGGCAAGAATAATAATGTTTTCAAGATGTTTGAACCCTGTTTATCTGTGGTGACCTATAGGATGCTGTTAGTGCTATCCTGGACTCTGCTTAGTAAAGAAGCTAACACACGATGACATGGAGGCCTGCCCTGGCCTTCGCAATCATACTAGTGCCACTACAAAACTGGGATAACCTCAACCTTCTAAATGTATTGTTATTGGCAGAAATGCTGTCCAATCTATATACGATACTGAGAAAAGCAGTCCATCTATCTACGATAGTGCTTATTTTAGTAACAGTGTGCCACTATCGTCTGGCCAAACGGACGGTAGTTCTAGAAATAAAAAGTCGGCTAAGTTATTGCACTTTCTTTGAATTAGCTCAAGTTGAGCCGAAGTAGAGTGAAGAGTGATTGCATAGTAGAAGGTGACCTGAATTGAAAGTAAAAGAGAGATATTACAGTACGAGTACCGTCCCTTTTTAATTGGTCGCAATCAAGATATCGACGAGCGAAGCTTGGGGGAGACCTATGTCCAGCAGTGGACGTCTTTCAGCTAAAATGATGAATCATGACATCAAATTTACACATGTTCGATGTCTTGTTGTAATTTCTTCCGTTCAGTTACTACGACACGGCTTCGTATTTATTATTAAGAGCTCGTGTTTGACCACTATCTCATCTGATGTGAGGTCGGTGATATAGCACGCTTCATCATCATTATCATTTCAGCCGAAATACGTCCACTACTGGACATAGGCCTCCCCCAAGCGCCGCCAAAACGACCGATCCTGTGCGTCTCACATCCATCGGATTCCGATTCGGACCCTCGCCAGGTCGTCGCGCTTGTCTAGAAGTAACCTATTCACTCTTAAACTTCTTTGACATAAACCAGTGCATAACTGCAATCCCACCTGGGCGAAACCACCATGGAGAATCGCACTAGTTTATTAAGAGCCAATTCACTCGAGCCATTAAGACACCTCCAATCAAATTGCTCTTCAACGTTTCTGGTCCATATCAAATCCGTTTTAAGGTTGTTACGTTTTTCTAAACTTCCATTTAATGATGCAAAGAAGGAAAAACTTCAAAGAGTATGTAAAAGTTGGTCGATAGCCTGCTTTGTTCACGGCGGGTAAATTTTTATTTATTTCTCCTGGAAAATTTGCTTGCCGAAAAATAGATACAGCATAAGTCACTCTGTCATTAAATAGCATGCTGTATGTTTAATAGTTTTTCTGACAGGTGCCGTGTGTTAAGTTTCTCCATACAAACTTTGGACTCCCACTTCATCCCCTTAAGGGTGAATTTTGGCAAATCCTCTCTTAACCTATCAGATACACGCAAAACGAGAGACAATAACAGCGCGGTCACCGGTTACCGCTCGAAGATTCATAAATTAAAGCTCGCCTATGTCATAAAAAAACCTTGTGCAAAATTTCACGCTCCTAGTCCCAGTAGTTTAAGCTGTGTGGCAAACAAACGTACGAATCTTTTCCTTTTATAACATTAGTATAGACTAAAAAAACATGTTTTTGAATACAAAAAACGCCGCTGAACTAATATAAAACTCAAGCAGTTACTCTTTAAAGCGGAAAGTCGGAAACACAAGGAGTCAGGTCACTTGCAGCCAAAAACAAAAATAAACACTTACAAAGTACCTCGCAGTTGACAAACAAAGATTTTCTTTTGTCGGCAAAGAAAAGAAACAATCACAGATTGTTAACACGGCCGAGGAACGAAAGAAGGGCGCTTAATGTGTCCGAGATGAAATATCTCTCGTTGACAAGATAAGAGTATCAGGGAAGCTGGGACAGATCGTTTGGTTGAGTGATCAGGCAGATTGCATGTAAGGAATCTGAATAAGTTAATGTTAATAATATAGGAAAATACAATAGTTTAAGTAAGATAGATATTACCTTCTCATGCATCGTAATTGCGTTTACAAACAACTAAGTAGACAAAGCTATAATCTGGCAAAATTTAAAAATCCAACTGTTTAATCTGTTTGTTCATTCAGAAATTGATTTACGAAACTCAATTTTAATTAAGTATCAAAAATATCTATATCTAGGAATAGCAGACCTGCGTATTTAATCACGTCAGCTTCATATTTCTACGTGTTTCTAAAAAGAGGGTTATTTTTTATTATGGATAGTCTCGTGTTTATCACTATCTCAAGTGATGATAAGCGATGCCTTGGCCGACAATGGAGCACGCTTGCCTAGAAGAAGACTGTTCACTCTTGACTTAAAGACACCTAGGTTGTAGGTAACAGGAAATACAGACTCCGACAGGGAATTCCACTCCTAGGCTAGGTCTTGACAGACTGACAGCATAGTGTTCCTATAAGGGTTTCTTTTTCGCCAACTTAGGTACGGAACCCTAAAAACAGCAGTATTTTATGAGACTACAATTTGAAAATGGCGGAACAAAATTTCGTCAAATTACGTTAAATACCATTCCTTAAAGTTAACATAAATAACCTGAATATCTTGGTAGATGTAGGACGAGAATTTCATTATTATAATCATAATAAATTATTTTAGTTAGCTCAGTGGCTAAGAAAACTGACTAATTTGAACTTTTTAGTTATCGGTCCATTTAAAATCGACGTCTAACGCCCGTTTTCAATAAGCTATCTACCTCCTGTTTTGGCATACTGGAGACAGTAAAACAAAAGATCCAATACAAAAATTTGACATGTTTCTGTTGTTTCATTTGTTTTTCTATCTCCGATTTATGATAGATAGCTTATTGAAAACGGGCGTAAGATAATCGAAAGTCGAAACAAAGTAAGAATCTATAAAAATGTCTAATGTTAAATAAACACAGTTTGATCTTTTTTCAATTACATGTAGGAGGTATTAAAATAGACCTAATTGCTACCAAGTTTTCTAGAACGAACTCTGAAATTAGAAATTAATTCGACACAGTGTATCTAATTAGAGTAAGAAATTCCTAAGGGTCAGCTCACACCGAGACGCGACGCGACGCGACAAAGCAGGAAGAGGCCAATGATTTCGCACTGCGCCGCGCGCCGCCGCGAGACACATCGCAACGTTGCGAGGCGTATAGTAAAATCGTTGGCAACATGACGTCGCGAATGGAAAAACGTTCCGCTGCGCAGCGAGTCGTCGCGCTGCATGAAGCAACGTATTTTAAGTTCTCACAATGAAATGTGTATCTTTTCGTGTAGGAAATAAAGTTCAATTTTGAGTCACTCTATTAAAATGTGCATGCAGTGTCGTGTCGCATCACGTCTCGGTGTGTGCTGACCCTAAATCAGCCTACGGGAAGTACTTAAACAGAATTATAAAAGTAGGAGTCCTTGAAAGTTTTGACGTTCAATCTTTACTCATTAGAACGTCTTGGTGTATTTTAAAAAGGTTTTATCATCATGTTTCATATTTATGATCATGACAGCTTTAAAATTTAATAATGTATGACAAAGGTAGGTTTTCTGTACAAAGTTTGTTATTCAGAAATTAAATCATCATCGCATGAGGTTGATAAAGAAATAGAGATGAACTCTAGTAGTCACGTGGGTCTACACGTGGATCACGTAGTCCGATATCTAAGCGCGTTATACGAGTAGCAACTAGACTTATAGAGCTACATTACCCACGCCAACCGACGCGGCGGCGCCGCGGCGCCGCTACGTACAAAACAGGCATCCCACACGTGCGCGTCAATCTAATGTAGTTCTCGCTTAACTACAATAAAAGAAAATATCATAATCAAACGAAATATAAAGAACATTCCAAAAAAATAAACCATCGATCCACCTAAACCGATTTTTCGATCATTCGATTCTAAACAAATATTGTCTATACTTATTAATGATTTACAAAAGCGGAATCCTTCCAGACATTACCCGAATTTTTTCGGTCACGGCTTTCTGAAAAGCAGCTTTACAAAAACAGATATGGGGTAAAAAGACAAATAGGGTGGCCCAGCGAACCGGGATTTTTCTCTCTCGGAAAATCCGACTGAATATTAAAAGCCTCGTTTCGTTTTCATTGTCTCTCATTATTATAAAGATGTATATTAAATTAACAAAGACTAGCAGAGTAGTAAACTTTTGAAACGCTTTGGGAAAGTGAAAATTTTGAATTTAGTTCAGAATTTTAATACGGAGAATTTATTGGTTGATTTGTGCGAGAATATACTTTTACGGTCTTTGAAGATAGGGTGATAATCCGAGTTTTATTTGGCTTCGAATTGAGACCATTCTGACGTAAATTTTAAATGTTTGTTTGTTTTTACTAGCAGCTGCATTTGTTATGCGTACAGCCAAGTCGTGGAATTTCACGCCAGAATCTGTATTTCCTGATAGCTAAGACCTGGGGATCTTTAAGTCAAAAGTGAACAGGTTACTTCTAGGGAAGCATGCTTCATCGTCGACTATGTCACTTTCCATCAGGTGAGATAGTGCCTGCACTTCATGCCTAAGGCATTAAGTCCTTCTGTGTACCTTCATATTCTATGAAGTTTTAATAAATAAATAGTGGTCAAGCGTGAGCCTATTAATTCATGAATCCCCGACCGGTCCTATGAGACCGCACTGTTATTGTTTTACTATTGTGTCTCTTTTGCGGGTATGTGATAGGTTAATAATAAAAAAGCAGCTGCAGAAAATTTCAAGGACATAATATTCCATAAGGAAAAAAATATGTTGGATATCCATGAGAAAATCTCGTAACACATACAATAGAGCTTCAGCTATTCCCAGCCACAACTAAACTAAAGCGCCAACTATTAATGAATTACCTCTTGAAGCTAGTGGGACGTAAGTAATACGTTTATGACGTACTTATGTCTAAAATTAAGTCGTCTTCATCTCCCAGGGGTGCTCTGGCTTACAGCCAACCGAAACGTTCATGTTAAATACATATTCTTATTTTGTTGGCAACACTGTTTAGGGAGTAGAAGTTAGTGAATCGCAGAATTTGTGATGTTGGTAGGACTGATAGGGTACCTATCGCCCCCATCATACGTCAATGGGTGTTAGATTCATAATTCTTCAACCGTGTTAACGTCAGTAACAATATGCCATCGTACTATTGTAAATACCGAGGCACATACTGTTTCATTTCGACGGATTATGGTCTACCGGAAAATAATGCGTTAAATTGTAAGCACTGTGTTACGGTTCACAATCTTTCGACAGTTTACAATTTCGCTAGATTGATTATAATCTAACGGTATTTAAAATTTAACGACGACAGATATACATCTGAATGCCAGTTTTTGATGATGGAGTCACTGCTTCATCTCCAAAAGATACTCTTCTCTTCAATACGACAAGTTAAACGGTAATTCTTTCTTTTTAACTAGCACTATCTAAATTATAGAGCTCTATTATATAAACTAGATAACTACAATTCAATGGTTTCATTTCCGACCGTATCATAAACCTGGCATTAAATTCCTAGAAACATACTGTTGTTTATTGACAGTAGTAACATAATACCAGTTCCCATTATTCACAACATAGAAGACCTACTATATCCGCGGAAAATCTTCCAAAATATAACTAAAAATTATAAGGAAACCCTAAAATAACCGCTTTGTTATACGAAGTGAACTTGAGACTCGAATTTGATACTTCACTCAGAATTAAAACAACACAACTCCGATGGTACTGGCATAAAACGAAGGACCGTTTCATACTAGGCAAGTAACTTGTTTGTTTTTAACTTTTCCAATAACTCAACACAATTCTGTCCATAGCTTTCACTTCCTAGAAAAGAAGCTAATTATCTTCTTTGAAGATGGTGTTCTCAGAAATCTTCTAGAAGTTTATCTAACAAACAATCTATTTGAAACCGGAGTCAATAGAAAAGATATCATATTTTAGTTATCATTTTACCTCTTTTTCTAAAGCATTTTTGTGTCCAAAGATTGGCAGACTGCTATCGCTGATTTGTATAGAAATGTTACTAAGTCCAAGACATCTATAGCCACATCGGTTGAGTCAAGACTTCGGACCGCAAACCGCTTTAAACTTAGTATTGCCCTATTTAAGAGCCACAACCTCGTTTCCATTTTCAAACTTATTTTCTCTTAATCTGTGTCAAATGTCAGCTAATGCCATTCTTTCTTTTAAAATAGTTTATCGGTATTTTACAAGTTCAAATAGAGATATCATCTAATATCATTCTTTCTTTTTAAATATTTTACCGGTTTTTTTTAAAATTCAAATTGAGATTTCATCTAATTCCATTTTTTCTTTTAAAATATTTTAATGGCATTTTAAATATTCAAATTGAGAACCAGCTGTCATTTATTGTAATTGACATGAACTTGTCTATTCCAAATTCAAATGTTACTGCACCTGGTTAGTTGTCAACTCGATGCCAAACTAAACGGTCCTCAGAGGCGAAATTACCGAATTTGTTAAGCATATAATATATCACTCCCATTTATAATTAGCTGGACTCGGCGGGGCAATTAATTCGGTACAGGTGTACGTTCATCCCCGCAAGTGGAGGGATGACGTAACCATCTTGATTGACGGCGATGACTTAAAAACTGGTTTGTAACCCTAATTGTTTTACAGAACCTCGGGAAAGAACGATTGATGGCCACGGTATTCACGGAGCTACTGGAATAAATGGAAAATGTTATAAATTCGACGAAATAACTTGACGCTTAAATGAGAATAAATTACTTCTATCTCTGTATTAGGATTCTAGGTGAAGTTAAATTTATTCCCAGATATTTTCACCCTCTAATGTTCAGACCACTAAAAGTGTATGAATGGATAAACATAAAAGATAACCAAAAAAATAGCCCGAAGGTTTTTAGGAGGAGCTGTAAAAATAAACGAACGAAGTAATAAATATTATAATTTTTACGGCCCCGCGGATCCGATGTTATACATAAATAATACTGACACCACTAGTGCAATAAAACGTGAAATATAATTAAAAAGTACATGTCAAGTCAATGGTCGCTCCATATCGGCTTTGAATATCTTAATGGCGTGTGCAGTCAAGCCTTGTTTGCTCCGTCCATACGCCAGCACGCTTATTATGAATGCCGTATTATCCGACCAAATGGGATAGTCGTGCCGCCCGAGTGGTTCACATAGCGTTATCAAGCTACGTTACATAGCCGGGTAATACGTTTCGTGCTAGGAACGTTGCATTATTGAAGGCAATCATGAGTGTCGGCCAGGTGCCTGTTTACTTCGATTTGCTGATCAATTATAGCAGTTGGATCTAACGTCCATCTGCATCGCTGCCGGCTTTACAAAAACGCGTCGTCGTTTTATTTTTAAAAGGCTTGCGTACGATATTTCATACTTTTTTGCGCTTTCCACCTGATTGTTCAGACAGTCATTGCATATATTTCGTTCTTTTTATCCGCACGGCTAGACTCGTAAATGTGCTCGGAGTTATAGGTACGTGGTATCTCATCAATATATTATGTGTTTATATCACATTTTATATGTAGATATGAATATTAGAGAGCTTGTGTGTCTATCAAAGCTGTACATCACCTCAAAATACTAAAATATTTTATTTTTATTGCTTTTTATTTGCTCACCTCATCCATCAAAAGAAGTCCAGGCTTTGCAATTTTAAAACATCAAATTATTCATCTAAAAATAACTCAGATTGTGTGGGACGTTTTACCTCCAATATCGTAAGTAAAAAACCAATCTGCGGAGGTTTATAAACCAAGAGATAACGCTCCTTCAGGTTTCAACCCCGCACGATACAGAGTAGAACCTAATTAAGATTTGGACGGAACCCATTCATACACTTATAACAACAGATGGTAATCAGAACTGGAGAGTATATAAGTCTTCCTTTTGTCCGGCGAATCCCTAAAAACGGACAATGATGAATGGGCTTATTTCTCTATCTTTGAATCATTCTGTATATATTTGGAATGTAGATGGATACATGTTTTTCTTGTGCGTACGTTTTGAGGTGGAAGAAAATCAATATGAGAGATGAGATTACTTTGGATGAAGCGGGAACTACATTGGACGCAGACGGGGGCGATGTCTGACTTGTACGTAGCGACACATTGTGTGGCGTGGGTCTAATGTAGCTCTACAAGTCTAGTTGCCATATAAAATGCATGGAGACGGACGTGCCCAGATCGGCGTATATAGCCTACGTAGGCTCAATGTAGTTCTACGTTTATTTTTTAGTTCTGAGAGAAGGATACCGAATTTAGTGGAAAACCAACTAAATATAGATATTTCTCCTGCCATTCAAGCGAGCTTTCCTAGGAGAAAATTCATTGTTGAGTTAAGCTCGCCTTTGTACTAAGATGAATTATCAAATCACTGTGTTACTTACTATATTAAGTTTTTGTGTACAATAAAGATTTCAAAAGCCAATAAATATAATAAAAAAATCAACGATTAAAATATCGCACTCCATTTCCATTTGCCAACCAGATGAAATTTCAAAAAAAAATCCAAACCAATTAACAGATATCATAAAGAAGGAAGCCAGCTCTCGATTGGCAAAGGAATCGATTTCAAAGTTTGACTTTAAAAATAAACTATATTGGTTTCTCGTAATGATTCGTAGTTCTGGACCAACGGGCGATTGGACGATTGGACCAAGTCGAACGGTTCTAAGGGAACGTTTAATTGAAGATTCAATTGAGAAGGCAAACTTCTTGGTTCCTGTTCCTGGACCTCTATAGTACAGAAGCGAATCTGCATTCGAGTAATTGGCGCTGAAATTATGTGAATTGATTGAATATTATGTCCAAATATCTTGGGTAGACTGCTAGTTTGAATTTGATTTTAGTGAGCTCGGGAATAGTGAAGTTTGTGTGTGTTTGAAAGTGTTCTGATAATAGCCAGACATACTTCTTTATGTAATTTATTTAATTACCTATGTTCTCAAAATAGTAATGGAAAACATGGTGCGGAAACCGACATGTCCTAGAAGCAAAAATTCGAAGACACCTGAAACACACACCGCCCTGAGCCCGGATGGTGGATTATGGCCCACTATATCTCCTAGAGAGAAGACTTAAGTCTCAGCAATGGAAATATTATGAGGTTGATTTTATGCTTTTGTGCCGATATACCGCCACTGCAGGACATAAAACTCCTTCAAACGTCATCATAACGACTGGTTCTTTGCGTCTTGCATCCATCAGAATCCCGCAATTTTCATCAGGTCGTCAGTCTGCCTATTGAGAAGCCTAAGTATATGTTATGAACATATTTTCACATCAAGAAAACTCTGAGAATAACCCTAATAATGTAATTGAAATTAAAAAAAAAAACATTACTATATGTTAAGTGTTATAATCGTAAATGTCATGCCTCGTAAAAATATGTACATTTTGAAAATACTTGTTTTCCAAAGGCAGTATACGCAATTTATATCGCAAAAACCGGGAATAATTTCGTGTAAATCTTATTTCACAGGCGCGTCTAAAATAAGATCATCTCAAATATCAGTCGATGACTAGCCAATCGAACGACCGAGAATAGGGTTGTCAAAGCAAGTGGAAAACCATCGATGAAAAACGAAGGAGGTTCCAAACTTGATCCGAATATTTTGAGGAAAATTTTGAAGGAGCATGCTTCTTTGATAATTTTTCAAACATTAAAATAGTATGAAAGCTAGTGACACTAATAAACGCCTAACTAAGCTACTACAGTTTTGCATAATTGAATGTATGAGACAAAGTAGGAACTAACTTTTTGATAAGTTCATTTTAACGGTTGAACATTATTATCTATACTTGATGTAGTTCATATAATTTTAGCCGAAGAACGTCTACTGTTGGACGTAGATCTCTACCAAATGTCGCCACAATGAACGGGCCTGTGCGTCTCGAATCCATCGCATACCCGCGACTCAAACCAGGTCATCGGTCCATCTTGTGGGACTAAACGCAAACTGACGTAACAACAGTGCTGAAGTTTTGAAAATATAAGAACCAGCCTACGATTATTTTCTTAATTTTGACCATCTCAGTATTATTTATTTCGGAACAAAATTCAACCACAATTTAGGCTTCTTCCATACGAGACAGAATGGGCCAGCCCTAGCGCCGAGACAGCCTTGTCACGCTGACGAGCCCTCAAATTGTTTGCCAGATAGCTGATATCGTGTAGTCTGACGAACAAAGTGCTGCTCATTCACGTCTCACCTAATGGCACTTTAGTCTATGCAGCCGTCAGTTGTGGCTTCCAAAAATTACTATTACCTATTATCTTTATTTTTTGTACACACATATAAATAAAAAATTAAAATATTATTAAAACTGAGTCCTAATAATATTATGATTATTATATTCTTTATATTGTACACCGCGGAAAATAAAATACAGAACAAATATTTATAAAAATAGATTTAGATACATTGGGCGGCTTTTCCTTGAAACTGAGTAATAGAAAGTTGAAAGGGAAAAGCTATTGCAAGGAAACATACTGTCTGGATAAATAGCATCCTATGTACTATTTCAGGACATGTAGACCATGGTCTACCCGTGTGTCGAATTTAAACTAAATTCTTTTAGTATTCTCAGCATATAACGAACACACGCACTCTACTTTCCTTATCTTCGCCTTTAAATATCAGTGCGATTTTTATTGGCTAGCGTGATTCGTCACTACTATTACGTCAGTCACTACTATGTCTGTCTTCCACTTTCTACAAAAAAAAGGAACAAATATATTTATTTGTCCACAATAACAGTGAGTGTGGAGACATCACGTGACTTGTGTATTCGTCTACCCTCAAGGTACGCACTAATCTGACGAACTAAGTGCCCACTCGGTCCTAATGGCCCGAGTTACTGTATTGTTGTACAAATCTTTGTGACTTCACTTAAGTACTACTTACCCAAGAGAGTCATGAGTCCCTTTGTAAGAGATGTTTTATAAAATCAGTGACAGATATAAGTAGTTGAATTTATTGTGGTAAACAAGGCAACATTAAAAAAAAACATGTCTTTAGTCGTAGCGTCATACCAACAGAATTTATTGTGTTATTGTGACGTCATTTTTTTTTTACGTATACTTTACAATAAAACCTTTTAAATGATACCCATATAATGTGAGATACATGGGTATCATAGAAAACTTGTTCAAAACACGCTCTTAGGCCCTCTAGTTTCGGCTGTAGGTACGTTGATATGTCAGTCAGTCAGTTACTCCTTCTAACATAATATATTTAGATGAATGTAGGTGTTTGATTAGATTCTAGATGGCTTTAAACAGCAAAAATATCTTTGATACTCACACCCACATTTCAAGCCAAAAATAAAATAAACACGTTTAATAAAGAGTAACGTATCACAATGCCAAATATTTGACAGAAACGGGACCCCACTTAACCTTTTGGTTTCACAAGCAGGCTCACTTACACACTTAACACCTGACAAAATTCCGGTTAAAAGGCAGCAAATTGATACTCCCTTATTAAATGACACACATCAACTATTCCACTTCACTTAGAGGCACAGAAAACTTCTTTTTGTAGAGAGAGAAGGTTCTATTGGATCTATTGAATATGAAGATTCAATTGTTTATAACACCTCGAGTTCCTGGGCGAATGCCGTGACGAACTCGATTTGCATAGGGAACAGAGCTTAAACATTGGTTGGCATACGCCCCAAGCTAAATTATGTTTTCCTGGTACAGACAAAGACGTATGCATTCGTTGCGCTGGGGTTAAGGCAAATCATTTTCTTCCTATTGTGTTGTGTTTATTGGTTTTGGTGCGGTTGCGTCTTTGGGGTACGGTTGTGTGTGAGCTGGGAAATTAATGTGGGATTTTTTGCTGGAACTGGATTTTTTACGGGTTTGAAGAAAAGTTTGGCAGAGGAGTGTAAGATCGTCGAGATTTTGTTTGAAAACACTCTGTCCCAGTAGACGGTTGCTTTCTAGTTTTTCGCAATTTTATTTAATTAAAGCTAAGCCACAGATTCGCGCGGTATTTTGTTTCTTGATACCTACACAACCTGAGGGTTTTTAAATCAAGCATGCTAAATCGTCAACCGCATATTTATTAAGCAAATAGATTTTAAAAAACATTTTTACACGTAAATTTTTTCATCAATTTAAACTAGACGAGACCGGTGTTTCCTAGGCTACTTACTACCCTGAGAAGAAACATCGAAACAAACTCAGGGGTCACGTTATCACGTACCATCAGGTGTGACAGTAGTCAAGCGCGTCACTACTTAAACCAAGAAAAATCATAGCCTAATTTCAGTATAATGTTACCCCTATCAAGCTGACCAAAATCAATCTCTCATTCAATACTTCCATCTACTCCTTAAGTCCTAGCAGCAAGTCGGCGTAAGCACGTGACCTATCACAATTTGGCCGGCGAAGCAATCGACTCTAGGCCCGTAACTCACTGCTCAGTCCCATTCCTCGTGGCATCTAATAAAACTTTGATTTCTTCGCTCTGTGTAAGTGTTGGAATTGTAACGTCTACCATTTTATTATTGAGGGCTTTTTTCGGTCGATTCTGTCTAGATGAATTCATAAGTAGTTAATTTTACTTTTAAAAAATTATGGAACTTTAGACAGGTTGTTAGGATTTTTTGGCAGTAACATTTTTATTTTTTGCATATGATAGATATGCTATTTTAAAATTAAAAAACATCATAGCTATGACAGATTAGTAAACTAATGTATTAATTTTTACGTTACTTGACTTTATTTATTGTATATTTTAATTGTTGTGAATTTCACCTGCTTTAACATAAACCTATTTATGTTGGTGGGTATGTTTTAGGTTTCTGCAGCCCTACCAAGCGCTCTTAACACGGTCCATTTGACGACCTAAACTGAACTTCATCCCTTTTTCTCGCTCGTACACATGTCCGTTGTGTATATACAACGGCTTGAATTCTCACATCTGTATCTAAAATTTTTTATGTACCTACTATGCTTGTTTTCTGTTAACTAATTTGTTCCTATTTCAGACTTTTTTCTGAACACTCCAGTCATGAAACTGTTCAAGCTAGCTATTTACGGATACCTATTCAATATACCACTTTAGAACAGAGTAACATTATGTGATAACCGCAAGGACTTTGTCATCAAACTAGCGCCATTTAGCGGCCACTGCCGACATTAGCCGAGGACACGGAGTATTGAATGCATGAAGTGATAATGTTTTCTACCTACATCAATGCATTTATGAAAATTAAATGACGGCGGCATGCGGTAGACATATCCTGCCCACGCCCAGTCCCATTTAAGTTGGGCAGCTTTTTGAGCCACTTCAACGAGTGGTTAGGCAATTTGCGTTTTCGAGCGCACTGTTAATTTAACACAGTGCTCTATAGCACACTGGCAAACCCTGAATTTCGACTTTTAGATGTTAATCAAAGGCCAAGTCTGTGCAACATAGGTCAAAATGGGGAGAATACACAGGATTGGATGACAGCGTGTTTAGTGCATTGGTTAAGCGATTGACCGGTGCACTGCTTGTCACTAAATATTTGTATGACTTACAAATAAAAGTTCCAGGTCTGGGTGTCTTGTGTAATGTGAGTTTACCTATTTGTGAACGAGAACGACACAGGAGTTACAACTAGGGTGGGACAGCGTTTAAAAAACCGCATTAGTAGGCTTTATATTGCTCTACGTATGAGCTTACTTGTTGAGAGTTTAGTAACTGTACAAGGTTGCCGGTACATAAATATAGCATAGACACACATTCCATATATGTAGTTAAATTGATAATCGTGACCTTTTAGAAAAAGCTTTGTTACGCACATAATCCTAAAACATTTCCACATTATCTCATTAAAATAAGTACAATTAGAAGAAAACATTAATCAAATCCTACCTCCTTCACAATTCAAGAAGTACAAGATTGGCTTCAATACGTAAGTGTTCTATTTTAAATGAGCTGTAATTTCCATTGAAGTAAAATATTATCATTACAGGACTCATGGAGCCAGCTTACATGTCAACTGTGAGATTATTTGAAAGAGTTATCGTGGCTCTGTAATGAAAAGAGTAAACGAAAGAACACGGATGGGTTTTTATTTGATGATATCCTTGAAAAACAGCGTACGTCTTAACTAATCTAAAATCCTACGAATGTAAGCCATAGCTCATACAATGGTCCACCAAGGAACTAGATCACAAAGATACATAAAATAGATTATTCTAAGATCACGCTTAAAAAAAACTCCTTTTGACGCAGCGTAAACTACACACATCAACACGGTCTAGGGATATTTTTAAAAAAGCGAATTACTATCAATGTGTTAATTATTTATATGACATGTATATATTTAAAGGTACGTTATTTAATATTCCACCATTTTTTAATAATGGTTAAGGTATTTCGATTAAAATTTCAGGATTTTATGGAAAAAAATGAAGCATAGACGGAAACCGTATATGAATTAACTTTTAATTTATGAGTAAAAAATGAAAAAAATAGAAAAATCTTTTAATTTGTGTTTATAAACTTGAAGTTAGTAGTCTGAGAAAGCGCCCATGATGTTCATAACACATCGGCAACGATTCGGCATGCTCAGAACAAGGTTGTCAATGTCTTGCTGTGGAATATTGTCCCATGTCCTTCTGAGGTGCGCAAAAAGTTGATCTTCTGTAGCCAGATTTTCAGGAACTTCCTTCAGAGCTCTTCTTTGCAGCATATCCCACGCATGCTCAATGGGATTTAGATCTGGCGATTGAGCAGGCCAGTCTAAGGCCCTAACATTGTGTGTATGTAACCAAGCGGCTACCGTTCTCGCCGTGTGTGCCCGGGCATTGTCGTGCATGAGCAGGAAATCTTGCCCCATTTGTGTTCTGTGGGGCAAGATTACGGGCCCCAGCACCTGTTGGACGTATCGTGCTGCCGTCATATTGCCCCGCACCCAAACGAGATCCGTCCGTCCTCCAAGACGAATTCCTGCCCAAACCATAATTGTTCCTCCTTGGTATGGGTGAACTTCCTGAGGGTTCTGAAGACGGCTCCATCGTCCAGGAACTCGCCAAACACGAGTCCTTCGTGAATCTGGATGGAAGCCGAACCTGGATTCATCCGTGAACAGCACATTGGACCATTGCTCACGGCCCCAGTCCACGTGGTTCCGAACCCATTCTAATCGTCGTCCACGATTACCTCTCCGTAAAGGTGGGACCCGGAGTGGTCTACGAGAGCGTAGATTGCTTTCATGCAGTCGTCTTCTTACAGTTTGGTCACTCACAAGCACTTGGTGTTCCACTCGCAGCCTTTGGACCAATTGAGTCGCCGTTGCATTTGGTTGAGCTCGCGCAGTAATTTGCAAAAATCGGTCTTGTCTGGGGGTAGTGATGCGACTTGGCCCCCGGTGCCTCTCCGCTACTTCACCTGTGGCACGATAGCGTGTCCACAATCTTGAAATTACATTTTGGTGGGTCCCTATGGCCTCAGCAACATTACGTTGAACAGACCCAGCTTCCAGCATTCCCACAGCTCGTAACATCTCCACCCTCGTCAAATGTTGGCGTTGCATGGCTACAATACCTCAATTTTAACTTTATCTTTCGTTTAAAAATGACAAAAAACTGTAACTAAACGTAATTCGTATTGTTTTCTAAATTTAGCACAAATGAAAATTCCCTCTCCTACACATCAAGACATTTTTATGCCACAGAAACAAAAGAATTTTAAAAAATTTGAATTTGGAATTAGTCTGAGATAAATTACAAACAAATCGGTGTATAAAAGATTCCAATGCGGCCAGTACTTTTCGAGTTATTTAATTGAGTATGAAATATCCCTAGACCGTGTTGATGTGTTTAGCTTTCCCAAACAAAATACACACCCTAACACTCCATTCCCTACCTACTCCATGCCCCAAAGCATATAAAAGCCGTCTGCTCGTCGTCTGCGGGGAGCGGCGCATGCGACCGCCGCCGCCGAAGCTTTAATAAGTAATGCACAGTAATGGAACGCTCGCCTCACAGCCTCATATTATTCGCGAATAATGAACGGTGTATTACTAAATAAAACGGTTTTATAATTGCTATACGTCCGGGAGTGGAATCGACAATAGTTAGGGTACGATTGTGATGGGTTTTTGTTTTTGAGTTTTGTATCTGGTGATTAAAGTTTTTAAGTACCATTCATATTTTTAAAGGTATCGGCGTCTATTCTACTTGCTGGAGGTGATTACCGGGGTGGTTTTAGTGATGTAAAAATCCCACACTCACACCGGACTTATCCCAAAAGTTCGTGCGCCTTTTGAAGGTTTTCCCTCGAAAAAAAAAAGGTACAATTCATACGTAGTGTTTTGCCCATGTTCTAGAGCAGCAAATAGTACACTTTTTACTCAGAGATTATAATCTCTTGGGATACTTTTCTACTGTCATGCGGGCGAAGCCGTTGGCAGCAGCTAGTTTGAAAAAGGAAAAAAGATGGTCATAGCGAACAGCAGGAACAGGCTAAGAACAGAAAAGTGGAAAAATGGAAGAGAGCCCTTTGCCCTGCAGTGGGACACAACAGGCTCTTAATAATAATAACCATCAAAGCTATTCATTGATTGAACCATATAGTTCAGTATATATCTTTAGAAACACATCGAATTTATTGACACATTCATAGAAACCGCGATCGCTAAATAATTCCGTGGGTTGAATAGCTTCATTACAACAACACGGGTAATCCATAATGGATCGAGTCCATTGCTTGCTCCAACTTGATAACTAACTTCGGCTTCAATTAAACGCCGACTTATGTCTGGAACATCGAGCTCTTGTCGTTGGAGAGGGCAGTCAAGTGATATTTTTGAATAAAAGTTAAGTGTGGATTGCAGAAAAAGAAAATCATTCAAACGGCACAGGCTTAAGTGGAAATACTGATATGCATATTCATAGAGATATTTGGAATAAGACAACTTAAGTTGATCCTTACGCATTATAAAACAAAGTTCGCACCACGTCTCTCTGTCTGTCAGTTCGTAAAAAAACTTAAATACGGAATTGAGTTTCGATTTTTTTCTTTTTAATGTGTACTCCGTTATCACTCTTAACGGTTCTTCCTGGTTCTTTTTGCTCGTTACTTGGTAAGAGTCAAAAAAGAATACCATCTATATGTAGTCTTCCGTCTGTCTTCACCTAAAATTGTGAGATAACAGTCTTTTCCAAGGCACACTAGGCACACAGCACACACTGCAGAACACTAAGCTAGACCACTAAACAGATTTTTCCCTCCAAAAGTACAAACAAAACCATGCACTCACACTAGCACACAAACCGCGGCTGTAATCCCTTATGAGGGGAGTAATCCGGATCCCCTCATGTCAACGACGATGTTACACCAAAATACATACGACCAATACCCATACATGTGACATTAAGATATGTGTGGGGTTAAAAGGCGGTTGGCTTTAATGCGAGGCTCTTTACACTTAACAGTACTAAAGAGATTGGAAAGGAAATCAGATTAAATCAATCAAGATGCCAACTTATTTGGAGTGTGAGGATGGAGGTAGTAAACAGCCAAAACAAAGAAAAAACTGGCTGGTAAAAACAAGTTCTTATATATTTTTTTATTTTATACTGCGCTCTAAAACGCAGATCATTCATGTGGCTCAGAAGGCTGCACAGCTTAAGTGGGACTGGGCTGGACATGTCTGCTGCATGCCGATCGAGCGGTGGGCCAGTAAAACACAAGGTTGGTGCCCTGAAATCGCACGGTGGGGTTGCGGCAGACCAAAAAGGAGATGGCGGAACGACTTAGATGTCCTCCTTAGGAATTGGCAAGAAGTGGTTCAAAGCCGGGAACAATGAAAGGAATGGAGATACAGATACGGTTAACTCTCTACACTAACAGTTAAAACCAACACGTGCTCATTAATTAATTATTTATTTATAAAATCTTTATACACTAATGAAACACTGTACAAACGACATAATGCCTAAGGCATTCTCTAGCTACCAGTGACGTTGTCGCTACAAAAAATTACTGTTGTAATGCTAAATAAGATACTACGGCCAAATAGTAGCTGCTATAGGACTACTCAGTAAGTAATAATTTTAATAAACAAAAGAGTAAATAAGAACTACAAAATCAAGTTTTTCCAAGAACAAGAGGGCGGATTTATTAAAGTAACTGAATAAAAACAGAGTATATTAATATTCCTACATCAATGTACGGAGTGATATATCTACTTCGTATCGTGGGTTTGTCTGCTACAAACTTTCGCCAAGCGATCCCCGCAATTCGTTTCTCGTCTATTCATCGCATTGATTTCATATCCGCCGCGAACTCTTAAAGGTTGGGGCTACGAAGGACGCGAATGATGAGCTAGTGGTAGTGTTTTTTGGAAAGTCTATGTTAAGATTTGTAGCGACATCTATGGTAATATAATCAAATAAACTATGAAATCCTGCATCGCGCCATTAGAGTTTTCAGCGCGATATGAACATATTCAACAGCTTGAAATCATTTCTCAGACAGTTGCCCAGATCAGATAAAACTACCTTCGAACAAGAACTACATTAGAACGACGCACACGTGGGTGACGCCTGATTTGTACGTAGAAACGCATCGCGTTGCGTGAGTCTATTGTGACTGTACCTACAAGTCTAGTTGCCATATAAAATGTTTGGAGATCGACGCGCCTAGATCGGCGTACATGGCCCACGTGGGGCCCAAAATAGTTCTACCTTTATTCTTCAATTCGCTGATGTTATGGCCTCGCTCTAAGGGGAGTCGGGAGTGTGGGTACTAACTCAATTACGGGCATACGACGCCTGAGTACCAATTCAACAGCTTTTTTTCTCCCTTTGAAGTATCAAACAAGTCTCATATTTATGGGGATGTGAATTAATGGTGGTTTGGTCACTCATTATAGCTTCGTAAGGTCGAAGAAAGGTTTTTTTGATGAATTGAGAATGGAAAGATGATTTATTTGAACCTTTTTGGCCTTTCAGCTTCAGATATGTTAGGGGACAAAATGTCCCCCAACTTGACGTGCTACGCTGAATCTACGTGACGTTGTAACGTTGTACACTGTCCCATAACTTGCCTCGCAATACTTATTTAATGAATGCATGTGAGGTTGGACATGTTGGCTAATACGAGAGCGTTGCACGTCATGTTTGGGGACATTTTGTCCCCTAGCATATTTAAGGCTTTATTTTCATTGGTTATTGTAATTAAAATGTAGACACAGTATTTTAATAAATTCTGAGTAAAAAAAAAGTGTTGTTAAGGGGAAGATAATCTAGTCTAGAAGACAGCTTACTGCTTAGCCCATGTTTTGTTTTGCTAAAAATTCGCAAGTTGTAAGATTTTTTGGTGTAGTTTTCGCATACAAAATCGTGAGTAAGCAAAACAGTACAAGAGCATTGGTACTTGAATAGGAACTGCTTGCAGACTGCCTGTATTTTGAGCACAGTTTTCACCGAAACAATATCTTTTTTCTTACAAAACAACAGCTCACATTACCACAAAAGAAAACAACGTTATTCAATAACAGTTTTCATAAACTAAATACATCCTAAACAGCAATTATTCGTGAAATTTGCGTGCCGCTAATTCGAGTAGATGGCGCACACAACGGGGTGGAATAATATTGCAGCTCCGTTCCACTAATACATTAGCGGGGAAGCGAGTTGCAATATTATTCTAATCGCGCAACAGGCGTTGGTAGCGAACCTATTATTTGGCAAACGATCGCCACAGATGAACTAAATATTTGGTTTTCGGGTCTGCTTGTTTGCTCGGACTTTAATCTAGGGTATTTGCGAACACGCACATGTGTGATATCGGATCTGAGGGCTTTAGAGGGATAAGTACACTGATAATAGTGGGTATCACGTTTGACATAGTTATTTTTGCTTTTGTATATCGTGTTCTGTCTGTGTTGTAGTAGGGAGACAGAATTACCTTTATTTTATAGGTTTAAATAGTAAAGATAGAGCCTTCTGAATATTTGAACATTTTAAATGTTCACTATAAAAGAAACACTAGCGCCATAATTACTATGTGTATGTTGTGTCGAAGTAACTTTGTATAAACGGTTGATATTGTCGAATCCTTTCAAATCTTGTCAATGCGATCAAGGCCTCCCGTTACAAAATTACATTGCATAACTTGTAGGCATGGCTTTGTTTATAGGTAATGAATACGCCTGATTCCGAAGATGTCCAATCGCTGCCAATGATTACCAATAGGATATTTTAATGTATAAGAGAATCTAAGATTCTACACTTCAGATAGCTTAGACAAAAATAATAAAATTAATTTCAAATTTTTCACTTTATTCGTGTTTTTTTTTTATAAACGAAACAGTAGCCGTCATTAAGTCAGCATCTGTCAACTGATGAACGGACATTAAATATTAAAGTAACTTATAGAAAGTTACTGTAATTTTTAATGTGAGTGCATTCGTATACATCACGAACTGACGTCACAACCACAGAGCAACATGGCGTCCAGTGTTTTCGTCAATTTACGCGCGAAAAATAAAATGTGAAATTTAAATGCATTTTTATGGAACTTATCGATCTTTTTTTGTTTTATAATTATATCTGCAATCAGCTTTTGATATAAGCAGGTGTGTTGTGAGATATTGACGCTTTGAATGTGTCTTTCAGTAAAAGCATCTCATCTTGTCTTTAGTAGATCATGTTAATTTATGACTGCATGGTCACTTATCGAATGAATAAAAGTTAATGTTCTTTTTTATAGCTTATTATAAGCCTCTTAAAATAAAATTGAATCAGTTTTCAAAAGTACGTATAAGTAATGTAGGTACATACCTACATAATTTTTTAAAACAAAAAACGTGCCATCATACCACTCTTTACTTAAGTTAATGTTTTATTCTTATAAATTACATTCTTTAATGAGTTTCTTTTGAATTTTACTGTTTAAGATAACCCAGATACTTCACCGTCACTGAAAAATATTAGGTTTTTCATCTACACCCACGTTTGCGAGAAAATTCATAAATCTTCAATGTGCTCAAAAACAACAACACCCACGATGATTATAGTACATCAATATAATCCAATATTTCACTTTAACCTGGCATCCTAAAATATTATTTTTGTTTCCCGATTCATAAAAGTCGAACCGTTACTCTCGATTATTTCCTTAGAGACGTTAAAAACTCATTAAAAATATTACAAAAAAAATATGGGTTTCCCAAAAATGTTTGTATACAACAGCAGGATTAAATTCGTAACTTTATTTTTGAACAACAATTAATGGGTTATGGAGGTCTGGTAGGCAGCCGCTCCTCGTAAAATACTGGTATTCAGCTAAATCTGGCTTGACTGGAAGTTGACTCCAATATAGTTGGGAAAAGGCTACGAAGATGATGATTGTTGAACAAAAATTCGTAAGTGAAACACATGTACCAGAAGCGTGGGACAGAAATTTCGATGATAACAAAGTGATTCGGTTTCAAATAATCCGACCCGTGGACTGTCACACTATATGACGTGTGGCCGGGTCTCCCTTGTTTTACCAAAAAGAAATTGCCAAATTATCACTTCCCAAACAATTTTTCGCATAATTTCATTTGCCAAATTCTTACTTAGCAAATAAACTCTTCACAAATAAATGTTACGCAAACCTAATGTTTGGCAGGTTAACGTTTCAGCAATAATTTGCTTACCAACTAGTTCTTTTACCAATTTTTATGTAGTCAAACATTTCAGTTGGTATAACATATATTACCCAAAATAAAATTAGCCAAATTTTGGTATCTTCAGTTTACTGTTTCTGGTTTTACATATAAAAATATACTTCTGGCACTCGCCGGCCGCTGCCGCGGCACCGCTCGCTTCGCTCGCTCGGCTCGTGCGTGGTTTGGTCACTACTCTAACCTAACCTAACCTATAGTTCTGGTAGCAGTTCGTTTTTCATTCGTCGTTTGTAACCGTCTTTATTTTTTTTTCATAGCAATTAATTTGATAAACTGTTTATTTTCTAAAGATTTTTTGCCGTAATAAATCATTTGATTTAAGACCAAATGCCTTAATGAAATTATTCTAGGTAATATTCTGCCGAAGTAAAAATTTGACCAAATGAAAATTTTCGAACTAAAGTTTTTCCAAATATTGCATTGGTAAAATAAAAGGTTTCGAAAATTGCTTTGGGTAATGAAAATTTGGCAAATTCTTTTCGGCAAAACGGCAGACTCCCCGTGTGGCCACAGCATTATACTCGAACGGTAGGCCGTTTTACGCGGACGTGGCACATATTTTATGTAACGTCTAAAATTGCGTCATTTTCCACAAATAAAATGTTTTTCTTTAATTCTTTCAATCTGTTTGATTTCTTAGTAATTAGGTAAATTACCTACAGTTGATGACGGTCAGAAAGGATGTCGAAGATCAGTCAAAGTGGACGAAGTTCAGTCAGAAGGTGGACCCTGGCAATAGCCGGGATTAACGCCAGGTGAAAGAAGAAGATCTACAGTTGATGCCTAAAACCACACAGACAGGCAGAGCAAACTCTGGAGACTATAGTCTGCGACGCTTATCCACATCGTCGAAGACAGGACATCATGGCGAAATATAGTCTAGAACAAAATTCGATTCGATGTATATCGAGTTCAATACAACCCTTAGCGTTGAAGACGAATAAGAGAGTCATAACCGTACCTAGTCAATTATGAAAAGCACGACTTCACGAAAAGCCCATCAAACTCCCTCTCAGAACCGCACACATTAGATCTTGTGACGAAATGACGTCACAAACCAGCAGTCCACACAGAACTTCTGGCAACAGAATAGTTTATGAAGTAGAAATTCGATAACGTTGAAATTCAACTCGGCAAATAGCAGTGAAGTTGTCGTTTTAATGTGTTGCTACTCTCACCTGGGGACACACTGCCGGAGTGGAAGGCTGACTCACTGATATGTTGGAGTTAGTACAACGTTGTGTTAAGTATGCTAGAGGAGGGTCCAGACACAAAAACACTAAAACGTTTTGGGAACGCATTCGTTATATGTCAATCAATCAAATCAGTTTATTAACAACTACACACACACACACACACAGACACAGTACCTACAACATACACACAGTTACACACAACATACACATTTACAGTACACACACACAGTTTATGTATAACTTAGGAGCAGAATTTCCTGCCTGGAGTCTCCTCGTGTTTCCTGGTAACTACAACCAGTCACTCTTGATTTAAAGACACCTATCTTTAACTCAAGAGTGATTAAATAAGCATGTAGATCAATTAATAGATAGTGGTCAAGCGCGAAGCTATAAATAATCAAAACAAAGCATCAAAAACACTGTTTTTATTTAATTGTTAGTTTAAAGGATATTTGGAATTAAGGGATATATTAAAGACGATACACTGGATATTGGAAAGCAATTCGTGAATTCGTTTATTTTTTTTTAAATTCGTTGTTAAAACATAACATTTAAGAAACATATATAAGGTATTAAGATTGCTGAGTAAAGATTTTTATGTAGACAATAAGAAAACATATGGTCCAAAGTATCTTCTCCAAAAAACGACCAAGAATAGAAAATAATAAACTTTATTGTACACCAAAATAGTAACAAAAACTTTTTCACTAACATAAATCTAAGGGAACAATGGCGGTCTTACCGCTGACAGCAAAATCTACCAGACAGTCTTCAAATCTCTCAAAACAAGATAAAACTCTGCTGAACGCCCTGATTGCTCAGGAACCGAAATTTGGCATGTTTTATATAGCAGTAAAGAAATGATCAATGTTTGTATCTCTAATTCTTTAGTTCGTAGATTGTTGGCTTGGCGCATACTGTAAGTATAGCTTTGCTAGCTAAATAAATGAATACCAAGAAACTGACACCAGCCAACCGAAATGCTGGGCTCGCTACAAAGACTGTCCGTAAGTACAAAACTGCGGGGAATTTTCAGCAAGTGAACTTGAGAGCAAACACAAGACGCGTGTAGGGACAAAGTTTGTGTGAAAATATTTACAGTAACTGAATTCGACCCGACCTGGGTTAAACTTAACTGTAAACAAGCTACGAGGGGATAACAGTCGTTTTAACCGACGGTTATCGCATTATCCCTGTTTTCCGACGGATTATGGCTGTTCTCCAATACCGTATTAGGGAAAAATTACTTGGAAATATATGGTTATGGCTATTTGAGGGTTATCACAACGATTTTTATGTGGTTAAGTACCGATACAATTTAATAACCTAATCCGTAAGGGGTTGTCGTAATAATAATCGAAGTGTTATCATCGTCATTTCAGCTGAAGGACGTCCACTGGACATATATCTTCTCTAAGTGTCTCCACAATGACCAATTCTGTGCGTTTCACATCCATCATATTCCCGTAACCCTCACCAGGTTATTGGTTGAAGTGCATCGGGAATGTATATTTGAATCTACTTGAGCTAGTCCTGAGGGAATAATTTTGCGAAGCCCGACACCACTCAAATTAAAGCAATACTAATTGGAGTCTATGCTAAATTAATGGTCAGACGATTCTATAGCCTTACTCGATAGTTCTAGACCTTTGAAAAGAGATATAACGAGTAAGACAAAACATCTTAATGCATCCTGTGATGTGGACTCTATCAGATTGTTTTTAGATAATTTGCTAGAGTGAATAGGCTCTTAATAAACTAGTGCGCCTCAAAATCAACAATTGCATCACTGCTTACCATCAGGTCAGATTTCAGTCAAGCACTAATTTATATTTATCATCATCATCATCATTTCAGCCGAAAGACGTCCACTGCTGGACATAGGCCTCCCCCAAGCGCCGCCACAAAGACCGATCCTGTGCGTCTCGCATCCATCGGATTCCCGCAACCCTCGCCAGGTCGTCGGTCCACCTTGTGGGAGGCCTTCCAACGCTACGTCTTCCGGTTTATATTACCGGAGTTTATATTATAAAAAAGGTAATAATGAAAACTAAAACAAACTGCATTTAATAATATCATTAAAACACAACCCAACCGCGAACTCAAAAAATCGCAATAACAACGAACCGCATGCCAAAATATTGTTTAACCAAAACATTCAGATCGGTCAAATTAGTTTCCAAAGTAAACCACAACACGAACGACACGCCGGTTTGCACAGTTCCTACCGTTGCTACCATCGGTTAGTAGTGCCAAAACACTTGGACACATTACCGTGTTTGGCAGGGCAATTGACCCCGATGGGGTCGCCTTCTTAATCTAAGGTTAACCTCGAAATTAGCTAAACGATACCTTGGGGCATTACCGCTTGATACTTCTTTTTCGGAGTGACTGTGTATTTTGAAAGGATCGTCGAGATTTTTCTGGAAGTGTGGAGGAAAATGAGTGTTATGAGAATTACCTATTGCAGGGATTGTTACAATGTAATGTTTTTTTGAAAATGTTCGATGTTCCACTAAGCTTGCCTAAACTGGCATTGGATTGAAATTCTCAAAGCAAATCTAGCGACGCACCGTGCTTGCAGGCACGTGATATGGAGTGAGGTGAAGCGTAAAGCTCAAGACCGGTTGCGATGGGTGACTAGACGCCTTCTGCTTCAGCTAGGATCTTAAATCAAAGCCAAGCCTAGAAACTTTACATTTTATTTGTTAAGTTGAACTGGGTAGGACATGCTGCCTCGTGTCCGTGACCAAACACGGACCTTTCAACTGTGGACCAAAGTAACATAAAATTAGTGTCCTGAAACAGTGAGACGGGGTCACAGTAGACCACGAAAGAAATAGTGAGATGAACTAGACTGATTTCAGTACTGAAAGGTTTTTGCCCAGGAGTCGGACAGAAGAGGCTTACAAAAAATAAGGATTGATAGATAACGCTAATAATGAGAAAAGAACATTACTTTGTCACTTTCCTGTTACCCATTTACAGACGACCTTGGCAAGCATTGCTTAACCTTGGAGATCGACAAGAGCAAATGTACTCAGTATAATTTATACAATTCATAGATTTGGTTCTAGAAATCAATTTTAGCGTCTTCATTGAAATTCTCAAGTTCTTGCAAGTCAAGGATTTAACAGCTGTACTTGTAAAGGCAAATTAGAATCGTCAGTACAATGAATGAGATTCCATATAAATTCCTAAGCACCTTAATTCTAAGGAACCTACTTTAGATCTTTGATAAGATATTAACTCTCAAGACGATTAAATCCAGCTCTTATTTGAACAATATAATGTAAAGTAGACACATAAATGTCGTTTGCGTCACAAAAAACCTTTAAACTTCAAATTTTCCTTTAAAAGGAGAAGGCTAACAGGATGTCGTGAAAGCAATTATGGTAAACTTTTCACAAAGGTGCAATGCAGTCATAAAAGCATTGTGCTCCTTAGAATTCAGGGCAAAAAACCCGTCATTACTAACAAAAACAACTTGTGCAAAGCGAGAGAAGTTGGGGCGAGTCTGCGAATTCGATTTACATATGAAAACGTTCGCGAGCGGGCCGCTAGAGGACGTTCTCTTAAAAATATCACACCCTGTAACACGATCTTATTTAAAAGTCACACCCGGTGCGATTTTATAAAGGAATAAAATCTACGTGTGAAACTTTTACGCCCGCCTCCTTTTGGGGCGATGAAAAACTGTAACGTATGCTTTAATACTCTCTTTTGTCTCTGAATACGTGGTTTATGAATGTCTGTATTTTGAAATATATTCTTTTTTTTTAAGACCTCGTCTAGTCTGTTTCATTAAGATTTATGAAGTTGGCTAGACAAGCGTTTGTTCGCTTTTTATTTATATTTTTATGCACGGCTTGCTTTTAATTCTTTTGCGATCTGATAAGAGTTTAGTCATGTTGTTATTACGTCTCGTTTAACAAAAGTCTGGCAGGATAAATTAAAAACCGTTTTAAGTACGCTTTAAAGTTTTTATGTGGGTAATATGATTTGGTATACTTAAGGATGCTTCAGGGTAGCCTGCGAAATTCAATTTTTCGCAAAAAATTGCAGATAATCGTCGATACAAACCTATCAGTTTGCCTAACCCTATTGAATGATTATTTCATGAAAAAGTCCCACAATAATGTTGTAATTCAAGCTGCCCAAAAGATTCACTTCAACGGACACTTACCTCTTATAGCAAGACTCTACATTCCGTTTCACCAGCCAACCTTTTTATCATAAAACAAATCCTCTGTCCAAAAAACAGCCAGCAAAACATAATATTTAGTCGTATCGTGACTTTATTTATAATCTTCAATAAGGCGCCCTCTATCGGGCGCGTCGGATATCTTTTCACCGCGACATTAAGGCGATGAGCAGGTGCTTAAGTTGTCATTTCGCGCGTCACGGAACGTTCCGTGTAATCCACATAATGCTTGCGCTCCTACCGGTGAAACTCGATAGGAACGAAGACTTGACGGTACAAACTAAGTTGATGGGAAAAATTAAAAGTAAATTGCTAAATGTGAAGTTATCTATACTTCTATACTAATATTATAAAGAGGTAAAATTTGTAAGTTTGTAAGTTTGTATGTAGGGGGTAATCTCTGGAACTACTGGTCCGATTTGAAAAATTCTTTCAGTGTTAGATAGCCCATTTATCGGGGAATGCTATAGGCTATATACCATCACGCTACGACCCACGGGAGCGGAGCAGTAACGAAAAATGCGGGTGAAACCGCAGGGGACAGCTAGTTATATTATAAAGAGGTAAGTAAGGGTGTGAGTTGGTTTGTAGTAATCTCCGAAGCTACGTAACCGATTTTCTCTCTGGAAAAAGTAGAAAGCTACCTAAGTAATATTCTACAAATAAACGCGAAAGGTTGTTACTTTTTAAGCAAAAACTACCGATTGGATTTCAATGAAACTTGTTATACAGGAGATAGACCATGTGCTGCAATAGCATATAGAATACTTTTTAACCTGAGAGTATGTTCCCTTGGGATAATTTTTGTTAGTAGCGGGCGAAGCCGCTATCAACAGCTAGTAAACAATATTTATGGGAGTTATCCGCGGACGGGGCAGAAAAATGTTGGATTTACTTTTAGACCCAGAGAAATTTGGAATATTGAATGGTAATGACCAGCATGTGATAATAATGTATGAAATTGGAATTATTATGACTACCTACCATAGTTTTTAGGTAAATATTGTTACTAATCATTATAGGAGTGCAAACTCGAAATATAATGACTAATAATGATAATTAGTTAGCTTTTATTGACGTTAATGATTGTCAAAATTTTTATGGACTACCGAAATAATACAAGAATTACCTCGAACATTTTCGAGTTCTGACAACGTTATCGCTGATTAGTTATTGTTTGTCTAGAACCAGTCCTGAATCACTAACAAATTCGGCAACATGGGTCCAAAAAGGATTGTCCGAATTATCGATGAATATAACAAAGACTGAAAAAACTCTCTCGAATCTGACACTCGAAAAGAAATCACTTTTAAGATCAGAAAAACTAGCCTCTTTAAAAAAATAGTAGGGACTACTCTAGTGTAGTTAGTACAAGGTGCAGACGAAAATGGGAAATTGCTCCCAGTACTTAACTCTAAAGAGGGAGGGAGAGAAAAGATTTTAAAACATTGTGTTTTATGATGCTTTTCTAAAAATATAATTATTTAGATAGAGTTTTGTGCAACTACGAAATGAAGCAGTGGTTTTTGAAGAACAATCTATGTTGGGAAGCGAAAACTACTTAAAAATTAAAAGCATTTTAGATAGCTGTTTATAGTGCAATTTGCAGTAATCGTTAAGCAAGCTGCATTGAAGAAATTCAGCTCTGTGAAAAGCTTTGGTTAAGTATTTAAAACTAAATACCCCTTACTTGTTTAGTTTATACCTAATTCACTTGTATACTAATTAATTTAATGAAACTAAAAGCTAGTGCTTAATTTGTGTAATTTCAACTTTTAATTACACATATTGTATAGTTAGTTTCTTTTTTCGTACCTATATATTTTTTTTATTCTTCGAAAAGGTATACAAAATACAATGACCAGATAACATTATCTATATTACACAGGTCAGTTAATGCAGTTATGGAATATAATCATTGATTATTTATTTACTGTAATTAAATAACAGTGAAAATTACATCCAAAACGAAAAACACAAATGTAAAATTTCAAACTACCCACCATATCGAATTTCCTACTACCCTTTTGAATTACCAACTAATACTTTTTCGTTTTTTTTTTTCTATCCCCGTCTCAGCAAGACACGATAGCAAATAGAGTGCAGCGCGATCACAAAATTACACGTCAATCCGAAACGCGGCCGCGCGAACCGTCGGCCTCGTCGCTCCGGGCCGGTTACAACCGGATCGAACCGGATCGCACCGGATCGGGCTGGATAAAACACGTTGTTTAATACAACCCGAGTAAAATTGTATTTGTATGGGAATGGTGAGGCTGTTATATTGAAATTTTGTTTTGGTAGGTGCAGTTATAGATCATGGGTTTTATTTTTTTCGTGTTTTTATAAGAGGAAGTTCAACTAAGTCCTTTACCCGATAGCTAATGTGTTTAATCATTATTGATGTGGACTCAGCGATCATTGTACCGATAGTCGTATCAGGCAATGGCTTAATAGCCAAGAGTCCAGACCAATACCTTCGGAGGCTCGCGTTAAGCGTTAGGATCAAAGGCTTGGATTCGGAGGGTGGTTCTCCAGGACACGGCTCGTGCAGTTAGGAGGTTGTTTTCTCAAGAACCTTGACCAACGGTAGCTTGGACCCTGTTCCCGATACCGAGGAGATCCTATTTTTTATATTATTAAATACATATTTTTTATTTTCTGTTTCTATTTAAAAATGTAATTAATATGTTAAAAAGATAATAAACGGATCAATCATTATAACGATAATAACAGTTTCTAAATAGACAGTGCATTTTAAATCTAATTAGAGTATTAGCAATTAAAAAATGACAGATAAATAATACAAATACGGTAATATGACGTCATAATATACAGAATACACCGCTTTTAAATAGCATCTGCTTTTGAGAGGACAATTGTTTAACTATCACATTGTTGGACATCTGATACAGTTCCAACGCTTTCATTGTGTGTGGACTTAATTAATAAAATATTAATTACTTTCGTTTATTATTTGCGGTACATTATTAGGGTAACATTTAGGGCCTGTTTCATCACCTATGATTAAGTTTCCAATATCTTACTTGGCAGATAATTTCATAGAAATTCTGTTCCATTTTTTAATTTATTCAAGAAGTAGTAGCTACTCGGACATTGTGAAACAGGCCCTTATTGATTAAAGTACTAAAGTGTTTTTAGATTAAAAAATATAAACCACTTAACTTCTGCCAGTGACTTTGTCCGCGTGAATGTTGGTCACTGCGGATTCAAAATCGGAGTCAAAAACCTAAAAACAACCTAAGTAGATAAAGTAATTTCATTAAAATCTGTTTTGTAGTTTAACCGTGAAAGCGATATAACGGTCTCGTACACCAAATTATCAATAATGTTAAAGGTTAAAAAAAAATTGACACACCTACTTTTTCTAAGATCTCGCTACCATCAATCTGTAAAGCGCGTTTCATCGATATCTTTATTTTAGGCTTCGATATAACAAGTTTTTTTATTGGTTTTCTGATATACCGTTGCAACGAAGGCAAATAAAGAACACAGGCGTGGGTTTTAGTCAGTAAAAGTCTGACACTCCCTCTCGCCCCAGAGAAGTCCGACGTCTTTAGAGTCGACACCGTCACCGGCCCACGCTGAAAACCAACGCTGTGGACCAGTCACACCATATGTATGCTTACAGCATTATGCTGAGCGTTCGGCCGTTTTGCACGAACGTGGCGCATATTTCTTGCTGTTTTTTTTTATGTTTGTAAATTGGCCACTGTTCCTTGCATTCTTTCTTTCATTCTAATAATTTCACACCTAAAAAAACCCCTAACCAATATATCTTAACACTTCTACAATATCCGAACGCGAAATCTCCAGTTACATTAACGTAAGCACTGAATCGAGTTCCTATACAGTACAGAGAACAGGTTTATACAATATTCAGGAACTAAAATAGTGACTCCGAAGCAAAACTTGCGTTGCCCAGAATAGCGAAATCTGGTCGATGCGGCCAGACTATTTCGGTGGCTTTAGTCGAGATTGTTAAGCGATGCTTTTTGATCTTTATTCGGATTAAGAACTGGACTTAGAACAATTTCTGTATAATAATAGACTTGGGTACATTTGTCTACTAGAAATATAAAAAGAGAAACTGACTGACAAATCAAAACATATTGCACAGCCAAAACTACCGCAGTATGTCCTGCCCAACTTTTGCATAAGGTTTCTTTTTAAGACGTAGGCAAGCATTAACAGAGGATCTAAAATCCAAAAACAAGTCGAGTCGGAAACAGATCGTTTTTCCAAAATTCATCCCTAAAGGGAAAGAATTTTGAGAAGTCCAAAGTTAAAAAAAAAATGGTATAGTTGCATATTATTTTGACTAATTTTGAATGAATCTCTGCACCCCACTCATTACCAACTGCGATGAAATCATCTAATAGCAATATCCAAAACTTAACTTCAATATATCCATATCTTGCTACTGTGGAGACGTATGTATATCCCTACTACTTTTTTGCGGTGAAAAATCTACTGATATTACCGCTTTATGTGCAACCAGAGTGTCAAACTTTTCACACGCTAAACCCCACCCCCATTCAATTGCCCATCGCGTTCCAGGCTAAATCTCTCAAACAATACCGCAGCCTACGCATGGTAGTTTCCCATATCCCCTTAGTTTTACATTTCACCGCCTCGCCAGAATATCCCACAAGACACAGTGCACATAGATCAATACCCCGTGCATATACAGCTACTATCTAGAATACCCTGTGCATATAGGGTTGCCACATCTTCAAACTGAAAAGCCGGACAAACAAACTAGTTTAGCCGGCCGTTTGATTAAAAAGGCCGACAATTTTTTTTTTCGACGTCTTTCGCGTAAATATTACTTTTTACATTCTAGCGAACAAGTAATTGCTAATCTGCAAATGCTTGCAATTGCAAAAACACTTGAAAATCTATAACATTGATAAAATTTAAAAGGCCTAACAAAAACCGGTACCATGTTTGTAACGTTTATTTTTATGTACAATAAAGAACTAAGAATTAAAGCCGAACAGGCCTTACTCCGTTTAATTTGGCCGGACACACAACCAAAAAACCTGACCGTGTCCAGCTTTATCTTGAAGCCTGGCAACGCTATGCATATACAGCTAGTATCCACGTACCCTGCACAGCACAACGCATCAATTACACGAAGCTCGTTGTGTCCTGACAGGCACGCACGGTGCTTTACAGTCAAGAATACGCTTAAGAAATTATGACGTCATCGCGTTGTGACGTGACGTGTGGACTCCGAGTTATGATTAGCAAAGGGAATGGTAGCTACTAGATGTACGTTTCTTGTTTTGTTTAAGAGGGAACTATGTTTGACTGACGCAAACGTGAGTGATACTAGAGTTGTAAGTTAGATGAAATTGTTTTGTATTATATTATTTTTAAAGAAAATCTTCTTAATAAATCAATCAATTGACCTCATTTAAAAATTCTTGATAGTAAGGCAACTATCAACAGATTTGTGGGGTAGGCACCCAATAAATCTGTAAATCATTGCGTATATTTTTTTAAGTTGATCTTTAAAAAATCTAATGAAGCAATTTTTGGTGTCATCAAAATCGGGCAAGAGATTTTTATGAGTATTTTCATCTACCTAGCCTTTTCCCAACTATATTGGGGTCGGCTTCCAGTCAAGCCGGATTTAGCTGAACACCAGTATTTTACGAGGAGCGGCTGCCTACCAGACCTCCACAACCCATTAACTGGGATTTTTATGAGTATTTTTTAAATAAAAAAAATTGCGGATTCCTCCACTCACTCACACTTGAAAAATAAACCCCGATATACATAAAGCGTGGTGCACAATATGCGTTAATTTGCTGACAACAATGTGGTGTGTGGTCACTGACGCGTCAGAGACGACGGGCCCGGAATATTTCAATTACGAACACGCTCAGTATAGCTCTGACCACGGAATGGGATGGTCGTGCGAAGAGTTTGTAATTACTGCTCTAAGAGGATGTTGCCAGTTAAATAGCTGTGGGAAAAAGGTGAGGACTCTATTAGACTATAACGGGAGATTTTCTCCATAAATTAACAACAACTAATAATATTTTTGTTTTTAGGTCTCTGAAACTGGAAATAGACTAATGATAAGCGATAATTATTGTCTTAAAGTTCAAAGTACCTACTTACATGGCATATTTATAAACTTTGCACAAGGCTCCCTTTTATGACATAGGCGAGCATCAATACAGGATTTCAGAATTCACCCCTAAAGAGATGAAACGGGGGCCAAAACTTTCAAGGAGAAACCTAAGAAAGCCGCTGGCAGAAACTAAGTAGTTTTCTAAAAGATTCATCAAAAAAGTAGGTTATTTGAGGTTATTTTACATTGAAGTTATTTTCTGAAGCCGTAAAAATCGAAGCAAAGCGGAACTGCGATGAATGTAATCGATGAGAGCCATGGCAACCGATCCCGCTGAAAGAAACCAACCTACCTTAATAATTAACAGGAAAAATACGGTTACATTACGTTATTTGTAGGAAAATATCATTCCTTACGTCACCAGGAAGGAATAAATCCTTGACACAGATCGTATATCTACATTATGTATAAAAGGAGAAACTGACTGACTTACATATTAACGTACAGCCGAAACTACTGGGTCTAAAAACGTGAAATGCACAATGTTTCATGATGTTAGGCGAGCACTAAGAAGGGTTTTTTGAAAAATCAACGTTTTGGGACTTCGTTTGTATGCAATTTTTTTTTGTTGGACTCTTCTACTAACTAGGCATAATTAGTATCACAAGTTAATATGAAAAAACTACTCTTATAAATCGATTTAGCCCCTTAACCTATCAATACGCGCGAAACGAGACACAATAGTTAAACAATAACAGCGCGGTCCAATGAGACCGGTCGGGGATTCATGAATTAAAGGTTGTATAGTAATTCCTCGTGTTAATAATCTTAAAACTTGGCATAAATTCTAATCAAAACGAAAAATAATGACTGTCACTATTCGTTATTCATAACTACCCTCAAAATAAGGTTAAAGGAGTGTTAAAAAAGTATTTATGAAAATATCTTGCAAAAAAAGTCGCTGGCAACATGTAACTAGCACTTTGCCAGCGTTCTAAAAACAGAAAGCTCCAAAAACAAAAGTAACAAAAAACTTTTAAAAATCGAACAACAACACTCGATTGGCCATAAACTAAAATCTAAATTGGTTATGATTCGGTATTCAAAAGTTCCCGCGCTAGGGTTGGCGCGATCGATGCACTACAGTTATTTTGAGCGCATTCGAGCGCTGCTGCAGACGGGATCAATGTCAGCCCTAATTGGGCTACACGCCGACGACATTTTTGTTTCAGATCAATACAGCTTCTAAATTCGTAATACTGGATCGTCTGTAACGTAGTGTGGGTACAATTTGTTTGTTTATAACGAGAAATTGACGCTATGGGCGTGAGATGCTGGACATTTACCAACTTTGATATGAAGTGCATTGTTTAGGTACTGTTTAGCCTTAGTGTGTTATAAATTATGACCCACTTTTTTTTGAGCTGCCTTTGCACTCTTCATTCCGGATTATGGCCCGGTGCGAGTGGTCACCGCCGCCAATCGCTCCCACGCGATTACTTCTGTGCTTCGCCCAAGCGTAGCACACCACCACCGTATAAAACGAATACCCAGTTTGGTTCACCTCTGATTTTATTCAGAAGCAGTAAAGTCTTACAACATTATTTCAGAATTTAATCTTGACTTAATAACCATCAAGACATCTTAATGAGAGCGAATTAACTTTCCTTTATTGCATCAGTAAAAACTTTACAATTACGTCCATCGTAAAAACTAACGAAAGAGTATTTAAGCAATTGTCTATGGACTGTAGCGAACTCCTTCGAAGTTTAAAAACTAACTGCTACTTGTGTTAAAGAAAAGTATCTTTCTCTGTAGGGCAATATCTATTTGCATTTTTGTCGTACGTAAGTGCATGAGATATTTTGCGCAACGGTAGTTTGAAAATACCTTCCTAAGAAAAAATACGGTAAAACAGACACTTAATATTTTTAATGAATACTGACACGACAAGAAGAAAAAGAAAGAAAGAGGTAGCTCTTTGTGACTTTATTTGATAGGTTGGAGGTAATTTTTTCCAGGTTTTGTTTGACTCGTAACTCATTTGATATTGAGCGATAATGTGGTTGACGTTGGAGCACGTTTGACTGGAAGTACCCCATTCAATCTTGAGCTAAAGACCTTAGGTTTGTGGCTAAGACAGAATCCAGCACAGAATTACTTTTCCGAAAATTCTTACACTTATAGTCAGATGTCTCTGAGTGCTAGCTTACATTAAAAAAAAAATCCAAACCCTGTACCACGGCCTGTGACACGGCTCGAATGCGGAGATGCCGAAAAACCCTCAGACACTTCCAGAATTTTTGATATAGAGTCGTACCTCTTTCTTTTAGTAAGAAAGCGCCAAGTAATCCCTCTCTGCACAGTGGAAGTGGGTAATGAGTATCCCTCTGACATAAAAATACTTTAGAAAAGGGGAGGTAACCAGATGATGACGATTTTCGTACCTCTAGATACCTATATATTTCGCTAGCCACCCAGGATATGCTATGCTGTCCATCCTGCACAACCACCTGTACTCTGCAGGATCTAAACGAGGCCTATGCCAAAGCCATACAGGTTGCCAAATAGTGGGCAGAAAAAGTTTGTTGAGAGCATCGATACGAAAAGAAGAAGGAGAAGAAGATTTCGCTAGTGATACTATGCACTTGTATTTTCGATAAAATATCTCTGACAAACGTTGAGAGAACGCATTTGTACTGAATAAAATATTTTGTTGCAGTGTTTGTGATTTCTTTATTCGGCAATGCATCTTTTACATTTCAAGATGTAGGAGCTACATTTTGTAAACCAGTTTTATCATTGAATAGAATGTTTCCGCGGCCTTGTTTGCGTGTATTTTGCACTAATAAGTATTTAAGCATTTTTTTTTTATTATTTACGTAATTTCAAAGTGCAGTTTAAACTCAAAAAAAATCAAATGACCTCGGTCATTTGATTCTTTCTTAGGAAGTCGAACTCGACACCCACTAAACCGGCTTTTGAGGGTAGTTTTGAAACTAATGATGTCTTTCTACTGTACTTATTTGTATCATGTCGATGAGAGAGCACGCTTGCCAAGATGTAACCTATTCCACTCTAGTTATGTATAAGCGCAATGAAAGGAATTACTTGAAAACAAATTTAAGTAGGTACCTATTTTTACAATTCCTGCCAACAACACAAAAATATTTACACCAAAATACGCTACTCCGATTCATAATTCCCAACTGGCCTTGAAAATTTTCACATTAACAGCAGTCATTAATAGTAAGAGGTGCCATTTTTCATTACGATTGAACTAAAAGGTTTCAACTCGCCACTCTATTAGGTTTATTACAACAATATTTCATTGTAAACGTCCACAATCAGTTAATTAGTTGTGACTATAAATTTACGAAATAACATGCTAAGTAAGTACTCTGCTTTGTTCCAAATATTTCAATATATTAACCAAGGTTTTCAAATGCCCTTTGTCACAGGGGAATTAAATTATTCCAGTATATTCCACTACATAATTCACGTAGTATTTCGCTTTAAGTCTGGACATTAAAGCTGTTTTAATTATTCTGTAGTGCTGAATCCAACTGTAAAGTTTTCATTTTGTCTCGCTGAGGTTTTTTTAGCAAACAATGGCTAGGCCCAGAGACCGTATAAGCTGTCTTTGTTGAACCTTATATTATAAAATGGTTTCTCTAAAATAAAATGTCGAAGACCTTTTTTATAATTTATAGTTTTTTTACATCAAAAACCCTCATTTCATTAAACAAACTCTCTCAATGGGCGCCCTAATTTTAAATACATAAACATAAAAAGTTGCTCATATTTCTGCCATTTATTCTGGTGTGCGCAAAACAATGCATTGTATAAAGCCAAACTTTCCCGCCCCATCTCACATTATTGACTAAATGATCCGAAAACCAACTCCGAAAACTCACATAACTTTGTACACGGCTTTCTATAACGATGCTTATTGACTAGATGTGGCTAAGAATACCTACTGAAAAGTAATGGTAGCGAAGTAAGCTGGAGTAAATTAATGTAAATCCACATTATTTAAAAAAATCGCAGATGTCTTGTTTACGCACTAATGTACTCACGATGAGTTCATAAAAATGTTAGAAAAACTGTTTAAGCTACTAAAACACTTAAAAGCGAAAAAAATACATATCTGCTGATGAAAGTCTGAAATCTGAAGCTTACTTTGTAGCAGCAGAACAAAACGCTTAATCACAGTTTTAAAATATTTTTTTGTTATTACTATTTATTATGCTTGCGTTTGACCACAATGATAATGAGCCCTGATGTGGTCAACGATAGAGCAACTTCGCTAAGAAGTAACCTATTCACTATTGCCCTAAAGAATCTTTTGTTTCCATTCCTTCGTAAAACGAAAGTGTTCTTAAAACATTTTGTACGTATCGGTGGGATAAATTTAAGTCCCATACCCTCTCTATTTTCAAAATATTACAAACTGCAATAAATGATACGTACCTACATAACAAATGCAGAGTTAAAAAAAGCTAATAATTCCTAAGTGCTGAAGAGTGTTATGTTACTTTACACCGTTTTTCCTTAGTACAATTTTACGACTTGCGCGGTAAAAGGCAACTACAATGTGCTTTGCATTTATTCATCATGTTTTACATTTATTCTCAGAACAACATGAAACGAAAAAAAATATATTAAAACATCGTGCAATAATAAAAAATTTCTAACAGTGTAATTAGTAAGAATCATGAGCTTATTTTTTTCACCTTAGTTATTAGTACGCAGGTTTCTTGAGAAAAAATAGTAATAGAAAATAACTATTTTACTCATAAATTTTTATAGCGGAACATCATCAAATAACATCTCTCGATCTTGGTGAAGTGTGAGGAAGTATCAGACTTATACTAACTAAAACTCACCCGTGTTACTTCAGTTCTCCTTAGCGTTTCAGAACTGCAGTGACAAACAAACCCGTAGCTCAGGGATAACGGACCTCTGTCACATACCACATACATTCAAAAATCGAATTCATAACACAACATATAAAACCGTGCACAAATCAGAACAAAAACCGCGCTTCACATCGCCACCACATCTAGTCACCGCTACCTCGATTTCCGCAGAAGTTGGTAATTTTTCAGCGCGGGGCCGGGCGTTGGCACCTAATTTATGGGGCTACGGCCACGGGGAAGGAAGCTAAATTACCATACGACGTCCGCCAACAAAGAAACCGCTGGAAGTGCTTCCTAGCCGATACCAGTGACGCATACTACTCGCATTCCTCGAGAGCTGATGGTTGAAGCTTGGACGCTGGTGAACAGGGGACTTATCATGGCGTGTTAAAATGTCAGTCGTGCGAGCGAGAAAGACCTTTAACACTTCTGTTTAGGCCGTAAATTGGATCGCGTTTAGAGCTCGTGGTAGTACCAGATATGGCAAAAAAAACAGAAGTTATACTTATTACGAGATTTACAAATCCTGATGATCAATTAGTCGTTTCTAGCCACATCAAAGATTTGTATGACGTCCATAACAAACCTTTACGGTCTTATCCACGTGTAAGGCCGTAAAGGTCAACGTCACTAACAAGGACTCGTTCTAAAAGCTTTCGTCTGCAACGCTCTTATCACAATAGACCTGGATTAATATAGCTCAGGCATTTAATTTGAAAGTACAATACAATTGTTTCTAAAATTTAGAGCGAAAACCTACATGCTGGGTTAATGTATCCATTATAAAATGTAACTACGTTAAGACAATGCTTAAAGAAAACTCATTCTATCACAAAAATACAGGTGAAAAAAGCTGCACGGTTTGAAATAAAGTACGGAGCAGAAATATTTTAAAACAGACCCCCCAATAAATCCTAAGACTGCAAAATAAGCAGAAGAAAGGCTACTAAACGCCCAACTAAACCAAAAATAACGTACCACAAAATAAAGTGAACCAACACAGTATATTTCTGAAACAGTTAACTTAAAATCCCCTGATGTAACCTGCATTTTTCATCAGGCCGCGTTAAAGTTTGCCAAAGTTATGAAAAAACTGGCCGACTAGTAGATTTTATAAACACTGAATAAAAAGGTATACCCGTGCTTACGTCTTTTAAACTATGAAATATTGCGAGTATAAAGCTCTTAGCGGAAGTTTTCCCCGAACTTTGTTCCCGAAGTTTGCAAGTGAATACCATGCGTTGGCACTTAACGGAGAATTTTTTCTTACAAACTATGTGTTGAGTAAATGTTTTCTTACGAGTAAGCTCTGTACTCTCATAAATATATTTTGTCCAAAAATTCGTTGCTGTAGCATCAAACATTTACGAATTTCTTTAGTTCACATTTTTGACTCCTTTACCTACAATATAATATGACCAACGTCCAAATTTTTCTTCAAATATCAGCACAACCATCATTACTATTACTTCAGCCAAAATACATCTACTGTTGGACATGGGCCTTCCCCAAGTATGGCTATACCGACTGGTCCTGTGCGTCTCGCATTCACCGGATTCCCGCGAGTCTTACTAAGTCAATCGGTCCACCTAGTAAGAGGCCTTCCAACACTGCGTCTTGCGGTACGTGGTCGCCACTTTAGAACCTTTCGCCCCCATCGTTTATGTGTTCTGCGATCAATATGTCCTGCCCACTGCTTCTTCAGCACCAATACGATAATACTTTTCTAAAATCTTCTCCACAAGTATAATCTGACTTCATTCACCGTTTCTTTTAAATTTACACTACACTACAAGATTATCTTCAACCATATCATTTTGCTGACCAAACAATTTGAAGGTCCAGGGTCACATTCTGCTAGCTTTCATTGCATTAAAGGGATCGGTTAAGGTTTACAAACATATTCAAACTCCATGCATATGCAAAATATTTCGGCCGTCACTTTATGGCTATGATCGTAAATTAATAGGAATTATATCGGAAGGACCCTTTCCTCCCTTCCTCTTTGACTCTCAACTAAAAGTTTTTATTGGGAAATTATTATACATAAGGCGTTTTAGGGACTCTCTTTTGACCTGTCTTTGGATTATGACTATTGGAATGAATTTTTATTTGTTATAGATATTGGAAACGGGAACTTATTCATTATACCGTTTCTTCTTTTGAGCAAGTGCAAGGGTAAATAAAGGTCACATTATTCGGTTTTAGTCAATCAAAGTCTTATACGTCCTCTCGCTCTAATAAGGGCGTGGCATATCATTTAATGAGTTCCCAGCTCACAAAAAAACGGGTCTATCTCCAAAATTAAACAATGCTTCCCGAAGTCAGTCTGTGGTCATTTTAAGGTACCGAAATTCATCTGAGACTCGGAAAATATGTAAACCCGATAGTACGGTACCCGTATAGTATAGATTTACTCGTTTAAAGTTGATCTATTAGAAACGAAATCCGTTATTTCTAAAAGATAAACTTTTACTTTAACGTTTTAATTTCAAGTACTTATATTTAAAAGCAAGTATATCAATTAGTCCTGAGCAAAGGATTAACAAAGCTAATCCACAAACAACTTGAGAGTATTAATTAATTGAGGAAATTAATATTATAATATGGTTTCCAATTATTAGAATTCCCTCTTCCTCTATGCTTAAGGTTTTCTGTTCAGAATAATTCCAAAACAAGTAAGATTTAAAATGGAGAATTAATTAAATAAAAGAAAGAAATTTGCGTTTATTGCCATAACAAAAACACCTTAAAATCAAACAAAAAGTAGATTGAGTAATGCCAAAAAGGCCTCAGCTCAGGATAATGCCAAATACACATTGCTGACTTTCAACTGCAGCCTATGAGTATATGCGTTTCGATCGATCCAAATGTTCGAAAACAGAAAACAAAACGACAAAAAAAAACCTAAAAATTAAAAGTCAAAAATGTTCTGTACAGAAATCAACCAAAATTAAAAGTTTCAATTAATTAACCGTACAAGTATTTACTTCAAACTAACATAAGGCCCTCACCAAAACTAGTGAACATTAGACACAAGAGAACAAAGGGCCCAACAACGGTAAGCCGAGGTCCTTCGAGTACAAACGACAATATTATTTCAGTTAAAAGTTCCACGGTTATCCGATCCATTTCCCCCGTACTGGGATATTCAAATAAGATATTTTTCACCGCACTTGGCAATTCCGATGAGGCTTTTATGAACCCTATTCATATAGACATAGAGGTGATAAATTATCAGGGATCTGCGAACACTGGGGTGGAAAGCTTAGGTATATTTTTTTATTTTTTACGTAGATATATGTATTTTATGTTGGCAACACAGGTGTCGGGTTGCCTGTTACGAAATTCTGTTTTATATCATTTGCGAGATGAACGTACGTATCGCCTGTTTGCGTACTTGGCGATATTTTCGTAATTTTCTTAGAAATATTGTAAATATGCGTGACGTTTTTTGTTTCGATCAAATGGGGGGAACAGGTTAAGGGGAGAAGGAAGGTAATATTACACAGGACCGTCTAATTTAAAAGCATGATGTGCTGTAAATTGCTGATCCACGTAGAAACACTATCTATAAAGAGATGGTGTTTTTTAATACACTAGTTTTTTAAAAACGCGCTGATTGTCTGAAATTACCAAACTGAAACACAATCGCGAAACATAAAAACTTAATTTTATAACTCAAATTAAAATTACAAGGAGTCTCAGAAAATTCAAAAACACTCACGACAACATAACTGAAGCAAGCACACACAATAGCAAACATTACAATTTATCGTTCAAACTATTTAGAATCCCCATCCTCACGGTTCATTGCGAGTCGGTTCACAAAGGCTCCATACTTAAGCTGGGTAAGCCAGAGATAATGTTTGTACGAAGGCAATAATGGCCGATGTCACTTGGAACATTTGACTGGGCAAACTGGAAAGTCCCCGCATTCGAGATTTAACTTGAGATGTAACAATGCGTCCAGGTGCTGTTCCGAGATAGGGAAGGTACGGTAGATACGAGATATGAGGTGTATTGAAATTGTGGATCCGACTATTGAATTTGCTGATATTATCAAAAATTTATTTGACAATTTTGATTATGGACTGAAAGAGAAGTAAATTGGAGACGACGAAGTAAAAAATTTAGAAACTAAAAGACTGAAACAGTTGGTTTCGTAACATCTAGCTCACACCAAAATTCAATTCCCTGATCCTTAGCTCTAGAGTAAAGAAGTACCGCCACTGCGGCATTGTGATTATGATAAAACTGAGGAAGGAAAGCCCGCACCGAATTTCACATTCAACAGCACACCCGCGCTTTCCAATACGTGACCTCTATATGAATTAATTCTATATTCTATATACCCGAAAACGCGTAGGGTTGTAATCGATATGCACAACGCAACTTATCGATAAACTAGGAAATACCAATTAAACGCAGCCCCTACCGAATTCCAAGGAACAATAAAGGCTGTATAGTGTTGTACTCAACCTTCGGTACACAATGAGCTTCATGTGACTGAGAATTGAGGACCGGCCAACGCGATGGGTAACTAATTTATTGTGGGCCAATTGAATCTTCATTTGACAACAATTGGGCAGACCCTTTGTTTGGTAAGGACCACTCACAGTTGGAATTTAGGGAGTTAAGATTAGTTTCATTATACGAGTTTAATCGATACGTCCTTGATTTAATTTTGCATTATGCTTGTCTGACTTTGGTACATTAGGCAGTTTCTCAATGGAACTTATCAGAGATGCGAAAGTAATAGCGTTGAGGACGAAGCTATGAAAAATAACAGTAGTTATTTTGACAGTTCAAACTGGATTTTCCCCTACATTTTCTACAAAAACTGTAAAAATTGATTCTGTCGCAGCTTCCCCGTAATCCAAAAAGTTGTTTCCATCCCATTTTTTATGAAGGATCACAAAAACCATTTTAATCCATCAACGCGTATAGATAGGTAGAGAACACCAAAAAAATAACACTTTTAATACCGTAAAATTCTTTTAACAAAAATCTTTCCCGCGCAATTTCATAGTCGGAGTCTATAACAAAAACTGGAACGAGCTGGAATGTCTCTTTTGGGGGACGTTACACACGTTCTAAAGCTGAATATGATTCAAGTAAAACAGACACTGAGTTTTAATTAAAACTAAAGATATTTCGCACCAAAATGCGCCAGTTTGATAGTGGTCGCTTGAAATGCAAAAACATTGCTGATATTAAAGTAGATGATAAATAGGTATTTTGTAGCAGATAAAAATGGACGCAAAGTTTGAGGCGACTAGGCCACTAGGAAGATCACTTATGAGGTAGGCTGACCAGATTAAAGTAGCAGTAAATAGCTAAATTTTTTGCCGCCAACCTTGTCCCAAATCTTCATTTGACACTAATACGCCTTCACAAGTTTATGAAATCTCACTATTGTAACCACAGAACATATAAAGGAAGTTAGAAAGGAAATAGTTCCTGATTTGTATCGGAACGCGTGTCGCCGTTTGTCTCCCACTCTTTAACTCCACTACAGGCAAGAAATCTATACGGACGCGCATTACGCACACTAGTAGACAACGCACACTTAGATCGCAAGTTTGCTATTGGTTGTATCACACATGCAAAAAAGCAATTTAGGGCGACTAAAAGGTCGATAATTCATATCGATGAAATTTAAAAATAACGGATAATATTGTCGACTAGTTATCGTTATAATTAAAGGTGGTGTACCAATACGATGGATTTAAAATAAAAGTAATATAAATGTTATATTAAGAACAAAAAATAAAATAAAACAAAACTATAAAATTAAAACATTTGGTTCCGAAAAATCTCTTACAGGCACTTTTGAATTATTTATCAAAAAATTGTTCAGTCAGAGAAGTGATGCTAATTACATATTCCAAAGCGTAGATTTCTATGGAGAAGAACGTGGATGAAACTCCGTATCTCCGTAATCTCGGTTACTCTCTTTTGTGGTTTTTATTATGTAAATAAATAATTTAAAAAAAGTAAAAGACGCATGCTCAGGCACACTCTGTTCAACCTTTTTAAAGCAATGGAATGATCCAGTCTCTCCGAGACATTTGAGTGAGCATAACAAACTCTCAATTACCATGCCTTTTTTATGTCAAACAAGTTGTAGCCTATATAGGTAGTATATTAACAGATAAACATATTTTTTGCTAAAAATACAAGTGTGTTGAATACAATACTGTTGATTACCACAAGAGAGCCAAGAACGGCCATCACCAATTACTCACATGTATCATACGACGTTTTTCAACACATTTGTGAGAAAAAACAATTTATCTAACTATTACATTAGGTACACAACAGTAAAACTAGTATAAATAATAATTGTAACATAGCGGTAAAAAATGAAATTTGTTTTCTTATGCGTACATCAAAATTAAGATATAGTCTATTGATTATATTACCTAGTCTTTTTTTTTTGTCTGGTAGGGGAATCATCAGAATGACTTCTCCCGCTCTTGGGCGGAGCGGGAGGGCGTGTCAGACTCTTACTGACTAAACCCCTACCCCGTTCCTTCGTTGCCTTCGTTCTGGGGGGGACTCGGTGTCAACCTTTAGGAATACCACGTGTTCCCCCCAGAGGCTTCGACCCTGCCGGGCCCCTACAGTTTGCTGACATCTCCTTAAAGTCTTACGTTTATACTTGCGTAAAAAGTTTTTATGTTACCTAACGTCTTTCAGAGTGAGAATAGAATAAAATCGTAACATAGAAAATGTTACGATTTTATTCTATTGTGTATATGTGTATTGTGTGTATGTATTTTTTTTTACATACCATAAACTAGCGCTTGACTGCAATCCCACCTGATGGTAAGCAGTGATGCAATCGTTGATAGTGAGGCGCACTAGTTTTTTGTTGTATGTTATTCTATTTAATTAAAACAGCCACCAAACTTCGCTCAAATATATCACGCCAAAAATCACGGGCATTCTTAAATGGCGGCCATAGACCACAAAGTGAAACAATTTTTATTTGTATTAAACTGGACGAAATTGCGTGAAAAATTGCTAATAAGATATAAAAAAATAACCTATTGATTAGTGTTAAAACTCTGTTCGAGGACGAATAGCACAAAACCGTTACACTACATTATTATAGCTCTAATAATAAAATATTTAAAAAATAATAACTGCTACAAGAAACCAAGTTATTTTAATAGATCGATAATGGTTACAGTTACAACTTGGTACAACACTATGTCCATGGAGTGAAGTTGTCAAATTCAAGACATGGTTCTCCACACGTCACATCGCAATGAACACATTACATTGCGCGCTTGTTTACTCAGTACAAGATTATACCAATGAATTGCACACAATGTATAATTTTGCATGTCATTGCGATTTTATCGTTATAATGTACAAATTCCATAATATTATCATTATAATTATAAATATCAATTGTATTTAAAGGTTTTTAGACTAACCGGTGAAAAGAAATCCCTTCTTGGGCTACATTACACACTTGGTATTTTTTACGACACGTTGCGATAGCGCAAGTCGGCATAACTGATATTTTTAACGGAGCTTCATACACAATAAGACCGTTTTCACATCTTCCGATCCGATATCGGTATCGGACGCCGATACGATATCGGGGTAAGGTAAATGTATGAGATATGTACCTGTCTTTCATATTGTCCGACCCGATATCGGATATCGGAGCACAGCTTTTCATACATTTTACTTACCCCGATATCGTATCAGCGTCCGATACCGATATCGGATCGGATAATGTGAAAACGGTCTAACAGTAAGATCGCGAATGACGACCGGTGTCAATCAAATTTCGGTTGAACCAAAATTGAACTATGACAAAATGTCGTACATTGAGGCACGCCTGCCCCGCCTACAAGGCCATTCTAACTTCCTTTATATGTTCTGTGATTGTAACCATTACTAAGCCTACGACCTATTTGCAATTTTACAACGACATTTTAATAAAAATCGTACAGTATTTGTATGCACTCTTGAGAAGTGTAACCGGAATGATGAGAATGTGTGCACTGTAACACATCTGCATTGTCATAATTAAAACAAATGGTTCTCTTAAAAACTTTTTTGTTATGGTTATTTCAGTCAATGAGTTACTAAATGTTGCTTTTAATTGAATGAGTTGACATCTCTTTAGAACTGCTAAAACAATAATCACAGTCAGTTTTTGCAACCATTGCAAAACCCGCGTATGGTGCTTATGGAAAAAAGTACCTACTGAAAATTTTCTTCATTTCAGCATAAGATACACTTCTCTTCTTATTAATCTGACTCTAGTACCAACTCAAGGTAAAATGGGTAAGGTAAGATAGCCTTTTTTAATGTAGAAAATCATTCAATGACTTCTTGTGCAGCGTGTCAGACTTTTACTGACAAAAACCACATTTATTTTCCTTCTATGCCTTGCTTTCCAGGTTCCCGGGTTTCCCTTTCGGAGCTCAATCCATTGCCCCAGTAGGCTTCGACCCTACTGGGCCCCTACGGTTTTGCTAATATTTTTTTTAAGCACACGTGTAACACTAGACACTGTTGAATGATAAGATGGCCTTGGATAAAGTTGCTTAGAAATAATTCACAAAAACATCTCAAATTCATCAACAGTTCACAGAATTAACTTATATATAGCATTAAACAACTTCAAGAAAAAAACATTGCATTTAATGAGAATAATAACACAAAAATATCAAACGTTCGGATCCAAATAAATGTCAAAGGCACTCTCTTCATCTTTCAACAAAGTCCTTTTGAATGTAAAAACACGACTTGGATCTGCTATTATATGTTTCGGAGAAATGAGCAGAGATCTTTATCCGTGTGGTGCCACTTCAGAGGAAACCTTTGTCAATGCCATCAAGATCTGTTGGAGAAGTTTGCCAAAATGTTTGTATGATACTAACAGTTTTGTCTTAAGAGGATTACAGGAGTTAATCGCCAGTTTTATAATACGCAAATGTATGTGATTCACTGGAGTAAAAAAATCAGGTAATATTTGTTATTTCTAAGAATAAATATTCTAAAAAACAGAGCTCTTACTAATAACCGAATCTTAAATGGGTCCATCAAAAGTGCTTATTCTACTTCATATTTCACACTTGAATTATACCTACTCTCAAATTCCGTCAAAAACAACACCCCAAAAATCTCTCAATAATATCCGAGGACCAAAATTTCAATATTTCCGTCGGTCCCAATTAACCGTATTTGCATAACAAGTTTCCTGTCTATCATAATCAAAATCTAGACATCCAACATATTTATTTCCCTTAGAAAACTGTGTTAGGAAATAAATTTTATTTCTGCCGTATGAACAAAAGCGATCTGTCATACTCAAAAAGGAATTCTACCTCGACGTCTAGCATTTCTAATAAAAACTCGAGGCGGACTAAGCTGCGTAATAATACGGGATATTTCATAAGTAATGGTCCAGCGTAGCGCGAACTATTCCTTTATTCTCCGCTTCCCCGTAGGATTTCAGTCTGTGCACGAATTAGACGATTTTAATATGACCGTCTGTGTTGACAATCGAGATTTCATTTGCTGAGTCTATATCGGAGTTATTGAGAGTGTTAGTTATCAGTTCTTCGTTTGAATTATTAAGTATTAATAATCTTTTGTAATTGTAGCGTTTCATCAGTTTTAAATTTTCTTTTGCAAGAACAACTTTTAGTTTGCAATTGCTTACTTTTTCATTTATGAATATTCTGTGGTCGCCAGTAATAAATATCGAACCAGATTTTCTACTAAAAGCCGTAAATATTGTTCTTACTTATCGCCAATAAATTTCTCAAACAAAATATTTCAAATTAAGCACACAGTAGGGGTTCCACTAAGAACCCATTGCGGACTTATAAAAACGTGGCAGACACTATTAAAAACCCAGTTCTTATCTCAACTAACGCCAGGTAAGCCGGTGAACGTTACTTAAACCTATTTCTACTGAAGTTTACTTGCAAAGAAAATAGCGAACACCGTTTATGAGTAAACGGAAGCCTTTGCTAATAAGCCCCCGTGGATGTACGAAGCGTTATGAGCCATGATGAGGAAACATGGCAAAAATAAAATAAGAATGTATATGCGGTACGAAAAGTAGCTATTTTGGTGAAAAAATTAGTGAAAAAGGAAATTTTGGGCAAAATTGAGTTCTTTTTGCAAGATATTTCATAAAATGTTATTTCTCGTTGTAGTCGAGGTTTGTTATATCTACACCTATTCATTATAGCCAAAAAGCAGATAAACCCTAAAACATGTGTTATGATTAGGTATCCCATTTTAATTACCTACTGCTCTAGACATGAAACAACCAGCAACTAGTCTTTTCTCCTTTAAGGTGAAGGCAATTCAACACACTTTCGCAAGCGGGTGATAGAATCATCACTAACCTTATTTATTTGTTTTCTATCTAGGTATTAATTTACCTTCCAAGATATGTTTTTGCACCACCTTAAAGTCGACTGGTAGAAAATGCCCAAGCTGAATGAATGCTAAATGAATATCATACTTCGACGTAACACAAGAAATCGTGTTACAGTACCTCTTCCGTGTCTAAAGCATCTCAAATCCCCGAATAAAATAAAACGAAACAAACCAAGCGGTAACTTCAGAAAGCCGTATCCATTATCAAAGAATCTTGGTGATTCCACCGAGCGGAACTATCGACCGCTGCATTACTCTGCAACGGTTCATAGCTTATCCTTAGACTCTTAGCTTTACATCTAAATTGTGTTCATTTTGTACCACTAAAACCTGCGGCCATTAACTACTATAAAATTCATGTTGGCGTTTACAACTTATAGCCCAAAATCACCAGTTTTAAAATGGGAAAGTTGCTGTTGTGGCTTAAAGGGTCTTGCATAAAGAAGTGAGGGAAGTGGCGCGTAGACGGTAGCTGTCTAGGTAGGACTAGCTTCTATTTTAAATTCGGAGACGGTTAAATACAGAACGAATCTACGAGTATATGCATAAAAGGAGACACTCACTGACATATCAACGAACAGCGGAAAGGACTGAGACTAGGAACATAAAATTTTGCACAAGGCTGCTTTTTTTATGTAAGCGATCACTAAGAAGGGGTTTTTAGAAATTATATCTTTAGAGGAATAAACAGAGGAAATACGTTTTTAAGTAAAATTCCGTATACCACAATACACATTATAGATTAACATAAATAGTGACCAAAGTAAATAATAGGTTGTTAGTCAAAAATTTTCAAATTATCGCGGCATATTAAGGCGGCATATTAACCCATCCACTGATCGACCTCGGTAAGTGGTACTTAACCTGGAAGATCAACCACAAGCATTTCTGTCCATCCAGTTACAGTAAGTACTGTTTAAAATAACATTCAGATAATATGAAAATTGATGATCTATGTATTTCACTTTTTGATTGACAACGTAAGTTTTACCGTCGTAAATTTCCATTAAAGTGTGAAGTACAAATTGGTTCATGGAATAAAATATTGAAGCCAGGGTTCAATAGCCCCTGAATCATTAACAGCCTTAATAAATTCATATAGCATACCTGGTTCTTGACAGCGTGACTTGACAATATATAGAAATATTTTCCTTGAGGCGTATTAAAAAGTAATGAAAAGTATGTCAAGTATTGTATTTCTCACCTTGACGTTTTCACGTGAATAGGTAACTAGAATTTGTGGGGATTCCAATTATGTACAACTTAATACACATTCCTTTGTACTGATTTATTGATATAGGAAAACGGAAACGGATTATGTTCTACAAATATCAAGCATCCGGTGGCTAGTCGTCCAACAAATGACCCAACAATACTTAAGGTAAGTAATCAATATTATAAATCAGAGCTCGCTAAAAACAGAAACGGATTTCTCGAAACCACAAAAAGAAACGTTTTCGGCACATAAATAATAATTAAATAACAAATAGAAGAAACCTCAGGAACACAAACGTAAGAACAGTTCTCACGTCTTACTTAACTTAGTGTTGAGTGCACGGGCCCAGGAACGAATTAACTTAATGTGTTCGTCGAGAATTGAGTAAAAATTAACAGGCTATATACTTCTCTTACTCTTAGACTCAAGAAAGAAAGAGATGGAAGTACTGCTGAAACTATGACAGAGAAGTTGCAACGTAAGACGCATATAGTTAGTGATTTGCGACCCTCGCGTGGTCCCAGAGACTCGGGAGTAATCGATTGGGATGTTTATGATAGCTTTAAATTTTGAACCGAAGCGTAGGTACGTTTCAGAGCAGGTTTACATGTCTAGACGTTCCGACTACCTGACTTGCACCGTAAAACATGGATTCGCAACATGCATGACTTAGCAAATCGTTATACAAATGAAACAGAATCTAGAATTTTGGGCCAACAACATCGGTATAATTATAAACTAGAGAGTATCGATTGTTGGTTTGAAATACCTATCTAATAACTACCTCTAATGTTTTAGAATTTAGTAACGAACACTTAAATGTGTATATTATTTAAAACACATTAATATTTCAAAGTGGAATTGTCTTCTCGAATAAAATTTCTTCATAAATTTTCAAAACATTTTATACATGAATCGAAAAATTTTCCCTCAGTAACATTATCTTCAATAACAATCTTTCTTAGCAAAATGACAGAGCGACGAGATCACATTCCCAGTGCGCCAGTATCCATATCTAAATTACTAATCAATATATGGAAAATGTCAGGACCACCGACACAAAACGGAAAAAATATATAGGTACCGAGCAAAAATAGGTTCCCACTAATGTATATTTAGGAGAGATAAATACAGTCGTAAACGTCACACGAGAACTCGAGAAGCTATACTGTGTCAAATATCAATTTAAGATATTGCCAATAGAGTGCCATCGAACAGTCACGCATACAAATTATTACCTTCTGGAATATTCCGCAACGTTCCCCATCTTTTGCGAATGAATTTGGGCAAAGCTCGATATTCACTTGTTCTAACACTCGGCGAAATACTTCATTTTGCATTTTAATAGAATATATTAGGGACGGCACGCTGATTTTAAATCAGAATCGTGGGGTAGATCAAATATTTTGTGAACTGCCAAATGCAGCCATATTTAATACTGACTCTAACGAGTACTGTTAGAAGTCATTTCTGATTATTACATCACAGGATAATTGCTTTGTTTTTCTACATGTAGATTCTGTCAATACTTTCTTTATTCAATATTATTGTTTGTATTGACGGTAGTGTAAATACTATCGACAAGAGAATGTTTTAATTAAATGCCATTTCTTTACATTTCTTTTTCTGACTCTGGATATATTGGATTATCAGCTGCAATAATATACTTAGGTATTTCTTTCATCATTTATTGAATGTCTTTCTCTGTTGTTCCTTTTATTTATTTCTCTTAGGAAACTATCGGTAATGTGGAAATCATCCGAAGTGGCGTTTTACGATAATTCGTTTGGATGTCTAAGACAAAAGTTCGAAACACAATTACGGAGCACTCCATTACCGAAAAGTCTCCTAATGCTGTTCCTAACTTGGCAATACATTACGGTCATGTCCTCGCTATAGATTGGCGCGCAGGTGTTCAATAGATGCTGCATTTAACGTAAACAGGTCTGCCAGCGGGCACACGTGAGCCAGGAGCTAAACTACTACAAGATCACGAGGCTACGCGAAACAGGAAAATTAATCTTGGTACATCTTGCGGAAAAACTTCAAGATGGAATTAAATTTGCACTAGCTTAATTAAGAGCTGTTGTACCACAACTCAGCTTTCATTCATTCATTTCTCCAAAAGATGAACTTAGACGTGGTAAGCTAATTAAATCTAGAGTTAAAATTAACGATACGGTTATGAGAACAAATTTAATTAGAATCTCACACAAAAGAGCTTATTTAATAAACACAAAACAACTCAATTGAAATCAACAAAAAATCAAACACGTTAAAAAAACCTAATTAGCTGAAACAAATTCTTTTAATAAACCCTGAATCATCGTAATAAAGGGCGAGAAAAGGGAAACAATTACAGGGGGACAAAGCGGTATTATTTGCCCAATAAAGTGTAAGGGAACGCAAAGATCGTATCTATAGGGATCTCCATAGAATGAGGTGTTTTATTGGGCGACGATCGGGCCAAGTTGGGGTGACGCTACCAAACGGACGGGAATGAGGCCAGGTGGGAATAAATTGTGTAATAAATTTAAAAAGAATTATAACATTATTTATTGTTGATCTTGATGTTTGAGATGTGTTATTTCGTTTGTTGTACGGAAATTGGGTGATTTCGATTTAGCTTTTTTGACATTGAGTTGTTTATAAACGAATTTGAATAAAAGGTGTATTTGATATACCAATATTTAGTGAGTTATTTCATTTTCTACATTTGGCAGGGCACGGATTATCATTTAAAGGGAGAATTTAGCTTTCAATCCGTACTATCTCTGAGTTTGCACTAAGAGATTAAATGCACATCAATTAGCGTATATTTCGGGAAGGCCTACAAAGCCGGCTGTTTGTTCTGATCTCAACTCGATAACCCCGAACTCCATAGCCCCAGTGACAGGGGAGGGTGAGGAACAGCGACTCTCTCTATTGTTTGTTCTGATAATTCTGTTGCTAATCGATTAGACACCTTAATTGAAATCGATTTGCTGTTTTTCCTTGACCTTTCGTCGACCGACAGAGTTGAAGGATAGATAAGAGTAAAGTTATTTGAATCCTTGAGGAAACTAGGTTCCTGTGGATTTTGAAAGAAGCGATAAAAATATGTAACCGAAATTATATGTAACTCATGATATGATTTAAAACTGTATCCATGGAGTTTCTTGTACGTTCTTCTCCATAGAGATACGCTTAGGAATGAGCAATTTCTTTCTTTTTACTAACCAACATTTTGACAATTCAAAAGTGCCTGTACATTCGTCTGTATGAAATAAAAGCATTTGATATGATTGAGTTCACCATGTCAAACTGAAACTATTTGTATTTTCCGAAATTTAAAGGTTAGAGCACTTATTTGCAGAAATAGGTTCTCATCGAAGGTTTTGCCAGTATATTTGAGTCCACAATAATAAATTCTAATATAAACAGACGTAGATTTAGCTGTCAACGATTCCAAAGGCTCATATCTATGGCCAGACATATATGGATATAGCCAAAGTGCTATTTCATGCAAGCTGTCAATCTGTAACTAAAAGCAGCCTACTACATATTGCATTTTGGCTGTTGTAGCCCTGGCTTAGTGATGGTGAAGCTCTCGAGAGTCTGCGTGTTTGTAGTCCAAATTAATTAAACGCTTGTAAAGAGAATATTACGTCGGTTCGCGCTTAGTGCGGTGGTGTCGCAGCGACTGTGCTTAAAGCGACTGAGTAACTACAGAACAATGATTATGATTAGTGAATTGAGATGTGTAAGCCGATCCTGAGCTAGCTGTACCAGGTGCGCGTGGGTGTAATAAAGCTTTAAAATGTTCGACTTTTCTTTTTTTTTAATATACCATAAACGTAACGTTGTTGTTCTCTACTATAATATGCATATATACATCTAAACCTTCCTCATAAATCATTCCGTTGGTGAAAACCTTATGAAAATTCGTTCAGTAATTTTTGAATTTAGCACAATTAGACGAATGGATACAAATACTCGTACTTAATACGTAAGACAAATACTAAATACCATAAGACAAATAGATGGTCTTATCGCAAAGAGTGATCTCCTAAAGGTAACTTTAGGATGGACTTCAAAAAAACAAGAGAACCTACCGCCTTATCTAACTCTACTCTATTTTTTATTCAACACTTTCATTTTCAGAATAAAACTTAAACAAAGAAACAACACTACATAAATATAACAAGGCTCAAAACATCGTTTTAACTGCAACACCCATCAACAAAGAACATAATATGTGTGCCTAGGAGTTGCCTAGAAAGTTTAAGTCAGCCAGAGCTACAAATCATCATAAGTTGCAATTACGCCCCGTTGCGGGTGAGTCATAAATACTCCCTCCGTTATTAGTTGCATAGTTGGAAAGAGTGTGGTATAGGTCCATAGGTTATCTATGAGTTTTCTGTTCAACTAATATATGTGCAAACACGTATGTGTCGTTATTAACTCATTTAACAGCTTTGTTTGCGAATATATTACGTTTTGTTGATTTATTTCGTGTAATTTAATGCGGTAGGAATTTAATTAACTTCGTTCTATTGTTTTTATATTTAATGTAAAGTTTAAACGTGAATTATGTGACTCTGTGATTTATTAAACGCAGAGCTCGCATAATAGCGTCCGTCCGCGTCAGCAATTCAACCGCTAATGACACAATGATTACCCCCACTACTGCGCCGCGCACCACACGCAAACTACCCGCACCAAATACATCGCATTAAACCTTATTGACTTCTCTATCTGACGCAGTTACAGGAAAACAAACTTTCTTAACGGTAACACGTAGTTACAGCTAAGTACCACCTGTTTTATCCCCTTCATAATAGTTTCCTTGAGGCGTGTGACAACAAGAAACATTAGCTCAACTACGAGAAAGGAAAATAAATTCAGATAATCTAATAGACGAGAAGCCGTAAGAGGTGGGTAAATATGCGGGAAATTAACGAACAGGTAGCTACTGGTGAAAGTCACTTAGCTTGCGATTATGGCGGCATGTTGCGAATTCCATGGGATTACATCTGGGTTCTTTGTTCGTTTCGGATAATAAATAGGAAAAGCTATTTAAATTTCTATTTCCATTAAATCTGATAACATTATCTTAAATAAGTAGCAAAGGTAAACGAGCCTCATTGAAAAGCGACCGTTTAGAAGTTTTTGAACACAGTCAAAACACTGAAAGCCCTTTAAGCCCACTACAAACATAATCGTCAAGAATAATTGGCGCTTTCGTACAACAACGACACTCGACTCCGAATTTGAGAACTTATTAAATGCAAAGAGCGTACGGCAATGAAATAAAATTTACTTCTGAAACCCTCAAACATTCATCAGAATAGCACTCGTCTGGGCGCCAGTGCGGAGGACGGAAAACTTATATTTAATACGAAAGAAAAAAGTGACAATGGTGTAACGTTGTAAGGAAACCGTGAATTAACGTGGCGAGGTCGCAAGTTCCGCGTTGGACGTCAAATAACGTCCGTGTCGGCGCTCGTTTTTCTAATCGCGCATACAAACATGACCGATTTGCATAATGGGGTTAAATATACGCTGCTCAAAAATATACAGTACATTACAAGTGGTAGGCAGTTTAGAATGGTAATTTAAACAGTCGTCGTGGCACGGTGGTTTGGTATTGGATACGCTCACTTTACTATGTCAATATAAAAGGGGCTGTGTCACATTTTCTACGATTGACTGTACTTACATACTCGTACTTACTACATGTTCTAAAGAATATCACGACAGTTAGACTGTTTCTTAGTCTAGGACTGTGCAGCGATGGTAAACCCTTTAAAAGCTTGCATCGGATTGATCCAACGAGCGTTTTGTGTCCTATTCGCCAGGCTTGAATGTTTGCTACTACGGCTACTCCATCTAGGCGACGCCGACGCCATTTCCGACGTAGGCGGTTAAAAGGTTGATAACAGCTGCTAAAATCGATCCTTAGACTTAAGGATAACGGATGCCTTAAAGACAGGTTTTATTGACATCAATGTTGGTCATGCGCAATCGCATCTCTATCTATCTCTATCTTCTGTGCTAGCTCAATAGGTAGCACAGAATTACAACACATAATACATTTAAAAAAAATCCAAACCTTATCACAAGAAATAGGTAATCTAGGCACGAGGCTGTCTCCAGTTAAGACACCGTGAATTACAGACGAGCCGACTTCCTTATGCGACGTCAAATTGCGGTCGTGGAAGTCGGCCGTCCGGCGCAGAAAGCGCAGCGTTTCTTACTACCCACTAATTTGCTTCTTGACAAACTTCGTCTCGGAATGACCGAATTTAGTTTTAGTTCCCTTTGTTGCAAGTTTTGTAATGTATGCATTTTCCAACGAAATATACTCGTTTTGTTACGAATATGTTTTATGTATTTCGCCTGGAAGTTCGGAATTCGTGGGAGACAGGCCCATTGTTCGTGGTTATAAAATTCTTGACGTCTTCGTGGTGTATGATTTTAAGCTTAAAGTTATGTGCATAGCCAGATATTGCTCTAAAACTAATATAGCAATAACTACTGCCATATACTTAACATCATCTACCTACACTGTTTTATTAACTTCCTTATTACTCGTATTGTCTTTGGCCTTTTATTCTCCAGTAGTAACTCTCCTAGACATATTTTCTCTATTTTTATTATTTAGACTTTATTATCTTTGTCAGTCTATTCATCACTACCTATTATGATAATATTTTTCTACCATCATACCCATGCACATTCGTGCCTACTAAAAACTCTTCTCACTACATTTTGTATAAAATATGTTTTAGATAATCACTATAATTAACAAGAACAACTACAACTACAAATGATTCTTAAACTGTATCTAAAATAAGCTCCTTGAGCGCACTGAACACATCCACTCGACGATCGAGTACACAACAGCAGGAATCAACTTGGTTCGTAAACTGTTCGTTACGGAGCGTGGCGCACGAACCAGGCGTTTTTCATAGCACAGGACAGGTGCTTAACTGATGTGCTGCATCTGTGCAGTTTGTTTCGTTTTAGTTTAACTTACAATTTGAAATACAATTAAGGATAGATTTTTGTGTCTACACACGAAAATCGAATAAGGTTTTAGCCACGGTATGTGCTACAATCGGCAAAAATATGAAGTTGATATCAGGAATATACAGTTGAAAATTTATGACGGTTATTCGCTCCTTAATATCGAGTACTTTCCAAAGCAAATTAGGCACAAACGAAGACAAATGCTAGTTCTTAACCAATCAAATTTGCGATTAACCCAGTCTTACTCTATCTATAGACATTGCTAAGATATTGCAATAATAACAACGGTCAACAGAAACGCAAACCAACAAACCATCCGTCGCCCCGCTTACTCAATCCCAGCTTGTCAGCTTAAATCTAACTCTATTAGCTTAGCAGGTAAACAGACAAAGTTGGAGCCATCAACAACATCACGAACGTTATAAAATTCAAACACTATTGCAACTATTTCACGTATCAAGTAAATAGAAGCAAAAAGTTATACGTGGAACACTGGAGCAACATAAGCGACATTTTCTATGTCAGTCTGTCTGGTCGGTCCAACGCCGGCAACGAGACGTGACCGGTTCGGAATTAACTCGGACTACACGCAGTCACAACCGCACCACACCACAAAGCTTTGAATCAAACCAAACACAACCTTGTTACAACGACACAAGGATGCTTCAGACTGCTGAAAGTATCTTTGTACGATGTTGAGAGTCAAATATTTTGGTGCAGTTTCGGGGAGGTAAAATAGACTTTGTGTCTTTGGGATAAAGGTGATTTATGATGCAGATAGAGGTGTTTTCGTACGCAACTAAAGCGTTGTCAAGAGGCATGAAAGCAGACAGAGGCGTCCGCGTCTTCAAGCCACAGTCGCTGTCCGGACACCAATTTGTCTCTTTAGATTTATGTTTTCCATTATTGCAGTCACGCGAATAAGAAACTATTGTTATTTGTTACATTTATGTAGAAACTCATGAGAATAATCCTTGTATTTTTCTATTGTGAGATGGTTGATATTAACCAGCTGTGATAAATAATGGTTGTTGTAAATAAGGTGGTTGTGATCTTTGCGAACACAGAAATATGCGGTTGTAAGAATAAGTAATTCTAATATGATAGTGCTTACCTTGTGGGTATAAAGGGTAAATATCATACCTATAGAATATCACTGCTTACCATTCCAAATTTTAACTTGGGTTAATATTAAGGTTTACAGTAGGTAATTATCCATAGACCATAAGATATGGAGCTACTAAGTATCAAGTAGTGGGTACAGCAGCACCCTCAATATATCTGGACGACAACTAGCGGGACGACGTGACACCGGTGTGAAATGACTCCGTTACCCCTCCCTCTCCTTTCCCCCTAGCTGATAAATAGTGGCTTACAGCCGTTGTGGGCGAGCTAATCTTTGTTTATTGTTGATAGAACTGGTATTACGTGGTTTTCAAAGCCTTAATTAATAGGTAAACTAATTACTGTTTATTTAAGATGAGTTTACTTACAACATGCTGAATCAAAAGATTTTCTCTACTATTCGCCTCCTTTTACCAAATACCAGAAATATTCTATCATGTTTTTAAATCTCATGAACAATGTAGGTAACTCAATTTAATCCCATTTGTGGTTCAAGCAACTCCTAAGCCATGATAACCACCAGGTGTCCAACTGATGATAACATCTCGACATTTCGACCTAACGGACCGAGATACGCAAAAGAAAAAACGGATAGACCTTTCTTTGGTAATGGCGCGTAAAATAGCCTATTCAAAAAAAAGTTTCCAACTAAAACATTCACTCAGTTGGTATCGCAAAACATTTGATATGCTACAATCTCGTCTAAGTATTATAAAGACGCGATCATTTAGATCCGATATCGATTCTGTATGAAATCCAAGCAAATCTCTGAGAACGTGATCGCAGCAGAGAACGGGGCGTCAATCTACGTAGGTACGTGCTGGGAGCTACGCTTACACTTATCCACAGTTATTATGAAAGTTTTCGTTCGCTCCCGTCCGCACAAGTTCGCACGATCGACTTATAAATCTTGTGGAGAAAATAATAGAGGAATAAAATGCCTACGCGTAAGTGAGATTGCGTTTGGCAGCAGCCGTTCAGGTGCGAATCTGAATGGTGATGCAATTGTTTTTTGAAAACGTAATGGTGATTTCAATAAGGAAAACAAGAATCGCTCTTCCAAATACAACTGCGCCATTAACCGTTAAAATGATACCCCATTGAATTATTTATAACCTTAGAACTTAAATAGAAAACTATACACACAAAGCTAACAAATGGACATTTAAAATTGGACAGCAGAAGCTAAAATTGAATTCCAAAGACTACAAGTTTGTGTTTCAAAGACATGGTCCATACATATTTATTACTATTGAAACTATAAACAGCTAGAAAGTACAATAGAGATCTGAAAGAGACGGTCAGTAATAAAAATCAAACGCCACAAAAGAGCAGCTTATTTGCGAAGTCATTATCTTGTATAGATTAGATACATAAAGAGGGACAAGTTCCCTCCTGGGCCCTCGAAGTACTCGTGACTACTCGTTAAGCCACCCAGTTTACGGCTTTTGTTTAAATTAAACCCGATCCTTTATAGTGAAAACACTGAATGTATATCGTCTAAATTGAATTTCTTAGCGCCTTTGATACTACAGATAGTGTTACAGAAACAAATATTAAAACAGAAAATGATTTTGCATTCAGAAAATTGTAACGTAGTCCGAGGAAGTTAAAACGCAGTAAGGAAAATAAAACAGCTCGAAGAAAATAAAAAAGGACAAAAGGAAGCAATCCAATCTTTTAGCTGAAAGAGAAAGTTTCGCAAAGTTGTACACACTGACGGAATGTGTTTATTCTTATCGTCATACTGAATTTTCGAGGATCAAAGTTTTTATACCGGTCTCAAGCCCAGTTCGTAAAAGTTTATGATGACTGACATATTTTTAATATCAAAGTCAACTAAAGCTGTTAGTTTTGTGTATAAATAAATCTAGATGAAGTAGATATGTCTATAGATATAGATAGATTTATACATCATCAGATCAGATATTATGTCTGCCAGATTACAGAAAATCCAAAGCTCATGCTACACTGGAATTTAAATCGAATTCTTAAAAAATACTCAGGGGCGTTCCTCATTTCCTAATAATAATGAATTTCGCAATATTTCACCGCGCCACCCCAACGAAAAAAATTAAAGAAAATATTCATGAAGGAATTTAAAATCACACGCGAACGTAACTCATCGAATTAAAACAAGTTTCGTAATATTTCACAATACTAAAGAGATTATCCTGACAATTAAAGTTGGAATAGTAAAAGAAAATCCCGATTTCATAGTCTTTGCATGTTCATCAAGACAATTGCTCTGTAGCCATTAAGTAAAGGCGTAAAATAAAATCTTTTTATTACTCCAGTCAGCCGTTTCTCGAGGGCAATTCTATAAACACTAAATTGAGGTTTCGAAATAAGTGTCGCTAAATTCTCCAAGAGATGTGACCTAATTTCCGTTTGGAGAACGGAATCACCCAATGGAATCTCCTCTGATTAGCGTCCTTAATTTTATGTGTAGTAAAACAAGACGTGTGTACGGAACCTTAGGTCGTCTCAGGATGTGTTGAGGCAATTAGGGGTTCCCAGGTGGCGACTCAAACGCAACTAGCTTGAATTATCTGCTTAAGGTTTTATGTTCGGAGTTAAGAAGGCCTGGAAGAGCTTGTTTTGTCTACTTTGTTTTGGATATTTAGTAGCGCAAAAGTTCTACGTTAAGTTTTGATCTGAAATTGGATATACAGTGTCCTATCTAGTCTTGGCAATACAATAAACATTCTTACCATCTAGATGCATATATGTCCATATATATGTATTTTTTATTTCCTTTCTGTTAGCACTTTTACATCTGATGTACGACCGCCCCTAGATATTTTATTATTTGTGTGTTATTAGTTAGTGTCTGTTTGTCTGATGACCAGTGTATGTTATTTACCTCCATAAAAAATACTTTAGGACACATAGTCGCATCATTAGATACACTTACATCCTTTACTTCTTTAAATCTGTCCTAATTTGCAAAATCGTCATACATAGTAACCATTTTACTTCCTAAGTTTACCTTTAGCTCATTTTCTCCAACTCCGTTCAACGTGTCAAGTTTTAAAACTTCCCAAGTTGGAACTGAACTCCTCATTCCACCACAAGTCACTACATCAGGCTCAACCGCCAACGGTAACGTAATTAACTCCATGACTCCACAAACCGTCATTGACATTTCATCAACTAAGCAAACAGGTCTTGCCTCATCTAGCAGAGTTGGTTCAGCAAATTTTATGTGGCGTTTTAAGTGGCCCCGGCTGGGTGGGGCAGTAAACATCTGTGCTAAAGTTTAAACGTCAACCCTTGCGAAGCAGACGACACAACTTATTACGGTCCCGACTTACTACACGTGTTTCGTTGTAAAAAATGTTAAAACAGTTGCCGGGTGAGGAATTGTAGTTAAAGATTTGGGAGTTTCGTTTGATTTCGAATGTTATTTTTGGGAACACTTTTTTGCTGTTGGGATGGCAACATTTTTTTACGTTTTGTTTTTTTTTACAATTACAATATTTCTTTTTTGTTTGACGTAACCATTCACAGTAAAAAACAAAAGCGTGCCTACGTCGTCAACGGGCAACTTAGCGAGTTCATCCTTTAACAACATAAATAAGAAAAACTATACATATTTACTAATCCTACTAATATTATAAATGGGAAAGTTTCTATGTATTTAAAGAGGTTTGTGACTCTTTCACACAAAAACTTCTGAATAGATTTCGATGAAACTCTGTACACGGCTAGACCATATTCTGGAATAGCACATAGGATACTTTTTATTCCGGGGTTATGTTTCCTTGGACTAATTTTCTACTTTAGTGCAGGCGAGGCTAATAAGATAAAAAGTATTGTTTTCAGTCAGTCATGTAACCGTGACCGTAGCGTGCCGGAAACGTATACTTACATACCCCTACCCGGAACCACTAACAGTTCTGCTTTGATCATTGGGATATGGGGCCGAAACTACAGCAACTAGCTAAAATTTTTACTTTCCCCTTTGGATTTACTACGTTCATACACATAGTCGTAAGAAAACTGTTACAATTTAGCTATTTTGTAAGCTTCTGCTGATGTAGGAGAACGAACATTTCTGCAGAAACGAAGCAAAGATAAATTCAGTGCTAGTAGTATAGAAATAGATTATAGTACCTGGCACCTTTTGATAATACTTTAAACCAAGTCTATTTATATAAATTTAATATACAAGATTCTGATCATTGCGAGTAATTCGTTACTAGTCATAACAAAAAAACACAGTATGTATTTAAAATTTGGCTATCATTACTGAAACTTAAAACTGCAAATCTTTTGGAAACTTATCTTAACTCGTCAATATCAAAGTGCCTAGTGCGAGCTCGTTTTACGTTTATGCGATCGACACGTTTATGACGTTCGACGCTCTGATTGGCCTGCTCTAAGCTCGTCAACCAAACAGAGAGTCAATAGCGGCAAACCTTTCGATCGCACTAACGTAAAAACAACTAGCACTCGCAGTTCACGCTCGAATAAGACTCAACGATGACAATATCAATCGCACGGCATTAACTACCTAATTAGCATCAAATGTACATACACTGTTCTAATAGGTCAGTATTGTACATTATGCTAATGTCCAACGCAGCCCAATGTTTATCACCTGATTGGCTGCCTATCTATGTAAATACAATGATTGTTGACTGTTCAGCGATTAAGGCTGCGATTGAGGATGCCTGGTTTAGCTTGTTATTGAGGATGTTGATTTTAGCGATAGTATTAATCCCTATCTTTACATTGTTATTATAATACACTGTGTGTCGAACATAGATGCATAAACAAATAGCATGTAGATATCTTGTACATGATTATGGAACCCCAGTGGTGAAATATTTCTGGATCTATAGTATTCGTTTGTGCATCGATGTCTGGCATACACTCTGTATAACAAGTTCTCCTATCGCTTCTGTTTCTTCGCGATACGAAAAAATCACTGAACGGATTTTCATGAAGTTTTCATCTATAGAAAGAGTGATTCATAAGGAATATTTAGGTGTATAACACATGCATATTACAGTATATAAAGGCCTTGAATTTCAATAATTTGTAACACACCAGTGCGAAGCTTGAGTGGGTCGGTAGAAAAGGAGATAGACTGTCTTACAGTAGCATAGATTGAGACTATTTCATTCATATTCAAGAGATGATATTCCTTATTTTTACCGCAGAACCAATGCTTCTGTTCGATAGTACTGTTTAGTTCCGCCTTTCATTCAATCATCGTCTAAAGAGCATTTGCATTCCGAATAATGCAGTCAAATCCACACCAGGTGCACGAATGCCTTTCAATACCAATCGTGCTCAAAACCTAGCTGCAAAAGTTGGAAGCTAAATAAATCAGCACCATCACTTTTCAGTTCTCTCCTATGTGTGATAAAAATTGAATAAGGGGCGAATCGTGAGTCGTGACGCATTATCGGATCATCCAATGTTCAGATTTGGGCGCACGGCCGGAAAATTGCAAGACCGGATGATCGATAGTAGACCAGATGTCGTGTCCTGTGATTAGATGGCATGTCTATGTACCTTAACGTGAATTTCGAGGACTAGAGGAATATGAAATAGAATCTAGTACCTATAGTTATATATTTGGAAGAATTTCTTCGTTTAGATATGAATTTGGTTATAAATAATTTTAGCTCTAGAATGCGATCTACATACAAAGTAGAAACTGTCTGACTGACATCAACGCACAGCCGAAACTACTGGGACTTGTATGTCTTTCTTGAGAATTGGCAAGAAGTAGCTCAAAGCCGGGAACGAAGGAAGGAGTGGAGGGAGGCCTTTGCCCAGCAGTGGGACAGCATAGGCTAGATATAATAATAATAATTCTCTTCTTTTATGAAGTAGGTGAGCACTAAGAGCGAATATTGGCTCAACCTAAGGGAATGAAACAGGGGTGACAAGTTTGTATGGAGAAACTAACTCACACGCGGGTGAACTCGCTGGCAGAAGTTAGTATCATATAACACAATATAGCATCAGCTGCATGCACTTTGTAACACAGCTAACAAAACAAAGACAATCTCCTCAAAAACACTAAAACTCACTAACAAACAAAAACAAGACAAGTCACCAATCAAAGCGCTTGAAACAATAAGCAAATATTCTTAAAACATAAAAACTACCCTCACAATTGACAAATAGGAGCAAAAAGCGGTTATTGTGGTCCTTGACTGAGAAAGTCTCGGTGGCCGAGCATTATTGCATTTTGTGAAAACATGGACGCTCAAAGGTCGCAGTACGGTGAACACAGAACTCAACCGCTAAAGAGCCACTTTATGTTTGGATTAAAAAGTCAGAACCTATTGGCAGTTGTCTCAAAGTTACGGGAAAAAGCGCGTCAAGTGCGAGGTAACAATAGAAAAGATACATTTAAAATATACATTTAATACGGTTGGTGCCCTGAAATCACACGACGGGGTCGAGGCAGACCAAGAAGGAGATGGCGGGACGACTCAGATGTTTTCCTTAAGAGTTGGCAAGAAATGGCTCAAAGCCGCGAACGATGGAAGGAATGGAGGGAGGCTTTTGCCCAGCAGTGGGACAATATAGGCTAAGTGTAATAATATACATATAATTTAGTAAGTAATGATTGTTATTACATCAGTTTTCTAACGCTAAACTGTACTTATTGTTCATTTTATCCGAACATGGCAATCCTAAATCAAGCAACTTGGTTTAAGCAAATCTTTGAACCGAGATTACGAATTTCATACTGCTTTTAACGATGAGGACTAATTCACATTAGAATAGACTAGAATGCAATTCCAGGTAGCAGACACCTTTTGTCGATCGGATCTTAAGAAATAAAGAAAAAGGTAGACAATACCTCGCTTACTAACTACACTGCAAAGAAGGTATGAGTTTATTAAATTCTTCCAGGATTTTTGCGGACTGACAATAAATGCACAATACTAAAACTATAACAGAACTGTTAGCTTGTTTCAAACCCAACGATAAAATTATATTTATAGTACCCAATGCAAACAGTAATGTGTAAGTCAATTGAAATTCAAATACGAGGGAAAAGGAAAATGGCGTTGGCAAGACCGAAATTACATACGGACGGGGAAAAGTAAAATGGAGGAATATGGCGGTAGAATTTATAAGGACCCTTTAGTTCCCCAATTACATGCGATGGACATGTTCGCAGCAAAGCGAACAAGTTAACAGCTATTGGCTCTCTTTCCGTCATCAATTCATGCTAATATACTCGTAGTGCTAAAGGATGCCTTTTTCCAGCACTTTCGAGCTCAATATTAGGCGTGTAGAATTTCTGAGCATGCTTTGAAACGAAGATGTAGATCAACTTTGCGAAATCCTCTTCTGTTTGCACATAAATATAACATACTTCCTAAAATCAGGACTATAATTGTACATTAAGGCCTCGAAGTGCAAAACAGTGTAAGGCGTTCGAAAGGCTAACTTGCAATAATTAGGTACTATGGACAAAAATACTATAAAAATTTAGTTCGACTGTCATATCGAAAGAGCTTTCCAACAGGCCGTTTTAATACAAAACGATGAAATATTGTCAAGCAAGTAGAGCAAGTATATTTTATAATGTAAATTAAATATGATAATTATGTGCAAGGATTGCAATATAACTATAGCAGTTTGTAGAAGTATTTATTTATTACAAAATTATCTATATTTATGCGACCTTCCCGCATCGCGGAAAAATTGTTATTGTATCCGCTGAGTCTTAACTTCCAAAACTAGGGTCCCAAAAACAAAATATCAATATAGAGAGGACACCTATTCCCAACATACTTGAAACTACACTCACCCCACTCGATTCGTGCTCCGGTAATTAAATAAACAACCTTTGCCAACTTTTAGGGTACAATTTACATCGGGGAGTTTCGGGAACGGCCGAAGAGTCTAAAAGAAAACGTCTAAGAGTGGAAATGAGGACGATAAAACCAATGTTTCAGCGAGTCTGTGATGAACATTCGCTCCTTGCTGAACTTCTAGATTAATGTTGTTTTGTATTGTTTATGTGGATGTCTGCCTGAAGGATGGCGACGGACCGGCTGTCGGGGCGTGGGATTTTCGCGCAATTTATTATTTAAGGTGCAGCAAAAGTGTAGTTTCGTTTGGTGCATGTTTTAAGTTGAGTTGTGTATACAACTTAGTTATATTGCTCTGGTTTAGACCTGAAGCCCAACCATGACCTAAACTGCACAATTAAAGGGCTGGAGTTATATAGGGTGTATCACTCGCATGCCCGACATTTTAACCCGTCATAGTATGGCTCCAGAAGTGAATAGGTTTGTATCTGCGACGAAAACATATAATTTGTGACGATGGAATCATAAAATGATTATTAATTATTTAAGAACGGTTTAAATGTGCATGTTAAAAGCTTTCAGAGCTCATGCGACATAATAAACAAATGCATCAACACTTCCAAAAAAATATCATCCATTAAAATCCTTAACCCAATCGTTGTAACACCTACACAACACCAAACAACTCATGGATCCTTAAACAAAATACAAAGCAAGTACACATTTACTCGCGCCGTATTAATAGGCTCAAAGCACGTAGGTACGCGATATAATATGGAAACTTTTTATGGAACAGAGCGTCAGTAAATATTATTGTAAACGCGTTTTCAATGGAAGTGCCTGAGAGGTGTTCAAACTCAATGTTAACACATTCAATCGAATCGGAAGCTATTAAAATATGGACCCATTTTTAGGGTGCTGTAACCGAATGGTTTCAGCACCCTACAAACGGATTTCAATGGGTGGTTTCGTGAAGAAACCGGCATGTCCTAGAACCAAAAATTGACAATCCACCAATTCGCACTGGGCCCGCGTGGTGGATTACAGCCCATTCTCTCTCCAAGAGAGGAGGCCTGAATCCCAGCAGTGGGAACATTATAAGGCCGATAATGCCAACGCTAAATGCGAATGGTGAAAACAGGACCCATGAAGCCCTAGCTATACTAGGGCTTTGCTGTTCGCCTATCTGTTAACAGACTGTATCTTATGAACTATGATAGCTAGACAGTTGAAATTTTTACAAATGATGTATCTATTTCTGTTGCCACTATACAAAAAAATACTACAAACAGAATAGAATAAATATTTAACTGAGGCTCCCATACAACAAATCAGTTTTTTTACAGTTTTTTGCTACGGATGGTACGGTACCCTTCGTGTGCGAGTCGGACTCACACTTGCCCAGTTTTTTTTATTGATAACATATTATCGATTTATTTCATTGAGTCAAGCTATTGAATGTAAAGACTCAGAAGGATATTGGTTTTTCTTAATATCTTGCACAACATAGATATATTACACATATTGTACCTAATTTTTGGATTAGATGTTACATAATATACGAGGTTAATAAAGCTACTTTACATTTTTTATCTTTCTGTCTTTGAATCACAGAACTAAAAATTTGGATAAAAAAATACTGTCACAAACGGAAAGACGATCACACGAGTAATGTTATAGGAGGTTCCTTTTTTATTCTGAACCCTAAGAACAATACTCCGTTACACTATTCATGTCATCATCATCATCATTTCAGCCAAAGGACGTCCATTGTTTAGACAGACCTCTCTAAGTGTCGCCACAATGAACGGTCCTGTGCGTCTCGCATCAGACACATTCCCGTAACTCTCACTAGGTCATCGGTCCACCTTGTGGGACGATAACATTCATGTACAATTTAATGAAACACAAAAACAGCCTAAAAACCGAACCAGCATTATGACCTAATCCGAACATTTCCGATAAGCCCAGATCCCATATTTCCGCGGCAAACACTCGCATATCCAATCTCCCACGTACGCAGACCTAATAAAAAACGCACAAGAGGGGAGAAAACAAAACGCTGAACGAATGATTTAGCACTTACGAGTAAGTACGCAGCTCCATTAATAAAACACACATATTACTGAGAGGTCAATATTACTGGAGGGCACGAAAGAGTGAGTGAATGAAATTGAAAAGTATTTCGGCGCAGAATCGTTGAATAATACCTATGAATCGCTCGACGACACTGTTATTGGATTGTTGAAACGTTTCGCGCCCCTTTTGTTGGGGAAGCTTGTGTGGAACTGGCTTAGGTTTTTTATTTGCTTCTACTGAACTTTCTATTATACTGTTATTATTGCTAATTATTATTGCTAGTGAATTTGTCTGTTAAGGAAAACTATTAGAGTCGCAATCTCTTTTAGAGATCATATTGTGTGGGCGATGAGTGGTCTCAAAAGAATCAAATTTTCTTATAATAATTTAATTTATATCCAATATTTATTTACTGTCAAATTGTCTAATCTGTGATTAACATATTTACACATAGTTAATCTCCTACAATAATAGCCAAAATATCTTGTAAACATGTTGTTAAAGTTCTTAATAAACAAATAAGCTCCTGACCTGTATTCAACAGCCTAATTCCTTCCAGCTCAAGAATGTGCCCCCGAAGCTATTCATCAACCACTGCTTCTCATTCACACCGATTCGCTCTTAATGAACGATTTAATCGAAGAATTGGTCTCAAGAACCGACTAACAGGTACAGAAATCGGGAATAAATCTACTTTTCCGCAATCTTCGGTTCATTACTTACCTTACATTAGAACTAGACCAGGATTGGCTTGAGAAAAAGCCATTTGTATCTTACTTGAATTGAGAACCTTTCAGTTGTGGGACCTTTGAAATACATTGAATATGTATTTTTTATTAAGCTTTTGATGGTTCTGGTGTATGAAGTAATAGTTGTGACCGTGACTTTGTTTTGAGGAAATATTGACTTAGGTCATCTAAAAGCTCTTATAGATAGAACTAACTTCTGCCAGCGAATTCGACCGCGCTAAAGTAGAAATTTATCCCAAGGATACAAACTTCAGGGATAAAAAAAGTATTCAAAGTTCTATTTCTACCCTTGGCCCAAATTCATCTAAATTCGTTAAGGCCTTGGTGCTTTAAAACATTAGTGTAATACGTGGAAAGTTAGGCTGCTAAGAAGAACCAAAAACCGTACATAAAGTCACATTTTCAAAACGATAATGGTTTGAAAAAGGTTAAAATATAAAAATGGGATTAGATAATATCCACTCGTAAAATGGGACGTACCGTTAAGTTGGGTTACTTTGGCCCTGGGGTATAACCTTGGCAGGAGCTTATAACTAATAGAAACACAGTTAACACCGTTTCTCGTGTTCTTATTAGTTAATGAACTTATACCAATGTTATGCCCCAGGGCCAAAGTAACCCCACTTGGTAGTAAATCTTTAACATCTTTTGCTTTTTACAATCGATACCGTTCATTGCAGGATACTTCGTCTCTTCGCCCCTCTCGGGCTCAGAAACCCTTTCTGCAGCAGTACACTTCAAAAACGAAATAAATTCAAGCAGAATGTCATGTTGAAGAACAATCAAACAAGCTAGAAAAGGACAACACTATAACAACAGCAAAAACGCAAAGCTTACTAATCTTATATCCTTTTCGCACGACCGTCACTCTTCCGGCTTTTGTCAGATACGTCGTAATTGGATGCAAACTGGAGTACTTCCGACATTGCGTGGCGTTAAAGCGGTGTTATGCTAAACTCATTCAATGTGGCAGCTCTGTTGGTTATGTAAGTTGGGCGTATAGACGCGTGTTTGTCGCCAGTTGTTGCGACTCGCGACTTGTCGCAAGCGTTTGGGATGAAAGGTTGTATTTGACCATAAGCTGACTGACGCTTTTAACAATATGTTCTCTTAAAGCTTAAGATGAAAATTCAGATGTCACAAAATAATGCTCTTTATGGTAGCACGACGCAGCATTGAGAGAACTTCCACTGCCACCTTCTTCCTTCCACTGGGGAAGGCCTCTCAATGCTGCTTCCTTGCGGAACTTCCACCAGGTAGTCCTATGACATTGAGAGGGCCGCGAAAGGTTACTGAATGTCAATAGCAGATAACCAGACGATGTGGTTATCTATGTTATAGGTTAACGATGTTATATTTATATTGGGTCGATGAGTGACTTTTGTCTTAAAAATATATGATTATGTTATGTTGACAAAGACCATAAGAGACATTTCAATCATATTTCTAAGATACCGTTAATTGAAGCATCGGGTCTGCTTTCAGACCACTGCGTGTATCTAGATTTGAGAGCAGCCGTGAAATTTAAACAGAAAACAAGTAAATTTTGATATCTATACTGATACTTTTTATAAAGTTGAAGAGTTGGTTTGAACGCTCTAATCTCCGAATCTACAGCTTCGAATTGAAGGCGAGATCTCCTTTATCGCGGAAGACAAGTAACACCAGGCTACGACCCACAGAAGCGTAACAGAAGTCAAAGATGTGAGTGAAACCCCGTGGGAAGCTAGTCTCAAACAAAATACGTATTCATGTTGACTAAGGACTGCTCCGCTACCGGCATGATACTCTCGAAAGCAGTACTTATGTACCTACTACCCTACTTTCAAATGCACACGACCGTGAGGCGCGGAGTGGCACATTCTCGCGGCGGTTGGAACTCGCTCCTATTCGAAATTTAAATTGAATATAATGTACGAACGTTACTTTGCTATTCATTCGTCATAGTGCTGGTGAATTTATTGTAAGCTTTTAGTTACAATGGTGTTTTAGTGCAGTATGTTGTGACTTTTGTTGATTTAAATAAGCTTTAATTTGTAAATTAAATTATGTTAAAAAACTGTTTTTAAGTAGCTAGTAATAGCATGCTGAGCTTTTCCCGTTTTGATTGGACTACGAAGGAATGTCAGACTTAAGTACCTACTGATTTCCTCGAATTTTCAGTTACACATTACAATCTAGGGTAGCGGTGACTCTTTGAAACAATTCCACATCCCTGAGCGAGAGGTCTCCAATACGCTGAGTACGAGTTGTTTTGACAAAAAAATATGGCTAACCAGCAAAAAGCTTGCGTCGTAGATTACAGCCCATAACCTCTCTTAAAGACGAAGCCTGAATCACAGACGCGGAAGCATGATAAGTACTGATAAATTTCACGTTATCACAGATTTACCCCATTCACATATCCCACATTTAATTCAGCATCCTGCCAATCATTAACAAGATTCAACACACTAAAGCCAGGTAGGTGCCCATCAATCCGCGCCCCCTACCCAAAACTGTCTGTTATCTCAACTGTACAAACGTATCCGAGCGATTTCACTAACTTGAACGTTTAGTTCGCTAATATTGCGGCCCATTGTACGGCCAGTCCGCAATGTACTCCTACCATTGTGGAAGTAACACTGATGAGTTTGCGAATAAATTATGAATCGTTGAATTGTTATGTTAGAATTTAGAGCCGGTCTGGGCTCCGTTGATTACTTGGAAGTAAATTAAGCTAGGTATGGCTGTTGGAGCTTGGTGTTTAGTGTAGAGCACTAAACTGTGGATTAAATTGTCTAAGTTTTGAGCGATGGAGTCGTTATAGTTTTGACTTAGTCTTGTAATTTTATGGGAAAGAAAATTTGTCATTGTCTAGCTTATCTGCCATCTTTGCGTAAGTAAAAAATTATAAAAATGGTCTAATTTTAATAAAAACTATTCATAGAGCTTGCATTTATGTGCATTTAGGTTCATTCAATTTTGTTCATTCTATTTATTATTTCTTAGGCGGACTTATTGAAAAAAAGTCATCACCACCACCACCACTTTTGTCCTAATCGACTACTGAAAGAACATAGGTGTGGTTTTAGCTAGTAAAAGTCTGTTACGCCCCCTAGTGGTAGGTAAGTCATTAAATGATTTGATGATCTACCTTAAAAATATTATATCGATACACACGTTGGAGTCATCATCATCATCATCATGTCAGCCGAAAGACGTCCACTGCTGGACATAGGCCTCCCCCAAGCGTCGCCACAACCAGCCACAGCGACCGGACCCGTGCGTCTCGCATCCATCGGATGCCTGCGACCCTCGCCAGGTCGTCGGTCCACCTTGTGGGAGGCCTGCCAACGTTGCACGTAGGAGTATGTCAAGCAATACTAAGACATTAGACCACTCCATGTTGGTCAAAAGCTTATTATCATTACTATAGCACAATTACGCTACAACAATACGAAAGATAAGCAAGAACCTCATTATGCTAATTTAACTGACAGTGTCTTGTTTCAATTATTGTATCTGATACTAAATTAATTACTATAATTATACATTATCTGTAGGGTAAATGTGGGATAGTTGCCCTAGTGGGATAGATGCCTAAGTAAACACGTAGCGACTTGTGCGAGTATTACACTCATAGTCTACTGTTTAAATACAAGCGTACCCCCTCCCTCCCGCCAGTCAACGCCAAGCATTTAACTGGGATGGATGCATCGAGAGTTTTGACGCGAAACACTTTGTCGACGGCGAAAAATTGAGTAATTTTTGTTACGTATAAACTTTACGCGCCCGGAATTTTTAAAGTTATTGGGTAAGTGATAATATTTTTCTATTTATGGTCTGTTATTATATCAAATATATCAATTTTAATGTAATTTTGGTATGTTTTAATATGATTTATTTGGTACGCCTAAAGGCATCTATCCCTAAGACAAAGGATAGATGCCTCACTGTTTGTGAGTATAGATGCCCTTAGGGCCTTATCCCATAATGACTTAATTAAATTATTTTCTTTTTTTTTTAGACATGCCACGCAAGTACATGCGCAAAGTAGATGCACAGCCCCGAGCCGTGTGGACTGAAGATGCTCTTAAAGCTGCCTTTGAAGAGTTGAGACAAAACCAATGCGACATGAGAAAAAAAAACAAAAATTTAATAAACAATAAGTATTTTTAGTAGCATTAAGTGCTGGGAAAAACGTAATAAATACGTTCAAAAATAAAAATAAAATAATATCTAATATTAAAAAAAAATTAATACCTAAGATGATTGTGCCATTGATTAATGTTAAGAAAATTTAGAATTATTGATTCTTAAAAACTGCAATTTTCATTTAGTACTTGTCAAAGATAATTGTGCCATTTGATTAAGGTCGATTAAAGTTTAAAAAAATAAATTATTCTTTCATTACTCCTTCAGGGCAACTATCCCTAAGGTCATTTTCTCGTTGTGGCATCTAACCCACACATGAGGTATCTATCCTCATTCATAAGACTTTTTTGTTTCGTTTATTACAAAACAAGTAAAGAAGATAATATAAAATAATCTCATTTGTATTCTTCATCGATAAATACACTATACATAACAAAAGTATTATATTTTTAAATACTTATCCCTTTTGTTTTACAACGACATTTGTAGAGGTTGGGCATCTATCCCACATTTACCCTAGTGGTAAGACAATTGCTAGTAATCATCATTATTTAGGTACGATTAGATAGTCCTAAGTTATTACCATAGTTAGGTACGTTTTCTTTATTATGCATAGGATTGCATTTGAGCATAATCTAATCTGATGGTAAGCGATGATGTGGCCGACCGTGGAGTACGCTTGCTTGTAACCTATTCACTCATGATCCCTAAGTTGTAGCAAAGAATTCGTATTGTTAATACTTTACCAGCGACTTGGTTCACGAGAATGTTTTTATAAAATTACTAGCTGTCCCCTGCGGTTTCACCCTTATTTTTCGTTACTGCTCCGCTCCCGTGGGCCGTAGCGTGATGGTATATAGCCTATAGCATTCCTCGATAAATGAGCTATCTAACACTGAAAGAATTTTTCAAATCGGACCAGTAGTTCCAGAGATTACCCCTTACATACAAACTTACAAACCTACAAACTTACAAAATGTTACCTCTTTATAATATTAGTATAGATAAAGCCTATTTTTAAACTGTATTTTGAGGGTAGTTTCAAATTTATTATGCCAAGAAATAAAAATCCTTCCTAAATCCCCTAAAAATAAACATTAAAACACCTTCATCTTTGAAGACGGTTAAAAAGGATTCTAAACGTTCGTGGTTTAAAGTCAAGAGCCACAAAATATCTCGCTAGCCGACCATTCGACAACCGCATTCACAGTTGCTCTACGAACTAAGTTTTACAATATAATATATGAAATAAGTTTTTATTACAGTTTGAATGTGAAACAAACTGATGTGTTTAATCTTGTCGTTTGTTTTACTTATTCACTTTATGACATTAAACAACTTGTAATTAAAATAAGTATGCTGGGATTGAATGGGACTGGGTTGGACATGTCTACCTATGATGATAGAGCGATAGGCCCATAAAACACAAATTGGTGCCCTGAAATCGTACGACAGAGTCACGATAGGCTAGCAGGAGACGCAGGAAAACCTGATTATTTCCTACCATAAAAACCTGATATCAAAAAGTTCTACGTGTGCCTAAATGTACAATTTAAATCCTTTTCAGTGTTGAAAATCATTGAATATTTGTCCCCGCTTCATCCGTCCCCTATGCTATATATGCATGCTTGGAGGAGGAGGAGGAAACAACTGCTCATATGCTCCTGGACTACTCATAGGTATCACTGATACACACACACGAACCTTTGGATCCCCGAATTCCTTCACAGACGCCCTAAAGAATCTGACAGGCCTAAGCAATTTTGGAAGAGAGTTGGCCTGGTTAGAATGGGATTATTCTAAAGGTTTCAGCCGCCCATACTATATAGCCCACGCACAAATGGTCCGCGTAGGACAAAGTGTGGAAACTACACTCAAACATAACATAACTTTCCCACTGTAGGTGAAGCGAGAAGGGATACCAGACTTTTTCTGGCTAAAATGTACCCGTATTCCTTCACTCGCCTTTTGCCTTCAAGGGCCTCAATGACTATCGACCAAACCCGCAGCCCTAGCAGACATAATGGAGCCACCTTGGAAAATAACCTTCGCTAAAGGGTTTATTCCTCTCAGTACTGATGCAAAAACAATGAGTTCAGTACATACTTATAAAAGTTTTAAATTTTCTTTCTGCAAATGAATTTGTAAAACATTTAGCAACTATTTTCTTTTCGAACTTGAAAGTCTAGAAGGCGCTGTTAAGAGATGGTATGAGTGTTTGTTTTCTGAAACTTTAAGAGTTAACTGTGAAGAGGGTCTCTAATGCTCTTATAGAAGATATAATTGAACTTAGTTTGTCTTTATATTCAATATCATTATTCGAGTCTTTTTTTTTAACTTTACACACTAAGAAAGGTCATATAAATATTTGTAGAATTTTTTTAAGTCGAAAATCATCGCATGACTTCTCCCACTCTAGGGCCGAGCGGGAGGACGTCAGACTTTTACTCAGTAAAATCCACTATATTCCTTTGCGTTCCAGGACCATGGGTTTCCCTTTCAGAAGTCAACCCATGTCCCTAGAAATATTTGCAGCGTGCGGAAATCGATCTCGCGACACGCAATGCAGTAGCAAAACACTGAACCACTGCGCCGAACGTGACGTTTAACTCAAAGAGATAGCTACAGCCTTACAGCAAGACAAATATAAACCGATAATACTTATTAAAGGTCGTAAAGACTAATAAAAAGAAAAAAGTAAACGCCGTAAAATGATATTGATGCTATCGTTTTTAATATTTATAGCCCAGTAAAGAAATTTGTTGATTTTAACACCTTTATTTGTTGAAAAGAACCCTCCGAAGATAATGGATATTAAAAAACAAATTAGCGAACCTATCGTGGATCTACGAAAAATGTAGAAGCACTCAAATTCAATGGCAAGTTTGCTCCGTAAATTAAATGTAAGCATAGACAGATTATAGCAGATACGCCTTATAATTATTGTTATATTGAGGCTAGATATTATTTCTATATAGTTAATATGCTATCAAGCTCCATATACGTAGGTAACTAGGTGACAAATTAACGGATCGCATTCGAAATACTATACTGGACTGTACTGGACGACTGCCCTCTAACTTTTGAACCATAAGTTTAGAAAATATGAAAAAAAATCTGGAAAGTAGAGCTTTATAAAGACTTTCTAGAAAAATTATTTTGAACTTGATGGGACGAACAGTTTTTGAAAAGTTGGGGACACTTATTGTGACGGACGGGAAACTACGGAACCCTACACTGAGCGTGGCCCGACACGCTCTTGGCCGGTTTTTTACATGTTTTTATCGCAATATTTAAAAATGTAATTTATGTCTAAATTCTAATGAATACACGGAATAACAATAACGTTATCGTTAACGGTACCTACATCATAAATTGTAGATACCTAGGTACGTTATTTTTGTTATAAAAAAGTAACATCACAACACTAGTTTTAATTGACCGTCTGTCTGAACAAAAATGTTAGTTGCAAAAATAATTTTTCAGATTTTTTTACACAAAAACATGAATAAAATAACAGTGATTTTGATTGGTCAGAATCAATATAACTAGTGACTGAATAAAAAATGTCTACGTTTCAAATGGTTTCATAGATTGTACAGTTCGCCGCTAACTTTTTTATCAATAACAGTAGTGGGAACGGTACCATGGTTATCCAGTGGCGTAGCTAGCCGACCAGCGGCCCTGGGGTAAAAAAGACTGGGGTCCCTTTTCTTACATGAGAAAATCTACACTAATATAATAAAGAGGTAAAGTTTGTTTTTTTGTTCGTATGAGGTAATCTGTGGAAGTACTGGTCCGATTGCTTAAATTTTTTCACCAATAGAAAGCTGTACGCTGGCGAAGCTGCGGGCTAAAGCTAGTATCAAATAAACTTTCTTGCTCTGGGTGGAGTGGTAAGTAGTGTCAGACTTTTGCTGACTAAAACGAGTAGCCATGGTTAGTGTTGCAAACTATTTTATTTAGATTTCAAAAAGGAGTGAATTATTCGGTAGTTCAATAAGAAGTTTACTAATGAGGGCCCCCGAGCTAGGGGCCCCGGAATGCCCAAACTAGTCCTTCGGTAGCTACGCGACTGCTATGCCAGCTATCCTGTTTTATAGTTATAGGTAGGAGCAATAGTTCTATTTTTGTTCATCGTAATACCAAAGCGAGTTCTAGTGCCTATTGGGAAAACTTTTTATTTGCAACTGACACAGGCCAAGCGACGGGCGCGTTTTGGTAACTGCATTCGTACAATCGAGAGTTTAAATGGGTCTTTTAGAACAGGACGATACAAAGTCAATTTAAAAAAGTATGCGTGGTTGCAGCCATTTTTAAATACATTTTAATATTCCTAGTGTATTAATTAGATAACCATTACGACTAGCTACTGCGGCTAGCGGCTTTACACGCGTAAAAGTAGAACATTTTCCATAGAGAACATAGTGCCTGGATGATTTTTTTGATATTTTGGGACCTGTGTGCCAAATTTCGTCCATATCTGTTCAGCTGTTTGAACGTAAAGAGGTAAAAACACACACATAATTTATTGCACTTGTAAAAGTAGTGTTAATATTTCGGAATAAATCAATAATATATGAATTAAAATGTGCATTAAAAAGCTACAGAAGATTCAACCTTAACACCAATAAATAAATTACAAATAAAATAATACAAAAAATACGCAATAACAACAATTAAATCCCAAATTGTACCACAACCACAAAACTCATTAATAATACCATAAGTATGGACATTCCGACGATTGCCGATCGCTTGGCAACACCAACTACTGCCGCCGTAGGGCGCAATAAAATGGCGGTGCTCCCGAAAATCCCGATAGTAGCCGTATTTAGAGCAAACTCATTGGTAAATTATGTGAGGCTATCGTACCTTGGAGACGAGTATTACAACTCGTCTCCAAGGTACAAGCTGAATGATTTATTAGTTTGTTGCAGATGAGAAATCATTTGTCAAAAGTTACGACCGAAATTAGATAGACGCAGATACCCGCAAAATCGCCAAGTTAAACTGTTCTTAAAAACTATCTAACTACCTACCTATGGCTGCAATTTTAAGCTGAGAGATTTTTGCATATTTTTTTTTAGGTGAGGAATCAACAGTAACTTCTCTTGCTCTAGGTGGAGCGGAAGAGCGTGTCAGACTTTTACTGACTAACACCAATTCCTGTTCCTTCTTTGCCTTCGTTCCAGGCTGTCGGGGCTCCGATAGTAGCTGTATTTAGAGCAAACTCATTGGTAAATTATGTGAGGCTAAACTAAGATCGTACCTTGGAGACGAGTTGTGATGCTGAATGATTTATTAGTTTGTTGTAGATGAAATCATTTGTCAAAAGTTACGACCGAAATATTGAAAGTTAGGTTCAATACGCAGATAGTACCAAAATCGTTATTCAATATCGGTTCTTGAAAAAACTATCCAACTACCTAGATAAAGTTTTAGTTTGAGAGATTTTTGCATGTTTTTTTAGGTCGGAAACCATCCAGTACCTTCTTTTACTCTGGGTGGAGCGGAGGGTGTGTCAGACTGTTACTACCTAAAGTCCACTCCTATTCCTTCTTTACCTTCCTTACAGGGCGCCAGTTTTCATTTTCTCATAACACATGGCCCCCCAGGAGGGCCAGATATGTTTGCTCTTTAAAATCCAAAGGCAAAAATATTTTGCCTTTGGAGCAATTGCATTCAAATCATATGCCATAATTATTTCATTTCCACTTTAAATTGGCCGGGCACTTGATGAGAAAACACCACAAATTCAAATTAGAGCCGTTACAATAGCCAACTCATGATGCCATTGCAAGATGAATAATTAAACCGTATATTTAGCCGCATGTCCGTATCCGGCATAAGTTTAGATCGGACGTCCGGGATCCGGCAGAATGGTCACAACACTAGCCGCATGGGTAATTAGTGCTCTATATTTTTCTGAACAATTACCGCGTGGAATAACGTGGTGTTTTTTGACACAAGTGAAAATATTAACTAATAAATTTATTAAAAATAATTTATATTGAGTTTCAGTACAGTTATAACACAGTCGTAGTCTTGATCGAATCAAGGGCTTACTTTTAGTCTATAAAGGCTAAGCAGAGAGGCAGGTAGTTAACAAGACTATTAGATTATAATTTGGATGACCAAACTCTTGGCAGCTCTCTTTTATATCACCCTAGGGATATCCAACGGTGTCTTTATTTATCCTATTCCACATCATACTGACACCAATATAAAATAATACCTACAAAGTTAACTTTTACTTGAAGAAGCGATAGTTTCCTTGTAAATAAATAATTTGATTTGATTACACAAACAGTCTGACCAAAGTTTGGTGGCAACGGGCAAGTGGCAACTCGTAAAGAATTCTCGCGGTCGACGTTTAAATATTCAGCACGTCACAACATTGGATGGACTTTCAGAAGTCGTCCCCAAATGTACAGCTTTTTTTTATTATGTTACTGACATGATAGATGTCGGTGAGGGGCCGGGTTATAAATATAGTGAATAAATGACGAGCTTATTGGCGCAATGGGGTAACTTTTGGCTTTTTAATGTTAGATGTCAAGGGTTTTGCTGTCAAAAATACTTCGTAAATACCTCTAAATAATAGAACTTTCTTTTGAAATACATATACGTGACATTACGTCTACCTATATCGTTTTTTTTTATTATTTGCGAGAGTTTTTTGTCTCAAAACAACATAAATTCATCATCATTTATAAATCAACCCTTTCCCTTAAAATATTTCCGTCGCCGTCACCGAATGACTCGCGGTCTCATAACTCTGGCTCTGCGTTAAAACTGCCGCGTCATTATAAAAAGATGGTGAACAATTTATAAGTATTAAAATAAAGCCACCTCCAGAGATTCGCAGGTGCGCGTCGAACCGTGCGTTATCATTCGAGTGGCGAGGGTGCGGGTCCTGTTTAGCAGGTACCCGCTGCAGGGCTGCCACTTTATGTGGTGTGAACCCTTCGGTGTTGATAAAAAGTTAATTGTCGCTGTAGTTTTAATGAAAAGTTTTAATCAGTACAGTAGGGAGGTGTTTTTTGTTATTAGTTACTGAGCCCTTTCTTAGATCTACCTTAGTGTTAATGATTACGATTTTGGTCAATTGAAAGTGATTTCAAATTGATAAAACACAATTGAAAAAGCATAAGACACAAATATCGAATCTAACCGATCTTATTGATCGTCAAAACACAATTTACCAAACCAAAATACACACATATCTGTAGGCTTCACTAGGTAATAAAACTAAAACAGAACTAATTCTCGACACCCCTAAACAGTATCTCCCATCCCCACCCGAATACTTAACAATAAATAAATCAGATAAATATTTTTCATTGTTGACTGTGCGAAGCTTGTTGCCGCTCATAAAATTATACAATGATGACTATGATCCCCTACATAATTTTAATGGGCAAGCTAATGGTTTATGCGTCGCGGTGTTTTCATCCAGTTATGTTTACTCTACGCTAACGGCTAGATAGATTTATGGGAAGTTTTAAAAATTAATAACGTTTTTGCTGGGTTTTCGATTAACGTTGGACGTTACGGCAATTTTGTCTGTAAATTTAAGATTGGATGAGTTTTTTTTTACTATAAGTGGAACGTGATTTTAAGTGTATTAGAGGATTATTTTATTAAAAAAACTAGACTTTATTCTTAATGTGTTCACATAGGCGGAATTAATGCAACGAGGCATTTTCTTCCAGTCAACCTTCAAATTAAAGACTACACTGTGTGTAGGTGTGCACAATATATAAATAATTCATGTTCGTAGGCGTTATGACGTAAATAACTGCTTAATCTCAATAAATTATGAAAATCCAATCAAGAGAAACATTACTTGTTTTAAGATCATGTGTTAAGATCAACCTGGTTATCACATTATGAATAATGTCTCTCATATTTTAATGAGTCAGACAAAAACACATATCTTTAGACATAAAAACATAGGAGTATCGAATATTAAAAGAAAATTCAGATAAAGACGAAAATATACATATATGAAAGTACTTCATTCCAGATTCATTAATATCGAATACTTACCTAGACGTAAAACGAATTTCATAATAACAAGCGAAATATAAATAGAACAGAGACCTCTTTAAATATTAATCTGATAATGATAACACAAGTCTTGTACTTATTTTAGAAATACTCAAAGGACTTATGTAAGTCATAAAATAAACATTATTTAAAATGTATTTTCAAAATTTTGAAAAGGTCTTACGTTATTAAGTTACTTCGTATATTAATACAATTTACATTGAGATAGAATTAAAAGTTTTCATGATTCGAGCAGATTTGACCTAGGTCGGGTTAAACTGAAATATCAGATGGAAAATTAATTAATTTCTAAACTGAAATCGGACCAGACTTATCTAGTATCTAATAGATACTGTTACAAAACTTTTTAGTTAGTTAAAAGTTATCGACTAGTTTCATAATTATAAATAGGCTCTACAATATTCTAGCTTTATCACAAATTAAAATCAATTTAAAAAAAACCGCTTGTATTGAAAATTTTCAACTACCCTCTAAACAAGAGGTCCTTTTAACGCTCACAAATGACAGACTACCCGCCACGCATATCATTATAACTGCAAATTACTTCATAGAAGCAGACATAATGACATCACAAATATATGTAGACCCAAGTAGGTACGTGTAGATCAAAATAACATTCGTTGTATCATAGATGAAAGCAACGTACACGTTTCTCTTAAGTGAAAACCCTTTTATCCAAGCCGGAGGCTGTTTGCCGTCCCTGCGAAGGCTTTGATAGATTCTATTGTCAGTGTCACTCACATACTAAACATTGCTACGGATGGCTTAGCTGAGGATGTCAATTAATTTTAGGGTAGAAGGAAAGCTGTTTAAAAAAATTAAAAGTCGAGCGATTTGGTCGAAAATAATGCTTCTTTTTATGAAAGAACATTGAAATTTTCAGAAGCAATTCTGTTTTGTATAACGTTGCAACAGAACATAGCCTTAATAAAATGGCTCAATGGCAAGAAATTTAAAATTTGAAAAGTAATAATTAGGTATCATTATTTATTTTCCCTTGGGTCTCCTAGTCACACAAGTCTGAATGTACGTCATAAAAAAGAAACAAACTAAACATCTAGATGTTCATTTACTTAAATTGATCAAAAACTTGGTAAGAAATTATAAAACACTTGATTGATTACTTCCCTTATCGTCAGTCTACTTATGACATACATAATTAATGTTACGTCCTAAGTTAAAAGGCATTATCGCATTATTTAAGAAATAATATCAAGAATTAAGTCACAAAAAACTGTCGCTAGTGGACTGTTTTCTGTACAACCACTATTAATCATATTAGGTATCTACATTAAGTAGCTTTGAGTGTTGTCTATTAGAATTGATGGAAGTGATGGAACTAAATATTTTGGTGCCTCTATACAAAACGCCCTTTTTTTTCGGAGCACTATCGACTGTTTTTTATACGCTGAGACTAAATTGACACATGTAATGTCAAATTAACTATAGGAATGATGCCAGTTCTTTGGTGTTATAATGTCATTTTAGTCTCAGGATATAAAAAACAGACGGTAGATACGCATGCCAACATCATAAACTTTATAAAGTACACAACAACAAAAATTATCATACGTGCCCGAGGGCAACTTCTGGAAAAATCCAAACTCTACAACACTGCTGATACTTCAGACAATATGTACTCTGTAACTAGATATTTTGCCGAGATGAACCAGAGTAATGAAGTTAAATATAACATAATTTTACTACGAGTTCGAGTAAGTTGAGAACTTTAGTCCCAATTTAGCATTTCCGTGGTTTCGCAAACCTTGTTAGTACCGTATCAAAAATCCCGATATTGTATTACACGATTCACGTTAACTCGAATCTTCTCTCATGACGCACGTCGCTAACATTAATTTGAAATGGTTTTCAATGGCTTGATTAGCGTAGGACATTTCATAATTTACGTTCCAAATCCTAGGAAGTATATTTTTTTACATTCTCTCTCTCGGTTTTATAAAAATGTTTAATGGAAAGTTAAAATTTTCTAGACTCTAATAATTTATTTTAATATTTAGGTATTGTCGACTTCAAAAACAATGTCTGTCTAGCGAAGGGTAGACGTTTGAGGGGTTGCCTATTGTTAATTTTGACATCTGAAAAATGCTGATTTCAGTCCATTTTGAACAAACGAATTCGGTCCTTTTAATAACGTTTCTTAGACATTACGTGACGGAATCATAACTTTTCTTAATGATAGCGTTGATAAAGTAATTCTTTACTACATTAATGAAAATGTCAACCAATACGTATTTTTTTTAAATTAGAAGTTAACTAGCACCTAGCTAGGTTGGATGATAGGTAGGTAACTTACTTTTGAATCATTAACATTCAAAATAAAACCATTCATTATACACCCCAGCTTCATTTTTAACAACAAAGGATCTAAAGGATCCAACGGATCTCCTTGATCTCCCAAATCAACACCTCTGACGTCACTAGGTCAACATTTCCATCGTGAATCCAAAACATGTCGAACATTAGCATACAAATTATTGTCATGTATCAAGGTTTTGTCATCATTTTCAAATTATAACGGAACTGTAACAACCACCGCGGGTGCCTCTCGTAAATTATAATTTTAAATCAGCTGCTTATAAAGTCGGTTCACAACGTTTATGCATTCCATATGAGTTTTCCTACACACACTGAATTCTAAAATTCGAATCGAGAAGTCAATTTGGACGGAGTAATCTAGAAAATTATTAATATTTTCGGCGATATGTAAAACGGATATTGATGGAATTACTTTTTGTAAATTTTATGAACTGAATTTTGAACAGACTATTCATGTTGATAGTCATTCAAAAGTAGTCTTCTAGTGAAAAAATGTTTAGGAAATGAGTATTTGTTGGGCGCCAATTAAAAGACGATTAACCCTTGTTGGCGCCAATAAACTAACTTTTTTTTTCATGCTAATTAGTTTCTTCATTTATCAATTGTGTCTTAAAAACAGTTAAATATTTATCTATTCTCAACAGTACAAGATACAGCTTTCTACAATAATACAAAATAATTTCCACACTCAAAAGCAGTCAAATATTGTGATTCCTCTCGCCTTTCTATCTCAAATGATTATGCTGATAACAATCTCAGCCTCGTTAGACTGTACGCTGACTTAACATAATCCAATCATAGACAAAAGTTACGTTCGTTATTAACTTTTAATATGAATTTCAATGTGAAAATTTTCTGGAACTCTTCCTCGATCCCTTAACTTTTGCTACAACATATTTTCGTAACTTTTGGATATCATACTGTATTTGAAAGTATTTAGATTTTGGGGCGGATTTAACGAATTAGGCTACTCTGTTTTATAGTGTAAAGTGATACTTTTAGAATTTAATGTGTTTACTAATTGGGAGTGCTACAGTAGCACTTACTCAGCATTTATTAATAAACGCATCCATTGCTTAAAGAGTCATATCCTTTAAAGACCATCAATATAATATTTCTACGTCATATTATCTTCATGACGTCCAAACATTATGTTGATTAATATTTTACCCACTATATTTGTTTTTGTAGTTATTCATTAGGTATCATTCTTCAATTATAAATTCATATTTCGGAACCACAGAATTTCATATTGAATTGTGCTCGCCATTCCGCAAGCTACACGGTTGCACAAAACAATGAGAATTGCGAAATAATTGTGTTATGCCTCTATAAATCAGTCACGTTTTGTGCTTCCAGATTGAACTGAAACCAATATTCTGACGTACCTAATGATACAAATAATTACGAATGGAAATAGGTGATAATGATGGGCGTACTGAGAAATGTCCACCTGATAATTTCGTTGGTAAAACAGAATAAAACACTGTTTCTAAAATCTCAGAAGTGTATTTATAAGCAGAAACTATTGATTTGCAAGTCGATAGCTGACATACTTTTAAATTCCTAATAGATAATTCATGAAGCAAAAAATATTCCTCCGTGAATAAAAGTGTAGGTATTGGGTTGTTCCAGAATTGTCCATCAATTCTCAATGTGTTGGCGCAGTTCGTCAAAAAATCGGTCACGTTTATCTCGCGGTATAAACGATAAACAGAAGTGAACTGGTCCGTTACGACGTGCTTGTAGCAATAATATCGGAAGCTGGCTAGCACTCTGCGTCAGATGTGAGCACGTGACGAGGGAGAGCGATGGCGTCACTGGAGACAGTATGGCATAGTTTTTGGCGGCAATGACTTTTTCCTTTATGATAATGTTAGTCTAAGATTCTGTCACTTCGAATCTGTTGTGGGATTTAGTATGCTTGCGAATACTCGTTAGAAACTTTTGTGTCAAAATAAATTGATTTAAGTTTATCTTTTCTGTGAAATGTTTAAATTCTTCAAATTTGAAGCTTCTAGATGTTCTCAGTTTAAGTTTTACAACAAATACACTCTACTACAGAGATATTATTAAACAGTCTGAACATAAATAAATAGGCAATCAAATCTCACATGGCCTATATCAGTTTTTTTAAGACAAAAAAAAATATATGAAGAAAATACCTTATCATTGTTTAAATGAAATATCAACTACCTAAATGTGAGCACTCCTACAAACTGCTTCCAGTAAGTAAGTAGGCTAATAATAAAATATTTAGCAGTTGTTTTATAACTAATCAGCCCCATGCAGACCGAGTTCAAGTTTATGAGTAATGCACTTAACATTTTACAGCACCATCACTATTAGGTACCTATGCTTTATAGCCACTGCAGGTGAATTTATTGTTTAAAAGCCTTTAAAATTTTAGGGAACTTAAATTAAATTATTCATACCAATAAATTTTTTAGTTTCGCACTTGATCAGGTATCTCACATGATGACAAGCGACTATGCGGTTTACGATGAAGTGTGCTTACTTAGAAGTAACCTACTCTCTCTGGACTTAAAGATCTCCGGTTGCAGACAATATAAAACACAGATTTCAGACTCAGACGACGATTCGACTCAAATGATCAATGACCCCCATTCTGGAGTGGTGTCTGAGTACAGAAACAAGCAGAGTTGGAAAGCCTCTCATAAGGCGGATCGATAACTTGTAGAAGAAAAACATAAACAGCAGACCACAGTTATCAAAATAAAAACAAACAAACAAGATAGAAAGTAATAAACTTTTAAGTATTAAACGCAGGACTATAACGATTAATCCACAGATAACTCGCCATTACGCTAATCGATTTGATCGGACCGAGCACCACTATTTTACTAAGGTAGCAATCAAATTAATAGACAATAATGGATTACTCAGTCTTCCACGTTAAAGCTATTAATGCAAGGGCATGTACTAAGAAGTGTAGTTATAGCTCCATTATCTATGGTACGGTATAGTAAAGTGTTGCCAGTTTGTATTTAGGGTAGGTACTTGTGCAGTACCTATAAAGTACAACTGGGAATATGAGTTTTTTTTTTTTGGAATAAGGACTAGTAAAATATTTACAGATTGTTTTGATTTTTCCTAAGTATCTTTATAAAGAAACACGATAATTAAGTATGTAACTCACAAAAAAACAACATTCGTACCTTCAATTAAATAAATTGAAGGTACGAATGGTAATACCCAGTATATAGTGTGTTTACACGAGGCATTTAAAAATGAATATGCGATAGGTATTTATATAGAACTAAGTTACCATCACAGTGAATAGTAATTGTTTTTACAATGGCAACATTTTGTTTTTAAATCGGTACCTAACTGGCAGGTGTATCACATTCTCGAAATAAAAATCATATTATTATTTAAAAAGAGCCAAATGTTTTAATTGCATTTGCAGACAGCACGAAAACATTGTGACCCTCTTTAAAAGCTCTTTCAACAGATGTTCGAGCTATATGCCAGGACTGGCCTTAAATGAAATGCACTATAAGTGCTGCTATTAACGCCTTTATTGAATTTTCTTGTGAATGAAAATTCTGATTAAGTAGTTTATGCTACAAGGGGCGTACCTAACCATTTATGGGCCTTAAGTCAAAATAAAAAAAATCGTGGTTATGTGAAAGTGAACCCTGGGACTAAGAGAATGAAGGAAGAAGAATGTGCTTTAAAAAAAGTCTAAGTAAAGCGAGCTTAAAAATTAGGAGACTTCATATCTACGTAAGAGGTGGTCAATAATTCCAGAATGTCATCGATTTAAAAAATAATATTTTACACATCCTTGCTCTAAATTACCACAAACTAAAAGCCAACAGTTTTAGTTTGCGTCACTCAATTTGTCAAATTAAGTCGTTTCAACTAAAACTATTCAGCGTAATTAGTGGATACATAACACGGATTCCGTGATAATACTAATTAAACATACTCGTACAAGTTAAAACTGTCAACAGACTCGTACATTGCCAGCACAAAAAAATACTTTTTTATTTCAAAAGCGGTGACAGATCATAATGTAAGATACACAGAGAATGTAGGACTTAATTAAAAGACAAGAATGCCCGCTTACTTTCGTCGAGTTATTAGCATATATTTTTTTACTAAATAGACTAGAAGATTCTCGTTCATTATTACAACGTGCTTCGTAATTTAACGTAAACACGAAATATATTGTCTTTCCACTTTAACCAAGATTCTATGACATATATTCTTAGTACACTCTTATGAATCAGTTTGGGAGATTTAATTGTAAAGCCTAGAGATAATTACTTTCGACTTGAGTGTCTAAACGTGTAAGATTAGTGTTTGAAAACGGGACTGAAGAAATAGACTAGTGGGATACCGCTTTCGGTCTAAAATTCTCTTTCAACCTTGTCTTGGTCTAGAGTGAAACCAGAAGGCATTTCAGACTTCTATCGACTAAAACTCACCTATTTTCTTAAGTTTTGCGTTCTAAGACCACAGTAACCATCTCTACAAATTCCCGTAACTCTATGCTATATGATCACAATCATAACGACAATTCTATTGTAGAAGTTATCACTTTTATCATCATTATCATCTTTTACCCCTATACCAAGTTCCTTAGGGTCGGTGCAACACGTTTTATTATTTCAATCAACTTCTTCAACCGTCACGCTATTATTCTTACCTTTTTATAGGAAAAGACCACTTTGTTTATTTTTATTTTTTTATTATTCATACGCTCGCGTTTGACAACTATCTCACCTGATGGTAAGCGAAATCCTAACTAATATTATAAATGTGAAAGTGTGGATGTTTGTTACTTAATCACGCAAAAAAGGCTGAACGGATTTGGAAGAAATTTGGCATGCATATGGCCTTTGACATAGAAAAGAACATAGGTTACCTTTTATCCCGATCCTTTTTTGTTAAACTCATGTCCTCACAGACGAAGTCGCGGGTAGAAGCTAATAAAAAATAAATCGTAAAATTTCGGTGCAGAAATTGAAGATTAACGTTTGAATCCCCAACCGGTCCTATGAGACCGCGCTGTTATTGTTTTACTATTGTGTCTCGTTTCGCGGGTATCTGAGTAACTACCCTCTAAATCGAGATAGTGACGATCCAAGACATTGTGGTTACGTAATTATAACCGCAGTTTACCCACATCAATCTATACCTACACAGGTAGCTGTAGCTGTGTAGGTAAGCATTAGGTATCATTGCGTATGATCCTTCTAACGTCAATTACACCAATTACGCGGCGTCAACGATCACAAATGACGGCGGCTTAGGGTTGCCAGCTCAAAATATAGGTAGGTACAAATTGATGGAGATTGTAAGGTTAGGGGTTCCGTACCCGAAAGGTAAAATGGGACCCTAATTTTAAGACCCCGCCATCATCATCCTTCTGTCAGTCCGTCTATCACTACTGTATCTCATGAGCCGTGATAGACAGCTGTAATTTTTTTTTAATATCTGTAGTTATTTATTTTTATAACAACATTAAAAAACAGAATGAAATTCATTAAGAGAGCTCGCATACAAAAAACGCGTTTTTTGCCGATTTTATAGATTGAATGGTCTGTTTTTGTTATAAAACACAGTTGATATTTAAAGCACATGGTATTTTAATATTAAAAAGTATGTTCTTTAACTGAGTAAAATTTAAGAAGAATAATACCATCTAAAAACCTAATATGTTATCTGTGGGCTATATTTCTATCTAGTCTCCAACACATGTCATAGACATTTTATTCGCATGGCAACCCAGTCCAATGTAACGAACATTTAGCAATGGCGGGCGGGACTTGTAATAACTTGAATAATTGTTTCCTGGCATCGACATTTGATTTGCAAATGTAATTATTTTGTATGTTGTGCTTACAACACAATGGCTAGAAGACTCGTCGTTTTATGAATTGACAGCTATTGGTTTAGTTCATGAATCCCCGACCGGTCCTATGAGACCGCGGTGTTATTGTTTTACTATTATGTCTCGTTTTGTGGGTATGTGATAGGTTAAATGTGTTATCTTTTATTAAATACACTTATGAGCACTACGAATACAGGTGGGTATTTTATGCACCCAATATTTTAGATTTACGTTTTTTTTTTTAAATTAATTACCTAAAGGTTCTTCTTTTTTTAGTCGATGGTAAATTCTTTAAATTGTAAGGTCTAGTAAGACACAAGCTACATTCTTAATTTTTTTTTTTCATTTGGCATGTTACTTCCATTTCACGAATAAATAAGCAGATGTATGTCAACTATTGCATGGACATTTGGACAATAAGACAACAGCCATATCAATTGAAAGTTATTTGACAAAAATCGAACCTAAAAACGTGTGTAGCATTCATGAAGACGATGAAAATGAAGTGTATAAGAAGAATTCACTCTCAAGTAAATCATTGATCTTAAACTCGAATATTATTAAGGAGAACATTTTTCGATCTAGTCTTTTTTTCACGCTCGCGGCATACAGACAAAAGTTGATATCAAGAACAAACGACCAGCCGGCGGCGACTGGCAGCTATGAGTAGCACGTCCTACTTGTTACAGGTTCTAATTTAATTATTTTTCATATTTACTGACAGTGTAATAAGTGTAATAATAAGCAAGTCATTGAAAAATATCGAGTAGAATATCATATCTACTTCCTCTGGGGCCATAGCTTGGTTTTTAAAAGGAAAACCTGGGACCCTATAACGAAGGTAACGAAGGTATGAGATGGGGTTTAGTCAGTAAACGTCCTCCTGCTCTGCCCAAGGGCGGGAGAAGTCATTCTGATGATACGGAACTTGAAAAAAAAAGATAGGGTAGTAAGCTTTTTGAAAAATATCGAGTAGAACGTCATAATATCTTTCTGTCCTTGTCTCATGTTACTTTACTTGGGGTTCACACCAAACTTTTTGTCTTCCATTGTCCCATGTTACTTGGGGTTAGTTCCACACTATTTTTTTTCTTTTATTCCTTTCTGTCAATCTGGACGCTGTCACAAGCTCCGTTTTTAATACCTACCTAAACCATAAAGTTTTAATTTGATGTTTATTTTTATTATTCTGACAGCTGACATTTTTAACTTATTATTTACTCAGATACCCGCGAAACGAGACACAATAGTAAAACAATAACAGCGCGGTCTCATTGGACCGGTTGGGGATTCAAACGTTATAATCGCATAAATAGGTTGTTTATTTTCTTTAAGGTACATTAGCAAATGAGAAGTAAACCGATATAAAGTAGACTAAAAAATACCATACTTAGTTTTGTAGATAACCTAATTCGAAACAAAAACCATTTTTACTTATTTTTATAGATAACCAAATTGAATAAAAATATATTTTAAGAAATAAATAGATACTTATTCTATAACAAGCGTGACACTGTATTCATCGTGTGTAAAGCTAAAGACGGCACAGCAAGAAATCTTTACAATATAGCACACAATGTCATTATTACACCTTTTGTGGCGTGCACACAGCGGCGTATTCCAGCTGTCATTTCGCACAGTCAGCTGTCACAGCGAACAATGGCATACCTACAACACAGCCAGACACGGTGTTAACTGACACAAATCATAACAGCTGTTTAAATACGATGAGTTGGTTTATTTCAAGTGTAGTATGGGAAGGGTGCATATTGATGTAGGGTAACATGTTTTTTTTTACAGGGACTAAAATATGAATTTGACCTTCTAGTAAGGCAGATTACACTACTTAATATTTTAAAGGTGATAGTGCGTATAGAATATGTTTGTTATTCTTTCACGCTCAAACAGTTTAACGGAATGTGATGAAAATTGATACACGGGTAGAACATGTTCAGAAATAGGATTTTTTCATCCTGGGAGTACATTCCCTTGAGATAGTTTTCTAGGTTCACGAGGGCGAAGCCGCTGGCATAAGCCAGGGGTAATTAACCTATCACATACCCGCAAAACGAGACACAATAGTAAAACAATAACAGCGCGGTCTCATAGGACCGGTTGGGGATTCATGAACTAAATTACCTAACGATAAGAAGTTATTTTCCTTCTAGTTAAGTACGAGTAGATCACTTAAACCTAGTGCCATAAATACGGCAGTGTCAGCGGTGCAGAAATAGGTTGCAGACCCTCAATGAAGGTAGAAGTTCACAAACCAGGGTCACAAGTTTAGATGATAAAAAGCTTGATAGGTAATACCACACATACTTTAACTATTATTTATCGTGTAGATACCTAATACGGTTGCAGACGCACCCAACCAAAAGGTAAACCGGGAGGTAGTGGTAAGTAGTGTGTCTGAAGCATCACAGCACGTGTAAATAATTACAGCACTACTAAAACCTTATTTATTTAACCACTTAACTTACACTAACACACTAACAGATTATCCCTTCAAACGTCATAATAAATTGAACCTAACACACCCTAAGTAAGGTACGGGAACGTGTCAAAATAATTCCATTGCAGGACACATTATTTCATTTTGTGACACTCCGCTAAATGTAAGAATTTATGTCGAGGGGTCGCGGGGTCAACGCGGACCCCATCCATCTGCCGAATGGTATAAATCACAATATGAACCAGACGCGAGTAAAATGTGGGTACTTGTGAAATTAATTTATTTGGACGGTTTAAGTGTAAAAAATGTGTAAAGGTATTTCTGGGGATTACGGCGCGATGCAAGCCGGTTTTAAACAATTACGTTATTTATTTGGAACTCGAAAATTACTGTTGAAATGAATAAAATAAAACATGGATAAGAATTCCTAGAACATGGATTAAGTTCAGGTTACAAAGAATATTTTCGATGGAAAATCATAAATTAAATCCTCTCGCTCTGGTTATAGAGAGAGATGACCTTTACTGACTAAAAGCCACCAGGTTTTAGGTGTTCTTTACGTTCCAGGATTACGTTTATTTTATTCTGCTGAATAATCCTGTAAAGCTTACCTATTTCCCAAATCTGAATAAGGATAATACCACAATACAATTTCAAAATTCACTTTGTTCAATGCGAACGAACCTGCATCAGAAAACATTAAACATTTAGGAAAATCACTATCAGGACCATTTCTAAAGCTCCTGTTTTTTCAATCATAGCTCTTCAAAGCTAACAATATTATTTGTTTGCTGCTTAGAGAATAAATGTCCCTCCAAAATTTTTAGAACCCGTATAGTAACTAAAATGGCCAAAAAAAACTAAAATATGGCAGATTAAGCTCTAAAAAACTTTTATCTCCATAGTACCCAATACTACTCGATGTTCAATATTTAAAGGACCGTATCAAACAGAGTGCAATTTATGAAAACAACATGAATGTGGGCGCTTCGGTGTGCAATCATTTTGTTATTCCATTACCTTTTTTGGGGAATCGTAGGGTAAATGGATTAGTACAGAATTTCCACTTGAAACAACAAAACTTGCAAGAGGGTTAATATCGCTGCCTAAGAAGTGTAATATCGTTTCTGCAGGGTGATTTTTGAGCTTCATTTAGAAATAAAAAGATTTATTTGTGCCTTACACAAGAGCTAGTTAAACAATAGATTAACAAGCTCTTGCGAGAGGACAAAAAGGCTCATATCTCAGCATACGCTGCAATATTCAAAAACAATACATAACACAGTGTGAGTACTATAATACCAGGGGCCGCTGTGATGCCACGGATACTCACGGAACGGTCGAATGGATTTAAACTTATATTCCAAATTAGTAAGAGTATTAGTATCGCATTGATCTTTTGTTATGATTTAGGGCCTAACAGTGTAGGACAGACCCAATGTTTGGGCTGGGCTTAAATAGGAACGAAACAGGAGACAAATCTGCAATTAGGTATCAAGAAAACTTACTATTTTGGCTCAACTAATCTACTTCATAGCCTAAACCTTCTGTTCTCCATTGTTTTGTGATAAATATAATAAACAGGACTAGGCGCTGAGCCGCCACCCTCCTGTATGGAGTGATATCACGGCTGATATTAAAAGTAAACAATGCTCCCGGCCTTTCGCATTTGTGAAAGCAGATGGAGTATAAAATATGGGCGGTTCATGGACTTATATAAAAGTTCACTTCACAGATTCTATCCGATATGTTTCAATTTGGCTTTTCAAATAAAATTGAATCTAAATCTAAATCATTTGTGGAATCAAAATTGTTTCGAACGACGTCGGAGCTTTTGAATCCTACTGTGAGCATTAAATATTATACATTTAATTTTCAACTTTTGTCCTTGTTAGGAGATTCATATTTTAGTAGGTAGGTAGGTACCAACCTAATCCCTTTTACCCAATTTCAGTTCAATTCAGTTCTCTCGTATATCAAATATTCCAATAGCCACGCACAAAAGGAACGATACAAGAAATAAATCAAAACCTAAAACCCGAACCATATAAGTAAGCACACGTCCGTTCTGCAGAGCGCAGCGGTTGCGAATATTCGTAGATCGTAGCCTCGGCCAACAGGTCGCTTCGACGTCATCCGTCTACCCGCAACTGTGACATAAATCCGGCGAGGTGACACCACGGAACACGGAAATTGGGAATATCCGGACACCTCCCGATCTGTTTGTCACCGCCGCCACGTACAGCCGGCAGTATTATTGCAGCATTGACACCCTGGTCACGATTTGTGATATTAGCTTAGTGTTTCTTGTTTAACTAATAATGGGATGTCTTAAGGTGTGTGAGTTTAGGACCTTACTACTATCGGACGGAACCTGGAATGCATTTAAATTTGCACAATTTTGAAAGATCGTGAAGAATCAATCAAGAAGAATAGGCATCTAAGGGCAAATACCAGTGATGATTTACCTATACGAGTACCTACCTTTTTTACAGGTAGTCTTGTCTCAAAAACCAAGCTTAAGTGGAGCAGCTTTACAGGAAACGACTTGCTATGTAACCAACTGCACTTTTTAGGATTGATGAGGCCAATGACAGAGCTGTACAAGTTGTCAAATACTGATGAGATAAAAAAATTCATCATCATCATCTGCCTAGCCTTTTCCCAACTATATTGGGGTCGGCTTCCAGTCAAGCCGGATTTAGCTGAATACCAGTATTTTACGAGGAGCGGCTGCCTACCAGATCTCCACAACCCATTAACTGGGGTAACACGGTATTTCAAGGCAAGACTGGAGTCAGATCAAGGTTTATTGAATATGAGTCATGAAAAGAAGAAGAAGATAGGAAGGTTTGTAGATACGAAAACCAGTCTTAGAAACACAATAGACTAACTGCACTGTCTAAATCTCAGCTAGGTTTCCAGAGATTACTTCTCTCTTGTAACCTACCATACATAACCGTCTAAGGAAGATATACATGAATTGTTAGTGTTGGTGCTCCGTGCACCAAGTAATCCGTTTTCAAGAACATCACTAGTAATCCGTTTCAATTTGCTTCGGAGAAAGGTAAAGCACTACTCCGTTATGTATTAGTGTTGTTCTTACTTCAGAAGAAACTGGGTAGGTTCCTACCTTCTTGGATACAATAATTTTGAGTAGGTACAGTAAAGTTACTCAAAAATATCTACAGAGGTTCAACAATTTGAGTATTAAGTAATTTGATTAACTTCAGATGTCGAATTACCAACTACTTTTTACATCACCCTATAGTTATAATTTTTTAAATATTCCCTTTGTTTAGTTATTCCAAATACTACAGCCATAACTATATCCTAACTCAACGTACAAAATCCCTAAAATGCAAATAAAAGTAGTGCTACGAAATTCGTTACAAATGCTTTCAAAACTAAACCATAAATTAAAAGGCAACATCAACAGGTAGAAAATAAGAGCAGTGAAAAACTACACATTTCGCAGTGTAAAACAAAGGTTAAATAGTCGGGACATTTGACACGGGCATAAAACACCACACTTCCTCGACGGGACGAAACTTTATCTTAGAGGAAAGAAAAGAACAATGAAGGGACAGCAAACACATAGCTAGCGGAGTTTTTACTTGATGGCAACATTTTGTATGGGTGTTTAGAAAAAGATTGCGGTGGGACGGTATCTTAGAGCGTTATTATAAGTAAAGTTGGTATCGTCTTATGTAGTACTAATCAAATTATTTTGCAGTTTCTTCTCATTTTTAATTTGATTTTAAGTCAGTACTTCCAAATATTTATTTATTTATTTTATTTATACTTTATGCACAAAAACGTACAAAGGCGGACTTAATGCCGTAGACAAAATATTTTTAAACCGGAAACCATTTTGGTTTCTTTGTTATTAGCAGGAACCAAAAGTCTGGAAGAAAAATTAACTATCATATCAATAAAACATGTAGCACACCGTTTCTTTAAATTCAGAAGTAATTAGCATTATCATAGAAAACAAAACATTTGTGATTGAAATTAATAATCTGTTACTTTTCAGTTTAAAATTTTTAGTCTTCTCTCGGACCATATTCGGTCCGTGAACTACAGGTGGGACCTTTTAAATATTGCTCGAAAATTTTACTTGTGATTCGATTACTATAATTCTGTTTTAAGCCTGAAATCATTTAACATTTTTATAAATACACAAAAAGGGACTGTTCGTGTTCATTACTTAAAGTGCACTGTCATTAATTTCCTCGGAACGGACAAAATAAATGCGCTTTTCCGCATTTTCAATATTCAATAATATATTAAACTCTTTTTATTTAGTATAACTTGCGAATTTAAATTTTAAATTTAAAGCAACGGCCACCAGGGCGAAATGTCGACAGGACATTAATTAAGAACGGCTTCGAACTTGGCATTTGGGAAAAATAAATTGTTATACAAGTTTACCGCTGCAAAAAAAGCACGTTTCATTTTGGTTTTACGCAAAATGTATCTATTTATGCAGGAAAGATTTTTTTGGTGCCAATGTTGAGTCGAAAGGAATTTATTTTTAGGTAGAATGGTCTTACCCAATTTGATACCTGCATAATCTACAAAAGTTTGTAGCAACTTTTATTCACTCAAAACTAAATAAAAAAGCCCAGTCATGACAACGAAACATCCAAATCAATATTGAAAAACCTTTACCCATGTATTTTTACGATTTGTCGGTTTTACAACAAGCTTAGGTAGCAGACTGACGCAAAACTTCCATCATAGCCGCTATTGGATGGACGCAATTCACAAAACAGAACAACCACAACTCGCTTTTTCACTCGTTAGCCGTCTGACAGCTAGTTTGTAAACCCTTTTGTAACGTTTAAAACAGCGATTTAAATTATCCTTTGAAGAAACATCGCTCTTTTGTATCGGCCAACTTACACAGTGATATGATTACCAAAGTGAACCCCTGTCTTATTTAGTTCATTAATCATGACATGATTTATTGTTAAAGGGGCGTATTCCCATTGTCTTTGGGCGTCAGTGGTGCTGGCGTGACCAGCGGGAAAAAATACAAAGTTGCTGTTTGATACGAGTTGAACGTGTGGCAACACCCGAACTATCGTGAACAAAAAATTTGGGGTCAGCCATGTTGGGTTTTGCAACAATATGTTGGTGCATTTTAACACAATAGCTTGACCATGTGTGTTTTTCTAAAAAGCCTACGTGTCTAAAAACTGTTTTGTTTTTATAGTCGTTAACAGTGAAATGTGTTTAGTGCAGCATTGGCTACCGGTATTTTTAGTCTCGAAAGTAACCAAAACGAAGTCATAATCATGATCGTTGTAAACAACACAAGCGTGTCCCCGTCTGAGTTAAAAGGCGGTCTAAAAGATAAAGCAGGTAACACACCGTCGCCGCAGCTAGCGCTGGCCAGCGATCCTTGCGGTGTTTTGCAGCCATGGCGACCGCACACCGCTTGATGTTTGAATCTACATTTCACGAAACATTCTGCCTTATTTAGAGACGTAGAGTCTTGTGTTCTGAAGTGCATAAAGAACTAAAGAAGTGGATAAATACAAGCAGAGGACTGATGGTAAAAATGAACAATAACAAAATATCTACTTCTTATGTTTGAAAGCTGTTAGTCAAACGCAGTGGCTGAAAACTGTATGAACATTCTCTTAAGATCGTTTTCTTATAGCCCCAACGGTTACGTAGATACATGTCCATACCACACCTCTCAAAAAAAATTGAAATAACGCGCAACTAGCTCCCCATTCCGCATCATCAAATCAACAATTTCATCTCAAGAGCACAAATGACGTCCAAAGCAGATTTCTCAAAACGTACACCGCAATCATGATCCTGACAGTAATTACCTAAATGATGTCGTATTACGTGCTACAAGTCCTCCATTCAAAAAGCATAAATAAATTAGAACCCACAAATACAAATATTCGCAACTGAACATGAATGAAACATCAAAAACTCAAACAAAGTCTTCAGTTTTATTTCAGAACGTCGCACAGTATTAAGTGAGGTCCACAAGAGCGGCGTTTAGCTGTGTTTTGCGGCGGGCGCGACCGCAGCGGGATGGCTTGACATTTGTACTGAAATCTACACGGCCGGAGCCTGGCCCGCCCATTCCTGATAAACTTTTTGCCAGTTAAATCTGTTCGTTGACTGGCTCAGTGCTCTTTTGGCGGTTACGTTTGTACGGTTGTATGGCTATTGTGTACCTAGCTTTATGTAAATTTATTGGAGTGTGAACAGGAAGAGCTCTATTTTTGTTGCTGGCAAGTAGAAAGTGTCACTAACTCGATGTTATAATTAAATTTGTTGGAAAATATGGGTGTCCTGGAGATTTTATAAAAAGAATCTGAACGCACAGTAACTGCATAAGCTGCAACCGAAACTAAATCTTTTTTTTTCCAACATAAAAGCTAACCATGATCAGTTTTTTCCAAACCGAACCTTTTTTACTGAGAAACCACAAATAACCCCTCACTATGAGTGAAGCGGGAGAAAATATCAAAGTTTTACTGACTTAACGTTTGAATCCCCAACCGGTCCTATGAGACCGCGCTGTTATTGTTTTACTATTGTGTCTCGTTTCGCGGGTATCTGAGTAATTAAACCCACCTGTGTATCTTTAGGTGACCTTTGCGTTCAAGGGCCACAGTAACCCTTAGAGTATCCCTGTAGCCCTGGCAGGCATGAACCCTAGAAAGCCACGTCTGTTTCCTGTCACGCATTTAAAACAAAGGTCCCGTTCTTGGAACTAACAAACATTTGTTACTAAGTAGTGTAGGTTTACATATAATAAAGTGAAAATAGCTTATATAAAAGCTTTATATTAGTCTTCCCATTTAAGCTTTCTTAAGTAAGCGACGTCAAAAATAGACTCTTTAAGTGCTTTCGTTTGTTTCCCAAAAGTATGTAGTTACTCAGATACCCGCGAAACGAGACACAATAGTAAAACAATAACAGCGCGGTCTCATAGGACCGGTCCACATAGGGGTATTTTGCATTCCTAGCCGGGCGAAATTATTTGTGCGGCTTTTTCTGCTGTAAAGTAGGTAAGACTTACTAAAATGTACAGCCGACCAATCGGGAGGGTCCAACAAAGAGCTTTATGGGCTATATATGTTGATAATTTAAAAAAGTTTTTTCATGAATTAGAAAAGGTTTAATTCTTTAAATAGTTACATCCAAAAATATAAAATAATCTAATTCGATGAGGAAGAATGCCAGGGTTCATCGTCACTTTCTCCACCCTCTTCTGTTCCACATTCCGAATCTGAATCATCTTCAGATTCTGGTGATGGTGGCAACAAAATAGCTATCGCTTCTTTGGATAAAGATTCCATTCTTTTCTTTGGTTTTAGCCTCAGACTTGTGAGCAGTGGATCCGAGGATAGTAGAAGGCGATTCATTACATCTGCATTGCAATCTATTCTCGAGAACTTCCTCGCAAAATTATATCTATACATTCTGAAATATTTATTCCTAGCTTCAGCAGCCTCTTCCGACAGTAGTCCGATAGGCAATTACGCCTTTTCCATGACTGTAGCACCATGAATCAAAATTTTGTGCATAGTTGGACTCATCGGATGCCAGTCGTAGAGGGAGACGTAGACGTTTGCTGTCTCCCAACAAATTTTTCAAGTCAACTTTATGGCCGCTTGAAAATTTTGATCAAAAGTGTGTAATTCTTGTTGTTGCATTTTATTGAACAAGTATTCTCTAGTCACAATTTTGTAGTTAGAGACCCCTGGTACCCCTAAAACAATAAAAAGAAAACACTTTAGGTATAATTTGCTTGAAAATAACGGTTAATAGTTTTTAGGTAACACCAATACAAACGCATACGTTTCGTCGAAAGTAGCATAAAGTAGCACTCAATTCGTAAAATATCTATAATATTACAGTTTTTGTCATACGTTACAATAAAAATCGTTACTCGGAAGTACTCGGAAGGATAACTATAATCACCTTGAAATTTAAAATTCATGTAAAAACTGCTTAAAAAATCAAGATAGTTGTAAATAGATTTTGAACCTTACAAATACATGTAAACATTAGTAAATCTTAATAAATAATACTGTTCTTACCTGTATTATGATGATCCATAGTCGTTTTGGTTAAAAAACTCACTATAAAAATGCACTGAGGTCTCAAACGCAGTACGGTTTTAATGTAGCCAGTAACTGACGCGAGCGCATGCGACAACGATTAAGTTCCAACTGGATTGCTAGCTATGGCGCTGACGCTGGAGTCCCGAAAAAGGTAGTATTTTGTTCTGTAGCTACCTGACTCGTTGACTAGTATTCATTTTCGCTTTTATGATGGAATTTGTTTTTTCAATTTCACCCGGCTAGAAATACAAAATACCCGTATGTGCGGTCGGGGATTCAAACGTTAAACCATTCTATGTTTTGCGATACCAAATTTTCTCTATTTAATAAAAGAAAATTTATTCGGTAAAATTTTTTAAATTTATTTTACAGGGGTTAGATCAAATCGATTGAGAACCGATTAGAGGGTTCAAATGGGGACCATCACAACGACTCGTGTCGAAAAATAATTAAGTTTATCGAGGGCCAATGGGTGTTTCGAGCACCGTGTACGAGTGTGCGACATGAGGGTAGATGGAAATATAGGGGCTCAAGGTGTGACAAATATGTACGTGAAGCCTAGTGATAGGGAATAGGGCTGCGGGCCTAATCGACCAAATTACTGTGGCCCTCGCAAAGGGTAACAGAAATAATGTAGGTTTTAGTCAGTAAGGCTGATACTATGTCTCTCTACTCAGAAAAGTCACAGGTGATTTCGTCATCGAAGTATTGGAACAGTTTTGCTTGTAGTGGTTATACCATCCGATGATATTTTGACTTGAAAGCTAGAGAGAATAAGCTCTTAATCTATCACATACCCACAAAACGAGACACAATAGTAAAACAATAACAGCGCGGTCTCATAGGACCGGTCGGGGATTCATGAATTAATAAGCTAGCACGATTCACCATCAACAATTTCATCACTGGTGACCATCAGATGGGTCGCAGTCAAGCACTAGTAAAAAAATATACTTCGTGACAGTTTTTCATAGCGACTACTATATTTAGATAACCAATGATTTAATCAAGTCGATTATAATAACAGCATTTAACTTCAAATAATCCAATTTTACAAATTCCTAAAACCCGATAAGGGTGCTTGATAACAAATTATGAAGTTTCATTATTTTAACAGGAATTATTTAAAATATCATAATAGATTCATTCGAACACAAAAAGCTTAAAACGATTTTCGGCAAAACGGAAATCTGTGAAATAATTATCCGAGAGGATTTTTAATTGGAGTTTTTTATTTTCCATTTAAAATCAAGTAGGTACGGTAGATACTCCAACCTGATTGATCAATAATTCAATTAAAGAGTTCAATTGATTTATAAATTGAGATCTGGATGAATTAGATTGGAATCCTTAAATTCAATTGTTATTCTCTTAGTGAGATGTCTCTTTTGATGTGTATTACTTAATTCTAATACTGATTTGCCTTTAGAAAGCAAATAAGCGTTTAATATGTATTAGAGTCTTAGAAGTGTCTGCTGTTAGTTTAGCAGGATTATTCGAAAGAGTTACCTGAAACACAAAGAGCATCTGAAGAAACACCATTGGGTTTTAATCAGTAAAAATCTGACACTCCACTCTCGCCCTACCTAGAGTGGGAGAAGATAATTTCTCTATTTAAGTAAGACCGTACCTAACCTAAAATAGTTACCGGAGCAGATTTTTTTAAATAGGTACAGCCTGGTGCTTGACTGCAATCGCACCTGATGCAATAGTTGATGGGAAGGCATAATAGTTTATTAAGTGCCTATTTACTCTAGCCTTGAAGACACCTGGCTAGAAGAGTCAAAAACGTATTTTAAGATCATCAAAATCATCCGCCCACCGGCTAACATCAATACAGAAATTGAAACATTTCAAGATAATACAGAGAAAATCCATTGAAATTAACTTAATATCTTGGACAAAGACGACAGGATTCTTCAATAAACTCCAAGTATTTGCTAATCTTGTCTGGTTTATAAAACCGTCGCGCTACAGGCCTATAAATTGCGCCAACATCAGTACCACCGACATTACGAGTGATTTAAATAAATAATGTGCGCAACAGGAAAGAACCTTTTCGTTGTAAAAGTGTAATGCTAACGTATTTCTATTAGATACGTTTTTTGTATTGTTTATTTGTTTTAAATTAAGATTTGGATGATACAATATGATGTCGTAACTTGTTCTCACATTATTTGTCTATCCTACCCTACATTTTCACCTTTTGTAATATAACTACAAAACGTAAAAAAAAATGTAATGTAATAACCATAATTATCCAATGGGATTGTATGATACCAAGTTCCAGGACATAGTATACCTATCAAAATCTGTTTTTAGGTTTCAGCGTAAGAGAGTTACAAACGTACCTACATACATATAAACTACAGACTTTATAAAATTAGTATGATTTATCAATGTGACCTAGGTATTATTGTCTTTCGATGTCAATTACGATCAAACTTGTATTATATTATCTATATATTTCTGAGAATAATATGCTCAAAAAACAAGCCGTTGTAAAAACACGTTGACTGTACCTTATAGTGACATTTTGATAAATTAAACTACAACCAACCACTAAGCAAGAATCCAAAACCTTAAGTACATAACTAATTACCTACCTACCCTCCAAAAAAAGACAAAAATCCACGCCAAATACAGGACACAAAATTACATTCGTAGGGTACTTACACATTTCCACCGAGATATATCAAGGTAGATGCGAAAGTCGCTAGGAAGTTGGTTAATTATGTAAATTGCCGCACTGGACTGAGTAATGTGCTGGATTCACTCAACCCCGCTGGTCAGCCAGATAAAACCGGGTAGTCGGCACTAACTTATTGTTAGCAACACATTACGGGCAGAAATAGGGCGATAGTATACCCATTTATATTAGCAGTCCGCAATGTAACTTCAATGGTAAGCGTTATCGGTTTTGGATGCCAAATGAAACTGATTCCGATTGGGTTGCGTAGTTAATTATATTTTAATATCCCATTACGGATATCGGGTGATCGCATTCAGTTACCGACTGATCGGATAGCTATTCCATCCTAAATAACGAGATAATTATTTTATCTACTTTTACAGCAGTAATTTAATCAAGCTTACCTAATTTAACCTGTACTTATTTATGAATGAAAGTTTAATTAAAACTATCTCTTGGCTTTCCAGAACTTTACAACCGTCATCTTTACGAGTTTCTTAATACGACATTTTACTTTTCTGCGAACTACGAGTATCTTATGCGCTCTACAAAATTTATTCTTCTTTGAATTGCACCGAAAAATCTGTTAAAGCAATGCTTCTACCAATTCCTAACTTCTATCATTCTTTTAGTTTCCTGAGCAAAAAGAAGAATTAAAAAACAAAAAGTCAGGTAAGTCACGAGTAGGTAGATATATCTCCAATAGCGACGAGTATATCTAATCCTACAACACCAGTACGGACGTACAAATACGCTATAAATTCGGAAACTTTTAGCAAGCAATTTCCTTCGGTTTACGAGAGCAAGATTCATGATTCCACCCCTAGCAAAGTGGGGAACGATTCCGTTTCAGTTTTAAACTATGCTTTTAAAATTGTACCATGCCGGTAGTGTATTGTGTCTAAAATTGATTTAGCTCTGCGATTTTATACGATTCTTTAAACTTTCGTTGAAATTGTTTTGAACAGTGCCAGTTTCATTATAGCATGAAGTTATTTTCCTAATTCAAGAAAACTGATTTTACCGCTATAATTTAAACACGTCCATATCGTTGACCACATCATCGCTTACCATCAAGTGAGATTGTGGTAAACCTATCAAAAATATAAAAAAAACACATTCTAACAAAAAATACAGCAAGAACGTAAAACAGATACCGTTCCGAATTCCAATCCTATGTTGCATATAATAGATAGACCCATTACACATTTCGCTGCCAGACCACGAAATAAAAACATAAAATTAAATATCCGGAACCCTTTTAACTTCGGGAGTTATATGCAAGAATCCGAGTGTACCTTTCAACCGCAGCCAGCTAAGAGCTGGCCAGTGAGAGCTATGTAGGTATTTTAAATTATCCGCCTCTCCACCAGACCGCCATTAAAGTGGAGTTGGATGGACAGCTAAGCCAGGAATGAGCGAGACGGGAACTGTGCTGGCGATTCTATTGCTCAACGGAAAGTTACAGTAAATCCAGTTGGATGTAACTTAGCATGCATTAAAATCAGTGTACGAGACGTGGAAGCTTTGCTAAGCTCAGTTCTCTGATAGAGGTTTAGTAGTCTTTTTTTTATTATATAAGGTAGTGCTTGACTGCGATTTTCAGCTACCTTTATGGTAACCTTTGGTAGGTACAATAAAGAAAAAATGTGATGGGCCTTCTGCACTTTGTCCCAGAGATGTTTCACACTCTTTCTTACAATAGAAAATCCGCTAGCGAAACGAAGCTACAGCTAAGCGAGAGATGACGAGGCTTACGATTAAACAGTGGTAAAGGTTTGTGGCTAGCGATTCGCGATAGTGAGAAGTTTTATTCGATTTTTCGAATATCTCAATGGTTCTCGATTGTTTCGACTTTGACTCGAGTCTGACTCGGTTTGTTATTGCGACTGGCGCATGGCGCTTTCATTTGCGAGTTGTTCCTCGATGATTTAGAGTTACTGATTCGAGCAATCGAAAACTAGGTCATATCGATTCCGTTGACTCGAAAGAATCGCAAAACATCTCGATTATTTTATAGAACGGCAAGTCGATAGTTGACTCGATGCTTTATTTTACCTATTCCGATTCTTTCGATTGTAAAAATATCTCGGAATCACCCTTCGCTATTCGTGGTTAGGGATATGAAAGCTCAACATCATGCATTAATCAAGCCAGGGCGACTATCGTTTGTGCCAAGCATTCTTTTATGAGTTGCAGTGACGCCAGATTAGTGTAGCTCGTTTAATTAATTATTATTACGGGTTAAGGATGCGACACTTTTCTGAGATGGGTTTAAACGTTTTTACCAACCCTTCGTTTGTTTATCCGTTTCGTTTGCTGCGGTGAAGTTGCAGATTTAAAGGGGTAAAAGCCGTGTTTTCAAAAAAAAAAAAGTCATAGTGTCTTAACTTTTTGACTGCTACAGTACAAATAAAATGTGACACTTAAACGCCACGGTCACGACTACATGACAGACTTTAATGCTAATAAATCTTATAGAAATGAATTGTTTTTCGTATTTGTGTTGTTAAAGGAGAAAACCGACGAGTCGCACTTTAGCACTGAAAGCATATTTTTGCTTTATCGATGGTGTGGTGATCTTGAGGGTCTAGTAAAAATATTACACATTCAATCAACTACACCAGAAATGCAACACACGAACAAAGGGCCGTCATTATCTTACATGTGTGTAACGGGCGGGCAGTAGTGGCATGTCACGTGACGTCACTTGACAGTAAACGTCACGATGACGACGCAACGATAACGTTGTTTACTGCCCATGTGAGGGCAAGTCAATACAACCGCCGGCGACCATGCGTTTAAAAAACCATAGGACATTTATTAAATTTTATATTTGGTTAACTTTTAGTTATTATTATTAATTTAAACTTAAAGACCATGTACCCAATGTACCTCATAGGTATAAACGCCAAGTTCTGGCGAATACATGATTATTAGAAGTATAGAAGAATTTGAAACTGGTTTATGGCTCCACTATTATTAAACCTGATCAGAAGGTTTGAAGTCACCCAAAGGACAAATAAAAGGACTATCCTTTGGTTATCTCATCAGGAATAAAGATACCCGTAGGAAAACCAAGGTTGCCGACATAGCCCGAAGAATCACCAACATTAAGAGCACATTGCTCGCAGAACAGATGGTCGACGGGAAAAGTTTTGGAGTCTTTCAATGTTGCGTCTTCCGGTACCCGAATACCGGAAGACGCAACATTGAAAGACTTGTCCCACAATGACCTGATGAGAATCACAGGAATCTGATGAATACGAGACGCACAAGACCGTTCGTTGTGGCGACTTTTAGGGGAGGCTAATGTCCAATAGAGGACATCTTCCGGCTAATTCACGATGATGATGATATATTTATTAAGTAGCTAGGTAATGTGCACTTAGTCAAGCATGAGTATTTGAGTAACCTATAAAAGTCAATCGGAAATGTCCCTCAAAATCTTAACGTATGTTTACACATACAGAACACCTTAGGTACTTGCAATAAACATAGCACTAGTCGGCCATATCTATCGGGCGTGTCATTTGACTTTCATTACAGTTATGGGTATTAGCCGCGTAAGGACCGTTTAATATTGCCGTGTTTTATTTTACGATCAATAATAATAACAATTTGGTTAATAATAAACGAGTCTTGAGTTGCTGTTTTGGTGGGTAGTTTGATGATTATGGTATTGAATGTACAGCTTTTAACAAGGGCAGTTAATTTGCTTTATGGTTTTCGCTTGTGCTTCTTCTCCTGAGCGTTGGTAAGGGCTAGCTAAGAACTAAGGCGCAGTGCTTTGGTAAGCTATGGCTGCTGCGCTTCTAGATAGTTCTTCGAGGTCTGGATGTCTTGTGTATGTAAGTTCAAAGCATACCCCTTTTTCACACCAGAAATCATGACATAACTTCTCGCACTCTATGTGAAGAGAGAGAGCATCAGATTTCTACTGATTAACTACACATAATTCTTCAGTCGTCCTTTGCGTTCTAAAGCCACGATTGGTCTTGAACAATCCTGTATATTAAACATATACTTATAATACACTTATTCTCTACTGGAGCCTTGGTTTGTGCGAGTATTGATAAGAGCCTAACACCGCCCGCTACGCCCAAAAGCAGGAAGTCATAGGAAGATTTTGCACTTAAAAACACAAAATATACTCGTACACATGTTTTTATCGTTAAACATCCACATATAATCCAATATCCGTATAACAGAACGGTGAAGGAGCAGTTTAAGAACTCATTCGACTAGTGCTTAATATCGAGTGGAATGCCACAATTGTAATTGAGCAATTTTATTGCACGAAACTGTATAGAAACAGGCAGTTACGTGCTCTAGCATGAGACTTGCTTTCTACTACCTATTCTCAGTTTATTTTACTTCGATGCAATAAAACAATATGGCAGTTAGCCAACCGAAAAGCCAAAACAACAAAATTTACTACATAAAAAGTTTGCGTGCGAAGGAACAATTAAGTGACATAAGTACATTCGCTTTGTTGATTGCCAACATCGAGTATAATTAACCTGTGCTGTCTTACTTTGCACTTAGAGTCGTTTTTTATTTTTTTTCTGTTTGAAGATATATAACTTGCTACAGTGAAGGCAGCGGCGTATTGGCAAATCCTTCTTGCAGGTATAGAAATGGATGGCATTAGAACATAATCCTACAGTTGGATCTCGATCGCTTGTCAAAACGCTTAATAGGTATCGGTTTCAAGTTTCGACTGGAGAGAGAGATCTCAGGTTTATGGGATCTGAGGATACTCAAGTACCTATGGACTCCACGACCTGCCCTAGCTTTATTTACCTGACCGCACATTAATCCACTATATCTATGTAAATGGCACTACTGAAGGTTTCAGTTACCACCATTTATTGATTGTTGTGGTCAAAAAGTTTCTAATCACCCGGAAAGGAGGTGAGATTTAACCTGATTTTCATTAATGATTACGATTACTATGGTAAAGCAAAAATGGGTGTCTTAGTTTTGCAAAAGGGGCCCGTTGCCGACCGAAAAAGGTGTCCCTGGTCAAGCCTATATTAAGGCAACATACTTTGAAATAAAAAAGTATGTTATGTCCTATTCTAGGACATGGCTAACCAAATTCGTTCACGTTGAGCGTGAATGAGTAATAAACACACACGTTCATTGAAACTTTCTCTTGCAAATATTATTAGTGCAATACTATAGTACCATACCTAATGTTTTCTGAAATAGACACTGAAAAGGTAGGTGCTATTCCAACTATTAATGAGACACATCTGATTGAAAGCCAGCAAAGCCAGTAGTATCCTGTAGATAGAATGAGGGTATATTCATTACAACTACAATTGTAAGTACTTCAGGACTCTGAAGTTACATTCAAGCTCGTTACACTGACGTATGCAAATGGAAACCTTTGAATTAACCGCGTCGAGTCATTCATGAATGGCGAAGGAACTGCAATACCACTAGGTAAACATTATTCTTTAATGAAGGCTAGTGTAGAGCTGGTTATGAACTAGCTGTTGCTCGCTACTTTTTCTGCTTCAAGTTCGTAAATCTGTACAAATGCAGTACCTAACAAAAAAAATGTGAGTGATTAATTCCGTAAAGATCTAATTCATGTACTTATTTCACTTTCACATAAAACGACTAAACAAAATGCCAATTAACTTCAGTAAAAGTAGCCTAATTTAATAATTATTGTAAAATGACTTCTACTCTAATTCTAATTAATCTAAGCTAACTGTTAGTGAAGCTTATAAATTGTAACATCCATTTTCCTGTTAAAGTCCCTTCAAATTATACTCAATCGTTTCGTAAACTACCTACCTACTCATAGTTTAGAATCTTGTACCCGGAAAAAATTAAAAGTAGTCAAGTCATAACTAGACAGACAACTATTTTTGCTAAACTTATGGAATATTTTTTCATATATACCTATGCACTAAGCAAAAAAAAGTAACTAGATATTACTAACAGACACTTTAATTTGATTTATATGTAGGTATAGATGAAAAAGCCAGAACTAGATTTTTAAATACAAAATAAAATAAACTACAAAAAAAAAACACCTACAATGGTGTACCTATTGAAGTTTGTATTCAAAATCCAAAATCCGCGTGGCAATCTAAAGCCACTTCATAATAAAGGTGCCAATTTATCGAACCATACTACTTTCTACCCCAAGCCGTGGTAACAAATTCAGGCCACACGCTCATGTCGCGTGCGTCGCTAATTCGTGTCGGTGTCGCGTCGTCGTGTTGACCGCACGACTGCTCCCGATCACGCGCCTCCTCTTAATGACGCCGCTGATCTACGCTTCGGGATGGGATACGGAAGTGACGGTAGCGGGAGAGATTGTGAATATCTCTGGATAGTACGGAGCTTAAGTCGAAAAAAATCACTTCAGAGAACTCGACCTGTAAAGTCTTTCTTGCTGGGAAGATGCTGTCTTCCCACATTTGCAATTCCAACTAGACATTTTTTAATCTTTCTGTAACACTTTAAAACGGAAATCAAGAAATTAAAAATATGGCTCTTCTTATAATTTTAGAACTCGTACTAAAGAAACGTAGGTAAATACTAGAGCAAGATTTAATTCGTAGCAGTAGCAGCTTTTGTAAAACCTAAAACCGTAAAACTTAAAACGAATTGTTTAGTTTCAGTCTCCACGAACACTGCATTTAAAGTCTGAAGAACTTTTTTTAATTATTGATAGGTTCATTAACCAATTTTTTACGATAAATAGTGATGATGTGGTCGATAACAAAACCTAGAAGCAACCTATACACTTTTGTCTTAAAGATCCAAACCATATAGCTATCAAGAAACACACTCCAGCAGCGATTTCCACTCTTTACGACACACAATGAATGTAAACTCACTAATCTAACACCTAGGAACGGAGAAAACCGTCGCCCCTATGTCCTGGGCTTTAATTAGCCGCGTCAAGAGGCTGTGTTTACACGAAAGGATCTTAAAACACATCTAAGTAGATGAAGAAAGAATAAACGACATGACTTCTTGCTACTAACTCTTATGAATATGTAAGTAGGCGTGCGGGTTACATGTTGAGTGAGTTACTAAAGTGAGGTGTGGTTTGAGAATACTTATGACTTGGTATGTGGTTTTTCACGGGTGCGAACCCAGAAATTTACTATTCGAGTGTAAGATCAAGAAAATGTAAAAAAAGAACTGGTGATACTGAAGTAGAAAACGGTTCATGGCTATAAAAACTCCACCATTTATTCAGTCGGGCATCAAGGACAATAATGTTTTTACTACATTAAAGAATTTTACTGAAACTTAACTTTTACGTTTATGCTCCGATATTGGCACCCAACGCTCTCAGAACTGCTATAAAAACTAAGAAAACATTCGTACTACCCTCCAAATCTTGTACCTGACACTATAAAGCCAATAAGAGTCTTGGAAAGGGAACTAATAATGTTAATGTTACTCCATATCGATCAGTTGTTCGTGAAGGCGACTGTCGGACGAATCCAAGTCGGTAATGGTGTTACACAGTTTGCTGGGCCAAGGTGGGGAACAAACAAGGTACCTAATGCACGTACAATCAACTAAGTTTGTATCTTGTGATATGGTAGAAAAGTTATTGGGTGCTGGGGATAATACGATGTTGATGAACGAATCTATTGGTTAGAACTGGGTGTTACATACATATTTATTAGGCTAGGCACCTTTGGTTAATGAAGTGGGATTGTGGAATTAATGATACAATTTCGGTATTCAAACCTATTGCTTCTTAAAACTATTTGATAGCAAACAATACATATTTTAATAATCAATATTAAACACATAGTTTAATCGACCAAATTAATCGGAACTGTATTTACTTAACTACAAGGAAAATTATGCTACGCCATCGCGCTTTCCGATTCCTAGAATTCTGAACAACAATTTTTACATTATTTAAGTAAAGACTCGCTTAAACTTTGCTTATTCAAATGAAAACACAAAAATATGCTGAAAACGCTTCCTTCACAAATGTTGAAAAAAATAAAAATGTTTACATTTAAACTTCCTTATTAAACACATCTCGCAAGTCACACAGCCTTCAGAATACGACCCGCATAATGCGTAAAATATACAGACTTAAGTCAATTATCTGTGCAAAACATGTCATAATAAACATGGCGAACAAAAGCCCCGGGAAGCGTGTAGACGGCGCGAAATTACTAACATGTGTTTGTGTGAGTCAAGCTGAATAGCGTAAGCGACACTTTCATCCAAGCACTTCGTATATTAAAAAAAAAAAGAAAACATTGACATTTTTTCTACCACCGTACAGTTTTATTTTGATATTGATAAATTTAGCGGATGAAAGCTTTTAATTTAAAATGTAAATTTCATTGATTCGTACTACTGTATTTCTGCGTGTACTAACAAGTTTTATTTTACTTTGTGGTTGTTCCTCAAAAAATAAAATATCAGTTTGTTAACTTTTCAATTTGTTGTGTAATAAATAAAATGCAAAATACGATGTCAAAATGTCGTTTATGGCGAGCACTAGTCCCTATGTGCGCGGTACACGGAACCCTCATTTTTATATGTAGTAACGTGAATGGTATGCAGCTCATCAGGATAATGGACACTTCAATACAAACATTGCAGGCAGTTTGCGACCGCGTCGTTGCTCCTGTATCAACGGAAAACCCGATTGTACGAGACTACCTCATGTGAAAAAATACAGGATTGTTTATTAAACTTCACATATTTACGGATTGCGAGATTTTTAAACAAAATATATTTTTATTGAGGAAAAATTCGGAAAGTTCGTTAATGGATTCTCGCAATTTGTGACAACGGCGACTGACGTAGGTATTTCGTATTGTGATTGTGATCAATGTGGAATGTGTGACAGGTTACAAAAAATTGTACTACTAAAAACAAGGCTTGTTTTTCAGATTGCTACACGAATGAAAGAAAATAAAGATGTAAACCGTAGCTACGATGGTTTTTCTTGTCTATGAATAAGTACCTAGTTTTGTTAAATAGATAAGCACCTTCTTACGCTTTCATACTTTACGTATCTAGATAGCCACTCAAAATAGGTAGCAAGTACCTAATCTAGTACTCAGTCTACCTAGCAGTTTAATCGCGTCGTCTTAAATAAATTCGCAATAAGAAATCTAATCACGTCTCTACATAAAAACGACTAATTCTCATCACGAAGTTTCCGAGTCCATCCCTCAAAAAGTAGAACTCCTCGATTGTTGTGTTAATTAGAATTCGTGGGCAATACCGCCTGTTTAAATTAAAATAGAAAAAAATATCAATTCTAAAATTACTTTTGTTTGGGAGGAAAATGCAAAAAAATATCTTTCATGGGTTTTAATTAAGATTTCGTGGATTTGAGATCAAAAATTTAATTGGTTTCCGATTTTGGACAAGTCTTTGTTTCTGCAACAAATTGATGTACGCTATATAAAAAGGTGTACCGTAAGATTGTTGTATGTGTAAATACCTACGTTTCGTCTTTTCCTGCATCATTTTCTAAACAGACTAGGTATATTGTATGAAATGTCTAGCTAGACAAAAATCAAAGAGCATTTCAAGAAAACTTCCTACCACCGAAAGCAGTGATCAAAAGTTAAAAGGTAGCCATCCCTATACATAAAAGTAATTATTTATCGATACCAGCACTCATAGCACCATTACCGTCCCCTTCCGACTGTTGACCTTTGCAACTAGCACAGGACGATAAGGACTTGACGCTGACATTAAAATAAAATTAATGTAGCGTTTCGGTTTGTACGTTCTACCTAATAATTTGTACAATATTTAAGGCTGGTAGGGTAGTTAGTAAAGATGTAAGCTAACGGTCCCTTGGGTAAGTGGTCTTGTGAAGACCCTTCAATACAAGACTTGCTTATTAATCAGAGCTTAGTTTTCGTCTCATGTGGGTATTATTATATTCGCAGCTATTTAATAAGTACCTGCATTGTTACACAAAGAAGAACATTTTTCTTACATGATACAAAAAAATAATAACTCAAAATTTGGGTAACAACAGCATTGAAGACTCCCTCATCAAATTGAAAATTCAATACCTACATTAATGATTAAATATCAGAAGTGACAGAACTCAATTAGTCCAACCAAATAATTAAATACCGAACATCATTTTCGAAACAACCTTGTCACTAACAAAATTAATAATAACAAGCGACAAGCAAAAATAAAAGGAGGTATACAAATAATCCCCGAGGCAGGAGGAGATGAAAGTGGGCAGTCAATATGGCGTTAATGGATGAGAAAAGCCCGCGAAATAATCGACGTTTGTTACTGATAGAGGGATGGGGATAACATGTCCGTTTGTACAAGCAAATCTCTTTATCTTTTGTAGACATGTTCATTTTATTCCGTACCATATTCGATAAGATTCGGATTTGATTAATCGTTTCGTGATACATTTTTATTGATATTGGTATCATCTGTATTTCTTAATGCGATTTCTTTTTTTACCTGTAGCCGTAATTCATATTTTACATTAATAAAGTCAGTATTTTGAGTACAAGCGATCCGTTCGTTTTGTATGTCATATTTTTTATTACCAAGAGATAAATCTGATTAATGTTTTAACATTAGTCTACAATTTATGGTTGACTTGAAACATGCGCAGTTTTAGACAATGTTGTGTGCAGTTAAAGTTAATAGGCAAGCATATTACTTCCAGGAATTATTAATAATAACCGTTAACACTGGCTATTAGCGCGTTAACGGTTTATAAGACGATAAAAGGGGTAGGTAATGATCAACCTGCTAAGAAAGTAACACGTCTAGCAAGAAAAATACTTTGCAATTTAGCTAGCGACCCATCCCAGGTTCACAAGAGTCATCTTTGAAATTCTCGGTTTTTCTCTATTATACACTTAAGGATTTGTCACACTGGATGCGTTCTGCGGCCTGCGGTCCGGTCAAAGCGAACGCAGCCCGTATCATGTATGTACAACATTGACGGTATCAATATATTTTGTACAGAATGCGATCTGACCGCGCGAGCACAACCAAAGAACGCATGTTGGCCCGACGGGGCAGCGGCGCGAGGGACCGACCGACAACGTGTAACACTTTGACCTGACCGCAGGCCGCAGAACGCATCCAGTGTGACAAATCCCTTAAACCTTCGTGATGAATCACTGGGTCGGTCTATTGGAGAAAACAGCATGATAATCCACACACTATGTAGGTAATTTGAGGTTATCGCAAGCATACAATTAAACTCTGTGATGGACTTTGTAGCATATAAATTCTGACGCTGACAACGTTCTTATCTCAAATGAAAGAGAATTAATTATATATGGTTAACAGCACAACGCGTCAACTGAACGTCCCAAGCCAATAAAGACTAATTTAAAAAAATGGCCAGGAGCGATAGGTAGTGAACCATCAGTCGCGTGTTGGATCGCCGTTTATTTAACTCAGAGTGCTAAATAAACGATTTTGATAAACAGAAACGAAGACCTTCCAGACATTACCATAACAATTGATGTTTAAGTGTCTCTTAGACTTGAAAGACAACTCAAACTATTCGCAGGACAAGTGTTATTTTAATGTTTCGATGGGACATAAGTTCTTCATTCTGTCTTATGAAGTAATTTTTAGTAGTCTTCAACTATAACTTAATTGATGTCCGAACAGTTCGTATTTATAAGACACTAGCTTTCCCTATACAAACTTTAGATCCTCGTTTTATGCCCTTAGGGGAGAATTTTAGAAAAATACATTCTAATTCTTTGTATAAAGGGAACCGCTGTGCAAAACTTCAGCATTCTAGGTCCAAGGGTTCGGGCTGTGCGTTGATGGGGCAGAGAACGATTCAGGACTTAGTCTTTTATGTCTCCTATACAGATTAAAGATGACCTGGTTAGGGTCGAGAATCCGATGGATGCGAGACGCACGTGACCAATTAATGTGGCGAAACTTGAGAGAGGCGTGTGCCCAACAGTGAACATCTTTCGGTTGAAATAATGATGACAGATTAATTTATGAATCCCCGACCGGTCCTATGAGATCGCGCTGTTATTGTTTTACTATTGTGTCTCGTTTTGCGGGTATGTGGTAGGTATCTTACTATTTTGATTAATCTGGGTCTCAAGCTCTAAGCAATCTCAAGCAACATTGAATTCGCATCAAATTTTTATTTCACGTTTCTTCACTGAATTACAGCAGTCTTTGTATATAAACAAAGTAGAAGTACACAAACAAAACAGCAGTCGATACTTCGTCCGATCCTTATCGAGATTAATGGGGTTACTTTCGAAACGGTATGGAGATAATCCCAATCCAATTTCGATTCAAGTACAGTCCTATAGTCGAGAGGGCCAATCAAAAATGGTTATGCGCGACGGATGTCAGTATTTATACCTATATAAGTATTTATTATAGCTTGGAGGACTAACGGCTTATAAAAATTATGATGGACTAGCTTCTGTCAGCGGCCTTTAGGTGAGTAGGTTTTTCCACACAAACCCCCATTTCCTGGAGAAGTGGGTTTTCCAAAATACACACCCTTAGTCCACTAAGGAGATGTATTTTGGAAAACCCTCTCTTAATGCTCCCCTACGTTATAAAAGGAAGCCTTGATTTCAAGCACCTAGTTCCTTTAATTTAGGCTGTGCGTTCATATGTCAATCACTCACTTTCTCCTTTTTACATAAATAGATAAATAATGTTTTTTTTTCAACTGTATTATGTGTAGGTATATGATCATCATCATCAACTAAATTATGATATATGTTGGTAAAGTTCCCAATCAGTAAATCTGGCTCGGAAAATCGACCATAATGGCTGCAAAACCAGTACTTTGAACCGATATGCAAATTAATTACTATATGGAAATATCAATTATATTATTAAATGTCGTTTAACCTATATTGCTAGGCAGTTCCAGGAATGGTTGGTTTACCGTAGTGTATAAAATTTAATTATAGTTAGGAGTTTATTATATGGTAAGGACTAGAGGTGCACCTACTGTTACAATTACCCGCCATCTACCGGCTAATCAAGACACCTGGTGTACTAGAAGCCCAATCCATATAGACAATCTTTATAAACTTCAATATAGCGCCATCTATCAATTCATTGAGACACTGTTCAGATAATTGTATATTCATAATAGTTATTTTAAATACTTAATTCTCTTGACATTAATTAATTACCTTGGAAATATTACTGTTAATCACGTCTGATTATAATATTTTAGGTTGGTACACCAACACCTGTTTTTACTTTGATTTGTTTTATAGGTTTGTCAATTTGTGACTTATTGAAATAATTCGTGTTATATTGGTAAAGGGTTTGTATTTTGACTTCCGGGAGTTTAGATTAGATTGTTTTGAGCGACGCTTGTAAAGTAGCTGGAATTTGAGATAGCGTGAATTTGTGTAAAATATAGGAAAACTCGAATGATGTTACTTCGTTTGATTTCCCACCTGAACTCCCATCACAGTTCAGAAGTGGGATTGAAGAATTCCACTGCCCATATCATCGCGGCTTGAGAAAATCACCGAGTGTGAAGTCGGAAGAAAATGGTGGACGCCGCGCGAGAAAAAGTTTCATTTTTTTTTCTCTTCTCGGTTCTTACTCCAATCTAACCTACCAACAAAATACCAGAGAAAACTTACTTGGATACAGAAACCATTCCTAAATTCGAACCCTTGAATAAAATTATTGACTTGCAAGGGTGGCTCCACAGAAACGACCAACTGGGATAAAATCTTTAATAAGGAACAAGTGACTGATTTTTGCTACGCAGACTCGCCTACGCGGCGCGGTGCTCATCGGGTACCTATGACGACCTGAAGGATTACAACGTCACGAGGGAATACATGAATGGGAACAATGGCTGACGATGTTATTTCCACACCACCACCAATTCCGCGTACCACCAATTTCGTCCATCGTTGGTCATGTTAGCATGTCAAGATGGTGAACACCTGAGAGAGCTACGAATGAAGAAAACGTACAATGAAGTGAAACCGACGACTGTAAAGTGAAGACGCCGCTCCAACCAGAAGCCGAACAGGTGGACTTGTCAACGAGGCTCCGCAGGGAACCTGGCTCCGAAAGTGTGTGCGACTGGCGACGACGGGGTCGTGAGGCGTGAGAATTGCGGAGCTACAGTGACTGTACGCTGCCAGGTCTACCAGCACCTGGAACACGCCGCGAACACCTGCTGGTATGCAGCCGGGAGTAGCTAGCGGGATGCGCCACCGCCACTCCAAAGATATCATCAGGTAGAGTACATTATTTTATCACTTTATTACAGAAGTGATTTCCGACTTTTACCAACTAGGTACGTAAGGAGCAATCGAAGGTCACGATTAAATATTTTACCAGTAAAGAGGCTTTGGCAGTATGCTTGGAAATGTTTTAAAACAAACCACTGATGATGGAAGGGCATGTAAAAACAAACAGGACTGAGATTGATAACCTTAACAAACGTTAATCTGTATGATATTAATTTAATCTTCGAGTAGAGTAGATTCATAACTGGGACATAAATCTTATTAAACCTCTAAATCCGTGGAATGAATATAAAATAATTAAACGATGAATGAGTGCGACATTTCGTTACTCGTTGGATATGACTATCAATCAGGCGGGACCAAAAATGTCCATTCATAATTATTCGTTTGATCTAATGTCAACGTTCAGTTTTGCTAGAGGACCCTCCGCTTTCGAGCACCTGTATGTACATAGGTTTAGGTATGCGTCTACACGTAATTTATTTAGGTAACGTCAACTGACATATCTACTCGTTACCAACTCAAGATTATTCTGTTCGATAAATTCAACAATACAGGTTCCTTCCAAAAATTATCTTAGAAAGTAGACCAAAATTAATTTGGAGATCATTATCCGACTGATTTGGTAGGTACAATAACAATAAACAGTTGCATAAGTACATCCGTCCGAACAAGACATTTTATGTTCTGATCTAGTTATTTACCAATTGTTAGTGATGTAGATGAAAATTTTCTAAATTATAATTAGACTTACTAAAGAAGTACCTATAGTTAGAATGCTAGTTAAAAAGTAGCAATGAATATTGAAATGCATATTGCAACCTAATCAGAAGTTGCTATTGTTTTGTAAGGCGTACAGCAGGACCCTGTGAAATTGAACAGGAAAGGGTGAATGACCTTTGACCGAGGCGACCTACCTAAAAGGTGCGAGGAATTAAACAATATTTACGTAAGCCCTGTAATTTAAAAAAAAAAGTCTAAATCGAAAAGCTTTAGATCCTGAGGTAATTCACATAGTGACGGTACCTATCTAATAAGTACATATACTACTTATTATACAAGAAGGTATAAAGTTATATAAAGACTAGTAGATGTTCCACTCGATTTCGAATCCTGTGCTCATGGAAAATTATAGCTTATGCTTAGTGAAAGGATTTAAAAATTCAGTCCAGTAGTTTTTGAGTTAAATCCTAACATACATACAAAAAAATAGTCAAATCTTTCCTCCTCTTATTATTGGTTTAATATAACTTCTTTCTCATGCTAATTAGGTCATAAGGTCACTGATGGGCTCTGTACGAACAAGTTAATCCACTATAAGTAGTGTTATTAATTCTAGGGAAGTACATGCAGGTGGCGGGTGCATGAAACGTGTTGATCAATCAATTCAATGTCGTATTCTTAAGAGTCACTAGAAAAGTAAAGAACCATACCCAAGATATTTACAGAATTTAGAACAAGAATATTCTTCCAGCTTTCTAAAATACACATTGGCTGACGCCCTGTTCTGGCAATGTATGACTCGCATAATGAAACTCCATTCTAAAATTAGTAAAAAACAAAAGAAGGGTTTCTCAGTTATGATAAACACCTAATGTATGTTACAAGGAACCATGAAAAAAAAAAGGGAGCCATTGCCTAGTCCGATTGGGGTTCACAATCCAGGATTTTGATATCAAGATCATCTAGTGACCCAGCGACTGTATCAAAATTCTGTTGTCTTCTACATACCTAGTGATAATAACTGTAATTATTGAGTCCTTCCACAGAATTGTTTGTCTGGGCTGTTAAAGATATTCTTTTTAAGGGATTTAAACAAAAAGTAATAAAGAAAAAGAAGGAAAGGAAAATATTTGTCGACACACAGACACACAATGTAGAAACAACAAATAATTAATAAAAAAAAAGGGGTAAGAACTAACATGGCTGCGCTAAATAGGTCCAGTTTAGCAAAACAAAGCCAAACAAATACATGGCAGTTGTGCTGGTCTTAAACCTTATTTTACTGGAATTTTATTCTATTATCAACGAAACCTTATTTTGAGTGAATGGTTGAAAATAGCTTTACAAGTTTAATTATTGGTAACAATTTTAGGATGTATAATGACATATGTATGTAATAATGACATAAGTAGTGCAGGTGCAACATAATTTTACTATGTACATTTGGCAATCTCCGCAGAATATTGTTTAGAAGAGAACACTCACAAGTCAGTTTTAAGATATTTCCAATTATATACATTTGCCTGTCCTTATTTAAATTATCATTTGATTATGGAATACAGAATTATTGTAAATGGCCTCAATAATACCATTGAATGTGAATGCACATAGGTTGAGAAATTTTCAGATGTGGTCTAGGATGTAAATAACAATCATGTTTTCCTGCATGAATATCAACATTATCAACCCAAAATAGCAGTTACTTAAATGTACACTACTTAAATGTGCAATGCAAAGTCACTCCTAGATATGGCGATTACAATAAGTAGATATAAAAAAAGATACATGGAAGAATTGGTTTATTGGAAGGAAGAGTTTATCGTAACATAATGCGGTTTGAACCGCCTCAGTTTATTGGTGTAGGTACATGCAATGGATAGTTTCATGGGGTCTTGAGAGATATAAAAAGTTCAGCATAGTTTTACTGATGTTAATTATGACGAGTTATAAAACAGTAACAGACAGCTCCACAGACTTATGAGGTAAATAATAATAAAATAGAATAATAAAAAAGAGATAAGTTGATGCAGTGTCATGAGATATGTAAACAAACATCTACTATTAATTAATAAATATTTTAATTGCACCTAAGGTAAGATGGAAATTAAAAAAAAAGTACATACAAAATATTGCAAAAAAATAGGTTTCTAATGAAAACACAGAATTATAAAGAGGGGATAATAATATTTTGTAAGTGGACAACCCGACATACAGTGATACAAACATAACTAAACTTACTAGTAAATCTGTGTGATGAATATCTATACTGCTCTACTGTGTGTTCAGCAGATACATCTGTGTGATGAATATCTATACAGCGGTACTGTGTGTTCAGCAGATACATCTGTGTGATGAATATCTATACTGCGGTACTGTGTGTTCAGCAGATACATCTGTGTGATGAATATCTATACTGCGGTACTGTGTGTTCAGCAGATACATCTGTGTGATGAATATCTATACTGCGGTACTGTGTGTTCAGCAGATACATCTGTGTGATGAATATCTATACTGCGGTACTGTGTGTTCAGCAGATACATCTGTGTGATGAATATCTATACTGCGGTACTGTGTGTTCAGCAGATACATCTGTGTGATTAATATCTATACTGCTCTACTGTGTGATTAGCAGATAGATCTGTGCGATTAATATCTATACTGCTCTACTGTGTGATTAGCAGATAGATCTGTGCGATTAATATCTATACTGCTCTACTGTGTGTTCAGCAGATACATCTGTGTGATGAATATCTATACTGCTCTACTGTGTGTTCAGCAGATACATCTGTGTGATTAATATCTATACTGCTCTACTGTGTGATTAGCAGATAGATCTGTGCGATTAATATCTATACTGCTCTACTGTGTGATTAGCAGATAGATCTGTGCGATTAATATCTATACTGCTCTACTGTGTGATTAGCAGATAGATCTGTGTGATTAATATCTATACTGCTCTACTGTGTGTTTAGCAGATAGATCTGTGTGATTAATATCTATACTGCTCTACTGTGTGATAAGGCAGATAGATCTGTGTGACTATCCTGCTACTCCATAAGAAAAACTATTCTGCTATACTGTGCCATTTAGATCTATGTGAATACTAATACTGATCTGCTATGCTGCATCTGAGTCTGAGTGAATATCTTTCTAACTAGACTTTATTAATCCTCAGGCTGAACACACCCATTGATGTGAGATGTCTCACTAATCTCATTAAGAAAATTAAAATATACCTTGTTGTCATCAGAATTATAGCTACTAAATAAATAGATATGAATGGTATGGTATAAAGAAATGCTACAGTAGTAATAGTGTGCCGGCGCGGCAGTTGCAGCAATAGCACTGAACGCGCTAAGCACTCGCGGTGCGCTGGGTTCAAGTTGAAGATAGGCTGCTAGACCTAGGGGAACGGACGATTCGGTATACTGAGAGAGAGGCTGCATTAAACAAGACTACGACTGACCTCAGAGGCGGGATTCCTCGTGCTCGTTCTGGTTGATGCAGGCAGCGCCCCTTCTCTGTTCCACTGGACGTCTTGATTTGAGGTTCTCTAGGTGCTGGCACTATTGATGACGCGAGAGTGGACTGTATATGCGGTGTGGTAGAACGGAGAACCACGTGGCGGTGGCTCCAGGTGACGGTCAGAGGTGACCACCACGAATCCGACGACGACGAGAGTCGATCGCAGACGATGCGGTTAATAAAGCGGTTGTAAAGCGGTGGGATCTCACAGCGGGTGAGGAATCCAGGGTGGATAGTCAGGCGGTTGACTATCACGAGCGGTGAGGCTACCTTTGACGAGGGCCGAACGTAGACTGTTCGAGAATCGAACATATAGTTTAATGCAGCGAAAAGACAAGGATGGATAGATAAATAATATAAGAAAAATGTGGGTAATTTAAATATAAGCGCACCCACAAGTGGCGCGAACATGCCCCCGGGTTGAAAACCTTCGGTTTTCATAAAATTAAAAGTAAAAGTTAGAGAAAAGCGGTGGAAAACAACGAAGGAATTCAGGGGCAAAGGGTGAGTTATTGAGAAGGTAGAGTACAGAGGCGGACAACGGGTCTCTTATAGACACCTGTCGCCGTCCTAACTGTAGCGACTCTTACAACGCCGTCCTTACCAGGATAGGTGGCAGTAACGACGCCGAGAGGCCATGAAAGCGGAGACATATTGTCAGTGACAATAACAACAATAGAACCTATAGTAATAGGATTAGAAGACGTATTCCATTTCTTACGAGATTGAAGTAAATGTAGATACTCTAATTTCCATCGTTTTGCGAACGATTGTACCATTTGATCTAGCAGAGCATAACGTTTTAGTAAGCTAGGCGCTTCGTTAGATGCCTCACTAGCAGGTAAATGTTTAAGTGGTGTAGACATCAAAAAATGTGATGGTGTTAAAGCGGTAAGTTCCGATGGATCTTCACTTAGTAAGGTGAGCGGCCGTGAGTTGATTACACACTCTATCTGCGTGAGTACAGTTGTCAGTTCCTCGTATGTTAGCAGTTGCGAACCAACGACCCTATGAAGATGCGTTTTGAAAGCTTTAACATAGATTTCATAGTGACCTCCAAAGTGAGGGCTACGCGGAGGATTAAATTTCCAAGTGATTTTATTAGCGGTTAATTCATTACTAAATGAATCTATATGATCTTTAGAATTAATGAGCGTGTAAATATCAGATAGTGCATTTTTCGCACCTATAAAATTTGTAGCGTTGTCTGAGTATAGTACAGACACAGCGCCTCTACGTGATAAGAAGCGTTTGAATGCGGATAGAAATGAGCAAGTGCTCAGGTCAGTGACGAGTTCTACGTGAACTGCGCGCACGACCAGACAAACGAAAATACAAAGATACGATTTAATAGAGCGAACTCCACGTTTGCGATACGGGATAATATTTATTGGACCAGCGTAGTCCACAGCGGTATGAGTGAATGCCTTGGCTTCATTCACTCGACAAGCGGGTAAGTCACCCATTAATGGGAATACTTGTTTAGGTTTTGCTCTAAAGCAAAAATAACATGTATGTATAACTTGACGAACTATATTTCGGCATGAAAGTATCCAATACCTTTGGCGTAAAATGGACATCAGAGTGAGCGGTCCAGTATGACAGTTCTGACGATGATAATGAGAGATAATCATTTCAACGATACGATGTTTACGAGGCAACAGTATTGGATGCTGTTGGTCGTAGCTGAGATCGGAGTTGCGTAACCGCCCACCGACTCGTATTAAACCGTTGGCATCGAGAAACGGCCTAAGCTTCTGAATAGCACGAGAACAACTTTTATTAGACTTTAGATTTTTAATTTCGTCAGAAAAATAACAATTTTGCAACGCGAGTAAAACTTTTGATTCAGCGTAATTAAGATCGTCAGAGGTTATAGCATTACAAAGCGGTAACATTTTTATAAAGCGATAATATTTGTGACTGTACGTAGGAGTACGAGCCATTTTGAAATGCGGTTTGATAAGTTAAGAAGCGGGTGACAGTTGTCACTTAAAGTTACAGCGGTAAGAGTAAGTACTTTCTTAATCTCAGGTAGATTATTATGAATAGAGTTATCATCACCAATGAATTTGGTGGGCCACTCATTCGTAGGTTGGCATAACCAATGAGGCCCAGTAAACCACAGCGGATGGTTTATGATTTGAGAGGGAGTTAATCCTCGTGACAAGCAGTCACTCGGGTTCTGATCACCAGGAATGTGATAAAACTTATTAGCGGGAATGGCGGCTACGGTTTTTGTAATGCGCGTTGCTACGAATGTTTTGAATCGATGCGGTGAGGTGCTAAGCCACTGAAGTGCGACCATAGAGTCTGTAAAACAGTAGACATCATTAATAGAATGACGTTTTTCGTATGTATCGATAACGCGGCGAACTAATTTTGCCATCAGCAAGCAAGCGCATAGTTCTAGGCGGGCTACAGACACAGTCTTCAGTGGAGCGACTTTTGATTTCGCGCAAACCAATCGCGTAACTGGCGGCGAATTAGAATCATTTTTGATAAGAAGGTAAACAACGCAACCGTAAGCCTTTTCACTGGCATCAGAAAATGCAATAACTGAAATTTCAGAATTTTCATAAACATCTAAATGGCGTTTAAAACGTAAACTTTGGATAGAAGGTAACTCAATTAAATAGTTTTTCCAAATGTTTACAATCTCTAGCGGTGGTTGTTCATCCCAACCAAGTTTCAGTATATAAAGGTTTTGCAACACAAGTTTAGCGTATAAAATTACCGGAGCAATGAGCCCGAGTACATCAAACTGACGAGCAATTACTGATAAAATATTACGTTTTGTGATTGGACGATTTTCTAAATTTACAGTGAACATAAATTCGTCACATGTGGGTGACCACTTTAAACCCAGAACCTTTAAATTAGGGTCCTGTTCTTCAAAGTTAATACTATCAGTGTGAAGCTCAGACGTGGAAAGCGATTCAAGCAGCTCACATGAGTTACTTGCCCACTTGACGAGCTCAAAGCCCCCGGCTTTGAGCAAACCCCGAAGGTCGTCTCTGAGCTGTAAACCCATTGACAGGTTTGGTGCGGAATAACAAACATCATCCATATACGTGTTATGTTTTATGACAGTAGAAGCAAGCGGGAAGCGGGTACACTCGTCAGTGCAGAGCTGTCGGAGTACTCTCATTGCTAGGAACGGGCTGCTTCGAAGGCCGAAGCAGACGCGATTAAATTGATAAGTAATAAGCTCGTCGCTAGGGTTAAAACGAAATAGAAACTTTTGATATTTGCGGTCATTTGCATGAGTTAAAATCTGTAAATACATCTGTTTTATATCCGAGATAAAAGCGATTTTATATAAACGGAAATCTAGAAGTATTAAGAATAAATCATTTTGCAGATTTTCACCCGTATGCAAAACGTCATTGAGAGACAGACCTGAACTAGTTTTAGAACTAGCATCCATCACCATGCGCCATTTAGTGGTGGTTTTATCTAACCGAGCCACGGCATGATGAGGTATATAGTAACCTGACATATGGGCATCATTTCGGATGACTGAAATATAACCCTTAGCTATATATTCATTGATAATAGCGTTGTATTCAACTCGTAGTTGAGAGGAAGAATTTAATTTACGCTCAAGATACATGAAGCGTTTTTTAGCAGTGGCGAATGACTCACCGAGAGAGTCAGGATCGCGGGAGAACGGCAGAGATACCGTATAGCGGCCCGTATTGTCACGGGATATATTTTTAGTGAAAAAGGTTTCACATTCGAGAGCGGCTGGGCTCAAGGTAGGTTTATATTCAACCTCCTCGAGGTGCCAGAATTTTTGAAGAACTAGGTCTAAGTGCGGTGGTTCCACGGCGGAACATAAAGAAATACATGCGTATTCAGAGATATTAATCGGAGCGGTTCCGATTATCAAGTAACCAAAAATAGTTTCAAAAGCGGTAGGTGTATCAGGCGGTCCAGTGACGCGACCTGATAACAGGATTTCAGAGAATAGCGGGGCACCAATCAGAATATCTATTTCTGATGGCGAAAAGAAATTGTTATCTGCAAGGGGCAGATTATTTAAATACGAGAGAGCGGAAACATCAATTTCTACCGTAGGTAAGTTATCAGTGATACGATCGATGACGTAAGCAGTAAGTAATACAGAAGTATTATTTAGTCGGGAGGATAACTTGAGAGAAGTATCCCCCTTAATAGGGTTAGGCGCGGAACCTATGCCCTTAACTACATAGTGAGATAGTTTATTAAAATGTAAATCCAATTTTTGACAACACGCCGAAGTTATAAAGTTATTTTGAGAACCCGGATCTATTAGCGCGCGAACGCATTGTTTATGACCATTAGAATCGGTCGCATAAACTTGCACGGTCCCTAATAGACAGGTATTATTATTACGCGGCAGTATAGACTGAGTATTACATAACGATACATCATCAATGGGTATAGAAGTGCGGGACAGCTGATTATGTGACGTAACAGTCATAGCAGTGGGGACGTGCGGGAGGGGCGGCTGCGCAGGAGCAGGCGCACCGTTATTCGAAGAAAGCCCCCGGGAGTGATGGCTGTTGTCAGTCGTTTGTTTACGACATAATAATGAATGATGACGCGATTGACAATATCTACATCTTGAGTTAGATTTACATTCACGATTATTATGAGTGATACTTAAACAATTAGTGCATGCGTTATGCTGTTTAATTAAATTAAAACGTTCATCGACCGATAACCTGTGAAATTGAGAACATTTATACAAAACTAAGTGATTGTTTTGTTTACAAAGCGGACAGTTTTCATTCACGTTAGAGGAGGTAACAAATGAATGAGTGGTTTTAGTTAACTTATTGTTGTTATAACTATGTGCGGAATCGATAACATTACGTCTATTCGTAGGAGCGGAAATACGTTCTAATATTTTAGTTTGTTCACGTAAGAACGTAATTAATTGATTATAGGTAGGCATAGATGTGCCACGCTTATATAATTCGAAGGATCGTGCGGTACTAGGATCGATCTTTTTTAATGCAAGGTGTAAAAGAACGAAATCCAAAAGATTATCTATTTTTAATGTGTTTAAACTTGACACTGCGGAACCAAATATATCTATGAATGTGTCCAAGTTTTTATACGATGCGGTATTAAATGGCTTAAATTCCAACATTTGATCTAAATAAGCAGAAGCTAAACTACGCTTATCATCATATTTATCGAGAAGCGACTGCCATATAACACGGTAATTGTCACCGTTGGGCACGATACCCGAACATACTGACAGTGCCCTACCCGAAAGTTTACTGATCAAATATTGAACGCGATCGTGATCAGTAAGATCAGGATTTTCGTGAATAGTCCGCTTGTACGACTCAAGAAATATAGGCCACTTAATAGGATCGCCACAGAAACTCATTATATCGAGTTCGGGCAGACGAATAGACTTATGATGCGGTAAAACATGAGAGTGTTGGACAGTCTTCGAGTTGACTAATTTATTAAAACTATACTTACAACGACAATACAAGTCTTCAAAGGCGTTAATTGATTGATAATTCACCTTATATGATGCGTCAATATTTAATTCAACATCAACTAAATCATCAATAATTTCTTTATATTCAGAACGTAAAGTTTCTAAAGATGTCATACTACATAAAAACAAATCCTTAGAAATATCGTTATCGAATGCCTTTAAAGATTCATCGTAAACTGTTTGTAATCGGGAAAATATTACATCACGTTTGGCTATTAATTTAATACGTTTAATTTGCTTAACATCGAGTGATGTTGCATCTTCAAACTGTTCTTTTGCCTTTGTACGTGACATAGACATTTTGCAAAACGAGTGGTAACCAACTCAAGCGCGGCAAAATTAGAAAAGACTGAATTCGCGTGAGTACCTGCGACATACACGGCACGGACAGGAGGGTCACGATGCGACCGGTTCTAGAATGTTCGCAGGACGATGAATTTTACTAACACCCTCAATAATAAAATATTAACGAGTTTTATAATTTTACTATTTTATTTATTTAACTAAGTACTTATCTCATACGAAATGGAACAGAATGGTACTTAATATTACAAAGCGTAAGTATACACTTATAGGATAAGCGGACGCACGAGTGTACGATATAAAATAAGGGTATATAACTCACTATTAGAGTGAAGCGGGAATAATTAGATATATGCCTAGGTCAAGGTGACTAGGTGTAGGATTAGGAACCAGAACTAACATCCGGCTCGAAGGACCAGAAATAAAATGTGCCGGCGCGGCAGTTGCAGCAATAGCACTGAACGCGCTAAGCACTCGCGGTGCGCTGGGTTCAAGTTGAAGATAGGCTGCTAGACCTAGGGGAACGGACGATTCGGTATACTGAGAGAGAGGCTGCATTAAACAAGACTACGACTGACCTCAGAGGCGGGATTCCTCGTGCTCGTTCTGGTTGATGCAGGCAGCGCCCCTTCTCTGTTCCACTGGACGTCTTGATTTGAGGTTCTCTAGGTGCTGGCACTATTGATGACGCGAGAGTGGACTGTATATGCGGTGTGGTAGAACGGAGAACCACGTGGCGGTGGCTCCAGGTGACGGTCAGAGGTGACCACCACGAATCCGACGACGACGAGAGTCGATCGCAGACGATGCGGTTAATAAAGCGGTTGTAAAGCGGTGGGATCTCACAGCGGGTGAGGAATCCAGGGTGGATAGTCAGGCGGTTGACTATCACGAGCGGTGAGGCTACCTTTGACGAGGGCCGAACGTAGACTGTTCGAGAATCGAACATATAGTTTAATGCAGCGAAAAGACAAGGATGGATAGATAAATAATATAAGAAAAATGTGGGTAATTTAAATATAAGCGCACCCACAAGTGGCGCGAACAAATAGAAAAGGTCTAATGTGATTTATGAATATAATAATAAATAAAAAAAAACTCACAAGCTGAGACTTGTACATGAATGGTACCTATAGGATAAAGAATTTATTATGTAGCTGTAGTGATAGAAGATTTATGTGATAAATACAAAAAAAAAAACCGGTTTAAGCTGTTACTTGTATGTGAATGTGTGTATAATGATCAAAATCTATCTTCCAGTTATTATAATAAGAGCAAATTTTAAAAAATACTTAGTTAGGTTGTTATTTATATCAGTATACTGTGGGCTTGTTCTTCTTTTCCAGATATCACAAAAGATATTCTGATGTCTCTACCACTGCTGAGGGTGCGGGAGCTTAACTTCGTGGAGGACCACGATGTGAACAGGATGGCCGAGTGTTACAATTACCCGCCATCTACCGGCTAATCAAGACACCTGGTGTACTAGAAGCCCAATCCATATAGACAATCTTTATAAACTTCAATATAGCGCCATCTATCAATTCATTGAGACACTGTTCAGATAATTGTATATTCATAATAGTTATTTTAAATACTTAATTCTCTTGACATTAATTAATTACCTTGGAAATATTACTGTTAATCACGTCTGATTATAATATTTTAGGTTGGTACACCAACACCTGTTTTTACTTTGATTTGTTTTATAGGTTTGTCAATTTGTGACTTATTGAAATAATTCGTGTTATATTGGTAAAGGGTTTGTATTTTGACTTCCGGGAGTTTAGATTAGATTGTTTTGAGCGACGCTTGTAAAGTAGCTGGAATTTGAGATAGCGTGAATTTGTGTAAAATATAGGAAAACTCGAATGATGTTACTTCGTTTGATTTCCCACCTGAACTCCCATCACACTACTGTTGTGATTATGGTGAACAGTTACACGCTTTCTTAATTCTTGTTACGATTCTTTAATTATTACCCTCCAACGCGCCGTTCCTTTCACATCTACCACTTCACTTTAAATATGTTTTAAAAATATTGATTGATTTTTACCTATTTATTATATCATCTATGTTCATATGGAAAGCATTAAGTATTGAGTTAAAGATTCTAAACTAATTTGTGCTTCATTGGTGTGATTACTACAAGTCGTTCCGATGTGATGGTGGCCATTCAGTTTAAGTGAATCATTTGTTAAAAAACCCAAACTCTAAACTTTAAATATCTCTTACAAAACTCACATGCCCGGTTAAATAAAGAAAACTGATACCAAAGAACGTTGCGTGTTCGCGACACTTGAAGCCTACATTGCATTAATTAATTTGAAGTTTTCCATGTCCAAAACTTCCAGTGTTAATTGCGCTTTCGACTGCTTTTACCACCACTTCCTGGATTCGTCGTACATAACGACGTACTATTTGATTACCTTGGGGCTCCAGTGGTATTAAATTAAGGGTCGTTAAACAAATTTGATGGTATGATATTGAAGTTTGTCATCAATTCCTTTGAAAAGCCTGCATATTACTTACGTGTTTGCGGTTAATAATCTGCTAATAGTGCTTCAATATTGGCAACTTTCAAACTTCCATCTCTGGAAGTACCTATTGATTAAAAGCACGGTAAGTCAAATCAGGAATGAAGATATCTGCAGGAGAACCAAGGTTACTGGCATAACACGATGAGTCTTCAAACTTAAACGGCAGCCATTTTGCTCGCAGGAATAGATGCCCGAAAGGTTCTGGAGTGGCTACCACGTACAGGAAAACGCCGCGTTGGAAGGTCTCCTACAAGGTGGACCGATGACCTGGTAAGGGTTGCAGGAATAGGACGGATGTACCTAAGACGCACAGGACCGTTCATTGTGGCGATATTTGGGGGAGGCCTATGTCCAACAATGGACGTCTTTCGACTGAAATGATGTTGATAATGAAAGTAGGTAAGTTACAAACAAAATAAATCATCCAGCAGATATATATTTTGCCAATCCACCTCCAAAAGTTTCGTTATCGCCACTTCCACACGTTAATAAGAAATTACACGCATACAAGAACATGAAGGAACAAATGCTACATCGTCAATCCCGCGTGCGTCATTTTATCGGGACGGCGGGAGGCGTGCGGGCGGTAAATCATACGGCGTCATCCAATCTGCATCGGTGGAGCGCCTTAAGTGCCGGCGGCTGCGGAGGGTAGAGGTACGTTACTGCTATTATGTCGCCGATACCGCTGGGTACGCTGCCTTTTTAATTTTGGTATGCTTGATGTTTGTCGTCAGTTTTAATGGTGGTATTTGGTAGCTGTGTGTGAACCTGTTTGACCTAATATTTTTGCCTTTTTTTCTGAAATTTACTCAAACGTAGGTAGTTGTAATAAATAATATTTAATAGATTCGTAATCTCTTACCTTTTCATTCAATTGGTTAGTTTTCATTGCATTTCCAGCTATGCGGGTAGGCAGACTTTTATACCAAGTACGTACGATATAAAAGTCTATCTACCCACATAAGCTATACAAATTCCCCACCCCAGTATCCTACCAGTACGCGTCAGGCGACAGGTGTTGCAGTGACTGGCTTTCGTCGCAAGCACTCTATTTTTTCCCCGAGACCCATTATCCGTACTTCCGGATGCGTTGTCTATTACCCGAGAAACAAAATAAATGCCGAGCCAGAGACAATGTGTACTTTACTCGACGATACTATTGTTTAATGGAACCACCAGGTGCTCCGATAAAACGGTGAATATTAAACTATTTATGAAGGAATGAAGCGGTTTTTGTTACCTGTATCGGAAAAGCAAATTATATTGGAACACAACATGAGGAAAACTAAAAGTTAATAATGTACACATGCTAACTTTTTCATAACAAGAACCTTGCTTTAAGCATAAATAAATTATAAAACCAATTTCTTTATTGAATCTGTAAGCTTGCGAAAATAATGTTTTATTCGTGTCCCAGTCGCCAGCCAGAGCCACCACATAATTTTATCCTCTTGAATTTTGTATAAAGTTTGCAATAATAAATAATCGATGGTAGAAAGTTACCAACTTTGGTATTAACTGAACAATGCCAATAAAATACGAGTGGTATTAAATCGCAATGTGGAAGTTGAGCGGCGGTCAAAACTCATGACGAAATGATGGTCCCTACTGAATATTTTATGGTAAGTACCTCCTTTGTTGTACTGTAGTTTCCTTATTATCTCAAATTAAGTCGTGCCTTCACTAAAACGGTCTTTCATCATGAATAAAAAAAATAGAAGAGATAAGTAAAAACGAAAATGAAACTGGAGTAATTACGTCGTAGCGAACTCGTAGACGTTCGTAGCGCTGTAGAGCTCGCGTAGCACGTCTACGAAATGTTAAAAAAAGAGGTAAAAAAAACTACTCTGTCAACACTTTATTGGATTTATACAAACTGTTTTTAATTTAAACAAAATGTATCAACAGAAACAATTTACAAAATAATTAACAAAAGTTAGGGTAACGCGCACAATCACAAAACAGCGTACTTTATGACTGCAAAGCTACGTGCTTCACCTTTGCACATAAATATGATTAAATTATATCAGAACCTGCAGAACACACATCCGTACGTAATGGCCAACCCACTTAAATATCAACTTCATAATTTACAATACAGACTCGTTGGTCAACAATAAAGTGTAAAAATAGCGAGGCTATCATTCGTGCACCAACAATTATCAAGTGAATAATTTAATTAAAAAGTTGCGAGTCAACGCTAGCGCGACAACGGACCACGACAGCGATAAATAAAATTATTTCCCGAGCAGCGGGAATAAAAAAAAATGCAAAAATCTGGAACCGCATGCAGTTCGCTAGTTCTGCGTGAAATGGAAACAGCGTTGGTTGTTGTTTGTGGTTTATACTGCACAGAAACTGCAGCAATGGAAGCGGTTCAGCAACGAATGGAAAGATTCAATGTAAATACATACACAGTGATTTCTATTTATTTGTATGCGAAAATCTGCCTTCTGCGGTCGAAAGGAGCTTGTTTGTGCCTGTTGAATTTACAAGGCGTTCTTTGTAAAAGAAATGAATATGTAGATACGTGATTGCTATTTATACTATAATATTAAATTTGACTTAATTCACTATGTATTTAAATTCAGGCAGGTAAAATACTTATCACATAACTAATCATCTAAAACAGCATTTAATTAAAACGTAAAGATAAACTTTATTTTTAGAAATAGAACCATACATTTTTAACATGAATCCACTTAAAACGTTGTAACTAGACTCCTTAAGTGTATAAACTATTACGAGGCCATAAACAGCTTAATTTGTCGCGGAAAAACGCAAAAACACTTTTATTTCGTTAGAGTAAAATGGCGGCACTGTGCTCGCTTCCTAGGATCGCTACGTAAACACCCATAAAGGTTGTAACTGGGCGCAGACCGACCGCAGCCGTATCCTGCGCCGAGACAGCAGCTGTAGGCGACAAAAGGCGCAATTAATAGTAAACAAGCGGAGAACGGAACGGGGCGGTAAGTAAAGTCCGCGTCCATTAGCAAACCGAGTAAAAAACACTTTAAACGCCCTACACAAAACAGCGGAACAATTTCGCGGCAATCCCCGCCAAGCGACGCGTTAACGCGTCTGATTTAACTTTATTTTTCCGCAACATACACAAACGTTGAAATATTCTATGCGGTTCGTCTAACGCGCTCACTGTGTTGCTATAACTTGATTTCGCGTCCTGTTCCGCGGTCCCGAATCGACGCCGCCTAAATTGAAAAGTTACGATAGCAGTCTGAAAAACTCTGCGTGTAAAACCTCAAAGTGAACAGGAAATACAGGCAAATTTTTAGAGACTTGGGATTATATTTTATTTTTAACGTAAAATAAAGGTTTTAAAGCTTTATACCTAATTTTACTGATACTACTATAAAACAATTTAAATTGTCACTTGCGGGATATCTTCCGTGATTTTTAATTTAAATTGTGACACAAACCGTGATTGCCTAAAACAGTGTTTACTACTATAAATCCTAAGATCGACACTCATCTAAACGGTACTACAACGTAGGTATCTATACCAAAACATAATTTTGATTGAACGAAGTAGCTTAGAAAAACTCACTTTATATTTTCTTTTCAAATCGTTTCATCTGAATAGGAGCTACGATGCCACAGACGGACACAGAGACCATAAACCCATAGATATAGGTACACAACACCTTCTGGCCAGGGATTAAAATAGAAACTTTCGTGGATCCATTTTAATTTGGAAGATCATATTAAGATTTATAACGTGAGGATTGTTAGCACCATTAACATTTTAAAAGAGCCTTTTAGACTACAGTTAAACCCTCTTAGCAGTTTGCTTCCGTAAAATATAATTTTAAAAGCCTTCTGCATAGCATTTTATGCGGAGATAAAAGTGTTGTACCGATAAGTATAAAATAAGAGTAAAGAGCGCGCCAGGCGTCCCTGACGCCCCGCATGCCAGACATAATTTATTTGTCGACTCTGTGGACCTTTAACATAATTCTTCCACCATGCCTGTCAATTTTTAATGGATATTACAATTTACCTTCTTCCAATAAATCATCAGGTAAAAGGAAAGTACAGTATTCTCCGCTGTGGTGGTGTTACTGCACATACAATGTCCATTTATGCTGTAAACGCGGTCCATAATTCAGAAAATGTTCTAAGCGCAAGAGGGATGAAAAGTGAGAAGCATACATTATTAGTAGTGGTCTAACTTGGGTACCTTTAGCCTTGATTGACCAGAAACTTTAACGATACAACGAATATCCAACAAAACGTAATGAAAATCTTCCATTTTCGACGTCAAAAATTACAAAAGATACCCCAGAAGCCTAAGCCCGAATAATAAATAAATATTAGTTAATTCTCATTATCTTCAGATACAATACAACCTCCACGTAGGCCAAGATAATCCCAGTTCTATTCAAAGGTATAAACTTATTACGTCTGGCAACAACTACAACAAGATTATCAGGAGCAATAATCCCGAATTTACATTTCAAGCGAGTTGAATTTAAATGCATATGGCCTTTTAAAACATTTAGGTAAAATAAAATTACGACCGACCATTTAGACCTGTTAAACTGATTTATTTTCCTTTATAATTATTCGTTCTATAAAAATTTCTACGTTTTGAAATCGTAAAGCTTGGCTGGCGTGTGGTTGGTTTAATTCATCATGTAGAATGCATTCATGTAAAAAATTACTTCGTAGAATTGCGTGTCTATCATCATAGTCATATTCGTCGTGTGTTTATTATCCATTACTGTATTACATTTTATTATCCGTTCTGTAAATCAAATAGGTAATAAACTGGCTTGTTCTATTATGGTGTCAAGCTTAGTTACGTTCGTAACTTCGTACGTGCTTAAGTAATTATACTTTTATGTTTTACATTTCAATTTTTAGAAAAAAATGTTCTGGTAATCAAACAATTTGATTAAAAGTATGTTACTGGGGTGTTACGACAGTAACAATTTGCATTTTTTTATGAAACTGACCCCGATATTTCAAATTCGATTTAACTTAAGTTTTAACACAGTCATATTCCGTAATGTACTTAATAGTCATGTACGTCTGTAAGCACGTGCGAAAATACTCCGAATAAAAGTAACATTAAAATATCTGGCAACATCGTGATTTTAGCGGGATCGACGCGGCGCGGACCATCAGACACATTTTTAGTGACCTGACAAGGGTTACCGGACATCATTCGGTACAATTTACAAAAATAAAATATATAGGGAGGTAGATCGATCCTATCGGGCGTCGGCGAGCTCACAACGTTATTCCATTACGTGGGGTGGGAGCAGAATATCAAATGAGAGTTGACCCTTATATCTCGTGACTCGTCACTGGCCGCTATAAGATAATTGGACGATGGACATTATTATTTACTGTGGGATTCGCTCGCAAATATGGCTGGTTAATTGGCGACAGTACGGGACTTTATTTGTTGGTAATTGTATAAACGTGGGATAATTGTTGCACGTTCTTGGTTGATTTGTTCTGTTACACTCTTTGTTAACATCGATTCAATTTTCAGTATACACTCCATCTCCGTCGAGATTTATTAACATTTTCTCCGTTTTAAAGTTTCCTCGATGTAAATTGAGTATTATTGACATTTTTATTTATGTAGGCACTCTGAAACTTTATTATGAGGGTGGAAATCATCGAACAAGTTGTCCAGCTCCGGGTGGAGCTATGTATAGGTAGTTTTAGACTTACTGACGAAAACCCACTTATGTACATACTTTCGTGTTGGTATAATTGCTCTTTGCGAGGGCCTCAACGACTCTTTCGAAACAAGCCCAGGCAGGCATTGGGAAAAATATTTTAGGTTAATGTTATAACTATTGTTTAACAACACAACCGTTGTCAGTCCCTTTAGGTTCCGTTTTAGCATGACTTAATCCTCATCAACGATACGCAGACTAAATAATTTAGCAGTTATTTAAACCATATCAAAGCCATTACGGTAAAATCTAACCAGGTACGTATTCGTATGTATATATTTAACCTGTATTCAGACAATGTATTCCACACAGAGGTTTCACCGGTGACATTGGCAATGTGATGTCTATTCTTAGCTACTTTCCCACAACGTGTTGACCAAAACGCATTAACCTTTATAAATATTGTAGCCTGATTTTTGTCCCCAGTTATTTTTAATTTTTGCCCCATCGGTAGTCCCGTGTGGGCGACACTCCACCTACGCAACCAATTTTCTGGTAATGTTACAGATAATTAGAAAAAAGAGTTGGGTAAAGTTAAACACAGTCTTTGCTTTAAATTTCTATAATTAGTTCATATAAGGTCAAAACAAGCTATTTTCCTTTAACCTATCACATACCCACAAAACGAGACAATAGTAAAACAATAACAGCGCGGTCTCATAGGACCGGTCGGGGATTCATGAATTAACATGCTTTGAATAACTGACTTTTATTACAGGCCAATTGCTTACAGGGATCTATTAAGAAATTTACCTACCTATACCCGTGCAGGTACAATCGAAAAAATGTGTCCGTTTACCGTCAAAGTATATCCATACATTCCTATTCAGCTCGCTTCAATGATCAAAGGAATATGATTGTCCCCATCCCTTTTCCACCTTAAATAGATCGTATAACACCATCCCGTTAGGGACATGTCCCCGCATCTTAACGATTCAATTCGGCCAAAGTAACCGCAGACAAGACTCAGTAGATCGGCTGGGAATAAATCTCACCGCACACTCCAAGTCACTGAGCGAAATCGTGAATGTCCAATCGGAAGTCCTATTTGAGTCTAAAGCGTTTTTAGTGCGTTTATGATTACGATACTTCAGCTTAATGATCGCCATAGTCGTTTAATTAAAGGCGTTGAAAGCATTACCTTAATGCTTTCCACGGGACGGTAATAACTTACGAATGATTAAATTCTCAAGTCGAAGTATTTTGACTGCACCTTTCATAACAAAAGGCACCTCGATATTTTTACACCATCATAAACGAAGTTCCGAGCGGAGAAACAGTTTAACGTTTTATAGAGAAACGGCTTAATACAAAATGAAGTTTGGACTTGCTTCTCCCAGCTCAGCTAACAATAATGGCTAGCGCTTTATCACTATTGTGGTGTCTTAGCATTTATCCGCAGCCGCTGCCCGTAAGCCTGGATCACCAGAGACGCAGGTGTGCTAAGACTCCGTCCAGTTGAAACTGATAATTTTGCTCCACTCTGCGCTCTATATAGACAAGTTTAACTAAAATTCGTTGGGAAGGGTCGGGAGGTGAACGTTAACCCAAGTTTAAGCACCTGACAAATTGGAAATTTGGCAATTGAATAGAATAGTTCAATTGCTTTTTTATAAGGAAATATTTATAGAAATATAAAATATTGCAGGTGTTTGCACTGGCACAACAAACAAAGCTTAATTGACATAACACGCGAATTGCATCTTAATGTCGCAGTCATATCACAAACATGTGCATATTTCAACATATTCAGCATTTCGCTTGCATATTCAATCTGATGTACGCAATGCTGTTACAAAAATTATCCAGGGGCTATTTTTGATCCTAGACCATGTTGGGTTTTATTTTTTAGTATTTCATGCCTGGAGGTTGAAACTGCAACATAACCATTTCAAAGTTTCTAAACTGTCTATAATTTTAAGAAAAAAAAAAGAGCACTTGCCAAATGAATAAATATTGGCTACTCAACTTAATAGCCACTTTACATTTCCAAATCACAGCACATTAAAAGCCACAGAAAATCCCATCGGAAAATCAGTTCAGTTTATGAGGAGGGCCATGAACGGTTGCCTTTGTGTGTGGGTAGATTGATAAATGCGCGGAAGCACTCGGCGCCTAATGAATGGGGTGTGGCACGCACGCTGCATGCCATTGCAGTATCTGCAATCCTTGCTAACTGCACTGCCATAGCGCAACACCGAGATATTTACGATTTTCGCGCTAACTCAACCGCAAACACTGTTGCAAGTAAAAGAAGGGTTAAATGTTGGATTCGAATAAAAAACTAAATGTGTGAAGATTGGAAGGTTGATTGGTTTATTTAAACTTCTTACACTAAGTATAATAGATAGAAGAATTTAATGCCACAAGGAGTTATTGAGCTGTCGATTTTTGGTCATATTTTTACAATAAAAGGACGTTTTCATCTTTATACCAGTTTATTAAGATAATATTGCTTAGCAGGAACTTGCGTCTTTGAGCCGAAACTTAAAAGCGTGAAAACGTTATTCTTGAATTCCAAGATCATGAAAGCGCATGCAGTATCTGTAAAAACTAAAAAATACTGTGATTAAATCGTTGAAAAAAATAATGCGTTAACTAAAATGAAATGAATAATGAGATGTAAGCATAAACTCAAATATGTATGTGTTACTTTACAACTACATGTAAACACGTACAGTTTCAATACTTAACTACATGAATGAACTTAATGGAATGCTTTAGAAATTGGACGTTGATAAAATGAAAAGGAATGAGAGCGTCCACTAACAACTGTTTTAAATATAAACGTTAAAACAATCAGCACGGAAACGAGGCATCCCTTGATACCTCGGACATTAAAACGAAAAGCAATTTCGCGAGGAGAACACTTGTACCTCGCTCCCATTCGACCAGACAACCAGGCGATTCATTTCCCTGATGGCCAGCCATTACAACGGTCAAGATGGATGGATAACAAACCAGCAATTACACTATAAGCACAATGACAATCGAATGTTTTCACTAATTGAAAAAGCCACACATGGATCGATTCATTTGAGAGCACTATATGAAATGAAAGTTGGACATGGTGTGGCGTGACGTGACATCTGATGTATTAACTCCATTGGCTTTACGAGCGGTGGTGACGTTTATTAATCTACTAGGTCACCTCCAAGCTTATGCGTATGCGAGCATTAATTGACGACTTTGCCGAACGCATTATGCAAACAAATTGACAAAATTCAACCGAAAAAAAACTGTTCCATTCGCTCAAGAAATAGCCTCTCTTATTAACTGCTCATTTAAAAAAGCCAGAAGTAGCTATTAAGTGTGGAGAAAACACAAAGAGCCCAGAAAATAATGAAGACTAATTTCACCGAGACCGTCATGAAAAACGAGAAAGACAACAAAAAGTGTTATAAAACGCTCACGAGTGAGTAAAATTAAAACGATAATGAAGGAATTAGCGAGTTCGCGTCACTTGGCAAAGAATCCTAATCATAATAACTCAATCGCGAGTAGATGGCGATGAACAAAAGGCTACGGAGCAACAATGGCGCCCAGCGCGGGGCCGAGAGGCGCGCTAACAAATTACCAGCCCGCAGATAACTAAGCAATATTAAATCATAGTAATTTGTGGTTGCAAGACGCAGCCCCTTTTTCGGCAAGATATTTCGCCAGGCCCAAGAAAGGGCTAAAATATTATATTTTTTGTACTTTTTTGGCGATAAGAGTAATTTTGCCCGATTCTAACAAAGTATTGAGTGTCTTAATAGTGGGTATACAAGACGTATTCAAATCAGTCAAAACCTAACATCCGGTGGTAGTTGGCAACTCAGCGTGAAACTGCAATTTCGTCGCTCATAAAACAGGAAACTGGCGGCGTCGGGCGGGTTTCAGTGCAATCGCATCTTTTCACTCGGCTCCTTGGGCGGCGCATTAGCAATTCTAACCGTCGCAATAGTTGCTCGGAAATTGTAATATTTAGTCTTAATAAAGCCATTCGTAACGCTGAATATCCGGAACAGACGTGAGCGGCACCGCGGTTCGCCCGGGGCTGGCTCGAGGTACCAGCGCAACGCGAATTTACACTAAAGCTTTATACGCTAAAATGTTACTCTGCTTTTTCATACAATATGAAGTCGGATGTTTATCTGTTAATTATACACGTTTCAACTGCAAACAAGCCAACAACATCGTGTTTGTTGATTTATGTTTTCAGTTTCTGCATGACTTAAAAGCTAAAGGCTCAAATTGTAGGACGCCAATGTCAACTTCAGTGTATTTTTATCGAAATGTTATTCTTGTTAATTGAAGCGGAACAGATGGAAACGAATATTCAAAATTCTAACCGCTATAAATTTCGCAAACGAGCGACTCTGAAACGGTCTGCGGCTATTGTATTGTATGGCGCGGCAACAGGATATAGTTTATTAATGAACCGATAGCGAGCAATATGAGGCACGGAACACATTCGATAAATTCACCGAATATAACCCCGCGGACAATGGATACTTTGCCAGTGGGACGGTGCCATATGCAATCTTTTAAAATATTGTAAAAGCGAAATCCCGTGCCAAAATGTGTTAATTCGGCACTTATATAACACGGCACGAATGCCTGGTGATATTGTGCGAAAAATATTACGTGGGAAGTCCATATACAGCATTAAATAAAGCTTACATCAGGACTTGAGTGGGGTCGAGTTTTAAAAATTACACGAGCAAGCTTTCAGACACTTATTATGTGTGGTGCATATATCAAGCACGCTGTCAGAACAGAATCAGAAAAGAGAAAAAGATGCATTAGGGGTTTAGGTGGAGAAATAATGGCTGAAAGTTAAAACAAAAAATCGAGAATTATAAAGTCACGAAATTTTACGTTCATTCATTTTACATTTTGCAACGAAATAATGCAAATTTTACAGAAATAGCAATTACTAATGTAACTACTGTTTCTCTTAACCAAACGCCATCTTCCGGAGGGTGCACGAACTACACAGCAAGAGCGCAACTTACTCGCTGCCTAGTCTCCGTTTAAACCTAAGCGCTGGAATTCAAAATAGCGCCATCTATCTCAATATGGGGCATTCCGTTACTACACCGTAGCGCCATCTAGTTTGAGAGCAGCGCGTCTCGTCTCATGACATTATGAACCTCGTCCTGTCGTTATCCCACGGGAACATGAGCAGGTTGTCGTACAGTTGCCAATAGAGGGCAGTATGATGTAAGTTTCAAAACGGTTGTGATGCGTATTATGTAGGATGAAACTTAAATTTTTCATTAAAAGAATATTTACTTCATTCTTAATTAGTTACAGTCTAGGTACTTACGGGTGTGGTTTCAGCCTCCATTGTGGGATGGTTTCGGGCTGGAACTAAATGTCTGAAAGAGAGAAAATAATCCAATCATTATAAATCACATATCGCGAGTCGGTCGATGTGAATGCCAATGACCTTTGCGGGAACAGGTGCTCATAATTCTAACTCCGTCTACTTTTTTAGACGTCCAGCATACACTATGACGTATTACGGAAAGGACTTTCCTATTATTGGGTAGTTTCGACTGCTTTTATATCGTTTATTCAGAAATCTTATTTTCGCCAAAAAAGATTGATTCGGACGACATTGGCTTCGTAAAGTTTGCTTTTACGACGATCAAGTTAGGAATCACTCGGAAGAAAACAGCTATTTCCGTAGTCACCAAAGCTAGAAAACTTTGAACACAGGGAAAAGTGATTTGGTGGTATGCAAGTTACATAACATGGTGCTTACATTAAGCACGCTAACCTTTTAAGTTAAGTGTATAGATGGTAGGAGTATTATTGAAATTGGTTTGCAGCAAGACTATTACGTTATCCATCTTGCCATGGGTTTCAAGACAAGGAATTCACATCCCCATCATCATCTATTTAATCTCACAAATAAATAATAGCATCCTTCTCTATAAAGAATGGAATGGGTGTAGTCAGACATGGTGTGTTAGCCTTATAACATTAAAAACCATTTTCTTTTCTTTCCATACTTCGGAAACCTCGTAAAGCCGTAGGTTGCTACTTATTGTAATTTATAGATTTTAGATTTTCTTTACTGGTAGTCAGACACCAGAAAATCTGACGATCAGTCTATCCAAGAAGTATAGTGTTGCCCAGTAACGCCCGTTTTCAATAACCTACCGGGATAGCTATCTATCTATCAATGCACAGCTTTTGGTTGGAAATGCTATGCGTCGGTAGGTTATAGGAAAGCAAGTAAGGGCAAAAGGATAGATTTGTTTATCTTTAGTAGCTGCAACTTTAGATACATAGCTTATTGAAAACGGGCGTTAGTGGATGTGTAAAACAAGGGTATTCAGACGAATCTGGTTAGACTGGAAGCCGACCCCAAGCTAGTTGGAAATAGGCTAGAGAGATGATGAAGGTGAATAACCCCTAGTCAATATCACCTTCAACAATTAAAGTTAATACGAGCTGTTAATACGATTATGAACGTAATACGCAGAGTACACAAAATAATTTACTAAAATTCCTGTGTACAAAATAAGTGAAACAATTAATCCTTCTAATCTAGAGGCCACGCACGTATTGCACGGGTATATACTTAACGAAATTAACTACGAACCGCGGCTTGACGCACATAAATTACCTGGCCGTGGCAAATCTGTGCATAGGTAGGTCTTAACCTTGAAGAAACCCCATGACCTCTAACTGGCAACCCCGAAACCGCGACCCATAGGTTACGCGATACGTACCCCGTATACAAATCTAGAATTAAATTAGTATGGACTGGTTTTACCTTCATTTAAAATTGGAAGAGATTCTTTTATGTGAATTAATGGATACGTCTAAAAATATTTTTTTTCTTACTTTTTAACTAAATGGCATGGTTTGAGTTGATATCCAACTCTCCTCGGTTCGAGTGAGGTTAGGAACTAAAAGTAAAGTACAACAGAGTAATAGTTTGTTGATTAATTGTGATGTAATAGTAGTCAGAGCCAGAAAATTAAGTGGTGGACATACTACCCATACGCACAAAACATTTTGTGCGTATGGGTAAGTAGTAGCACATTGGAAACACACAAGTTGTGTTGGCACAAAGAATGCGTGTGAATGAGTGGAATTCTCTACCTGAGTCTGTATTTCTGATAGCTAACCTTGGGGGTCTTTATGTATTTTCTCTTACCTAGAAGTAACCTATTCAATCTTTATTAAATTGGTTATTTCTAGGTAAGAGTGATTCAGCGTTGACCACATCATCGCTTACCATCAGATGAGATAGTGGTCACATGCGAGCCTATCAAAAATATTTAAATTTTATTTAAAAAAACGCTTTAATTTAGATATCATCTACACGGCTCGAAGGACCTAATTTAGTGGGACAAATGTATCGCACGCAAGCGTGCTCTAACGTCGACATGTGGTCGATCATCAGTTACCATCAAGTGATCCGGTAACCATAAATGGAAATGCTTCTTAGCATCTCTACTTTGAGTAATTAAGTTTAATTATATTACGCCACATGCAATGGTGCTTAGATATACTAAATTCTTGGTTACAAGATTGAAGTACAAACATCGTTTTTATATCGACAATCAATTCGCACCTATATGGACGATCACTTTCCTTTCGACTGACCACGATTTTCTCCGTTCAAATATGTCGCAAACACGTAAGCAGATCCCAAGTGCCAAGCCGTCTCTGGAGAGTTACATATCGTAAAATATACGTAACGTAGAGCTAAGGATATACAAGTAGTAATAAATTACCAGCTCGCTTACCCACGGTAACCCTTTTCAGTCACTCTATTCCTGTCTTACGGGTAACGATAAGGAGATAACTGGATAGCCTTTGGATGTAGTGATTTTCTTAAGACGAGAATTATTGTTTCAACCTTTATGTATATTTTTGAGCTCCTTATTATGAAGTTGCGTAAGTTATTAGTAGAAACAAACTAGAATGAATAATATTTCGATGATTTTTTCTTTATTTAATTAAAAGGGCTTTTACGCTTAGCGTATGTCAGTCACATCATATCCTAAACGATTGTGTCCTAAACATCCCAAAACATAAGCCATGAATTTGAACAAATTTTTCGCATCTTTACTAAAAAGGAATAGAATCTCATGGAACTCATGGAATCAAATTATTTATACTGGACATATTGGACACATTCCATCAATAAGATTTCGAGGTGTATTATGATTTAACTGGTAATGGTACTACGGTCCGAAAGTTTGGAAGTAGGTAGCCAGATAAAATGGAATAAAAATAAACAGTACCTAAACCGCAGACTACCCTCTGTTTTATTTTAAGTTCTTACGATTCATTCTAAGGTTGTCTGGTAGATATTGTTATCAGCGATAAGACCACTATTGTACCCATAGATATAAGTTCATGTAGGTACAAAAATAGTGATACTAGATTACTAGATTCTACCGAATTCGTCCCAAACAAATTGAACAGTAGAAAGGTCAGATGATTGAGATTGCATTGATTAAGTTTTCAAAATCTTTTCATTGTTTTTTTTTCGGTTAACATGTTTTGGCACAGTTTCGACGAGTGGTTAAAGAAACAGGGTCATGCGAAATTTAAATTATGATATTTTTTTCTATTCTTGCATTTTGCAGGTCAAAGTCAAGATGTACTGTTAAGTAAACTAAAATAAGATTGGCGGGCGTTAAAGGTACATATGTATTTATTTGCAGCATTATAATATAGGTCGACTGGTAGAGAATGCCTCGTTGCATTAATTCCTCCTATGTATCACTACTGTACGTGAAGTTTAAATAAATAAAAAAATAGTTTTATTAAAATCATCAATACAATCCTCTCAATTCTAAGACAAACTGAGAATCAATGTTCGACTTAGAACCCCTATTGAATCAATGAGGTCAATTCCCAGTTTCTTGTTTTCCAGAAACGGGACACACGCAAGAAAATCCTGTCAATTTCCCATCTAAAAAAAACCATATAAAAGAAAGTCTCCAAAGGATTAAATCACAAAAAGAATTTGTCAAAACTTGATGAACGTGGGATGTTAATCCTTTTGTTTTTGTGTTAACAATCAAAACAAAAGTTAAAGTCGTAAAACGTAATTTTATTGCGAATTTTTACCGCATAATGTCATCAGTGTTTAGGTTTGTTTAAAAACAGATGTGCTACCAAACTTTTGGATGTATATACTTTCAAGCCTGTTATTTTTTAAAGTCTGGTCTGATCAGAATAACTTCTCCTGCCCTTGGGCGGACCAGGAAACTCTGTCAACTTTTACTCACTATACTAAATTCGTTATAAGATGGTTTCGGTGACAGCTGTCAGATTCATACAATGTAGCTATCTATCCTTTTCTCTCATCTTAAAGATGCATATTTTCGTCCTGCTGTCACCCAACCCATGCTATGTAAAAAAAAAAACTATAAAACCCACTCCGTCCCCTCTTTGCGTTCGTTCCAAGGAAAAGAAAAAATAGTTTCCATACTTTCAAGCTGGGAATAAACAAATATCACTGCAGAACATTCCAGAACTTAAATGTTGTACGACCTTCGGCGCCAAGATTTGAATCAGGTCAAGAGTTTAAGTGTGTTGACACATTCCGCGTATCAGCTAAGTGATCTATATATATCTACATCAATCTGGCATGTAAGCAAGTATTTATAGCACATCGATTTAATTATTTAACGCATTATGCATACACTAGCTGCTGCTAGAGGCTTCGCACGCGTGATATTAGAAAATTAACCCAATGGAACTTAGTTCCGGGATAAAAAGTCTTGTGTTATTTCAGAAGTATCTTATGTGTTATTTCAGGACATGGTTTACCCGTTTACTAAGTTTCATAGGAATCCATTTACGCCCGTTTTTGTCTAACTAAAGATAAACAAATCTATACTTTTGCCCTTACTTGCTTTCCTATAACCTACCGACGGATAGAATCTTACTGTTTATCGGGGATAGCTATCTATCTATGAACTGCGGTAGGTTATTGAAAACGGGCGTTAGTAGTTTTTGCGTGAAAGAGTAACCAACCATCTATATATACAAACGTTAAACGTTGACATTTATAATACTAGTAGAATAATTACAGAGGTAAACATGATTAAGGCATTGTCTACCATTGGAAGATAGGAAATTATTGTAGCGTGAACCAAAATAAAACCGACGATAACTTTAATAATAGCTTTATTAAAAGCATAAACATGACATTATAACCTGTTGCATAATAACTGAAACAGATAAACTTATACCTACTACCAATTAAAAATAATTATAATAAATATTACGTACGAGTACAAAGCGTTTTGGCAATACATTCATTGAGCGTACAGCTAAGGAATGGAATTCCCTGCTCTGTGTTTTCTGATAGCTATACCACCAAGGGGTATTTAATCTATCACATACCCGCGAAACGAGACACAATAGTAAAACAATAACAGCGCGGTCTCATAGGACCGGTCGGGGATTCAAACATTAAGTCTAGGGTGAATAACGTCGTTGTCAAGCCAAAATCGAAATCTGCTATGTGCCGTTTTTTGAGACACTGCCCTAAGTCTCATATAAAAGAACTGCTATATACTTATGACCGCTAGTTGTGGAACTATGGCCTCAGAATAAAAGGACATGTCCGGAAATAGTTTTTTATTATTTAATAATTCTAACCAGAGTAAGTTGAATATATTTGGATAGACATCTCAAAACCTAGTGCTTCTGACTATATCATGCATTTTTAAAGCCCTCCAATTTTAAGAAGAATCGTCTTTTATTTGAGTGAGAATTTACTACTAAAACGAACGAACTTTTCTATTTATCTATGTTAGTAAAGTGAACGCACCCAAAAAAAGTAAAATTGACAAAAGATAACTGTCAGTGTCAATCGATATTTGATCTAAGTCAATGTAAACAAAACAAAGAACTACAATAATAGCAGTCAATTACAATAGATTTACATTATTTTTGGTAAAAATGTCTAGCATTATCCATCAAGAACTTAGACCACGCTATGGCGACTTCACTCAATGTAAACGTGTTAATTACAATATTTTACTAAGACCTGGTTGTGTTTATTATACGCTGAAGATAATGAATAAGAATGTTCGATGAGAATTCTTACTAAAATACTGTCGAGAAACTGAACAGGTGGAGATATATTTGATGCCGATTGTAGTTTCCGATGCTATTGTAGGTTTTTGGTTTGTTTACATTGACTTAGATCAAATATTGATTGACACTGACAGTTATCTTGTGTCAATTTTACTTTTTTTTGGGTGCGTTCACTTTACTAACATAGATAAATAGAAAGGTTCGTTCGTTTTAGTAGTAAATTCTCACTCAAATAAAAAACGATTTTTCTCAAAATTGGAGGCCTTTAAAAATGCATGATATAGTCAGAAGTACTAGGTTTTGAGATGTCTATCCAAATATATTTAACTTACTCTGGTTAGAATTATTAAATAATAAAAAACCAACGTCCATACAAAAAGCGGACATCTCCTTTGCAATGTGCAGCAGCCAAAACTTCAGGAAAACTTCTTTTGTCAATATCTCAAAAGTATACTTTTTGCACATAGCAGATTTCGGTTTGACAACGACGATAAGTTACTTCTTGGCAAGCGTACTGCATCGTCGGTCACACCATCACTTATCATCAGTTGTGATAGTGGTCAAACGCGAGCCAAAAAACAATAAAGACAATTAAACCCGAGAACTTTATTGTACACTAGCTTTTGCCCGCGGCTTCGCCCGCGTGGAAGTCGGATAACCAAGTAAATTCAGAAAAAATAATAATAGTAAGTGGGTCGCATAAAATATAGCCTATAGTACTCAGGAAGAAAGCAGATTTCTATCAATACCTACATTTTTATTGTCTGACCAGGATCTGCAGATTACCTCCTACAAACAAAAAAACAAACTTTGCCTCTTTATTATGTTAGTATAATAGACTAAGGCTTAAGAATTCTGCTTCATTGATCAGCAACGCTAGCAGCTGGTTTCTCTGTTACTGAGTTATTTGGCTATTAAACTGGTAAGTATCATGTTTGAATCCAAATGGAGCACTGAATTAAATCGGACATCTACCAAACTACCGGCCATTTTGATAGTTTTTATGAGCTTTTGGCCAACTTTTACGTTTAGAATTAGAATAGAATAGAATTAACTTTATTGTACACCAAAAGAAGAAAATAGAAGAAAAAAATAAGAATAGGAGAAAATAGGAGAAGAGAATTCCTATTTTACTTGAGAAATCATATTTGATGATTTCTCAAGTAAAATAGGAATTCTCTTCTTGACTTGAGTGAATTTCAGATTTTTACTGATGCGCGGTCTATGGTTACTCCTTCGAAGGCTGCGGAGTGAACCATGGCAGGCACCGACCTTCACAGCCCCGTCAATTTCGCTAGCATGTGTTTGAGGAGCCGTTTCAGACCGAAATGGCAGCGGTAGGCAGTGACGCGAAGAGGTCGACAGAGCCGACCGCGGTCGGTCGTGGTCGGTCGCGGTGAGTCGCTAGCAGCGCCCCTTTGAACCTTTCAAATAATACCAGACTGGTCTTTTAAGGATGTAGATAAAATTTTAAATTATTTCGTAATCGGCTCTTAGGAGTCCAACTAGTCTTGCCATTACGCGCACACATTTACATAGCACACGTCTTTTTTTTTATTCTTCTTCTCGTCCCATATCTTTACATCCTTACATAAGATATACAAAACAAAGTCTTCAAGATGCGCGACTATCTGTCTGTTTACGATAAACTTAAAAAGCATCAGTCCGTCAAATATAAGTATCGCCTAAATAGAACTTTTTAGTGCAGATGCATATTCTATGATTCACAATTTTTTTCTGTATATTCTGCGTGTTTTATTTAAATACCTTTTTCATAATGGACAAATATCAAGACAGTTTATTACACACCATTATCAGATCAAAAATATACGCTTTAAAAGCTCAACATTGAGAATACAAGAGTATCCAGCAACAAAAAAGATGTCAAATAAAAAACGATTACAGCAAAAGCCATCTTATTTACAAAACAAAAAGAAAAACTCCATCAAAACTCAATATCCGACATCAAAAAACGCCCTTACCGTTGAAACTCCAAGTAAATACCGGGAACATACAATATCCCCATCAAGCAAACAAAGTTAAACCATATTATGAACGGATGCCAGCTTAATAAGCTCTCATAGTAAGTAATTGTGTTAAAACCTATTGTATTACGTTAACTTTGCTACAATGCAGTACAATGGTGGCGAATGAGGGTATTATGCGATAATACTGCACCGGCCCTGATTAATTTTGAGCACTGAGAGGGTAGACTGCGTTTGTTGTGACCTTTTTGAAGATGGGTGACCGTTTTTGACACGAGACTTGTTGAAATTCTCAGATTTTCAGAGACCAACGTTACAAATTTTTTAACTTTTAGAAATGGATTTTCAGAAGTGATACCTTACTGGGAAGTAGACAACCTGTTAGGATGAGTAGATGGACATCAAAGGAAAAGCTTTTTTAAGGATTTCAATATGTATAACTAGGTGTCTCCTGCGGTTTCACCCGCGTCTGTCAGCTGTTCTATAGCCTGTAGCCTTCCATGATAAATGACCTAACCAACATTAACTAGCTTTTATACTTGAACCAGTAGTTTCTAGGAACAGCGCGTTCAAACAAACTCCTCAGCTTTATAATTAATTAGTATAGATGGAATGTATGGCAATAATATTACGTGAGACGTATGTAATATTTGTTTAAAATAAATATATATCATCCATATAAACTCTATTTTTTTTATCATCAAAAAGTTGAACCGAAAGCCGTCCACTACGGGACATAGGCCTCCCCTAAGCGTCGCCACAGCGACCGGTCCTGTGCGTCTCGCATCCATCGGACTCCCGCGACCCTCGCCAGGTCGTCGGGCCACCTTCAAAAATCCTAAACTGGTTGAATTGCAATAGCTCCACACCACCCCACCCCCACCTATAGACTGAGAAACAAAACTGCGTCTATAGTGACCTTTTAAAAGATGGGTGACCGTTTCTGATGCAAAACTTTCACGAGTTTACAAGATTACGTTTTCGGGCGCGGCTATCACACCCATGTTAGAAGTCTGACAGTTTTTGTAACTTTAGAAAAAGTTTTCCGAAATGGATTCGACTTTTTTTGATCCCATAGACGTGCTTTGCTAATAAATAATTCGTCATAAAAATGGAACAGAATAAAACTTTATTGTGCACCTAAAAACACCACTTACAAATAAACTAAAAATGATTTCTAAAAGTTGACTAAACTTTAAGAAATCATTTTTAAGTTTTCGGAAAGTTGTAAGTAAACCTTAGGACCTTTTACTCTTGATAGGCTCAGGCTAGACCACTATCTCACCTGTAAAGCAACGATTTCATCGACCATGGAGAATGCTTGCCTAGAAGTAACATATTCACTCTTGACTTAGCAAGATGTCCAAATTGTAGCTATCAGGAAACACTGACTCGGGAAGGTAATTTCACTTCTTAGCCGTGTCTTCACAACGTTTTGTACATATGCATGGGATGTCCACCAAGTACTGCTACCACAACTATAAACTTACCATGAAAATCAATAACGCCAATCTATTTAAGGGTACCCAGCACTACTCATCAAGCAAGCCCATCACTCGGGCCGACAGGCTCTCGTCCTCGAACCATGGACGTTTGTGTGCCCAGTACATTAACATGGCGACTCTACACAAACTTCATTAGCGAACAACTTCGTCCTACGTCCGCAGGCAAGTTTAGAAATAACTAGATCGATCGAAACTATTCGCAACTAAATTCTAAATATAAAAAGTGTGATGTTTGTGGGAAACCACAGCTGGCTTGTGATATACGGTCCTGAAATGGTCTAAGAGTACTTTGTATCAAACTTGTTTAGGCGAGACACTACGCTTTGCAAAGTTAAAGCTCAATAATTTTGGGGATATTTTTAACATCACATTAAAAATCTTAATACTAATTGTACACCAAATACTAATAGACCTTTATGCAATTATTAAGGGACTTGGGGTACCCTGATTTGTAAAAGTTAGGTTAGAAGAGTAGTTATTTTTTTAAACTATCCAGAAAGGCATATTTTTCAGTATAAAACAGGAATGAATTGAGAAACAGTTAATACTACCCAATAATTTGTTACTATTACGGCAGGTTTTTTAGAAGTCAAGATCAGATATGTTTCATAAACAGCTGAATTATTTTGTGGTGGGAAATCATCATGTAACCTCTCCTGCCCTGGGTGGCGCAAAAAAAGCGTGCCATATTTTTACTGAAATAATAACTTTGTTTTTGAGTTGCCCTTTGCGTTCCAAGGGCACACACATCTAGTTTCTAAAGCATCCTCTACTAGCATATAATACGATACAGAATAATGTTTTCAACCTATTTCCTTTTTCGTTTGATTGGGAATCAATACATTAACGTTCAACGCAAAATAATTCTTGGAACTTCGCTCTAGGCTCGTACTTACATATACGAAAAAAATACCTTTAATCTATTTCTAGCATTCAGTCCGATGTGAATTGTAAACTAGACTAGAATGTTTACATAGACGATTTATACGTCTGTTACCTTGCGGGGAGGTAAAATATCACGTGTTGAAATACTTACGCGAGTAATTAAAAGCAACTTTTTATATTTATTGATATAAACTACCTAAGTACTTCTTGCTTGCGATTCCCCTTGATAGTAAGCAGTGCTGCAATTCGATGGTGAGGTGTACTAATTTATTGGGAGCCTATTCACTCTAGCCTTGAAGACACCTAAATTATAATTGGACGGGAAGACCAAAGCAGGCAAATCAAACAAATAATTAAACTATAGGAAATTTTAAGAAGCATACCTATACCTAAATAGTATGATTCACAGAGAACCAGACATGGCTGTTACATCACAACGTTCTCAGAGTTGTTTAGGTACAGAAATATGGTAAATACTAGACTAGACTCAAATGATATGAATGATAAAATGCTTTGTTTTTAAATCAGAATAAGATAAATCTGTGTCTGGTATACTGATACTCTGAAGTCTGGTTCCTGTTTATTTCATTCAGCTAGGAAACAAGACCTTGACTAGTTTAAAGTGACGTGTGATTTTTTTTTAAACTTGTTAGTATGTAAGTGTATGTATCAGGGATGTTATGGAAGTTCAGTTCTGATTCCAAAAGTTCGAAACTTTAGATTGATTCTTTGCACATCCGATTCCGATTTCGGTTCCGATATTTTAATCCGAACTTATACCGAAGGTACAAACAAGTTTTTTTAATACAGTTGCTCAAAAAGTGGCGTATTGCAGGGACGTTTAGCGTTCGGGAAGTGGGCTATTACACACTCGTGCTTTTTCGTTACCATTCCCGAACTTGTGCTTTTTCTTTCCCAACTGTCAAAATAATGTCTATTAAAAAGAAAAAAATCAACCACGAAGTTTTTACTAAAAAAGTTTTTAGTGCAAGTATTTCTAAAAAGGAGCTTCTAATTTGTTTCAATATCAGATTTAATGATTTGATTCAATAAGTTAGGCTAGGTTTCATTACATATCATTAAATTTCATTTCATATCAATAAAAAAATGTACAGTACTGAAGACTTGGCTGTATGGGGCATAGTTCCCTTTGTCTACCCAGAATGGGAGAAGACAACAAAAAAAAACTGCTTATATTTTTTTACGGTTGGCGCCATTTTGATTAGTCAGTTTAGTTTATTGTGTTTTTATTATTTTATTAAACTGCTTCATTTTTTCGCAACTGCATTAAAAATAGTCGTTCAGTACACGTGCGGAACCGTCATTGCAACTTGTTTCGACTGTCAACCCTCACCTTCGGCTGCGCCTCGGCTCGGGTTAACATTTGTCGAAACTCTTTGCAATGACAGGCTTTCCGCACTTGTAATGAAATATACTAATCCCTGCTCCTGCCTTCTGTATATTACTTTTTCAGTTGTTCTATCGTTTGGTATTTGAAGTGTTATTAATTCGCACTTCATTTATGTCTATCTCAGTTTTTTATTGGTTCTGAATTTGACGCTTCTGCTTCCGCTTCCGATTTCGATTACATTTCCGCTTTCGGTACCAATTTCGGTTTCAATTTTGGTTCCGATGTCAGGTTCAATTTAGGTTCCGATTCCGATAAATGAAATTTAATAACTCCGTTATTGGATGCGATCCCAATATAGGTACAGTACGGCAGTTATAAGTTGGCAAGTCTTAAGTTAGGCTCTGCGAATTTTGGCGCTTGAAAACTCGTACAAAAATATAAGTTTTAAAAAAATAAATGCCGTTTGCAGTTATTGCTGTTAAAAACTGTTATTGGCATTTATTTTTTTAAAAGCTTTATTTTTGTACGAGTTTTCAAACGCTAAAATTCGCAGAGCCTAACTTCAGAAACGCCAACTTATAACGGCCGTACTGTAACCACTTCGTTTACATTCCTAGTACCTACTTAGTATCCATGTCTATGTTAAAGCATAGTTATATAATATCCACTCTTTTACCTAAGACCTCGTCAGATAATTTTATCTAGACGCAGCACGGAAACAAGACAAACGCTCTATAAATACTTAGTTCCTGATCAGTTTAAATTAATATTACGCAGACGGGAAGCAAGCAATAATGTAGCAAAGCGAAATGAACTCTACTGACCTTGATATAAAGGTTGCAATGGAAGTTAGTGGCGGTTTTTAAGGCGTTTGTAGGCTATAGTACCTTGGACTGATTACGGTGTTATTTGAAAATTGATCTCATTACTGACAACCTGTGCGGTCGGACCACACCACAGTTCTCACAATCAAATTACTTCTTGCAACCGAAATGCCGTCGATTGTTTATGAAGGCCCTTTCAATTATTATTTAAGAAACTAGATTCTGCCAGCGGTTTCGCCCACGTGAAAATAGTTTTTTCCTCCATTTCACCCCCCTAGAATTCACCCCATTTTGGAAAATTCTCTCTTAGTGCTCGCCTGTGACATAAAAAGAATCCTTGAGCAAAATTGCGCACCATAGCAACAGCAACAGTGCAGTTTAGCTGTGTGTTGATATGTCAGTCAGTCAGTTTCTCCTTTTATTAATATAGATAATCAAATACCCAGACGTTACGTACTATAAAATACTGTAGTCTGTTGATGCCACGTCGGCTAGTAGGTTGAAATGTCACAGGGTCAAGTAAATCGTCATTTATTGGGCACAGTTCCAATCCTAAGCTAAGATTTTTTTTGCAAGAGTCGTAGGTATGACGCTAGTCATTCTCGCTAGCACAAATAATATAACCGACCAACGACTTGCGGACCTCTCGAACTAAAAAAAAAAACAAGTATCTAGCAGCCTTTTTTTAAGGTCATTCGATAACTTCTCCCGCTGTAGGGTGAAGCAGAAGGGAGTGTCATATTGATATGTCATTATAGTGACTAAAACCACCCCCATGTTCCTTCTTTGCTCATTAAGTTCTAGGATCACGGTAAGTCTTTCGATAGACGCAGCGAGTGCTTCGCGTTAAGAATTCGATCCCTTGCTCGCGCAAGTAGTACTGATTTTTTCATAAATTAGATTATTCAGTAGCAGTCTAGAATCGGAATTCTACTCCGATTAGATGTAGGTAATAGGCTCGGTTTTATATATCATGGGGCTTAAACATAACAAACGAAATGTGGATTTCATATCGGCCCACTTCCTATCCGAAAAATACAGCCTCGATTTAATTCTTCGTACTTTATTTCCCTCAAAACCACGAACTGAACGAAACTGGCTTAAATCTACTCCGCGATTAAGCTTCATTTTCGTCGGGAACATTGGTGTTAAACGAGCGAATCTCGGCGCGGTGCCGAAACAACCATCTTAAACGGAGTAAGTCTAGAATCACAGCGTTAACTATTAAATTGTACTTGTTACGACTAGGTCAATGAAGCGAATTACTTAATGTTTTAAGCTTTGAGAATGGATGAAGCAGGGTTTTAAGTATTTTTGTTGTTTCTTTAAAACATTGTAGGTAATGTTAATGTTGCACTACACTTAGGTCATAAAATTTGGTTCTTCGAACCGGATAGATGAAAACCAATTGCAAGCTTTACGCTGTTCTTGCTTAAATCCAGGTCCTATAAGCATAAGTCGATACTTATGCATATTCTACTTATAAATACGAATATATAAAATGAATACCCTGGTAACTCTCAGATCTCTCTTGCGCTTCAATGCTTATTCTTAGGACAAACTTTTATATTAGAAATATACACAGTCACTTCAAAATAATATTATTATAAGAAATCACAGTAAGGCATTCTATTCTTTTTTAAATCGTCACCCCTCACTAAGAATTGCTCCTATATCGAGGGGTGCGTTCTCAAACACGTAAACACACATACAAAATCCTCTGGGTGTACCGGAACAACTATCTGTAAATTATACAAAATAATATTTGATTCGTGCGGAAATAGAACCCGGGATACGCTCAGCAGCAGCCAATAGCTCAACCAATGCGTCAACCGTGTAGCCTAATATCTTCTTCTTCTTCTTCTTCCTGCCCTCATCCCATTATACTTGGGGCCGGCGCAACACATTTTCTTCTTCCATTATGTCCTGTCGTCCTTCACACTATCACTAACCGTGTAGCCTAATATAAACCTTTAAAAAACTAAATGACTTTTGAAATAGTAAGTCTTACTGCCTAATAACCAAGCATTCCAGCTTGGTTGAAACTGTTAAAAGCTAAGTACAGTGGTCACAAAGAATTTCAATGAAGCTCTTAAATTACAAGTAAATTAAAACTGGAGAATTAATTACTTTCTTTTGTGGAATTAATGCGCTTGCAAATACGCCAAGAAATAGTACTGGGGCGAAATTGCAGCCACGTTAAGGAAAACTCTCAAATACACAAACGTAATCTGTGGTTTACAAAGATTTAAACGAGATTTTCCTTATTATTATAGAGCTTAAGGAACCAAGGTTACCGACATAGCCCGAAGAATCGTGGTATTGGGCATATTATATTGCTCTTAGAACAGATGGTGGATGAGGATGAAAGGTTCTGGAGTGGCGACCACGTACCGGAAGACATAGCGTTGGAGATCCACCCAAAAGGTGGACCGATGACCTGGTAAGGGTTGCGGGAATGTGATGTATGCGAAACGCACAGAAGATCGTTGTGGCGACGCATGGGGGAGGTCTACATATGTCCAACAGTGGAAGTCTTTCGGCTGAAATAATGATGATCATGATAGAACTTAAGAGGATTTTAATTTGCCAATCATGACGCAATTTTAAGCACTCTTGATTACAGAATGACATTAGAGCAAATAGCTTTGTACGTTTCTTAAATATTTATTCAACTACAACGAAGCCAAGGGAAAGGGTTAAATGTGTTTGTTTATTTGTTTTGCCGCAACATCCGCTCAATTTTTATCGCTGTATCGCCCGCAATACGAGTTACATTTTGCCTATCCCTTTTTTAGTCAGCTAAAAACATGATCGTCATTCTGTTACAGTCGGAAACCTGGCCAAATAAACACACGTTTCTAACCAAACGTTTATTAGTACTAATGACTCAATGACGAACAATTCTCCAGAACGTACCATATTGAGATTATCTCAACAAGCCTCGTACAAGGCCGTAAGATAAACTTTCCCATTTTAGATTCCCGTACTGCATTAGTCATCATAATGCATCAATAATGCAGGCTTGTTAGTGGTCTATTTATATGCAGCAATAAAGAAACGGCACGAGGAACTTTGTCCGCCATTGTCTATAAGAGAATGCGTTCTGCTATCGAAATAACCACAACGACTGGAGAAAAGCGCATAGCCGTTTTCATTTTGCGCTTGACCAATTTTATGGGGTAAGAAGGGGGCGGCGCGAGTGCGTTCGCCGATGTGTACTCATGCTTATAAAGTCACCACAGTGTAACTTACACATCATATGCCACATATCTACATACCAGTGTCTCAAGACGAAATTCTATGACCAGTACGTGTTTCCAGTGGTGACATACAAGGCTTCGTAACGTGGTTTATTACAATGGGCCTCATCAAAGGCTTAAAGGGACCCAAAAGGAATGAATGAAGTTTCCTAGCATGATGAAGATATCCGTAGATGGTTACCATTAACCAACATAGCCCGAAAAATCGCTAAACTTTAGTGGCAGAGGGCAGGCCACATTGCTATCAGAATAGTTAGTTTATGAGTCGAAACGTTCTGGAGTGGTGACCGCAGCGTGGGAAGGCCTTGCACAAGGTGGACCGAAGACCTGATGAGGATTGCGGGAATCTGATGGAGGCGAGAAACACAGGTCGTTATGGCGACACTAGAATTGGCATGTATCCAGCAGTGTACATCCTTTGATCATTTGGCCAAAATGATGAAGAAGAGTCTATTTTTTGTCACAGATCACTAAACATAACTCTATAACTTATGTCTGTCTGTTCATTTTAAGTAGGTCATGTCTTCTTAGTCGACAAAAGCAAATTTCGAGGAACAACTACACCGCAAAAGATAAGACCTATTTCCATACGGACAGAACTTTGACCACATTAATAGGATTCAGGTATTATAGAACATCGTAAAGCAATTAAATGTTCCGCCAAGATTCTCCCAATGTTAGGTCAGCCTCCAATCAACCAGAAACGGGTCGAAATCAGTATTCTACTCGAAGACTTCGACATTTATAAAGCGCTGACATAATTTTAATTATCTGCAAGCGATAGCGTTTGGCACTTATTAATTCAGAAATGAAATTATGAGAACCGATTACGGTTGGGTATTTGGCTACTTTTAAAACTTCATGAATCCTATACTTATTTGAAAAATGTTACTCCAAAAGATTAATTCGTGAGTATTCTTTAACCTTGCCTCTGATTATTAAAGATTTATAAACGGCTAGCTTCTGATAACGGTTTTGCTTATGAGAAAGTAAAAATTATGCCTAGATAACATTCTCCCGGCATAAGATAGGGTACTATCTCCTATTCCCAAACACGGTGTACTCTTGTGTCAAATCTCATTTAAATCTCTAGTACCCATAACACAAGCTCTACTTAGCTTGGGACTGGATGGCGTTGTGTGAAAGTTGTAGAATATTATTAAAAAAAAAAATCAGTTCGAACGTTTGAGCGTAAGGGTTTGTCTGTGTGAAAGTAGAAAATTATGACAAAAAATCATTCTCCTGATTTAAGACAATACAAGGGTTACTCGCGTGTTTTATCAAAATCAGTTCCAACTTTAGAGTGCGAAGGAGCAACAAACATAATAGGTACAGACTAATATTGCGTCACCAGTAGTGACCAGCAAACATTTTCATCCAATTAGTATTAACAAGTTATGAGAGCAGATTTAATAAGCAAGATTGTGACTTCAAATTCCATCACGGAATATATTTTTTTTGAACTTGGTTACAAGGTAAAGGTTCTTTAGGTTATCGTAGGTCAATAGATTTTTTTGAAACACGCTATCCAAGGTTATAGACAGAAAGAGACTTAACATAATCAGTCTATTACTATTTCTTTATTTGCTTAGGTAAATTTTTCTTCACCGTTCAATAAAATCGGTGAAACATAGAGCGCCTATTTTAGATGGGAAATTATCAAATATATAACTTCTCCCGCTCAGGGTGAAGTGAGAGTGAGTGTAAGACTTTTACTGACTAAAACCCACCCGTTCCTTCAGTAGCTTCTCGCATTCCTTTGCGGCCGCGGTAACTCTTTCTAAAAATCCCGCAACCCTAGCATATAAGTAACAGGCGTGTCATGTAATATTATAGAATAGAATAGATAGTATAGATTTAACTTTATTGTACTCCAAAATAGTAACAGTTTAACAGAATTTCAAATATGTGGATACAATAACAGTCTTACCGCTGACAGTGTTATCTATTATTTTATGAATAACTATATCCTGTACCTACTTATATTTTTTATCAAGTCTGTGCACATAATATCTTTTGAAGCTACTGTTCTTAGAGAGACAGAAAATCTGGCCAACAGTCTATCTATCCAAAGAGTATCGTGTTGGCTAGCTTCATCTTCATCATTACAGCCGAAAGACGTCCACTGTTGAATATAGGCCTCCCCCAACATCACCAGTGACCGGTCCTGTGCGTCTCGCATCCATCGGATTCTCGCAACCCTCATCAGGTCATCGGCCCAACTCTTTGGACTCATTAACGAACCAAAATAAGGAGTCAAGAAGTCAACAGATTAGCTTAGTCTTCAAGATATTTTTACACTATCTAACAACAACTTTCAGTCATTCTGACCTCACCACGACCTACTCGTTTCTTTTATTTTAAAAGACAAGACCATTTTCATTGTTTCTTTTTCTCATCTCTTTCTGTACATTTTTCGTTTTTTTCTTCTTACAAAATATTATAAAACAAAGTACCCCACCGCGTCTGTCCGTCTGTAAGAACGCGATAAACTCAAAAACTATTAAACAGATTTTCACGCAGGTTTAGCAATGAATCACTCGGTCTATTAGTTCAGCAATAGACAGTGATTCATGAGGAAGGTTTGGGTGTATAATACATACATTTTATTGTAGAGAAATACCGAGAATTTCAAGGTTTTTAACACCCGTGCGAATCTGGGGCGGGTCGTTAGTCTATTAGTGATATGTATTTATTTTATTGTGTAAAATGTTTATCTTAACAATAAGACTGCCTTTGTAGCCATATATTTACTTTGTTCAGGTATAAGAATTGTATTACTGTTTTGGTGAACAACAAATATTATTCAAATCTACAAAAAAAAAACACTTGAAAACAAAATTGACTTCTTACACAACTCATAATACATCGTTCAATTCGGAAAAAACCTCACGCGTACACATAAGTATCTTCCTTCAGTGTCAACCCTTTAAATAAAAGGCTATAAATTCATCTCATAAGTAGGGCGGCGCGGTCTAATCGACCTCCAAAGAAACGCGCGCTCCAATTCCATGAATGACTTGATTCGCGTGTACAAATCGCTCTTGCCATGTGTTTTACTCATCATCCGCCTAGCCTTTTCCCAACTTTATTGGGGTCGGCTTCCAGTCAAGCCGGATTTAGCTGAATACCAGTATTTTACGAGCGGCTGCCTACCAGACCTCCACAACCCATTAACTGGGGTAACACGGTACTTCATGGCAAGACTGGAATCAGATTTACTGGCTTCTGACTATCCGTAACGACTGTCAAAGATCTACAAATGACACCCGGGACCTACGGCTTAACGTGCTTTCCGAGGCGCGGAGAAGACTCGTTATGTTAAGATGGACACCCATCCACGGACCAACCTTGGCAAGCGTTGCTTAACCTTATAGATCGACCTGTGCGGCTGTTATTATTTAGCCACGAGCTACCTATTACCATGTGTTTTACTAAACATGCAATTTTGTCCGCTATCTGCATACGTATTAGGTACTTTTGAATCGATTCTCGATACTTATTGATAGGAAAAGATAAAAACAATGGTTGTTATTGTTATTTTAAACTAGGTTAAAGAGTTAACTTTTAAACGGAAAATGGCGAGTTAGATAGAGATAAAATGACGGTTTATTACGAGGATAGTCGTAATAAAGAATGTTCAGAAAATATGTTAAAACTATCTTTCTACTGGCAAATCTAGGTAGGTACGCCTAAAAGGATATTCTTATTTTAATATAAATACATATAAGGATTCTTTAAAAGACTGGAAATTATCCAATGATTTGGGGCGAGGGTGTGTCAGACTTTTAGTCACTGAAAACACACCTATTTTCCCTCTTTGCTTAGCCTTCCAAGACTTCAGACACCCCTTTCAGAAGCCAACCCATGGTTCCAATACCCATGGTTTCGACTCTGTAGGGCCCCTACAGTGTTGCTGACATCTCTTTGAAGCACGCGTGGAGTATTACTCGTACGCGCCGTCAACGACTTGGTCTCGGTGTAGACGGTTACCGAACAACATACATATTAAGATGAGATTACACTGTTTTTTTTATTAATCCTTTATTATTATTACTTGCCAATAATAATACTTTCAATTGATACAGACAAAATGTGACAAACACCAATAGAGAATATCCTGACAAACTGACAACATATCATAAAACATAAATTACAATTTTATTAACTTCGAACTTGTATGTGTGCCAAACGCGGTTTCAATTAGTGCTTTGGCACAAACTGAAACGCTTGTTACCCGTTAGGCATTACTAGCATAATTTTATGTTCAGCTACAAACAATTTAACTAGCAAGTACGAACTATGTTTGTAGAAATCTCATTCGTTTCGGCCGTAAGTTCTCACTGAGTTATAACAATGCACCTCTTGACGTCAGAACCAGCAAAAACGAGGCATATTATTATACTAGCTTCTGTGGGTGGGTTTGGCCGCGTGATTATCGAAAATTATTCTAAGAGAACAGTAAGAGAAAATTATGCTTCTGGATTTAGTCAGACCTTTTACCTATAGTATTCCTTGCGTTGCCTATTGTATTCCAGGACCATGGTAGCTCGTTCAAATAAATCCCGTCATCTTATCACACGAGCAATTTGGCACACGATTAGGTCATATCATCCAATACCAAGACATGGTCTACTGGTGGGCCAAATGTCATCCAAATCCGTATAATAATAATATGGGATACCTACCTACATTTAACCGTCCAATAAAAATCTTATTCTTTAATAAAAATACTAAATGGAAAGCAGAAGCACCAAACATTAATGGATTTTGGGCATTCCAACTAGGTTACTCTATAGAAACCACTCAGAAAAGCATAGTTTAGTGCGCAATTAGTATTTATATTTTTGGTGAAACAAAGGCATATTTTAAAGCAGAAAAAAAGGAATAAATTAAGGAACAGTTAAATAAAATAAACTTAATTTTCTTTTTTGAAACATAATCTTACTTAGTTTACACCTAGATTACAGTACTTATCTTTACAAACATTGGAGATTAGCATCTAGCTCTCAATTCTAGTAGCTAGCAAACAATGCCTCACAGGATGCTACTCAGACATGGCATTGACATCGAGAGTCTTTGTAACCCATTTTATGCAATTATTCTTTTCAAACCAAAGATTTCTAAAGAAAGATTTGGAAACAAGGTCAATCTTTTTTCTTTTCTTCGTTGCTTGTGCTAGATGATTTCTGACAGATTTGTTTTAAGATGGGTTAAAATGTTAAAATAACTTCTGCCGCTCTGGGCGAAGTGGGAGAGCGTGTCACTTTCTTTACTGACAAAAACCCTGTTCCTTCTTTGCCTTAATTGCAGGGTTCCGGGGCTCTCTTTCGTTCAACCTAAGGGCCCAGAAAGCGTCGACCCTGCCGGGCCATTACAGTTTGCTGACATCTCTTTGACGCGTGTATGGAATGAATGCACGCACGTAATGACGCACCGTCGACGACATAGGCTTGGTCCGGACTAACCGGACGTCCGGACGGCAAGCTACCAATTGCTCGCCGTTTGCAAGCCTGCGCCTACGGTGGCTGGAAATTGGGATCGGAATCCCGGCGGCGAGGACGTGAGGACCATACCCTCATGATTCTGACAGATGGAATACAAATTTCGCAGCATCGAAGAATCGTGTGCAATGGCCATTCACACGTATTATTGTAAACGATCTGGTGATTTCATAATGGTAGATCGAAAGGCATTTAACTATACCGTAGGCGTTATGGTAAGTACTGGCCGCGAGTTGCAACAAAACTGCTTGAATTCGTCAACACTTTAAGGTAATGTAATATTATTGGGCATGCTCTTGCATTTAACCTATCAATACCCGTGAAACGAGACACAATAGTAAGACAATAACAGCGCGGTCGCATGAGACCGGTCGATTCATGAATTAAGTAGAAGTGATCCGCGGCTATTAAATTATGGCACCAAATTAAAAATACTCGATTTTAGAGTTTCGTTTCCAAAGGGTAAAATCAGGACAATAATAAGACTACGCTGTCCATCTGTCTGGGTCAGCACTAGGGTGTATCTCAAGAACCGTGGCAGCTAGACTGCTTAATTTTACAACAAATACTAAAAATAGATTAAAATGAATATTTAAGTGGGACTTCCATAAAATTTAAGTGATTTATGCAGTTTTTTTGCTACAGACGGTACGGAACCCGTCATGCGCAAGCCCGATTCGCACTTGGCTGGGTTTTTTCATTAGAACGCAACTGAACCAATTTTACACTACAGTATTTACTAAGAATCAATTCGATTATGCTTCACACACTAACACTGGCACTCAGAGACAGCTAATGATTTATTAGCGTCCCTTAATGTCCGTGATAGTTAAGCCTTTACTTAACTTTTAAACGGTCTATTAAGAAACTGTCACATTGACAGTTTTACATGTAGCAATGCATAATTATAATGAACATTAACGGACGCTAGTGAATCATTAGCTGTGTTTGAGTACCAGTGTAAATGTCATTAACCCAAAGGTTGGCTATGGTATTAATTCCATCATCGTAATTGCGTTTGTATGTGACGTCTGATTAAATTAAATAATTTAACATGAAAAAATCTTAAAATAAAACTATAATAAACACAGTTGTCCAAACAGGGGTCAAGAACAAATTGAACAGCTGCCATTGAGTAACAAGATACTAATAGCTTAGGGGTCACAATGTACCATAATAGGTATATATACCTACCATAGTTATACAAAAAAAAACTTTTTATTTCAGACGTATTTCCATAGTATTGTTAGTTAATTACAATTTAAATTATTTTATTATTAATTTAATGCAAAAATTTACTGTATTACTAATTAATTAAATTATTAACATATTAAATTATTAACTTAATTCATCAATTTATTGTATTATTAATTAATTACATTATTACCACATTATTTTATTAATTTACTTCATAATAGTATAGTGCGAGTAGCCGAGTATAGTTAGTGTATAGAGTAGTGGTTTAGTATACAAATGCATCCAAAAAAAAACAAGGAAATGCATTCGCTCTTATGCAAGGTCACTTTGCATATTAGAGATTTAAATAAACATGCTCTAGTTCTGCAGTTCAACGACCGAATGAAGGTTGCTTCTCGAGTTCAAATCTCCGGATGAAGCATTTAATGGTGACCTCACTCTTGAAGTGCAAGAGTGTAGAATACTAGAATACGTTGTAGCTTTTATTGACCAGTTGTTTTCATTCACAAGCAAGTGCCTACAGTTTATGGAAAAAGCCGCTGCCCGCAGCATTAGTCTAAATTCTGGCAAAATTCATAATTATGAACCATTTTTACAATGATAAAAATATAAAAAGCAGCTCAAAAAAAATCTTTGACCACAAGTTACACAATGATGATTGTAATATTCTAAGGGCCTGTTTCACAATGTCCGAGTAGGCACTACTCACTGAATAAATTCAAAAATTTGACAGAATTTGTATGAAATTATCTGTCAAGTAAGATACTCGAAACTTAATCATAGGTGGTGAAATAGGCCCTATGGATGGTTGAATGCCTGCGCGACCCTGACACGCAAAGGGCAACTGAAGGACAGATGTGTTTTACTTAAAAAAAAACTGACACTCCCTCCCACTCCAACCGGAGCGGGAGAAGTTATTTCTAGTATTATACCTTTTCAGTACTTACTTACGTTTTGTTGAGTTGTGCAAACAAAACTATGGAGCAGTAAATTTTTTATCGCGATATTTGTGTTTATAGTAGAATTTGTTCTGAGAGTTAGATGAATGTTCATTAAATTGTCTACACATTGTGTGGTCTATTAAATTCTACCTTCGAAGCAATCAGCCAACGTAACGCCAGGATTCTAAAGTGTTAGAACAAACGCCTATTTAGACGAGTTAGAGAGGTCAGGCAGAATGATAGTAATGCGTCATCGATGGTAATAGTCTCCATTCAATCTGTTCAACACTTGTATTAAAACGCATGTGTCTATGTTAGTAAAGGAGAAGAAAAAAAACTGGCCAAGTCAATTTTAAAATAGAGATTTTTTTATTAATTATTTTTATTGATAGATTCGACCACTATTTCACCATGATCTCATCTGATGGGGCCGACGATGGAGCACGCTTGTCTAGAAGTATCTTATTCACTCGACAACTAAAAGACCCATTGGTAGAAATGGCAGAGAAAATGACTCTAGGCTTGAAAATAAAACGACTATGACAAAGAGTATGTGTTTGCTTCCCGGTCACTAACTTTTAAAGGTACCCCAATTTATAGTTGGTAGAACAAAGCCCAGAAAAAACCAGTTAAATGTGAGTCGGACTCGCGCACCGACGGTTCCGTACATACTTACCTACAAGTATGTAAGTTCAATTATCGAATCGATTTTCCGAATCGCAAAAATGTAATTTACGGTATTCAGAATTTTTACTTTCCTTTTGCTTATGAGACTTTGCTTCTTGCCAAGAGTCTATATCAACGGGTTTTGATTGCCTTGCGAGCGTCAAAATATGTCATTAACGGAGCAGATACGGCCTTATATTTAGATTACTTTGACTTAGAGGTATATTTTTTAACTGATCTTAGGGAGCAGAGCAGACCTGAGTATTTGATAAATTGATATTAATTCCAGCTTAATATCTCCAGACCCTTTTTCTCAGAAAGGTGTGTTCTCAGAAACCTATTACTTTGTAAGTTCGTCTATTCGTCTGTCAAGGGTCCTATTTTTGCCAACTGAGATACGAAACCCTAACGAAAGAGGAATAAGAATAAACACCTCACCTTTTTAAAATGAAATGGATGTCACCCTGTTCCCGGTTCAACGTTCAGCAGAGACAAAAGTCCAATGAACTACATATTAAAATCACTACGTGCATTCTCGCCACAGCGCTCCATTTGCATACGTCCAAATTTTCGCCAACCATTTTCCGTTGAACATTCATTTGTGACAGATATCGAGAGTGAAGTTGTACGGTTCGTTTCTCATTTATCCTGGCTTTAAGGCTAAGAATAACCTGCTATCTTTGGCAGGATCCTGATTGGGCGTTGTCTGTTGAAATTGCCGCCAAACGTCGATCTAAATGGAGTAGACGTCGAGCTGTCTTTAGTGAACTTCAAGTTTATGTAAAGAGCTTAGTCCCATTGGGTCGTTAAGCATTAAACATCGGTGCTCAGGTAATTTTGAGTGACGGGGGAACATCAGACAGTTTGATGTTTAGCTTGCTTGTATTTACAGAGCGGGGTGAGCGTCGAGACGTGAAGTAGGTACCTATCTGGTATCTGAGTACTTTCGTTATCACTGCGCACGTTCGTCTTCGGTGTATCGTTACGTTATCTGTGAGACGTCAAACCGTGGCGTAACTACAGTCACTTAGGTGATTCACTTCAGAGTATAAGAGGATAGCATTGTAAGCAGTGTTTGTCAATATAAAGTCTTCTGTTTGTAAGAACAGGTGCCATGCTAATAAAGATTGCACCTGTCGCCATGTTTTTATAACGATCAACAGCTTTATTTTAACAGCCAATTATTTAACACCTGTCCTTTCATTTTGCGATTTTAATTTTTAATCTCAGTATTTTATTCGCGAATTTTGTTTTTGGTAAGAACTACGAAACCGTATACACTTTCTGTTATAATAACACATATTGTACATAAATAACATAACTAGCTGCTGCCAGCGGTTTCGCCCACGTGACATTAGGCTTTTCACTTAGAGGTATAAAAATAGCCTAGCCGACCTATTTTCAGACCTAAAAAAATATCATAAAAATCAGCCAATTCGTTTTGGAAGTCTTCGATAACACACACTATCACAAGAGATTTTGATATTTATATTAGACGTTAATTTAAATCCAAACTTAATTGAAAATCAAACAGTTATAAAATAGCCATCAGCAACAAAATGATAGGTTAATGAGCGTGAAATACTGAGAGAAACCCGTGCCATAAAAACAAACATCCATAAACCGAAAATGGAAACATACTGCACCAATTAACTAAAACACTTAACTGCTTCGAAACAGGTTTTCAAATCAACGCTAAGTAATTGCATTGAAACATAAAAGATAACTTGGCAATATATTTAATCATGCACGCCGCGTAGAAAACACCTACTTAAGGCCGTGTGCACATCGAGTAAGACTAGCCGAACGCGAAACTTATTTTGTATGGCAGACCACGAAGTGTGAGAGCCGTTCGAGCGCACTTCGGGGTACAAAATAGGTTCGTAGCTAGTGGCGTAGCTAGATGACTAACGGCCCTGAGGCCAATAAATCTGGGGCTCCTTTTTATGACGTAAATTATCAAAATCTGCCTAAGGTTGAGCAGGAAGAAATAAATGATATTTATTTTTAAAATACATTTTTCTACAATTTAAACTAAATCAGACTGGTGTTTCCTAGCTGACTACCTTGAGAAGAAAAACCGAAATAAATTCAAGGGGTCAGTCTCTTTTGAAATCCATACAATAAACATGTAATGGTCAAATTATTATAAGAGAAACATGCAGATTGGAGTCTGAGATGGTCTTTTAGGAAAGAATCACACAGATTTAAGTGAACATATCAAATCAGTGCAAGCATTAACTCAGGACTACTAAGAACTTAACGACTTGACTAACAATATCAAAGAAAGGACATTTGAATAGGCCGCATAAAGGAATGAAAACTGGCAGACATTATGTTGAAATTAAAGAAAAGGAAAATGTATTCCGGGTGTCAGGTTTTCCCTGACTAAAACGATTCGCCATGATTATAGTATTTGACTATTTCATTTAGATTTCGCAGGTTGGAGAAATTTTGCTTGTTCAAAAAGGATTGCTTATCACGTTTTCGCCCCCCCCCCCCCCCCAAGCCCCAGTTTTCGGGCCCCGGGGTACTGCCTCGCCCAGCCCTTGGGTAGCTACGCCAGTGTTAGTAGCCAGTATGTAGTCACACCCTAAGTCGAACGGCCCAGAATATCCGGAACGCTAACATTATGATAAATGATGATTGTACCTACATAAAAATTATTGGGATCAACGTAACTTAGCTCAAGGTTAGAACGTTATGGGGTTATGGGAACTATACAATGTTCGCATGAGTAGGTAACTCAGGGTTGGTATGTGCGGTTTCCGGGCAAGAATGAGGTAAGGCATTGTAGTGGGTGTTGTAAAAGGTGACTAACATATAGCAGTATTGTATGCGTGTGGTCTCAGATTATGAATTTAAAAAACTTACATGAGTACGAATCAAGTATCAGCGTCCGTTGGCGGAGTGACATTTTTCGTGGCTCGTTTATCATCAAATTCTCTCAATTTCTCAGGCTCTTATTGAAGCTAGTGTCAGATTTTTACTGAGTGCCTAGTGCGAATTTGTTTGAAATGAACGCCATCGACACCTTTTTGACATCCGGCGCGGCGTCCCGATTTTTTTTAATAATAATAATAACATTTATTTACTCAAACATACATTGTACAAAAGCAACTTAAAATCTAAACTTTACTAAGCTATTATTTACAAGTATAAGTGCATTTGTAACCGAACTAGGTAAAAACCTGTATCTCGGTATACCTACAGCGCCAAACCTCTCAGAAAGTTATATTGCATACAGTTTAGGCCAATGAGTAGGTACAGTAATTATTTGGTAAGAAAAGATAAAAATAAAGTTCTTACGATTAACTAAAACTAAGGGAGTTGTGTGAAGCGGAGTGAGTGAGGAGACACTCTCACTCACTCGGGGATTATTGTTGAGGTGTGTGTAGTGTGATGATGTATGGAATGATGAAATGGTATATGTGGAATATGGTGGTGTGAATGGTGTTGAGTGTGGTGGTGTTTGAAAATATGTGTAGATAAGAGTAAAATGAATTAAAGATTGCACAAAGGACCCTGCTCACTTCGGAACGGTAAATAATCTTTCAGTGTCATCGTAGGTTAAAGTCAATAAGTACTTTTTCACCCTGTCTTTGCAAAGAACCCTACTAAGCGGGTAAATATCTATACTAGAGTTGATTTTATTATAAACATAGGGTCCCAGAAACACAAAAAATCTTCTAATGAAACAGGTTTCTGGTTTGTGTTCACGAGTACATACTAATTGTCTCCTACGCCTGTGTGTAAGGTTAGGGTCATATCGTATTGGCCCGATTCAAGCTCTTAACTAATCAGAGAGTAAAATACATTTTTACAATTCATACTCAGCGCAATGATTAGAACCCCTCCTTGTTCCTTCACAATTGAAGTTTAGTCCCCGGTCCTGGAAGGCAAAGGGCATTCCCTTGACGTTCCAGAGCAGCGGTGACTCTCTCAACCAATCCCGGAGCATACGAAAGATTAATACGATAAATTTTTACACGATATACTCATTCTAAAAGTGACCAAAACTCAAATTATGTTCAGGACTAAACGCTTCGTCATGCCGTTAGCACAAGCAATAAAGCCATGCATGATTGAATAAAATTACATTAGAGGTAAATTTTCATATCAGTCACTATATCAAAGGTTCAATGTCACTTGGTTAGCCAAGGTTGGCCCTAATGATCATATCCGTGTTCCCTCTAATTTCATGAGTTCAATAGCATATTCAAACTCGAAACATGTGTATCGAACAAATCATTTGCAGGCACTTTTTAATTATCGATCGAATTTAGTCGAAGGATGGGTGCACGTTTAAAAGCCTTTGGGTCCTGGTTGTTATTTACGTAGATATCAAAGGCTGTCAGATCGTAAGGAATCCAGAAAATCTGACAGAAGTTTTGCGAAGGGTGGAGGCAAGATAACCGCTCCATTTGAAATACTGGTACTTTACATCTAGTAAGATTAGAGATCGACCAAACGTGATTGTGATGTAGATTATGAATAGGGAGTGTTTTTTTTTAAATACACGTTGCCACATTAAGAAATAGGTACTCCTATGTCATGGGTGCGTTCACAAACATGTAAACTCACTTAAATACAAGACATCCAGACCCGAACCAATTATCTGTAGGAAGGCCACATATACAAATACTTGTTTGGCAAGGGAATCGAACTCTCAATCCGCAGTGCAACAGCCAATCGTTCAACCAACCGTATCCGTCAAACCTAATTACGTATTACCGATGACAGAGTCAACGCTTCTGCGGTGACAGTATTAGGTCCAATGCTAGAGGGGGCGTCGCTAAGGTGATAATGATGTGATAGGGGCGAGCCCGTCCCCTTACATCGGGGACAATTCCAATCCCACCTATAATTGAGCACACCCCAGCTTCGGGCGAAAATTGGTCGGTGGAGAATGTACCAGAACCGGCAGAGTTTACAGGCAGAATTAGCAAGGTCAATCGATTTGATGAAATGACCTCTGTTACGGGTCAGGATAAACGAGTCATCAACATCACAATCATCATTTCATTTTTGTTCTGCGAGCGATGTACCCTGAGCACTGCGATAAACGAGTAAATGAATACAATTACCTAAATGTATTTATTTGACAAATGAGGATAATGCTAGTTTAAACTCGGTCATTTGCATATAAAAAAAACATACAAATATTATAAAAGTTGAATGAAATATGTCACACGAGTAGACCATCAAATAGCACATACGATAATTTTTACCCTGGAAATAGGAAATGTTTCCTTGGGATAATTTTCTACTTTCCCGCGGGTTAAGACACTGGCAAGTTATTCTGATACAAAGACGTAAGTAAACTTGTTAATTTATGATTATATTCTACGTTCTGTTGAAAGAACTTCGCATCAAACAAAGACTTTAATCGAATGTGCAACTGCAAATCTTTAAGGTGTTAGAAATATCAACAATGAATTCTCTTTGGAACGCTTAGTGGCACAGAGAAAGCCAGACTTCATGAAATTATCTTCGAAGTGTTCCCTCATTGAATGTACATGCAGTGCTACGAACAGTATGAGATGGAAACGTCTCGCAAAAATCGTAACCAATCTAACAGACGACCCATGACCACGTCCACTCCGCTAGGAGTGTACGACTGTGAGGGTGAGGATGTTCTATCGTGAGTACAAAAATTCTTTCACTGTACAATTCCACACTATCTCTGAGTAGGATACTTTTTATTCCGGAAATATGTGCGGTTTAAATAAGATAAGTAGCGAGAGTGGAGCCGCAGGAAATAACTAATGAAACTTAAAACCCACAGATAATTCTATAAAGACCACGGGAATAGAAATAGTAGCGTGTTCTTGGCCGTGAATCAAGGCAATTTCCTAGAGTCCAGTGAGTGTGGTAGAACAATAGAGGCCTTACCATGAGCTCTAAACGCGATCCATTTGACTGAACTATTAACGGATAGAGCTATATTATAGTGTGTATAGCTCCATCCCTCTTTTTTGCTTTCACGCCTGTCATTTTAAAACATCGTGGAAAGGCCCCAAAAATCCGAATACGAGGAAACACGGTCCTAAGCGGTGTTTGTGTCAATTGCTTGAGTGCAAATAAATCGATTCAAATAGGTCTAATTTGAATCGATAACTTGCCATGTATTTAGCACAGATTTTTATCGAAACGTTACCTATTTCGAAATCGGAACAGGGACACGTGTAAGATTTTAAAATGTAATCAGGTCGCGTGAGATTTAGATAATAGTATTACTTATCTGTCAATCCCATACATTTTTAGTCCAGTAAATTAAGCAAAAAAAGGGATAACTTCAGAATGAGAGATAATAAGCTGGAATCTCGTATACACCTTCCTTTTCGCGTCCTAAAAGCTGTGTCAAAAGTCTCATAAAATTTCGTGTCTCGTGTCTGTTATTGAAGGTCACAAAATCGGTTTATCGCGATTTTCTTGCTTTCTGTAGTTAGAATGATGTAAAATGTGAACACGTCAAAATTGTAGAGTAAATAAACTTTGCGACAATTTTTTTATACACTCAACCGTTTTTTTAGATAGCACAATAAACAGCATACCTGATGAGCCATATAATGTTCCCACTACTGGGACTCAGCCCCCCCCCTCTCTACCACGCGTTTGATTGGTGGTCGTAACATGTCTTAATTTTTTTTATTCTAGGACTTGCCAGTTTTCTCACGATGTTTTCCGTTTTGAGAGTAGGTAGTAGCGATGGCTGGGCCACCACAGTATACAGTAAATACCTAAAATAATGAATTTAGTCAAGTGCCGACTATCTAATCCTAGATTATAACGAGAACATGACTAAAAAACTTAAGTAGATTTACAATAATTCAGTGAAGAGGCCTAGAGAGGATAAAACTGATTACTTTAAGCCAGAAATCTATATTAGGCAAATTAGCTTTCGGTGAATTTGCTTTAACGGAGTCGCGTCGAAAATCAAAAATCTAGTGAGTAAAATTACAAAGATCAACGTTCGTTCAAGGATTTGTAGGTCTTATTTTGTACTCAAGGTTAGTTTTTTTTTATCAGGTCACATTTTATATATGGTGCCATTTAATGGAATGTCACCTACAAAGTCAACACTGGTGGAACACATCTGATTATGGCTGGATAGCCAATTGCAGATTGCAGAATAGACAAAAAAAAAAATTAAAAAAAGTTAGGAATCATCAGAATGACTTCTCCCGCTCTTGGACGGCGCGACAGGGCGTGACAGACTTTTACTGACTAAACCCCACCCCGTTCCTTCGTTGCCTTCGATCTGGAGACACCGAACATAACTCAAGGTTAGTTATTACGCGATATTACTGTGTAGAGCGTGATGGTATGTGCAAACATGATAAGTGGAGATGAGGGCAACGACACCGTGTGATTTGATTACGAAAGGAGATAAGATAAATCTCGTAGTGATCGTATAGGCCTAAGGAAGGGTTTGGGCGACGAATATTGTGATTAGAAGTGAATGAAAACTTGGGAGAATGATGTAGTTTTGGCAGCGGAATGGGTTATTAAAACTAGCGAGTCATTGTCTACGTTTTCAAAAAGCAAAAATAGGACGTTTTCACTCCGTTTTTGTCCGGTCTGTATGTCACCAGGCTGTATATCATGAACCATGCTAGCTAGAGAGTTGCTTTACTGATCATGTATTTCTGTTAAACAAACATCTAAGTAAAATAATATTTAAATGGTTTTTTTTGCTAAGGAACCTTTAGTGCACGAGTCTGATTCGCACCTTGGCCGGTTTTTGGGATTCCATACACACTAGAGCCGTAGAAGTCATTGGATTACTTCCCATCTCGAAAAAAAGTGCTTACCTCAAAAGGAAAGGGGTGCGTACGAACAGGGTAATCAAGTAATAAACTGGTTACACCCTCTTCTAAAGTATTCTAATGTGCGAGGGGTAGCCAATTGATGCAGCTGTCTGTACAAGACACCTCAGTCCTTCGGAGTAAAAAACATAAAGGGATGGAATGGCGGCTAATCTAAACCCCTTTTTACTATTATGGGTAGGCTCGCGTTTGACCACTATCTCACCTGATAGTAGGCGATGATGTGGCCGACGGTGGAGCGCGCTTGCCTAGCAGTAACTTTATTCACTCTTGATTTAAAGACTTCTAGGTTGTATCTATGAGGACACACAGACACCGGCAGGGAATTTCACTCTTTAGCTGTACGTATAATTGGGCCGGTCCGATAAATAACCTCGCGGAGAGCAAAACCATTACATAGCGGCCCAGGTCGAAACTTACTGGGGCCATAGGTTTGCTTACGAAAGGAAAACGTGAAAATAGGAGTGGGTTTTTGTTGAGTCATTGGATGAGTTCCCACATAAAAAAAGCTCTATACGTTTTGCACGTATGGGTTGGATGTCCACAATGTGCCGGTGGCATAACGCCGTACGTCTAGTGGTTCGATGATGGAACGGACAAGTACAGTTTTAAACATAACAATTTGCCTGCAGGTGTCTTGCCGCCCGATTATAATTTAGATATGTCTTCAAGGCTAAAGTGAATAGGCTCTTACTAAACTAGTATGCCTCGCCATCAACGATTGCATCACTACCATAAGATGGGATAGCAGTCAAGCTCTAGTTTACATCATAAAAAGAAACTTTCATAAGACATTCACATACTGCATGTTTACTAATGCTGATTAATTAGTGCACGTGTCTACTAGAAAAACATGTGCTCTGCGTACATTATAAAAGCTTACCATAACTTGGATTAACCAAAAGGCCTTTACACCACCCGTTTTTACGACAGGTCTACGTAGACTGTCGTTGAGTCTACGTACAAGTAAGACCGTCTTACCCTTATTACACTACGCGACGTAGACTAAGACCGTTCGTAAAAACGAGTGGGGTAATAGGCCTTTATCTACGTAGGTAGGTAGCTGTATAGTGTCGCTATTACTGCACGAGTGCACTATATCGCGAAAGCGATTCGTTTTCTTGCAGGACTTGAATAGCATACAAATGTACGGAGACAAACAAGATTATTATACTAGAAATTATGGTATCAATTATAGCAGTTTTTTTTTATCTCGCTAAGAATTTCTATTGTATCGTGGGTTTTATTTTTAGGTGGGAAATCATGCTGAGGCAGGGCAGGACGTATTAGGTTTTAACTTCGGACAACCCACGACCCTAGTAGGTTTCGGCCCTGTAGGGCCCGTACGGTTTTGTTGACTTGTCTTTGGGGCGCGCGTGCGTGCGTGTTTACGTACCGTCGAAGACTCGGGCTGGGTCCAGACAGTTAATGCACGGCCGGACGGCGAGCTACACATAGCTTGCCATCCGTAGGACCACCCCTATCGTGGGTGTGTTTACATTTTTGTTTACAGTCGAACCCCACAAGAACCATGCAATTTTGCAACATCATGTAGCTCATGATGACACCCATCACAGTAGCTGAGTGTCATTATGGGCTACAGGACAGTAACAAGGAACAATCAGTGAAGAAGTTTTTGTAATTGGTTCAGGACTTTTAGAGATCGTTTCCTACAAAGAAACCAACAATTTCGCTTTTTCTTAATTTGGTTGTTATGATAACAAGAATTAACTTTTAACCTATCACATACCCGCAAAACGAGACACAATAGTAAAACAATAACAGCGCGGTCTCATAGGACAGTTCGGGGATTGATGAATTAATAGAATGAATCATATTTTTTATAAATGAGATTTATATATTTACAAAGAATCACCAACATTACAGGATTTAAAACTCTATTAAAGTGCTGCAACGCTTAAAGACAATCACTTCATGTAGCATCAATATTATTTACCCAGTTTAGTACAGTTTTCTTTAGTTAAAATGGCAGTCTTGTATTGCAAAATTCTGTTCACTACAACATTGCTAATCATGATACCAATGACACGGAATCAGAGCAACAATCACTCTCCATTAAACTCAATGCAAAGCCAGGTCAAATCACAGTCCTATTTCTCAATCAATTGAGCAGTAAATCACTACAACTATTATGTATCGTCTAGCCTACAATAATAAAAACATTGGGCCATTTCTATTTGTTTCAATACTAGCTTCTACCAGTGAATTTACCTGTGTATAAAGTGAAAATATATAGCCTTTAGCACTCAGGAATGGATCATTAATATACACTACATCATAGTGAAAGAATTTTGAGAATCTGTTTAGTAGTTTCAGAGATTACACCCCACATACAAAATACAAATTTTACCTCTTAATTATACTACAAAGTATGGCCATAGATTTCTATTTATTTAAACATTTTCCAGGCAGTCATTCATAAACATAAATAGGTTTTACTTGTCAGGAAAGCAAGGCATGAAAGGTGGAGGCCTAAACAGCCAAAATTATACAGTTAAAGCTTAAAGCTAGAATATTTGTGGTCAAATAGATATAAACATGGAAATAAAATCAATTTTCCTGTATTACAGTAGCGCAATTAGTTGATAAGCTCGGGAATCACAGCTTCCGATATCATTTACAGGAAAAATATTGAAACCAATCATTAAGCTGTGTTATTCATAATATTAATGATAAAAGCAATTAATTAAATATTTAATATTAGTGTGCAAGTGTAGGCTACAACATGGTTATTTGTAAAACATTATGCAATGTTAATTTTTATAAAGTCATAGAACAAAACTTGTTGTTTATAATGATAGTAATGCAGTTGTGAGGTTGCCAGTATTTTACAAAAAACCCTGTATAATGAATAGTCCAGCAGCATTACCTAAACTAGACTAACTAAAGCCTAATTGTCTAGTATATTCCACAAGTACTACCCCTGTCCTAAGCAGCAGCGTGTTAGCTCACACGGTACACTGATTTCTGCATAAATTATCCTCGTTTTCAAGGGCATGTAATCTCTGTTCTTAGCCGATTATTTAGGGAAACAGGGTGATTCTATCGTGAATAATTTACTATTTTAATTGATAGATAACCACATAATCTTTCAAAAGCTCTGTTTTGTTCTTAATTGTTTTGATTTTCTAACTATTAAGCATGTCTAGAAACTGTAAAACAAGTCACTTGTTATGGCCATGCCTTGAAAGTATCATATTTTTCATTGCTTCATTTACATGCATGCTAATTGAAAATGGGGCTTGAATTATTTTAGAAATAGAACAGCATTTTTTATAGCATGTTTATAGTTTTAGTATTACTTCAGCATGTAATTTTACTATTATAGCAATAATAATAATTATTCACAGCAAATTTTACTTAAAAAAATTATGATACAAGACAGTTTACAGAGTGAGCTAATGTAACCCATTAATTTGGCCTATATCCTAAATCAGCCTACACAGACATAAAAAAATACAGGCACATTAGAAAGCCATTAAAGTTTAATTTATAAATAAAATTATGAAGTCATCATGTTACTTGTGAATTAAAATGTGGGACATAAATCACAGAAGCAGATGTCTCATGATTCATGGGATAAAGTTATCAAAACATGTGTGTCCAAATTATAAACACAATGTGTCTTCCATGCTGTAACAAGACTGCCATGCTGTTTCATAAATAAAAATCTCTATGTTTATTTTTTTTTATTCCACAGCTCCATACCTAAGGTTGGAGAGTTTGAATAAAAACTTTTTGGTATAATCTTTTTGTAATGTTCAATTTCGATTGTTTTGATTAGTTTTATTAATTGGAACTTAAATGAAAATTGATAAAATATGACCTAATAATCTGTTACTTAGCTAACAACCATACAGGTCAGTCTCTATAACTCTGTAGCACAAGTTCTGTTGGTTTTGAAAACATTCGATTTTGGTAACAAGTGTTCGCGTTTATTAGCTTAGAATTTTAGAACTGCAGTTGCAAAAGTTCGTCGTTATTTCACTTTTACTTACATGAATCTGGGCAATTATTTTTCTCAATTGACACTTAAACACTTTATCTACACTTACACAAGCATTATATATGAATGCAGTGTTTATAACTGATGTTTATTGCAATTTACTTCGGAGGAGCTTCGTAATAATTCGCCAAAAGTTATCATCTGGCGATAACCTATGAGAGACGAATCAAATGAGCCTAGAGACATCAATTGAAAACATCTACGACATAAACAATTCGTTTGCCTTCATAAAAAATCACAACATTCTCGGCTGAACCACATTTACGAATCCTCGTAAATCTCAATAAATCCTCAAATATAGAAAGAAACATAAAATAAATACATACCCTTATAAGTACAACGAAGATAGCAAGATATCCAAATGTTCAACCACGAAAACCATTATCACAAAAAAACACACAATACACAGGTTCCACTAGCACATTATTATTAATAAATTGTTTAATCCACACCCGCGCAAATGTTAAAAATCAGTTTCTTATTGACATAAACACAAACTGAGCGTCCGCCATATGCAGGTACGTTCCGCACATACGAGAGCGTCAAATTTTGCGGCCGGCTTGTTCAAAACGCTCTTTATGTGTCAACGCTTTTGGTCCGCATTTTGCCAAAAAAGTATTTTGTAGATTTGATTTTATAATTCAAGTGTCATCTACGTAGCAATATATATCAATTTCATTAAAGGTTTGTATAATATTTCAAGTGATAGCTGCTTTTCTCAGTTATTTAATTTGTTAGAAAATGTCAGATAAGATTCTAATATTGGACTGTCACTATCTTCTGAACGCACTTCAATTTGCATTTCACTTCACTCTCTTGCGGCGACCGCTACAACTTCACCGCGCTCCAATCCCGACGAGTTTTGATTTCGATTTACGGAAGAGTATAGATGCCTGTTAGAAAAGGATGGATGATATTGTAGTCAACGGCCTCTGTGAACTGTGAAGATACTGCGTGAAACGAGCTATTATTTAGTAGACTGTGGCATTTTCTCGTAGAGTCGACTCGTAGCACTTCGTAGTAAACCGTAGCATTATAATGAAAACTTGTATGATTAATATTATGTAAGTACATAACTTCCCATTGACTTAATAGAGTATTATGTACCTACAGACTAATTAAAAATGAGGCAGGTCTTAATTATTGCTGCATTAAGTTATGAATTCAATTCTAAGGGAATCTACGTTAAAAACAAATTGAATAAAATTCGCCTAATACATTGTAGTCTGGTTATTAAACAGTGGCCATCTACTAGTAACATAGACTTATGGAATTGAAGCTTTTATCTTATAAATGCTGTAAGGCGACATTTTACTAAAATGAGAACGTAGTTCTCCGAGCTTTCTGATTTTCTTTTGACATGTGGATGTTTAACACTCTGATCGAGCTTATTAAAAGTTATTTTTTTGTATTGTTTTTATTATAAGTATTTTTTAATGCCTAAACTTTTCTTTATTGCTTAGTAAGCAGTCCCTGTAGACTCTAGAATCTAGTAGGTAGGTAACTTCAGTAAAACACGGTCGAAAACAGCTAAAGCTAGATCGCAACTCATGGAGTCCCACGAGAAGGCATGCAGATCTGAGGCCGGCAGAGTGGGTGTACAGTTAAGTAGGTTACTTGTAGGGTATATCTATATAGGTAGGTATTTATATAAAAAGAAAAATGGATTGACTGACATATCAACGCAATATAAAGCACGTATGTACAGGGATTAGGAGTGAGAAATTTGAACAAGGGTTTGGGTTTATGATATAGGAGAGCACTAAGAAGAGGTTTTTTAGAAAAACTCAAGTTTAGGAAGTGAAAAGGGGAAAATTTGTTATATGCAAAATTTCATTCCGTGTACCAGTATAGGTCCTTGAAAGTTAGCACCAAAATATCGTGGGAGTATCTAGACAATACTTATTCTAATAGGACAAAATAAATAACTAGACTTCCCCTAGTCCAAATAGCATTTTCTGTAATATTCGTCTCTATAAACAAGATGCATGAATGCATCGATAAAGTAATAAGTCATGTACGAATAAAATCTATAAAATCCTTCCTTCTCCTAAACCCAGCTATGCTTTACACGTCCCAGATATCTACGACCAGAGATTCAGATATATTTTTATTAAGACATTTATTTTAAGACTTCCTCCGTATTCGCGCTGAAATAACATGAAAACGTTTTGTACGTCTGAAAGCTCTTTAATTCAGCTTTTGCAGCCAATAACTGGCATATGACACTCGGTAGTGGGACAAATATTCGTCTACTTGCCACATAAAGCGCTTTATATTGCTTTATTCGCTGCAATATGACGCATTATGGTATAGCGGCGTTTTCTAGTGCCGGCTTTGTGGGGGCTGTTTTGGTTTTAAGATCTTCGGTGTTTGGAGTGATTTTTTTGAGTAGGTAGGATTTTACTGATTGTAAATATGTATTGACTTATGTTGGGCTAGTGTTCGCGACTCACTGGCACCCAAAGCGCGTATTTCGCATATGAGTCGGACAAGGGTAACATTTGACCTAGGTGCCCCATCTCCTCAAGGAAGTCACAAGCAGCACCTTGACCATTTCGCGGAGGGTACCCTACTCACACTTTGGGTTTCTGAAGTACTTTACTCTGTATCCAGTGACCACTACAGAACACTACAGACACTTAGAAGCAAATGTGCTGCTGTCTCGTCCTCCTTCAAAAAAGCTCTGCAGAGTTGGTTGTCTATAACTGAGAGGTGTAAAGACCCGTGGTCGTGACTGCAGGGCCGTAGGCTTGTTTCGTGTGGCGGTCATCAATCGAGAGTGACCTGCCTACATTCACTATGGTCTATAGTTTTTCTTTTAGTGATACTGATGCGGAAATATTTGACTGATCTTTTCTAGTGTTCACAATACGGCCAATGCTAACTGGTTGTTTGCTGGCTTTCTATCAGCCCTGCCGTAGGTCTTGGTCTCTAGGACCCAATAGTTTCAAAGAGTTATTGGGAGAAATCTACTCGGTTATTGTCGTACTGTTGCTGCCCAAATTTCAAATAGAGATCTCTGCTTTAAGAAAAACAAACAGAAAAAACATACGATAAGTTCGTTTAGTTTAAAACAGTTAGCAAACTGCTTGAGCTTTCATTCAATCATCATCGCACTCGACTATTTAATATTCACTCTCCCGGTGTAAACGCACCTTGCAAGTCATTACACTAGACAGGTCGTGTGCAAGTCGTAAAAGTCACGTGAAAGTGCAACTTTTCCCGCCACTACATAGTATCCACTTTTAGCTCACTAATTTATGTCTAAAAGTGGTTTCTAGAACTTTAGCACTAATTGGAATTCTACATCTAGGCTATCCCAGCGGTGCCATCGTTGCCAAAGTCCCCTTAAGTGGGTATCTAAGTGTAAATAGGTAGACCGGTATTTGTTTGTATTTTTGTACTTATTCCGAATTTTTGGTTCTAGACATATTGTGACATCCACTAAACTGCACTAGACCCACATGGTGGACTACAGTCCATTCTCTCTCTCCTAGAGAGGAGGCCTGAGTCCCAACGCTGGGAACATTATAAGGTCGATAATGCTAATGTACTCACTATTTTTAAAACGTCTCATTTGATTTTTCTTATTGGTTATGCTCGTGGGTAGCTCATTTGTGAGCTCCGTCACTAATAAGGAATACCATTATCCGGTTCGTCTTATTATTCGGATATTCCGGATAATTCTAAAACACGATCCGGATAATATTTTTCCGATAACACTAGCAAAAAGTTAAATGAAACACACACACACACGAAACGAAACTAGGCACGAAACTAGGTATCAACCTATTTTATTATCGACTTAACCTAAATTAATTTATTAGTAATACAAATACCTATTTTATTAATAGGTACACGTGTATTCTTATTCTGTTACCTGACAGTTTCATATCAAGAATTCAATTTGATCCATTTTTAGATATTATATTGGAATAACCAGGCCTGTTAATGGTGGTCGTTACTTTCATCTTTGTTCATAAACCGAAGTATCATACGCCTGGTCACGACTGAGTTTAGCCATAGCGTAAACTCAGAAGAGAGCTCCCCTGATCTGACTAACATTTACATGCAATATTGAACGATTGTGTTTTTTTGATCGAGTCTGTATTCAATACTTGTTCCAAAGCATCAGTAAAAAAAGTAACATGGGCCACTCAATTTGACTGCTGTGGTCTTCCCATCCGATTATAATTTAGGTTTGTACTTTAGGACAAGGCTAGAGTGATTAGGCTCTCAATAAATTAGTGTGCTTTACCATCAACTTACCATCAGAAGGGATTGTAGTATAGCATTAGTTTAAATTATAAAAAAATTATCCCAAGTACCTACTTGAAACAAAGTGTCCACAGTATACATCATACGAGTATATTATTCGTACTATCCGAATATTCAAATGATTTGCATATCCGGATATTCGGATAGCAAGCTCCTAGCCACAGAGCGACCTACTAAGTAAAGCTACTTCATTACATTTTCTTGGAAGTTCTCTAAGGTAGGAAATAGGTCATAATCTTTTTAGTAATACGAATAATAGTAGTTGACAAGTTACCTATAACTTGAGGAGGTAATATTGTCATCCTAAATAAATATTGCTAGGAGCATGTAATTATTTATTTTATTATATTTGGGTGACTCACAGGTATACAGTATAAGAAATAACTAGCAGATTAAATCAGGGCGAGCCATTTACAAGCCTCCACTTGTAACCTAACCTAACATGTGTGTATGTGTGTGTGTGTGTATTGTAACTAACTGAACCCCGCGGTTTTACCCGCATTTTTGGTTACTGCTCCGCTCTTATTAGTCCTCGCGTGATGTTATATAGCCTAATGCCTTCCTGAATAAATGGGCTATCTATCTAACAGGGAAAGAATTTTTTAGATCAGACCAGTAGATCCTGAGATAAGCGCGTTCAAACAAACAAACTCTTCCGCTTTATAATATTAGTATAGATTATGTCATATAAATCGTGATTTTTGCATCAGATGGTTAACATTGGTACTCTTATTACGGGATTAACGTAAATAGTGGAAAATAGTTATTATATTAATAGTTCATAATGGCGTTGAGTTTTGCAGTTTTTCCTTATCCTTTTATTTTCAGCCAATATTACGAAGCCAGGTATTTATAAAAAGCGCGTCGGCACTCTTTCGACCTCAATTAAATATACATCTATATTTAATGATATTTTAGTATGTATTATTATTATTTTATTAGAATATCATTGTCTATACTATTATTATTATAATATTATAAAGCTGAATAGTTTCTTTGTTTGAAACCGGTAATCTCAGGAACTACTGATTCGATTTGAAAAATCCTTTCAGTGTTAGATATAGCCTATTTATCGAGGAAGGCTATTGGCTATTGTATAGCATTACATTCATTACGCTAAGACTAAACTAACTCTACACGCGGGCGAAGCCGCTGGCAGAAGCTAGTATCTACCTGGGTAATAATACGAGTATCTGATCTATTAAATAATCATTTAGTTTGTACAGGCCCAAGAACTTTGTATAAGTATGTAGAGCTTTTAGAAACAATACTCACTGTAAACTACTAAAAACGCTCCGAAAATTAACAGTAAAATTCTCGTTGCTAAATATATATTTTTTTAATGGTTATAAACTAGCGCTTGACTGCGATCCCACCTGATGGTAAGCAGTGATGCAATCGTCGATGGTAAGGCGCACTAGTTTATTAAGGGCCTATTCACTCTAGCCTTGAAAACACCAAAATTATAATCGTAAATTATAATTATTGCGTAAAATGTAAGACTAAACGTTAGTTCATAAGAAACTAAAATATTCGTAAACTATGTTTAAAAGATTCTTAAATTATCGTAATTAGGTACTAATGCAAAAATTATTTTCACTACATTAATCAATGCTTCGGCCGTTAGAACTTCGTTCCATTTTCATAAGAATATTATTATTTATTGGCAAAAGTTTATGCAATTAACAAAAAAATAATCATATTAGGTAAGTAGGTACATAGAGGAATATCCGAAGCCAGTAATTACTTATTACATTATTATTAAATATTTGGGATCTTAAGCTGTAGATTGTCAAAGTAGGGATTATTAGAAACAGTCTGATTCCTTTTCTCCCACTTTTCTTTCGCACAACTTCAATCTTATCGTCGGATACCTACCCAATGTGAGTGCGATGCTTCTCTACAAAACATGAGCCACACGTTGAAGTGCCCCAAGTGCCCAAACACCTGCACTTTGGAGGATTTAATGAGTGCCACCGATGCTGCAATTAACGTAGCTACCTACTGGGCCCAAACAATTTAACGAGTTTACCTTCGATTCGAAAAGAGGAAGATCTTATTGTGTAGGTAGTAAATATCTATCAACTCCAAGCAGCATTATCTATTTACAAAATACCTAAATAATAAATTATATTTCATCATATCGGGAACGACGGCAGGAGTGGAGGGAGGCCTTTGCCCAGCAGTGGGACAGTGAAGGCTAGATATAATATAATAATAATAATTTGTAAATAGGTTTTTAAAAAACACTTCATATTTTTTTTTTTGTTAGTTTAAACTAGACGAGGCCAGTGTTTCATAACTGACTACCCTGAGAAGAAACACCGAAACAAACTCACAGTCACTTTTAATTACTCAGATACCCACGAAACGAGACACAATAGTAAAACAATAACAGCGCGGTCTCATAGGACCGGTTGGGGATTCAAACGTTAAAGTCTATACAGCTTTGTAATGGTCAAATCAAAGCACACAATAACCATACAGATTAGTGCCTGAGATGGTCTTTTCATGAATCCCCGACCGGTAGCATAAGACCGCGCTGTTATTGTGTTACTATTGTGTCTCGTTTCGTGGGTATGTGATAAGGGAAAGAACCATACATATGCATAGGTACGAATTTGAGAATTTCTGAGAATGCCATTCTGTGCTACGAAATAATCAGCGACTTTGTACAACCAAGTTCAATCAACTACAACAAAACTGCATCACCACGCTGCACATTACAACAATTCCCTACATGGCCCACCATGGCGGGTGCGTTACACCCCATCGTGTTTACGGCCCCCACGGGAAATATCCGTCTGGTTACTGTCTACTAGCCAAGAGTTGCGGAAATCGAGACCGAGGGTTTGATCCCGGGAGGGGTAAGTTGTTGACGGTAGTCGGAGATTCTTTTTTAAAGTGTTTGATTGGTTTTTTTATTGATTTATTTGTGTCAGGCTCAATATATTCATATTTTTATTAGTTGGGTAAAGTAAATAATTATTGGCACTGGGGTCGCATCGCTCTGCCAGGCTTTTTTTTTAAAATGAGAAATCATCAAAGTGACTTCTCCCACTCTTGAGCGGAGTAGGAGATGTTAGACTTCTACTCATTAAAACCCACTCCTGTTTCTGTTTTTCCTTAATTCCAGGGACCCGGGGTTCCCTTTCATTCAACCCAGGGACCCAGTAGGGTTCAACCCTGCGGGGGCCCTACAGTTTGCTGACTTCTAAAACCTTAACCGCCATAAACCAAAATAATCTCATGAACCGTGGTAGCTGAGTAGTTAAAATTGTCACAGATGATGTATTTCTATTCCCGCTATGACCATAAGCTCTGAAAAAAAAAAAAAAAATAGTAGTAGAGCTCCCATACAACGAACGTGATATTTTATAACTGACTAGCTTTAGCCCGCAGCTTCGCCCGCGTAGGTACATAAAATATAGCCTATGTTACTCAGGAATACAGCAGCTTTCTATTGGTGCAAAAATTTTAGCAATCGGACCAGTACTTCCACAAATTACCTCATACAAACAAAAAACAAACTTTACCTCTTTATTATATTAGTATATTATTATATTAGTATACATTTTTGTGTTTCGCTGGAACCTGGAGCAATAGGTTATTATTTGAATGTCACTTTGTATAGACGCCTTGGACTACCAAATACATATTTAGTGTTACTTTTCAGTGTATGGAGCCCTCGTCGGAAATCTAAATAGGTGGCTACCTTCTGTCAGTCCATTAATTATCCAGTGCCGGGTACAAGCGCCATGGGTTACATTTGTATAAAATGTGCCGACTCATGAAATTCATATTCAAGGCCAGTTTTATATACTTATCTATGTCTTATATATATACGAGTTATGATTCGATCTTTTTCATCCACATTAATAACAAGACGTCTTACTACTACTTAATAATAATCCACATCTAATCTTACGACGAACGCACGTTAAGCCGTTGGCCCCGGTTGTCATTTGTAGATCTTTGGCAGTCGTTACGGATAGTCAGAAGCCAGTAAATCTGACTCTAGTCTTGCCATGAAGTACCTTGTTACCCCAGTTAATGGGTTGTGTAGGTCTGGTAGGCAGCCGCTCTTCGTAAAATACTGATATTCAGTTAAATTCGGCTTGACTGGAAGCCGACCTCAATATAGTTGGGAAAAGGCTGGATGGTGATGAATCTTACGACGAAAAAACACATTAAAACTTAATGTTACAGTGTGCCATATTTCGAAATTAACGGCCGTTGATTGATCAGTTGTGCACAAATTCTTTTTTATTTTAATTAGATTGGTTGATTGAATTTAGATCAACCAGGTTCGCGGGAGATATTATAGTGCTCAAGCGTTTGCGCAAACAAAGGTGCACTCTTTGTTCCTTTACTCTCTCCCAGTGGGTGCTAATTTTTTTTTTTTTTATATAGAACTGAAGTCAAAATCGGGAACGGACAGTAACTTTTTTCCGTCTGATTTTGACTTCAATTCTGTTTGTGTCAATATTTAATTTTATTTCAAATCAGGTGTAGACATTGAATTTAAGTTCCTTCAGGTAATTTAACGAACCAAAAACTCGCAATGAGTGCCCAACAAACTTATACTGGAACCCTTCCCACAGGCCCATGGTGACGACATTTTAATCAGGTCAAGGTTTGCTTCTGCCTTCTCTATGTTTACTGGCGGAGATGGACACCCGTGTCTTCCTTATGCTTACAGGATAGAAATCAAAAGCAGAAGACCTATGTCCAGTAGTGGACGTCTTTCGGCTGAAATGTTGATGATGATGGGCCGAAAAAATATTTTGTTTCAGTCTGCCTAGCCTCTTCCCAACTATATTGGGGTCGGCTTCCAGTCAAGCCGGATCTAGCTGAAATATTAAATTTTATTTGAAATGGAGTGTAGACATTGAATTTAGGTTCCTTCAGGTAATTTAACCAACCGAAAACCCCGCAGTGAGTGCCGCCAACAAACTTGAGCAGGAACCCTTCCCTTAGGCCCATGGTGACGACACGTTAATCAGGTCAAGGTTTGCTTCTGCCCTCGCCATGTTTACTGTCGGAGATGGAACAAGAATGCTTTATTAGAAACGTGTGACGAAATCCACACTTATTGGGAGTTGTTTTCGTCACAAGGCGATTTTTTGCCAGGAAAAAAAAAGGGCTGAAGGGTTTGCAAAGGATATATTAGGTACCTATATCTTCAGTGTACTTATGTATACTTAGGTGCCTATATCTTCTGGGTATATAGAAGGCAAAATCCTGACTCAATCATTAATTTATCAACGCTCAGTCCAAAACCCTTGGACCTAGAACGCCGAAAGGAGCTGAATTTTACCCGATTCATCGTTGCCGATCGACTGGTACCGATTTTACCCGATTCAGCATCACTGAGCGACTGAAGTCGATTTTATTCGAATCAGCGTTATCTACCAATTAGAGCCGATCCCACCGATTCATCATCACCGGTCGATTTTACCCACGGATATCGATTTTACCTGACCCAGCGCGTCACTAACTGGAGCCAATTTAAACCGATTCAGAAACACCGACTGACCGGACTGTGCATCGCCCTAAAAAAAAAAACATTAAAAAAAATCAGCTGTTCCTTACATATTGTCGAGTTAAGTAAAAATATATCTGTCTCAACAAAAATTGTGTTGTATTTACCAAACTTCTGAATGATATATCATTGACTGTAATTTGTTCAACATTGTAAGAACCAGGGCAAAATTACTGCCAAGATATTGCCACCGTTATATGTATTTTCGAGATAGGTACTAACTGTTCTTACTTAGTTCAGTGTAATTTATCATGTAATAGCATTGTAAAAGTAATTAAACACAGCCATATTGAACGTCTTCAATGGATCCCTCCTAAATTACAGCCCTTTCAAACACCAGCCCTGTTACAAAACGTAAAAGTTCTAATATTAGGGAATCGATTTACGTGTAAAAATGTTCTAAAAATATCTATTTCCTAAATAAATGTCATTTATCTTTAAAACTTTAACTTTTATTTAAAAATCTATTTGTAAATAGACCACTATATTGACTGAGTAGGAGCTTAGTACAATGTTCGAGGATCTCAGTAAAGCTTTCAAAACCCTTTTATAGTTTAAAAAAAAGTTACCTCACGTCGCATCCGTATAGGCCCAGCAGGGGCGAAGCCTCTAGGGCTATTGGTTTGCTTCTGAAAGGAAAACCAGAGACCCTAGAACGAAGGCAAAGAAGGAAAAAAGGACCACACTCCTTTCATTTTTTTTAATGTGATATTTTTGCTGACTAAAACCCACGTTTTAGTCAGTAAAAAGCTCTCATTCAAAAAACCTCGTATCGCTTGACGTTTCATTACATATCTACAAGCCATACAGGTTGCATACAAAAAGGTCTAGGACACACTTGTTCGTCGCGACGGTCCCCGGGGCGCGGTTGTACAACACACTGCTTCATAATTGTATTTGAAGCCCCTTCTGCCAATATTGCTTGCACTTAGCGACTGGGCTATTCTATTTATCGAGGAACAAAACTTTTTCTTAACGAATTTTCGTTATACTTACCGTTTTATTTATTGAATGTATGTAATTTATATACCTACTAACCAAATGCTAAAGGTACTCGTCGTAAAGTAGTTATATTTTTGCGATTAAACTACTGAACCAATATTGGCAGGATACTTATGCCGTACCTACTTACGCGTAACATTACATTAACGAGTACCTGGAAGTCTGGTTTGAGACGGTGGCGCAGCAGAAGAATGTCTGGAAGGACTTGGGGGACGCCTTTGCCCAGCAGTGGGACAATAATAGCTAATTTAAAAAATCTTTTTATGCCGGGAATATGTTGCCTTGAAAAGTCCGACATTCTCACGGGCAAATCTGCTGGCAGTTCAGAAGGTAAATATTATTATATTGTAGTCATTGAATTGATGGATCTAACAATTTCTTTATTTATTTAATAATTAGGAAATAATATAAATTATTAATACAATTCATAATTATAGGCACATTGTTAACTTAGTTTTTTCAGTATCTACTTACATGTAAAATGGTTCTTCGATAAGTAGAATGGCCCAACTACACGGACTCTATGCATTTATAATTGGCTCCCGCCATTTTGACGCTAGACTGTCCATTAGGGCGGGAGTTTTAAATTTAGAATAAGTGTATGAATGTTTGATAGAGGACTGGCCACATTGGCCAGCCTGGTTAATTATGTTATTTAATGGCTAAAATTGGCCTGCATTACAATTTTATTGGTCGACGATATTAAAATATTGTTGGGAAGTAATATAATGATATTTTCCGGGCCTGATACTATACAGTAGGTACAATTTTTATTTGTTTTAAATAATACAAAATCAGTGCTTGACCTGATAAAGCCTAGGAAACCAAGGAAATACGATGGATGCGAGATGCACAAGACTGTGGCGACACTTGGGGGGCCATGTCCAACAGCGGATGTCTTTCGGCTGAGAGCACAGACATAGATCTATGTCTGTGGCTGAGAGGATAATACTTATTAGGAACTTATTAAAAGATTTTTTTCACTTTAGCGATATACGAGCTTAAGTTTAGGTTTTCTATAAAATGACCATAACGTAAAATAATAATTGTAGACTTTATGTAAGGAATTAAGAAAATATTACAAATAAAATTTATAGGCACTACAGATTCAATTTTCGAACAACGCAGTGACTAGTGATGTGCTGTTAACGCGCCGTAAATAGAGTATAAAATGTTCCCATAGATAATGTAGAGCTCGGTGCTTTATGTGCAACAAGCGCGCGACAAATGGAGCGTGATATGTGGATAACCATTTATTTTGTAAAAGAAATTGTATCGGTTAAACTGCGACACAGTTTCTGTAGCAAAATTTTTCGATCATTGTTGTTTTTTTAAGCAAATGATAAACGTAAAAGACTAGTCGTTGTAATATTCAATATAATAATAGGTAATATGATTTATTTGCCAGAGAAAGAATCAAGTGATTTACATTTACTTTACAAATTAAAAAAAAAAATATTTAAAAATACATAAAGGAAACAGAAAATTACTATTGGACTCCACACTACGTTGACCCTGTGTCGAGGAGTCCGCGAGTGAATATTTTTATTAACCCCCGACGCTAAAATAGGGATTTTATAGTTTTATGGAAATGTATTATCCTGTTTTTATTTTTGTATGGTAATCTTCCCGACCAAAGTTATGGTAGTCAAGCTAAATGGTAATTCAGTACGCAGCAGATATTATAGTGCTCAAGCGAGTGCCCAAACACAGGTGCACTTTCTGCTCTGAGATCTCCGAGGAGAGATCAGGTGTAGGACCAACTATTTTATGTGCTTTTCGAGACACGTATCATACCACCAACTTTCAAACTTAGGGTAAAATAATGTCTAATGGAAAAACCCAAAGCACTTCCCCACTGCAGCACCCCCGCTCAGCAATCGCGCTGGCGATTACTAGGTATACTTACCAACAAGGTAGTCAAACGCAATTTTGTATAATATTTTATATGAAACAACAAATACCCTTAAAACAAAAGTTTTTCTGAATAATATAGCGTCAAAATTGGTTGTTAAATTAAACAGCATTTCAAATATATGCTGGTTCGAGGAAGAGAGGCGTGAGTGGAGCACTCGTTTCTTGTCGCTACGCACTACGCTCTAACTTAATGGAGGTGACGTTACATGTCAGTTACCTAATGCAAAAAAATCTGTTATGTAATTGACAGTTTCCTTTTTCCACCGAAGAATTTTCAACTTCCCTAAATCTGAACGCATTTGAAAAAATCTTTTTTTTTATATTATAACGTATAATATTAATATAATTTATATACAAATACTAAAAATTTAAATAAAAAAACTTAAGTTTAACCTTAACAAATCTTTTGATTTAGGCTTTACTTAAACCTTTTGATGCAAATAGCAAATAAATACAATAATAAAAACGTACAATTCACTTACAGTTCGGAATATTATTTTTATTTTTAGTCTGTGCAACGACAATATTTTCCCGCCATTTCACAATATCCGATAAGTTTCCCTCCCTAGCTCAGTCACAGGCCACGACCGACCGACGGCGGGAAAAATACGAGAAAAAAAAACAAGTAATTAGAAGAACCGTCACCGATAAGGTCGGTTGATGAAAAACTTGAAAGAATCCTTATTAAGATACGTCGCTAACATTCCGTCGCTGCCTTGACGAAAATCGATTTTTTTTTCAACGTGATCCTTGAATCTCTTCACTTTGAGTGTTTTTTGTTCGATTTTGTTGGACATCACTTATTAGTTTTTATTCAGACGATCGGCTAGTACCTACTAGGTAGGTGCCTTAAACATATTCCATGTTATAATAATTTAATAAAAATATATTCTCTTAGGGCGGGAGAAGTCATTTGATAAAAAAAAATTAAGAATTAATTAAGAAAAATGTTAACGTTTGAATTCCCAACCGGTCCTATGAGACCGCGATGTTATTGTTTTACTATTGTGTCTCGTTTCGCGGGTATCTGAGTAATTAAATGAGTGTAAGATTCCAGATGATATTTTTTTCAAAATGTCTGTGGTCATAAAATAATACTTACCTATCATTGACTTTATTACTTTCGGTAGGTTCTAAACTTTGAATTTAGAACACCAAATCTGTGGACTCTGTCAGAATACCAGTGTAAGACCGTTTTCACATTATCCGATCCGATATCGGTGTCGGACGCCGATACAATATCGGGGTAAGTAAAATGTATGAAATACCGTGCTCCGATATCCGATATCGGGTCGGACAATATGAAAGATAGGCACATATTTCATACATTTACCTTACCCCGATATCGTATCGGCGTCCGATACCGATATCGGATCGGAATATGTGAAAACGGTCTTACGTTATTTATTATTTTGAAATATCACATCATTAGTTGAGATAGATACCTTTTAGCCTCGTACAGATTTTTTTTACTTTTTTAATTCTCTTTTTTTCTTCACATTGAGTATTAGGTATTCTGAAGTGACCATGACAACAGGTACTCGCTTTAAAATATTGTAAGCACGTCTGTCCATTTATTGTTCAGTTTACAAAGCGTAGGTTGGTTCACGACGGGAAATCACAAACTCAAACTCCATCCGCAAACAGCTAATGTCTAAAATAACTTAGTAAAACAATGTTAAGTTACTGTAACACTGTGTTAAGCGTTGTGCTGAGTGAACATGGCTAATTTTATCAGCCATTAGGCGGCTATAATATTAGCTCCGTAATATCTTAGTCTCGGCTGGGCTCTGAGATTAGAGGGCGAACAAATTATGTTGTTATGCAGATTGCGGATAATAAGGACATGGGTTTTCTCTCAAGTAAGATGTTTAAGGAAAATCAAATACATAGGTATGTATGGGAACTAAAGAAGTTAATTCGCTGATTTAATCTTTGTATATATTATATATCTACTAGCTAACTATTTAATCATCTGCCTAGCCTTTTCCCAACTTCATTGGGGTCGACTTCCAGTCAAGCCGGATTTAGCTGAATACCAGTATTCTACGAGGAGCGGCTGCCTACCAGACCTCCACAACCCATTAACTGGGGTAACACGGTACTTCATGGCAAGACTGGAGTCAGATTTACTGGCTTCTGACTATCCGTAACGACTGCCAAAGATCTCCAAATGACAGCCGGGACCAACGGCTTAACGTGCTTTCCGAGGCACGGAGAAAACTCGTTATGTTAAGATGGTCACCCATCCACAGACCAACCTAGGCAAGCGTTGCTTAACCTTGAAGATCGACCTGTGCGGCTGTTATTATCTAGCCACGAGCTCCTCTATTTAATCATCATGTAATTTATAATTATACCCAGGATTTTATTTTATTTTAACTCTGCGTTACTTAACCTATCACATAAAACAATAACACCGCGGTCTCATAGGACCGGTCGGGGATTCATGAATTAAGTACTTCCACAAACTTTAGAAAGTTATACTCTAAATATTTTGACCACTGATAGCATAATTTAGTAGTTAAAATTGTTAATTTTTTTTTTTTTTTTTTTATTCTACATAGGCTCGCGTTTGACCACAATCTCACCTGATGGTAAGCGATGATGTGGCCGACGATGGAGCACGCTTGCCTAGAAGTAACCTATTCACTCTTGACTTTTTTTTTTTTTTTGATTTTTTTTTTGAAGATCACTTTCAAGTGAACTAAGCTCTTAATAAACTAGTGCGGCTCACCATCAATAAATTTTGCATCACTGCTTACCATCAGATGGGATCGCAGTAAGGCTCTATTATTATATTTTTTAAATTGAAAAAAATGGTCAAAATTATTTTTGGTCATCAACTTAAAAATTATTACTCGCATCAGAAAAATGTTTTTTTTATTTTCTGTGAATATTTTAAAACTATTTTTTACTACAATAATATTATATTAGCTTCGTAATATCTTTGTCTCGGGGGCTCTGAGATTAGAGGGCGAACAAATTATGTTGTTATGCAGATTGCGGATAATAAGAACATGGTTTTTCTTTAAGGGATGCTCGAGTAAGATGTTAAAGGAAAATCAAATATATATGTTCACATACATGAAGAAATTAATTCACTGACAAATTTTTTGTATGTAGGTACCTATACCAGGTAACTATTTAATCATCATGTAATTTATAATTATTCCCAGGATATTAGAGGAGGTATTATCAACTCTATGTTACTTAGGTACTCGTACTTCCACAAACTTTAGATAAATTATACTCTAAATATTTTGACCACTGGTAGTCTAATTTTATAGTGAAAATTGTCAATTGGTCAAGATCACTTTCAACTGAAATAAGTTCTAGTGCGCCTCACCATCATTTTTTGTATCACTGCTTACCATCCTAAGAGATCGCAGTCAAGCTCTATTATTACATTTATTTTTATTGAAAATATTAGTCAAAATTATTGTTGATCATCAACTTTAAAATTATTACTAACATCAAAAACATGTTAGGTTATTTGCTGTGAACATTTAAAAAACATGTTTTACTACAATAATTATTTCTATATATTAGCTTAGTAATATCTTAGTCTCGGCTGGGGCATGAGATTAGAGGGGAACTAATTATGTTGTTATGCAGATTGCGGATAATAAGAACATGGTTTTTCTTTAAGGTCTGCTCGATTAAAATGTTTGAGGAAAATCAAATACATATGTATGCGACCTGAAGAAGTTAATTCACTGACTTAATTTTTGTATGTAGGTATATGTAGTAGCTTCTGCTAGCGGCTTCGCCCGCGTTACACTGTTCGTGTTTCTCCATACAAACTTTAGACCTTCGTATCGTCCCTTTAGGGCGTGAATTTTGGATAATCCTGTCTTAGTGGTCACCTACGTCATAAAAAAGAATAATATTCATTTGGCATATTTACATAAGTAGACACACACTGAAGAAACAACAAACACTGAAGATTAAAAAAGAAAAGAAATCTAAATTATTTTATGTGTACTTACATGAACAATTAAAGAAATATTTTGAGATTTTAATTTGAGAGTGACTCGGTTCATTGCTAAAGTAAGAATGTGCTTATCTTTTCATCAGTCGCTAGTTATTTTTTATTCACCCATCCACTAATAATATTTAGGTTTTTTTTAAAAATTAATTTTAATTTTAGCTTTTTCCACGATACAACTTGGACTCGAACCTCTATTCTATGAGAGGTGGTAAAGTTTTAGAATCGCGGCTTTCGAAGGACCAGATTAACTTGTTTAATTTTAGCGGGAAATATTTTTACGTTGGACGATATTATATTGGACACAGAAATTGAGCTAAAGGAAAGTAGGTATGGGAAGAGTATTGTGACTTACTTGGAGATATGGATGCCAGGTTTCTGCACTGACTGCCGGGTGGATGACGACACTCACACGTGTTCTCGGATGTCCTCACTCGCGGTTAACAAATCGGTTATATTTCGCGTCACTGTGTCTTTGTGTCGGCCAACACGTTAATTAGGAGGTTTATGGTTCAGCGATTAGATATTAGATCACCGCGGCGCCGCGGGTTTCCTGGATCAGCGGGTTACTTTTAGCGGTGGTGCTGTGCGGATGGAGTCTTGAAGCAGAAGAGAACGGTCAACCAAAAAATGGCGACCATTTTTGCAGCGGGCGGAAATGTTCCTGATTGGCTTAGCGGCGAACAAGCTTTCTCATTCGCCGGCATGGGATATGAGGATATGGGGAGTTGGAGTATGATTGGCTCAATACTGTCGTCCAATATGAATGATTATAATGTGTGAGATGCGTTTGGATACATGATACAAAAAATGTTTATAGGGCTAGCTTGCGTAAGCATTCTGCCCGGCTTTCGAGGATATGAAGTATACTCAAAAAGTAAGGAGTCAAATTAAAGCGGATTGAAATTAAATTAACTTGGACAAAAGAGAAAAGTTATAATTAAAATATGTGAACTACAGCTAAATTAGATGTTTAATTACGCGGTGGTATTATTGAGAAGGTAAAGGACATAGTTTAACAACGGGTCTTTTGAAAGAGCCACTGCATGTCTTCACCATGGCAACGCGAGTTATCCCATCCTTGCCGGGAAAAATCTCGGTGATTATGCCCATTGGCCAACGTAGAGGAGGGACATCATCCTGATGCATGAGAACCACTGTACCAATCTTAATATTGTCGGCGGCATTCAACCATTTTTGCCTAACTTGCAAGTTATGTAAATATTCTATACGCCACCTTCTCCAAAAGCTACAAACCATTTGGTCAAGCAATTTTTTGCGGCAAGTTAGAGGTTTCGTCGTTTCGGGAACGTTTACGACAGGCAACGTAGTTAACGGAGAAGCCATTATAAAATGAGCGGGAGTAAGCGGTTCTGGGTACGGATCCTCACTCAGGATACAGAGCGGTCTGGAATTTAGAACTGCCTCAATTTCAGTGAGAACAGTCGAAAGCTCCTCATAAGTAAGAAGTTGAGAGCCGATAACACGATATAAATGCGTTTTAGTAGATTTAATATTTGATTCCCACAGCCCTCCAAAGTGGGGGGCGCGGGGTGGAATCATTTTCCACTCTATGCGGTAGCGGTTAGCAAGCAGTTCTTGTAATTGAGCCTTGGCTCCAACGAAGTTTGTTCCGTTATCAGAATATAAATAAGAGACGGGGCCTCTGCGGGAAATGAATCTTTTAAAAGCTGAAATGAAGGTGTCCGATGACACATCGGTAACCAATTCAATATGAACTGCTTTGGTAACGAAACAAATGAACAAGCATTTGTAAGCCTTCTGACTTCTTTGGCCTCTGCGTCGACATAAGGTTACTTTAATAGGACCAGCGTAATCCACACCAGTATGAACAAAAGCTTTAGTCTCTTGTACGCGGCAAGCGGGTAAATCAGCCATCTTTGGACTGGGGTGAGAAGGAGAAACTTTGAAACAAAAGTTACAAGCATGTACCCTTTGTCTGACGACACCTCTGGAAGAGATGATCCAATATTTTTGGCGTAACAGAGAGGTAAGAAGGTTTACACCGGCATGACAATGAATGCGATGATAATAGTCTATTAGAACATGTGTAAAGTTATCATGTTTAGGTAAAAGCGCGGGATGCTGAGCTTCATAAGGAAGGTTCGCATTTGACAACCTGCCACCAATTCTAATTATGTTATGCTCGTCTATAAATAGATCGAGTTTCTTAAACTGTGAGCGAAGTTTTTTATTTTTAATTTCGTCATAAATATCTAAAAAATGAAACTGTTGAATACAATGAATTAAATAAATTTCAGCGGCAACCAATTCACGGACAGTAATTGTCTTATGTGACTTGTCATAAGGAATAACATGCAAAAATCTCAAAATGTATACAATTATACGCAATATTTTATGTAACGATGTAAATTTTTGAGAAAGGCTATATATCAAGTTAAGTTCTGATACGGTAGATACTAATGTTAAAGATTTATTTTTAAACTCAGGCAATTGCTCGCTGCATGAGGAAACAAACGGAGTAATAGGCCACTCATCAGTTTGTCGCAGAAGCCATTCAGGGCCATGCCACCACAAATCATGGTTTAGTAACTGTTCGGGTAGAAGACCTCGAGACAGACAGTCACTAGGATTTTCTTTTCCGTTAATATGGTAAAAATGTTTAGGATCAAGATTTTCTTGACATTTAGCGACGCGGTTACTAACAAAAATGTTCCACTTGTGAGGTGAGGAATGAATCCATGAAAGTGTAATTGTAGAATCGGAAAAGGCAAATATTTTATTAATAGCGGTGCGAGAGCGGTAAGTGTCATAAACTAGTTTAATTAGTTTAGACAAAAGAACAGCAGCGCAAAGCTCTAGACGAGCCAGAGATACGACCTTAACAGGTGCAACTTTAGATTTGGCACACACCAAATTTACGTGTGTATTACCATTTGTGTCAGTGACATGTAAGTATATAACGCAGCCATACGCATTCAAGCTGGCGTCAGCAAAACCTACTATATTTGTCACGCAACCCATAGTAACGGCTACATGACGCGGCAATTTTAAAGAAGAAAGTAGAGGCAGTTGCTCTTTGAATTTTTGAAAGAGAAGTACGATAGAGTCGGGTGGAGTTTCATCCCAATCTGTGTTTAATTTCCATAATTCTTTTATGAGTAATTTCGCGAATAAAACTACAGGAGCCACTAGACCGAGAACGTCCCACAGACGGGCAATAGTGGAAAGTATGACGCGTTTAGTACAACCTTTATCTAACTCAGATGTAGTAAAGGTGAAACAGTCCTCGGAAGGAATCCATTTGAGTCCAAGGATTTTTAAATTATCCCCGTCAGAGAAATTAATAGAAGAGCGGTTGGAGTGTGGAATAACCTCCAGTAATTCCAAGGAATTACTTGCCCATTTAGTAAGGTCAAAGCCCCCAGCTTTAAATAAGGCGATAAGTTCAGCGGAGAGAATCTTGGCTTCTTCTAGAGTAGGGGTCGAGTTAGCCAAGTCATCCATGTAAAGCTCATGAGAAGCGACAATGGATGCGCGCGGGAAGCGATGTTTTTCATCCTCTGAAAGCTGGCGCACAGTGCGCATGGCTAGAAAGGGACTGGGCTTGAGACCGAAGGCAACACGGTTAAATTTAAATTCGCGAACAGGTTCAGTAGTATTAAATCGAAACAATATTTTTTGATATTTTCGATGATCCTCAATAACCTTAATTCGAAGATACATCTGTTTTATGTCAGCTGTAACTGCAATAGGAAACAAACGGAAATTTAAAAGTAATAAAAATATGTCAGCCTGTAAATTCGGACCTGTATGCAGTAAGTCATTCAATGAAACGCCATTATGAGACTTAGCGCTCGCATCAAGGACAATGCGCACCTTAGTAGTTTGTTTATCATTCCTAATAACAGGGTGATGCGGTATGTAATATCCTATAGTCTGATCAACAGAACTAGGTGTAGTTTCAGTTAAATAATTTTGATCGATATATTCTTGGATTATTTCGTTATAACTAGCGCGCAAAGAAGGGTCGCGAAGCTTAGTTTTTTCCAAATTAATTAAACGTCGATAAGCGACAGCATATGAATTTCCGAGTGATTCTGGATTTTTACAGAATGGTAAGGCAACACAGTACCTACCACTGGAGTCACGTGACACAGTAGAAGCGTACAGCTGTTCACACTCCCGTTCAGCGGGGCTCATAAAAGATTTTGAAGGTATTTCTTCGATATTCCAAAATTTATGTAAAGATTCGTCCAACGACAAAAAACAATGAGAATCATCTACTGTTAACGCGGTAGAAAAACATGAAGCGGTATTTAAATTGTCGAGACTGTTATTATTATTATATAAACTAGAGGGTATCTCACCCATAATTATGTATCCAAACACGGTTTCAACAGCTGATGGCGCGGTAGGTGAGAGAATTCTGTTATGAAGTAATAAATACGGAAACAGTTTTGCCCCTAGAAGTAATTCAACCTCACCGGGCACGTGCCACAGGGGGTCGGCTAGCGGTAACTCGAATAAATGTTGCACAGCAGAGGTGTCAACCAAGTGAGATGGTAATTTATCAGTTATACAATCAATAACAAGAGCGGTTATTTTAAAAGAATTTGTTTTATTTTTTGCAGTAACTGTTATCTCCACGTAACCTATGATAGGCCGCGAAGAGGTTCCTACACCCTTTATAAATGAATTTGAAAGCGGTATAATATTTAATTGCAGTTTTTACAACAGGCTGTAGTAATTATATTATTTTGCGAAGCGTTATCTATTAAGCACCTTACAGAAACGGATTTGTTATGTTTGTTATCAACATAGACTTGTGCTGTTGACAAAACAATCGTAGTACGTGGAGTCCTTATTCCTACGCGAGAACATGCACAAAGCGCCACCTGTTGTGACTGCGCGGAAGCGTCAGCTGATATCGATCGCTGCTGTGAAATTTGTTCCAAATGTAAAAGAGAATGATGTTTTTTGTTACATGTTCTACAGGTGTGTATAGATTTACACTGCGAGGCAGTGTGCGTTGTACTAAGGCAGTTTACACATCCGCGTTTATTTTTAATAAAATCCAAACGCGAACCGGCCGATATTGTTTGAAAGTTTTACAGGTGTACAGTTTCCAATGATCTTTGCTACTACAATACATACAAGTTTGGTTATTGTCACAAGCAACAAATGTACGTACTGTACTATCACGTGATTGGCTACGACAAGAATTATTTTTATTATTGTTATTACTTATGGATGCGGTCCGAGTTAAAGTAGATCTATCTAATATTTTTACTTGCGATTTTATAAATTCAACGAAATCCGTATAAGTAGGAATCTCCACATCTCTCATATGCATCTCAAATGAATGTATGATAGCGGGATCTAACTTTTTTAAAGCTAAATTTAATAATATGAAATCCTTTAGGTCGTTAATTTTTAATTGTTCTAGTGCCGAAACAGACGCGTGAAAACTTTCAATAAAACTATTTAAAGAGGCGGAATTATTAATTGCGGGTTTGATATTTAAAATATTAGACATGTAGTGCGAGCCTAATGCTCGTTTATCTTGATACTTTTGAACCAAACTGTTCCAGATAGACGCGTAATTATCCCCTGACGGAATAATTCCGGCGGTAATTTGCAATGCGTTTCCTTTTAGGTTACCTATTAAATATTGCACACGTTGAGAATCTGTAAGGTTTGAATTTTCATGGACATTTGATTTGAATGATTCATAAAAAACAGGCCAATTATCAATTCTACCATCAAAAAACGGAATCTGAATTGGTGGCAGCTTGACTGAGTACTTTGACTGCGAAGCGGTATCAGTAGAGGCTGAGTCCTTCAATGACCTTGAGGACTTCGCTTCAATAAGTGAGCGTATTCTCTCTACTCGCGTGTATACGCCGTCAAAAGATATTTGACTATTATAATCTATTTTATGATCAGGATTTATTTGTAAAGAATATGTATTTATTTTATCTATGTTAGAAATAAACTCTTGACGAGTAACTGAGATTATTTGCGTGTCTGCCATAAACGTCTCAGCCGAACGTAGCTCAATACTAGTCGTATTTATTTTCTTTGATATTTCATACAATGACGATAAACGCTCAAAGATTGCTTGGTTTTTAGCTTGCAGTATTTTAACTTTTATTTGTAGATCTTCCATATTGGAGTAGTTCTAGTATCTATAGCGGACAAAATAATTTATGTTTATGTAGGTAGACTTCAAGAATATTTTATATTTTTTTTATTTTTTTTTTTTTTATTTAAGTAGCGGGTGAAAGAAAATTATTGCGGTTGAGTTTATGTTATAGGCAAGTTTGCCGAACTAACTCACGATAATTAGCGGTTTTAATAATTCCCTATGCTATTTCAATGCAACAGGCGAACTATTAAATTGGTACAGTAGTTCTCAATGATGTAGGTAGGTACCTAGCGGGGAATGTAAGAACGATAGTATGCGTTCAATATGGCGGTTTTACGAATTCAGGTTAGATAAGTAGGTACCTATTTAACCTAAATCCTAGGTATGAGACCTATGAATGCTGATTCTATGAATCCGACTCGAATGGACCATTTTACTTATGGTAAAGTTTTAGAATCGCGGCTTTCGAAGGACCAGATTAACTTGTTTAATTTTAGCGGGAAATATTTTTACGTTGGACGATATTATATTGGACACAGAAATTGAGCTAAAGGAAAGTAGGTATGGGAAGAGTATTGTGACTTACTTGGAGATATGGATGCCAGGTTTCTGCACTGACTGCCGGGTGGATGACGACACTCACACGTGTTCTCGGATGTCCTCACTCGCGGTTAACAAATCGGTTATATTTCGCGTCACTGTGTCTTTGTGTCGGCCAACACGTTAATTAGGAGGTTTATGGTTCAGCGATTAGATATTAGATCACCGCGGCGCCGCGGGTTTCCTGGATCAGCGGGTTACTTTTAGCGGTGGTGCTGTGCGGATGGAGTCTTGAAGCAGAAGAGAACGGTCAACCAAAAAATGGCGACCATTTTTGCAGCGGGCGGAAATGTTCCTGATTGGCTTAGCGGCGAACAAGCTTTCTCATTCGCCGGCATGGGATATGAGGATATGGGGAGTTGGAGTATCATTGGCTCAATACTGTCGTCCAATATGAATGATTATAATGTGTGAGATGCGTTTGGATACATGATACAAAAAATGTTTATAGGGCTAGCTTGCGTAAGCAAGAGGGAATGGGCCGTACGTAGTCTAGCGTACGGGCCCAGTGCGGATGCAGCTGATGTACCATGTCTTTGATATTTTGATATACTTATTATGGATCTGCCGGTTTCCTCACGATATTTTTTTCCGTTTTAAGAGCAGTGCAGTTAATATGAATCACACAAAGCCAAGCGCCTTCCTGGGCTTTAACCCAGGACAGTACATACGACTCGTCAAGTTCTAAATCATTAGACACATAGACATAATTGTCCAACAAACGAAGAAAAACGTGATCAAAATAAATGAATAGAAACTACATGTCATTTGCGATGTGAAAATTCATTTAGCAAACATTTACTTTAAATTAACATACTTAGGTACGTGGCAAATAGAAATGGCCTATTGAAAATAGCTACAATCATATTTTGTTTTTCTTACGCTTCAGAATATCCTACACGTTATTTACCTATATTAGGTATCCCACAAGGTGGACCGACGCGGCGACGAACTGGCGAGGGTCGCGGGAATCCGAGGATGCGAGACGCACAGGACCGGTCGCTGTGGCGACGCTTGGGGGAGGCCTATGTCCAGCAGTGGACGTCTTTCGGCTGAGATGATGATGATGTACGTAGGTATGTATGTATCGAAACCGTTTAGTATAACATGCTGTATTACAAGTAGGTGCATCGGACTGAAAAACGTCTTTGTAATGTATTGATGCCAGATTTCAATTCGGCTGAAATAAAGTACTTAGATTAAATCCTTTCTGGCATATGTCTGACTGTTGTAGATGTCAAAAAATAAAAAGGAAGTTTATATTACGACTTTTCAAAATGGTCTATGGCCATAACTAGATCCAAATCGCTCCGGGTCCAGAACGCTCATTCTTTGAAAGTCTCCTGTTGGCAGTCGAAACATGAAACATTCAGATTCTGACTCGACGAACAGATTCAGTTTTGCATGTTCCACCGTATCTCAGAATCCTACGATGCAAATGATATTATGGCCTAACTCGAGTTCTGCGAATCAGGAAGGAATCTGCGAAAGTAGGTACCTAAGGTAGATATTCCTTTTTAATCTCGACTCTATGCTAGGATCTCGAAGAAGAGAAGACCTGGAAAATAAGACGATATAATTATTTAATTATAAAGCCACTCCAATGGGTTATTTACAAAATAATTTCTACAATAAATAATTTACAATTGGAACCTATGTTTTACATATATAGTCACTTATAAGTGTAAGTACAGAAATCTCAATCGGTCTAATTAATCTAACAAGTATTAAAAGAGATAAAAATTAAAATACGAAAATACAATTTAAAAATATAAGTATGTTCTAACTTTAAATGAATTGATAAATATCTGAAACCAGAAGCTAAAAAATTCATTTATTGTCTTAGATCATAATTATGTTACAAATTATACTAGGTATATAAAATAAAAAACCCCTAAAGAACTAACTAAAAGTAAACTAAAGAATGGCGTCAAAAATGATAAATTAGACCCCTACATTATTAACATATTATTAATCGGTCACATTTTATTTAACAAAATTAATTTGCATTATTCAATCAAATGAAATCATAATTAAATTATATTTTATATTAAATTGAATTACAATATCATAATTTAAAAATTACACAGACACATATTCTAAGCAAAGGTAAAAGTAGGTAGAAGTAGGTGACAAATGTAACATGGCCACTAAACAACTAAACCTACCATTAAAAAAAATAGACACAAAAACAATAAAGAAAAAACAACAAAATACTCCTCAAAACAACGTTATTCTTGTAAGCACAGCTACAAGAAATATCAAAAGAAGAATTTTCTCACTGAATCCCAATTAGCCCCGTTGCTACCAAATTGCCCCAATTTACAGTACCTACTGAATTTATACGAAAATACAGTTCGTCCGTTATAAGTTGGCGAGTTCGAAGTTAGGCTTTGGTTAAAAAACCTTTATTTTTGTACGATATTTCAAGTGCCAAAATTCGCAGAGCCTAACTTCACACTCGCCAATTTATAACGGACGATCTGTACGAAACAGAAATACGAACGACACAATCTGACCGGTGAGGACAAGTCACTCAACTGTTCCGAACGAATTAAATGGAGTAGATGTAACAATAGTTATCCAATAGGATAGGATTTGCGGGCTAACGCTCCAGCTAATCCTGCGATACCAATTAGTTGTTAAATAAACCACTTAACACAAATACGATTTGAACAAATCTATCTGTTTTGATGGCAGTGGAGTTCAAAGTTTTGAAGTCAATGTATTAGTTTTGTTTTGTGATATGGCTATAAATACATTGATATTAGAGAAAATATACAAGCCAAAGAAACCAATAAATAATTGTTACCAAAAATAGAATAACGTACCTTTAAAAAGGTATGTTATTAATAAGATCAGTTCAAAACATCTCGTTTCAAGAAAGCGGCAATTTCATAGGTAGTGAATGGGGCTTTAAATATTATGAGTTTTAGCGTTCTCACCAAACGTTAAGTACAAAATGTACGGCAATGACATTGTCTGTGACGGGACGTCACTTGTCACTAGTCTTCTCCGCAGGTGTCTATGTCTGCTGATATGACAACGAACAGAGACATAGCGCGGATGTTGAGATGTCACATATCTTCATATTTCTTTGTTCTAGGACATGCTGGTTTCCTTACGTTGTTTTCCTTCACCGTTTTGAGAGCAGAGGTGATGAAATAAATTACATAAAGTAAAAACGCACGCTAGACCAATGACTTTAACTTGTAAATCAGGGCTCTTATCACTGGACCGCCACTGCTCTCATTGTTAAATTAATTGGGAGCAGAGTAAATATGCTGACTAGGTTCTGCTATCGAATTCACCTCCGTCAAAGTAGGTTTCTCCATACAAAATTTGGACCCCTGGTTCATCCGGTTAGGAGGTGAATTTTATAAAACCCTCTCTTAGTGCATACGTTATAAAAATAAACCTTGTGCTCTTTTCACGCTCCTCGTCACAGTAGTTTTGGCTGTGCGTTGATACGTCAGTCAGTCAGTTTCACCTTTTATGGATATAGATGAATGACGATGAAAAAGATGACTTTTAGATACCTATTGACTTTTTACTTTTCCTTTCAGATTCATACTTATCACCTAATTAGTTCTCCAATCAGATTTTCGCCGGTAATTCGGTAATTAGGTGGAGATTTGACACGGAGAGCGGAGTGATGGATGGCCGAGTAGCTACGTACTTTCCCGAATGTTCCACCTTCCTTGCGTTAGGGTCCAGTGAACTTGAGGGACCGGTCAGCTCCAATGACCTACTCCCGTATCAAACCGTAAATTATGTTCCTAATGGGTTTCGCTGGTGAATGAATGGAGAGAAAACTAAGAATAAGATCGTTTCCTACTGTTTTATGGTTTTAAAGAATACATTGACGTTTGTAATTTCCTTATTATACTAAAGGACATGTCCATAAATGTATGGAACAAAAACCCAGAATCGACAGGAATGAAATGTATACCAGTGGATTGACATTGAAATATAATATAATGTTACCAAGGGGGCAACCCTGAAATCGTTATAGTATAGGAGCTAGAAGCAAAATAAAATAAGAAAAAAAATTCGTTTAAAACAATAATAAAATAAGTTTACGTCATGTTGTGGCTTAATATGACGTTGTTTTAATGTTGTATCACTTGTGATAATTATCATCAACACATTTCACAAGCAACAGCAACATGATAACATCATCATATTAAATCACAACATAACAAACACTCTGTTTTTTGTATATTTTTTTTCTTTTGGCCCATAGATACTACAATCGTTACAGTACTGTGTGTATTATTGGTAATTCTGTGGCTAATGATTGCAAATATAAAGATAACTGTTATAGTATAGGAGCTAAGAGCCATGTTGTGGGTGAGAATATCGTTGTTAATCATTTATTATCATAATGTAAGTCTTATTGTGATAAGTTCTAATGACATTTCCTATAACAACAACGACATTCCAACCCACAATAACTTGTGTTACACATGAATGTACAAGCAAAAGAAATACTCTAACTTTTATACTTATTTTTGTTTGCTCATAGATACTACAATCAACGTATTGTGTGTTTATTGGTAATTATGTTGCTGTGGATAAAAAAAAATCAACAATTATCATCATATAAACTTTATTGCCCAAATAATCAAAGAAAATACAGTTTGGAACTATACCTAGACAAACTATACACGAACTAGAAACATGTAGGTACGCGGTTTTGTTGTAATTATAACTGTAATCTCTTTTATTTATTTATTATTTTCTATGTCCAAACATACTAAGTCTAAAAATCTCGCAGATTGAATCAAATCACCTTCGTATTTTTTTATTTGCAATCCTTAGCTACAGAATTACCAATAATACACACAGTACTATAACGATTGTAGTATCTATGGGCCAAATAAAAAGAAAAACCCTTAAAAATAAAAGATTTTTTTACTTATTTTATTTTGCTCTTAGCTCCTATACTACAACGATTTCAGGGTTGCCACTTTGGCAACATTATATTATATTTAAATGCTAATCCACTGGTATACATTTCATTTCTGTCGATTCTGGGTCATTTATTGGACATCGTCTTTATTTATGTATTTCGATCCCAGTCTCCTTAAAAAAGCGAAACTGTATCAAAAACTCAGATAAAAAAAATATTTGAAGTCAAAAATGGAGTTAAATATTCTGAACGTAAAATTCGAAGCACCAGTTAAAGGCCATACAATTCCATACAGATAAATTAACTCAATAACACGCCATTTCACGTTCCATTAAAACGTACGCGTCAAAAATATTCGCGGGCCAAACCGCAGAGGAAACAAAATGGCGGCCTGACATCAGCTGCCGGTTGGTCCCGCGCTTTTCACATTTCCCGCCAAACGCGAACATTTACAGCGACCGCATTTGTGTCGCTGTCATTCGGGAAAGGCCGATGCCGCGTGCTCCGGAATTGATTCACGGCACGAGTGTGATGGAACAATGCAGATGCGTTTAGCCAGAGTATTCTGTAGCTTTTAACGTAACTACTCCTGAAACGAGCTTTGTAAACGGCAGTAGGTTTTTAAAACGTATAGGCTCGATGGTTGACCTAGTTTTTTTCTAGGAAAATTCGTTTGGAATATAAAAGCATTTTCGAGTGTCATGTGCACACCGCAACAAAGTTAAATTGTTTGTAACAAAAAGCTTTTTACCGTTCAGGTTTTGATCAATTGAATTTGGAATTTTTGACATCGATGTCTGCATAGTCGAGAATCCCTTTTAGCCTAATACAATTGCACTATTTGATATACACGTGTGTATCTCGAGTGTAGGTGTAGGTACTATTTTATATCATTGGTAAAATAACTCCTATCGCTCTGGGTGGACCGACTCGTCTAGAAAGTCTAAAACTCCTTGTTAGACCTTTACAAGGCCGTGATCCTTCAACAATCCGACAGCTAAGTAGTTAAGTGCTATAACTTGCCTAATCACTCACAATAACATTCACACGTAAGCAACCTAATTATGTTACCACCATCACTTACTACAGCAGGAAAAATTACACCTCACTTACTTAAATAAGCATACGACGACGCGGCGATGTCTTCACTCTAAACTCCTGCAAAGTCTGAGAGCGTCACAGCCCATTTATAAAACGGCGATGCTCTCCCGACACCGCCTGAACGTTTATCTTCAGAGCTCAACTTCTGTCTTGTCTAAAGTCAGTAGTTGTATGTCAACTTACTTCATAGTCTTAACATTCAAGAATTAATTTAGGTTTTGTGCAACGGTGACTGTAGGTAATCTTTTTTTTGGCCTTACCTACATGCTTGAATATTTAGCCAGTTTTAGGAAGATTTCGTTTTTAATGTTTGAATCCCCAACCGGTCCTATGAGACCGCGCTGTTATTGTTTTACTACTGTGTCTTGTTTCGCAGGTATGTGATAGATTAATACGACACAGTCACTTGGATTTCAATTAGATCATTCTAACTAAGAATGAAGATTGAACCCTTTCTGATGGTTTTGAACCATTTGGCAGCAAATGTATCGAGACTGCCTTCTAATAAAATTCTCAGCTTCATTTTATCGAGATCGCGCCTGTTTTAATGGTGCCACCTTATTGTCTTCTTGTGTCACTTGAAATTCAAAACTACACCAATACTCCACAAATATCTACTAGGAATTAATAGCGAATAATTAAAAAACCAACTGAACTCACTCGAAAAAAATCCTACCAAATACCCAACTATAGGCTAACATTCAGAGATTTAATGACTGTCTTTATCCGCCCAAAGTAATTAAACGATAAATAACAGCAAGACAGAGTCGTAATATTGGAATAAAACCTACATCAAACTCTGTTTAAACACTTGAAACAGTATATTTTTTACTGTCTTTATCCACAGATGCGAATGGGATTTTTGTGGTACTTTTAAACTCTATTGATTTTTTTAGTGATTTTGAATACTCTATTATATGTAAAAGGATACTGTGACATATATTCCTATCGTATTGAAAATTAACATGACATTGTCAAGGTTTGAATTATGAAGTCGGATTTGATGGTTATGAGAACAGGCGACTTATTGTTCTTACCACGGATATCGAAATTTATCTCAAGTTCATCTAACAAAGGAGTAGAATTTCTCACTAGACCCACTTTTTCCTAAAGACTGTCGACCAACAGGAGTGGACGCCTGTTGGGCGTAGCATGATGATCATATTATAGCTTATAGTCTGTCTAGATAAATGGGCTATCCAATACTAAAACAATTTTTCGATTCGAACCAGCCGTTCCTAAGATTAGCGCGTTCAACCAAACACACTCTATTAAATATTAATAGAAATATACTCGTGAATAAGGTAAATCACAACACAATAAAAAAACCACATTTAAAAATATCCCATGAAACTACCAGCACTGTTGCATGATATTTATATTCCGTTCATTTGATATTCAATATAAAAACCATAGAGCGGTCTTTTATTTGTCTATTGTGTTGAAAGGATTGCAAATGAGAAGCGAACGCACTCGGCTCTCTGGGTTAGTAAAAACGACGCTCCGTCGATTCACATTGACCTGAAAGTGTAGTGCCATCTGCTTTATTGCAAAACAGTGCTGTCGTTGAAACTTTAGCGTGTACCTACTAGAGTGTTTAGAGGTTTAAAGTATGTATATATACAACATGTAACATAATTAACGCACATCCTCTTGAGGTTTATTCATAATGATGAGTCATTGTACTCATTATTTTGAACAAATTTTACTATGGGACCAAACCTGAAATCGAAAAATAATAATCAGCTGTTCCATACATTTGTGTTCGTCAAAATGTTTGGAACAGGTGATTATTTCTCTGCTTCATACTTCCTTACCTACATATCGACGTAAAAAAAGCAAAATATTGACGTTGTAAGCGACAATTTGATATTTTTTGCAGGAAGAGAGCTGTCTGTTGGAAGTCTGCGTGTACTAGAGTGTTTAGAGCATGTATGTTCTCTATTCTATACTTCCCTACAGTATATGGACTTCGTAGGTGACAATTAATATTTTTTGTAGGAAGACATTATTTTTGTTTACTAATTAAAAAAGAAAAAATATGTCTCTAATAGTCAAGACTTAATGAACAAACTTCTTATTTTATACCCAAGTAACGGGAAAACAGGTAATCCCTAATAAACTTATTCGTGTTTTTTACAACGCCAACTAAATATTTTCAGTCCAAGAGCGAGCGAAGCGAGCTCAGCACACACACAGGACATACCACACGGAACACTCTGACACAGACAGGTTAAGTTGGAAGGCTAAGGTGGGAGAGGTCCGCTTCGCTCCCGCCTTTACTTTCGTGGGATTTTTTTCATTGCTCGCTATTTTTTTTGCTGTTGTTTACTAAAATGTTTTCAAAATCTTCTTTCTTATTTGATTTGGCAATTTATAAAGTTAAAAAGGCAAAATAGGTATGTCGATTAACTTACATAGACATTATATTAACCTAATTTCGCTTATTACACCTCTTGGAGTAGCGTAACAACAAAAAAAAGTACTCATTGTGTCAACGCCTGATTGATAAAACCATTCAGTAAATGTGTTCGAGTATCAAAACAATCGCATCACACTGTTAAACATCGCAACACTCCACAACTCACGAGTGACAAGGACACAAACACATCACCGCCTCCATGATCTCGTTTCACTTTTATTCTGAAATCATTTCCGCCCCTCACCTCACCTTTGCGTTCAAAGGCTCGTTTTTAATGAAAATTCTACCCATTTTGATATGCAAATGTAATCTATCGACCGTCAACGATAGGCTCTTATTGAACGAATATGTGGGAATACGTGTGGGGGAATATTCTCGCAAAAATGAGAAAAGACTAAAAAATAAATTTAATGTGATTAATTGATAATATCCCTAATAATTCCCTCTCTTAGAGAGGAGGCTTGAGTCCCAGCAGTGGGAAAATTATAAGGCCGTTCATGCTAATGCTAATTGATAAGTCTTGTATCTATAGTTTTATTCATACATTTTGTCTGATTGTCAAATAATATACCTACTTATTTGAATTTTGATCTTCTCGAGTCGATGGTTTCTTTCCCTCGAAGTTTTTGGTTGCCACGTTTATATCGGCGTCAGTGGCATTTTTAGGTCCTCCAAAGTGCAGATGTGTGGTACTTGGAGCACTCTAATAAGTAGGCCGTCATCTGGTCAGGAGCACCGCACTCGCATTGGGTGTCAGACGGATCTATAATTCCTCATTTTCTCTCTTCAAACTTATTTGGTGTGACATAGTTAAACTTGACTTTTGGTTCTGAAAATAGTCGGGAAATCTTGAAACAAATCATTGCTACTATAAAAAAGTCTATTGCCTGATAAACTGCAACAAATCATTTTAATAAACCCTGAGTAGAGTAGAGAACAACACCTCATACTTAAAAGATTTTCATAACATTTGTAGAGATTTCATTTTAGCGTAGTCAAGTGTACTTACATTAAAATTTCGTTTCATTTAATAATAAAAGGGTTAGAGAAAAACAAAAGAAGCGCTCAGATAAATCGCAACAAATCAGAAAGATTTTAGAAATGGAACACAGCAAAAAACAAAAGACGCCCGCTTTATTTCTAACTTTACACGCATAAACAAAATCAGTTTTGAAGCACATCCGAATCAAATCTGTAGATTCAAGTTTAGAACGCCACACACGTTTGCCATCAACGGCTGATATTCTCGTTTTCTCGCAAAAGGTCTAAAGCTGAGTCGTGTCTCGTGAGTCATTCCAGCCGTGCCCACTTCCTAACAAACTCAGCTTTATAGTAAGTACTGTGCAGTGTAAATTTCTGTACCTCGCTCAATATGAAGTAGGGCTGGCGAAGGAAAGTTTATTAATTTGGATCGCTGTTTTAGAATGACTTCAGATCAAATGCGTCCATCTTGAGTGCATATTGCATTTATTCAAACTTAAGTTATGGTAAGATTCAAAACGGCGGGTGTACCGCAACGAATAAAATTAGTAGTAAGTAAATAAATGCGAGACATGTCGAGTTTTTCTCGACACGACAGCACACTCCTGCAATTTCAATAATCAAACCCAAGGTACATTTTTTTTTTTATTGATGTAATTGTCTGTCGTGGTCATCTGACATTTACATTCTCATATGAGTATCCGAACAAATCTCCATGTGTACTTATATAATATGTTGCATGAAGTTTCAATAAATAAATATCGCCAAATTTAAGTGACAGCGGGCAAAACGTATTGCTGGCAGAAGATGGTCGATGGAGCCAAAAAGGTGTGGACCTGGTGAGCGTCGCAGGAACCCGATGTATTCGAAACGCACAAGGCTGATCATCGTGAAACCAATGTTCAGCTGTGGACGTTTTTTAATTAAAATGATGATCATGATGGCGTCCGAGTACCTATATCTTAGAAAGATTTCATTCTCAAAAGAGTAACCATGGAGTTTCTAGCCGGTTCTTCTCCATTGGAAATGACCAATTAGAAACGTGCGCTAGCTTTTCACATTTTATCAGTGTCCATGTAACTCTATGTGAAATAAAAAGTTAGAGTTTGACTTACTACTAGGTAAACATTTATCAACAAAAGCAACAAACAATTAGAAAACATTTCGTGACCAAACACCGCGCATATTAATGTCAACAGCCTCATTACACCCGATGGCTTTTTAAACTGTTAGCCGTTAACGACACGTGGATTTTAGCCACGTTCCCGCTCATTTGGATTACTTGAACTATTGGTTCAAAGTTTAGATTATCGTGTTGCATTCTTAGCAATTCTAAAATCCCGTTATTTACTTTTAAAGGAAACTAAATATCCTACAAATATTACATATTATAAAACAATGTCTCTTCCCCTTTGTTTCTGTTTCAGAAGCCAACTCATGGTGCCAGTAAGCTTAGGCCATGCTGGGCACATACGGTTTTGCAGACGACTTTGAAGCGCGCGTGGAATACTACGCGCTGAAAACGGCGAGCTACCCATTAGGGTCCTTTCACACAGACCGGCTCGGAGAGGAGAGCAGATTTTTTATCACGTTCAAAACAGAGCTTTAAGTATTTGTAGTAAGGTTTATTTCTGCATGTGCACAGCTTTTGTCGTAAAGAATGCTTGAACGCGCAGTGCATATGCAAAAATGAACCTTCCTACAAATACTTAAAGCTCTGTTTTCAACGTGATAAAAAATCTGCTCTCCTCTCCGAGCCGGTCTGTGTGAAAGGACCCTTACTCATCGCCGGAAGCCCACGCCCCACGTCTATGGTGACTGGCAATTCCCTAATTTCGTGGTGATGGAAATTTCCTAATGTCGTGCTGATGTCTGTTCTCTCACGGTTGCAGCCGCCTCCTTCGCTAGCATTGCTGCTTCTCGAGAACGAGGTGACGGCCTGACATTCCTTCTCGTTCCAGACTACGGCCTGTACTTACTGTGTTCCCACATATAAATTCCTAAATTTTAAACATTTCTAAAATCCCATACATTGTCCTAAATCTAGTATTATTTTGTCTGCACCTATACATCAAGTTACGAGTATATGTGTCAACTGAGTCTGTTTCAATTTATTGCTGGACGAAGGTCTATCGACTTGTCAAATTCCCAAATCACCCGTAATTTTATAAGCAGTCAGTCCCAGACTAGGTCTAGATAATCTAATAAATCTGAATTATGGTAATGCGATTCTCCGAACTGGGACAAGGTTCCAGACAGTTGCAGGAAAATACTGAACATAATATTACGACACTTAGAAATGAAAAGGCTAAAATCAGAATAATAAATGCAAATATTATACCGATTATTACAATAAATCGGTCAAGAGCGATTCCGGCTTGCAAAGCGAAGGATCCGTACAACAAACAGGTAAGTTTCCATAGTAGTTACTTAACCTATCACATACCCGCAAAACGAGACACAATAGTAAAACAATAACAGCGCGGTCTCATAGGACCGGTCGGGGATTCATGAATTAAATTGATCGAATTCCCGAAACGAGTTTCGAATATTTTTCGGACCCGCTAAAAAATAATAATCTTTTTGGTAAGGAACTTCTTTATAGTTTACAGACTTATTTTTTTACCTGTGCCATAAGATCTTGTTACTGGCCAGATTTCAAGATTATTTTAGGTCAACGAGTACCCTACAGATTTTGTTCTCTTTGCGAGTGCCAAAATATGCGACTAAACGGAGCATAAACTGTCTTATCTTTATATTACGTCGACTCAGAAGTTTGATTTTTTCACGGTTCCATGGGGTGGTAGAGTTGAATATTTGATGTTAATTTCAACTTTATATTTCTACGCGTTCCTGAGAAAAAGGGTCTTGACAGACAGACAAAAAAGTGATCCTAAAAGGGTTCTGTTTTTACTCACTAAGGTACGGAACCCTAAAAAGCAAGCAAGACAAAAAACACCAAACAAAACCCAAAGCAATAAATTTACAAATAAACAAATTCATCCCAAAAAAGGCATAAATAATCCGTCCAAACGCACTTCACTACGCCCAAAACATGTTCCTAAGACCATAAACCGTTACAAATCCTTAGTAATCTGTGGTGTAGTCCCAGCCCTATGTGTACAGGGTGATACGTCATGTCACAAACTGTATGACGACACAGGACGTCCCCGGGCGGTGGGGAGGCTTTTAAGGAGCGTCCCCGTGTTCACATTGACGCCGTGATACGAGATTATAAACAATACTTAGCGAAGTGGACTTTAAGTTAACTTGACTAAGTAATGGTGACGTTTTTGCGTGAATGTCTTGGGTTAAAGAGACTAAATTTTCTATGTCATTTTCTTGTTTATTATCAGGAATGTTCGGTTAACTGGCAGAGAATGCCTTGCTGCATTTAGAAATGCATTTAAAATAAATAATCTGTTACTCCCATAATCCAAGGCCTCCGCTTGACTAAGTTGCCATGATAACGAAAAAAAAAGCATTCGATTAATGTCAATTAGTAACTGTCAAATTGACAGTAATTGATGCAAGATGGAGCCAAATTGATGGACAAATTATTTGGAATACAGAAGTTGAGGACTATTCAATTCCATCAATTATTATGTGTTTCCAGGAAAACTGGGCGAGGGAATGGTGATCGCTATATTCCGTTGTGAAAAATCAATCGAGTCACTGTAATAACCAATCTGTTCGGTTCATTCTTCTCTACAGCGCAGAAACTGATTTAAATAAAGCGTACAGCAGAGAGGACATGACTAAATATATTATTACCAGCTTCTGCTAACAATTTCGCCCGCGTAAAAATAGGTTTTTCCATATAACCTTTAGACCCCCTTTTCATCCCCTGATTGGGTGAATTTTGGAAAATTCTCTCTCGTATCGTAATCGCCTACGTCACAAAAGGAAGTTTTCACACTCCTAGTCCCAGTCGTTTTGGCTGTTCGTTGATATGTCAGATACAGTACACATACAATCTATTTATTATTTCAAATCATCTGCCTAGCCTTTTCCCAACTATATTGGGGTCGGCTTCCAGTCAAGCCGGATTTAGCTGAATACCAGTATTTTACGAGGAGCGGCTGCCTACCAGACCTCCACAACCCATTAACTGGGGTAACACGGTACTTCATGGCAAGACTGGAGTCAGATTTACTGGCTTCTGACTATCCGTAACGACTGCCAAAGATCTACAAATGACAGCCGGGACCAACGGCTTAACGTGTTTTCCGAAGCACGGAGGAAACTCGTTATGTTAAGATGGTCACCCATCCACAGACCAACCTAGGCAAGCGTTGCTTAACCTTGAAGATCGACCTGTGCGGCTGTTATTATCTAGCCACGAGCTCCTCTTTATTATTTCAAATATGAAATAATAATAACACATTGAAAAGACAAAAAATCTTTTGAGAAACCCAAAGATGAATTTTAAACAAGTTTACGAAACCTCCCTTGACATAGTTTCACAACTTTATTTTGTTTTGATTACATTCAATACGGCGAGACGCGGGCGAGACCCAGACGCCTCAATGCAAAATAAAGGAAATGTGTCACTCACAAGATTAAGACAAATCGATTGACGTATGAATTTTTATTCACGCATTTGTTATTTAGAGCAACACAAAACAACAGACATAGATACATACATAAATGCATAGGTACGTATGTGTATATAGGTACCAGGCTAAAAACACATTACCCCCATTTACCGACGCAAAGGAGGGTAAAAACAATTTACATGAGGAAAATCTCAGAATCCGAAAATCCTCTTATCTGTGACACATTCAAATTAAATACCGTTCGTAATGACATTCTCTTTCAATCTACAGGGGGAGAGGAAAAGGAACTTCTAATAACATTAAATTGTCAGACAATAACACCCTTGAATCATTGGTGCCGAAGCCGAGTAAATTACATGTCAAATGGTCGGGAATCCAGAAATATTCCTCGATAATTTTCTCGACGAGGTCCACCCCCCTCCCGGTCGAGTGATGCGACGCCCACCCCCCTCCAGCCCTGGTGACAAGGATATCTAAATGTCATTATAAGTTTGAGTGGAGCACGGAATTCCTGGCTGACGGCGGTTTTCAACGGTTTTCTTGTTAACGCTGTTTACGAAAACTCCAAATAGTTATTTACTGCTGCTAGTTTAACATTGCTAATAAGTTAATATTGATTACACGTCAAATGTTAATGAGGCAGTAAATTTCGATTAGCGTTCGACAAACCAACGCAATTTTATCGAATTATTTCGATGTGTATGGAGGCATTAAATATTAAATTAGTTATGTTGAACATACCAGAGTCTCGTTAAATATTTACTTAATTGAATTTTAATCTATGTGTAAATTGGGCCTCGAAACGTAGAATTATTGAAAAAGGAACAATATGTTAGTACCACAGACTCGATTCACTCTCAGCGATAAAATTGGTTTTTCATAGCCATCTTTAAAATTTATTGCAGTTTCCACGAATTTATGAGAGCGTAAATAGTAGAAAGTGCACTCAACAATTTTCACTTACAAAGCTCGGCCCAGAACTTATGAGTTTTCAAAAAGGGGTGAGTCTTTATTGTTATGGTCTTACGCGCAACCACTGAGGGGATTTTAATCAACACAACAAAAGTATGGCAACACAATGCGAAAGAGGAAATCTATTGCTTAAAAAGTAAAAAAAATATTTAAAAGCTTTTCACGGACTCGCGGAAAATCGTATCTTTTTCGTTTGTAGGTACTTTTGTAAAAAAAAACAACAACCTGTATCATCCTGGCTCAAGGTCGCGATCATATTTTTTTTCCTATTTGTATTTATGGAAACGGAAATACCTTTTTTTAACTTGAAAAATTAGACAGAGGTTTAAAACAAAGCTTGGTTTTAAGTTTGGCAAAATTTTTTCGTATGAGTTCAGTGCTGTTTTTAATAACTCCAAACTTCATTCCTAGTAGATATTCAGTCAGTCTGCCTAGCCTTTTCCCAACTATATTGGGGTCGGCTTCCAGTCAAGCCGGATTTAGCTGAATACCAGTATTTTACGAGGAGCGGCTGTTTTTTTTTCTTTCAATAGTACAATTCCTAGTAGATATTGCGATGTAAAATTTGTGTCTCAATGTTCAACGAAACAGACGTGATCTCGATAAAATGGAGCAGATATACTTATTACAGTAAGTAGGTCCGGACTTAAACTTACCAAATATTGCAAACAAAAATAGAATGTGTAGAAAACAAAAGCTAAAATTTTTCTAAACATGACTAATAATGCGTTGTACCAAATGGGAGTCCAAATTGGCATACGTCAAGCAAATATATCTTGACGCATACCAAACAGATGCAAAACTAGAACTTGATAAAGTGATTCGTGAAAAATGACTTGCGATGTTGTAAAAATGTTTTTTAGATTAAAAAATATTCCAAAACAAAACATTCTAACTCGTAGAGAACCATTTCCCGAACAAAAGAAAGACGATGTTCAAATAAAAACCATAAATTATATTTAACGTGAAGCATTTCTTCTTTGTACTCCTTCCTCAAATATTCTTTAGAAAGATGCAGAGTGACCGTGTAACACGGTTGCAGTCTCGAACCGCCATTTATTCAAATTTATACAGCTCACCGAACCAAAAAAGCGGTATCTCGTAAAATACAAAAATCCTGTTTTTATTTTATCGCATAGCCATGTTTTACATTCGGTGTACATGGGCTGCTGGTTGACAAACTCATGACTTTATTGATCATAAAAAAAGTACAATATCACACTGATATTATAAAGGTGAAATGTGATTGTGTGTATTTTTGTGTGATTGTTACTCTATCATATTGAAACTTGATCAAATGACTTTTTATCACGAAAATATGTTTCCTAGGGATAATTTTTTACTTTTACTGTTTTAAAGAGTACCTATGATTGTGTGAATTCATAATTATCTATATGCCAAAAGTAACCATAATTAAGTAGTAGATATCTAATATTTATTTAATATAACCTAAGACGTTTTTTTCTTTTTCAAAATCTCTTTCGAAACCAATTTAGAGTTACCACCTCTTGGTTTCCAACAGCGACATACAGCCCGCGATTTCTGTCGGTCCCTCAATGAGCTGAGCAATTTGTAAATGGAACGCGCGGAGAGGAATGATTTACCTCCCGGGGAGACGTGTGCTTACCAAAGAGTATATACCTATATTACCTATGTTTTTATAGGTCTCAAGTGCTTTGTTAGAGGGCTAAATAGCTTCTTAAACGGGGAGATTTGGGCCATGTAGGAAGTTTCTGGCATGTGCTACATGGAAGTTAGAGTACCCATTCATTGAGCCCATTGTGATTGAGGCAAAAGCTTTTATGTGACCACAAAATTCTCGTAAAATATTACAACTTATTATACTCCGTCGGTTTAGGTAGTTAACTAAAGGTAAACAATCTTGGCATGTCTTTTTATCTAAAAGTTGTCTATAAATTGTATGTAAAAATCTTTGCAAATAGGCATTTACCTAAATCGATGTTAGCTAATAAACTAAATTTAAATAATCTTTGTGTATATTATATACGACCTCTTTAATATAAAAAGACATACCAAGACTGTTTACCTTTAGTTAACTACCTAAACAAACGGAGTATAGTTACTCAGATACCCGCGAAACGAGACACAATAGTAAAACAATAACAGCGCGGTCTCATAGGACCGGTTGGGGATTCAAACGTTAAAGAGCAGGAATTTAAAAGGAAAATGTTGGCAGCCTTTTCTTAGTGTTTCTCCGAACCTATCGGCTGTTTTCACAGCAAATAGCTTTGCACTTTCTTCAGGGTCACGCGTTTACGAGTACAAGGCAGAGGCAGTGTGTCAAGTTATGACGAGTAAGGCAATGGATTGCAAATATTTGTCGGCATAGTCACGCCATTTAGAAAAACAACGGAGTGTGGTAAGTATTTGTTCACTTTTTGGCTTAAAAACTAGCACTCATAGAGACAGGCTTTTCTTACAGACCTAGACTGCTAAAAATAGGAAGGCTTATCAATAATAGTACATTATGATGTTATACCACTGTGTAATGTTTGTATTTAGACCCGTGCTGTGGCGAGCGTCTTAAGAGGGCCGAGACCGGTAATCATCAATATTCACATGTATCTGACTTTTTTAATACACTTGTGATAAACTATTTAAGTAATCATTACTTCAATAGTAAAACTAGTAAAAAATATTATAACATAGCGGTAAAAATTAAATCAGTTTATCATTTGAGCGCATCTTATTTTTTTCATATTTAACACCAGGAAAGCTATAGTCTTTTGAAGGATGTTGAAAAAACTCTTACGATTACCAGGCTCTTTAGACAAATCATTTTTTTGGTTAGCATTCCCGCCAAACACTAAGTACAAAATATATATACCTAATAAAATATTACTTGTCAAGTGACTTTTTCTGCTAGTGGTTTAAATGACGGACATAATTACACAGTTTTGTTAGACAAAAATTACTCAACAAACAAACACAGATTTTTGTACAAACAAATCGCAAATTACTACAAGCTATTTGAGGTTTTAAAAGCGGCTCCATCCGCGTTTTACTGCCAGTTTATAACCCGGCAAATTGTCAGTTAACCTCTTCCCCAAACGTGGGCCGTTCACCCGGTGTAAGTTCACAAATATCAATTTAGTGGTAATACATCTGTGGTAAGTAATTGCTGGTGCACGTTGCACTTTGTTCCCTAGGGAGAATTTGTTTTGTAGATGTACAAATGAATGACCTGACCTGACCTGCATTTGAATAATCACACTAATATTATAAAGGCGAAAGTTTGTTATAAATTGGATATTTGTTAGGTCAACGCTTGAATGGATTTGGGTGAAATTTGGCACAAGGTCAGACAACGTCCTGGTGAAGCATAGATGATACTTTTTCCCAGGAGTATGAGGAATCCCTTGGCATGATTATCAACTTTTACGACGTTGGGATAGGCCAGTAATACATACAGCTAATTTATTACCACTCCTGTGTTCCTTTTTTGCCTTGTGCCCTAGAACCCTGGAGATCCAGGGTATGATAACAGAGCCTGGATGTAGAAAATGCTAGCGCTCAACATATTATGTCCTTTCGAAGCAATAGTGCAATAGCAAAAGTGTACTCGAACAATTGTCTTTCGAAATTGGGCCTGTGGCGAAATAATTAACTGTCGATATTCAGAATGACACTTCTCAACCACATAGATGTAGGATATCAAGCCGACAACAGTACCAATCTAAGAAGATGAAAAACAAGTCCTTCTGCTTTCAAACCCCCCACCAATCACACACATCACAGAGGCCTAATCTATGACGGCACAGATTAAACGCATAAGGTCTCCGTCCCCATAAATCGTAGTCGTGCAAGCGATTCATAAATTGCCTTCGCTCATATATCGCGTGCCAAGTTGTGTACATAATTGGTTTCGGACTCCATAGCCTAGCCATAGGAACATGTGGGACGATGTATGACCATGTCTCGACACGTCTCGGGCGTTAGCTGTATGTTACGGGGTATTGGACTGGATTGCTCTGTTTGGTAGATAATTTCGGATTCCAGATGTCTATGGCTACTTATGTTTAGGAACTAGTTTGAGACCTATTGAGGTTGCTGCAGGTAGTCTCAAATGTCTTAGAAACCTCATCATTCACAAGAATCATAAGTTTTAATATTCCTACAAAAAGAATATCATATTTAAATTTATGTTTAGTAGGTCTACGGGTTATTTTCTTTATACGTTATATTAATAAATGAAATCATCAAATATTCTGATCCAAGCAGTGCTACAGGGTGTGTCACTTTTACTGACTAAAAGCCGCTGGTGTTCTTTCAATAAAATTGTCTTTTCTTCCAAAGCCATGGAAACTCTTTCGAGCTGCAGCTGTTCCATAGCATTTTTCTAGGGCCTTTTTTATTGGGCTAGAGCCTTTTATATGACCGAGAGTTAAAAATTTGAAGCTGTTTCCTTTATGGCGCAATTTCATTAGTCGTTAGGGCCCGCATGCGGGGAACGAGATATTACTGGAACGCGTGCCACAGGGCCCGCATTTGGGGAACCGTAGACGATATAACGAGCATGTTACTTTCATTGGTTGTTATTTCGCCTGCGGGGACTCCCCGCATGCGGTATACCGAACGAGTTAACGACCAGTGAAATTGCGCCATTATTCACACAAAGATAAAACCGCTAATTCAAACTCCAATTCCTCTACCTTTTCTGGGCCAAAATACTGGTATACAGCTGAAAGTCCTTGATATAATACAACAATAATCTTTCGGGCAAATGTACTACTGTAGTACATAAGACGCTAACGCTTTAGTGACCCGTTTTCCTAAGTTAAAGTTGTGAGGAAGGCCACCGCCACATTTTATATTTTCCTCGAGTTCCAGATCAAAATATTTCATTTGAATGAAACACTTTTGTGCAAAACGAAAGAGGATCGGACTTTCTGTGATGTTTAAGTTTCTTTAGGAAAGATTTTTGTCTGGCTCTTGTTGTGATTAATTTTAAGAACCTTTCCAGGTTATTTTTCTAAATGTATTTTTTTAATCTAGACCGCCTCGGAATGACTGTAGAAAAATGAAGCAAGAAAAATAAACTTTACAAGTATCCCATTTCATCCCATTTTAGACATTATTTATGTATAATTTTACGAATACTCGTAAAATAGATAGTGTTTAATTAAAATGAGATTGATTCATGTAATCCATTATATCAATCGCATGCACACTGATCGCTGGGCAAGGCACATCTCCACAAAGTGGGTTTCTGAGGATGGCCATCGCCAACAAGGCTGAGAAGAGGTCGCAAGATGACTTGGACGCTTACCGCAAGGGCTGGCTCCAAGTGGCTCGAGAAGAAATACCTGTAAGAACTTAGGGGAGCCTTTGCCCAGTAAAATTGTACCTACCTACGTAAGTACTAAAATGGGGTTCCCTACTTGATTTCGAATACGTTGAGTCCATAATTCAGTTGTACGATGTTGTATTCCATCGACGCTTTTTTGGTGCGAAGTAACGTTTGTGCGAAAAATTCTGTTGCGAAAAACCTTACAGCGATTGCTCATTACTTCGGTAATTTATTAATTCGATAGAATGTCGGGTTGAAACGCCTTGGCCGTTAAAAAATATTCAATAAAAATCCTTTTCAACTAAGCATTTTTCAAATTTAAAAGTGACCAAGGAAACCAAACACGGCAACTGTCATCGCAGCATTTCACAAAGATTTATGTTAAGATTAACAAGGATTTTAGAGAAAGGGATTCGTAAAACATCTGAGAAACGGGACGGAGCAGTACAAAAGAACAAAGGAGGCTATTGGTGTAGTATTTTGTGCTCTTGTCTGCATGGAACCGTCCACGTTTTAAGACCGGTACTTATCTACATATTTGTGAGACTTAGGGCCTGTTTCACAATGTCCGAGTAGGCACTACTCACTGAATAAATTCAAAAATTTGACAGAATTTGTATGAAATTATCTGCCAAGTAAGATACTCGAAACTTAATCATAGGTGGTGAAATAGGCCCTTAACGTTTTACGTTTGAGTACAACTACTTAGCTGTGCCAATGACACAGATACAGTTGCGTTTTCCTATAAAGGTTTCATTAAAATTATAATCATTTCATGAATCCCCGACTGGTCTCATGCGACCGCGCTGTTATTGTCTTACTGTTGTCTCGTTTCGCGGGTATCGATAGTTTAAAAACATTACTTACCTCATTCGTTTCGTTTATTTTTTATTCTTAAAACTTAATCCAGTTCTCTCTTTAGAACCACAGGAACGGTACACAAATTCGCACAGAAGTTTGAGGAAGCTTTAAGGCATTTACGAATTGCGTCAAAGGTAACGCTTTATTTCCTTATAATGAAATGATCGGTCATGAAATCTTGGATAAAATTAAATGTACGGTCAACAAAAATGTACAGAACCATTCACTGCTTCGCTCAGTGAATACTGAATAAAAACAAATGTGGCGGTTCGAATTTTGAAATTTAACGATTGCTATTATTTTTTTGGGTAAGAAGTAGTCTATGATACATGGCAATAGTGACGTTGTCTTTTTTTAAATTAGTAAGTGAATTATCAAAACAGAAATTTTAATTTTAGAAGCAAACAAACAAGGAACCTACCTCTATAAATTTAAATAAGGTAGAACAGTAAAATAAAGTACAAAAGGCATTCCTTATTTCAACACCTCTTCCAGAACAACCTACATTTGATGCCCCATCCGAAGTTCGCTCAGTGTAGCTTTTAACAGGCAGACGTTTCATAATAATAGGAGTAGGTACCGGAGGCTGCGAGAGGAAATATTTAATCTTCATGACAGGTGCCTTACGGGGCGGCGACGAGGACCCAGTATCAACACAATAGCTTCGATTTATCACTATTTTATTTTCTTTTTCTTTCTTGGGAGTTGGGCGACCTGCCTCACGAAATATGGAGTTGTGGCTCTGTAGCGACTAAAGCCGCAGATGTATTCATGGCCAATGTGTGCTGATCGCGAGTTAGGTGCAGTCAGAAAAGTCTAGTTGTAACCAGATTGTGGTTAAATCAAACTAAAAGTGAAAGATTGTGAGTGTGAACTGTGAACTTTCTTAGGTATTAACGATAATCGTAATTCGGTCGGAAGGATTTTTTTTATAAAAAATCCGTACCAAATCGGGACTATAAAAGGCCTTGCCTGAGTGTCCCAGTTTTACTTGAAGTATCTCGATGGTCCCTACGTAAAGTATCGAATCAATAAAATAGCAATTTTTATTATGACTGTTTTGAGCTCTTTTTAAAGGATGTTTTTTAATACAACTTCAAATATCGGGAAACTTAAGAGTTTTCCTAATTTTTGAAGTTGTATTAAAGAAACATCCTTTTAAAAAGAGCTCAAAACAGTCATAATAAAAACTTGCTATTTTGTTGATTCGATACTTTACTTAGGGACCATCGATCTGTATTTTTTATTTTGCAAAAGGAATGTTCAGATACAAAGTTAACTTTGGTCGTTAAAATATACTAGCTTCTGCCAACGCTTCGCTCGAACGAATGTTCGTCCTACAAATTTTGGACCCCATTTCACCTCTTTAGGGGGTTAATTTTGTAAAATCCTTAGCGTTCAAGGTCAATGGTTTTGGGCTCAACGCTGATGAGTCAGAGCGTGAGTCAGGACTCATATATGTTACCGCTAATGTGCGTGAATCAGAGTGCAGATTAACTTGTTAATCTGCAGATTATCTTATTGAGTCCGTTAAAGTGGAAAAAATGTTTAAGGACTTATATTAACTGGATAATCTGCAGACTTCCTAGGTAATCTGTAGACTTACGGGTTAGCGGCACGGTTGAGTTATAAACAGATTCTTCGCTTGAATAAAACAGTTGAATTCATTTTAATTATTTAACTTTAATTAAAAAAAAATACATATAAATTAAATTTTATATTATGCATATTAATTCATGAATCCCCAACCGGTCTCATTGGACCGCGCTGTTATTGTTTTACTATTGTGTCTCGTTTCGCGGGTATTGATAGGTTAATTACTCAGATACCCGCGAAACGAGACACAATAGTAAAACAATAACAGCGCGGTCTCATAGGACCGGTCGGGGATTCAAACGTTAAACATATTTTTTTTTATGAATAGTTTTTTTTATAAACCCTATAAGTATGCGGGGATCCCGTCGAGCTATCTTGGCTTGGATAGGTTAGTGTCAAATGAGACAAAATCGTTTTGTTTACTGTATTCCGAAAGTTAAAATGCAGATTAACTAGGCAAAATGGAGACATCGGCTCTTTTAAGTAAAATTTCACACTTTAACGAATTTTACCCGATAATTTGCAGATTACCTAGTTGATTCGCATATTAACCTATTCCATGTGAGTTTTCTTGCTCGGATAAATATTTACTTAGGGTAGTGTCAAAAGAGACAAAAGTGGTTCACTCAGTTTTCTGCGATTTAACAATGCAGCATCTGTTAATATACGGATTAACTAGGTAAAGTGGAGATATTTGCTATTTTAAATCAAATTTCACACTTTAACGGATTGTACCCAGTAATTTGCAGATTACCTAGTTAATGCACATAATAACCTATTCTATGTTCTACCGACAACATACATAACAAATTTTAAATATTATAGTTCCCAAACCAGTCCTTCAAAAGTTTTAAACTCCATTCTTTCCGAAACTTCTCCACTTGATATAATACGCAATAACCTTGTTACCCAGAACTCGCCAGAGATCAAAGTTGTATTAATTCGCCAATAGCGGCAGGTGTTCCGAAACTTGCTTGTTGGAGAGTTTTCTTGGATAAATATTTACTTGTCTAATTTTAAAGTCTCGGCCAAAAAGTTATCCCTGAAAGTCTGGGGATGTTTCGGATGAAACAATTTGATTAAGGATTTGATCATTTCTTATTGTTCGTTGTTTTACCGGAAAATTGCCTGGCCTGAATTGATTGGCCTGATTTGGTTAAATCCAATCTGCAAAGCCTAGAGCACAGGCGTAGGGTAGCCAGCCTATCGGTGTTCTACAGGATGCATTTCGGAGAGTGTGCGCAGGAATTACATGAGTTAATTCCGCCATCTCGCTTTTACCATCGGACAAACCGTCGTACGGCGAGTATCCATCCTTACGTTGTCGAAACCTGTACGGTCCGGACAAAGCGGTTTGCTTCGTCGTTCATACCGCGTACATCGAAGGATTGGAACAATTTGCCTGCTGCGGTCTTTCCGTCCGATTATAATTTGGGTATCTTCAAGACTAGAGTGAATAGGCTCTTAATAAACTAGTGCGCCTCACCATCAACGATTGCATCACTGCTTACCATCAGGTGGGATTGCAGTCAAGCACTAGTTTATGGTATATTAAAAAAAAAAAAAAAAAAAAGGACTGTACACCACAAAAAATGCTGATACCCTAACTTAATTCATGAATCCCCGACCGGTCTCATAGGACCGCGCTGTTATTGTCTTACTATTGTGTCTCGTTTCGCGGGTATTGATAGGTTAACCTAAACCCAAACGTTTTAAGGTCTACCTCAATTCCAATTTTGAAGAAAATAAAAATACATTCCATAAAAAAAGTAACAACCCAAATGAATTACATAATTCCCCAAATATATCACGGGTTAAATATCCGAGTGGATGTCACAATTCATATTACAATAATAACGTGGAAAACCGCACGGTGATCATAAATTCAAAACGTGTGTTCCACGCTACGGCGACAACAGATTGCTCCACATAACGGTCTGCCAGAGCAATACAATAATACGGGTATACATTATAAGTTGGTTACATACCTCATTTATATACAGTATTGGGCATGTTCCAGATTTTGACATAGGAAATCTATAACGCGTCTAAAAACATTAAAACTGGCGTTCTATCGAAAAAAGATCAGTATATCTCGACTAAATGTGTGTTGAAGAGTAATTTATATTTTTTTATAACTCCTGGCATTGATTGGCACCAAACACTTCTCTAGCAATCCACACTGGGCTCGTGTGGTGTATTACGGCCCATTCTCTCTCCTAGTGAGGCCTAAGTCCCAGCAGTGGCAGCAGAAAAATGGAAGATGATTTTAATAAATTTTAACAAAGTCGACCGATATCCTGGTGAGGGTTACGGGAATCCAATGGCTGTGGGTCGCACATTACCAGTTGTTGTGACGACGTTTAAGGAAGGCCTATGTCCAACAGTAGTAGACGTCTTAAGGCTGAAATGATGATGATTTGAAAAAATCTTTCATATAGCCATTATGAGAAGGTTACCATTACTGTTAAAAATAAACTACAACAATGTGAAAAATAACCACCTAGTCAGCTTAATATTACTTAAAAAAAAAACTGTGCTGTTATATAATGAAATAAGTAGGCCAAACAAAAAAATGGCAGATCTACGGACCTAGCCGTCATCATTAAGACATTTAGACAAAGTTAGCTCGCAAAACCTTTTCAACTAAGATTTTCTGCAGAAATTTCTGAGAGACTCACTAACGTTAGCTTCTAAATGAACTGGCTAATTCCTAAGACTGTTAAGACAGACGAAAGCTCTGAAAGGAGATCTTATTCTCAAAGCCAAAATGTTACAAGAAAAAGGAAATTCTTTAGGACGGTCGAAAGAATTGGATGAAATATCCGGGCAATGAATAAGTTGAAATCGTATTTTGAATCTAAAATATTTTATTTCACATAGATCTACATATACGAGTATAAGGCCCTTATAAATTATCAGAAGATAATGCATGATACCAATAAGTGTTTTTTTTAATGTCGTTCACCAGGTGGCAGCACTGTGTCGTCTGATCTAGGCACTGTTATAACACTTATGTTAATGACATTAGTTAGACACCAACTTCAGCGTCATTTACCTAAATGTTTACAAAAGTAGAAGACCTCTCGGCTAAGTGGCCCCAAGGTGGTGTGTATTTTCCTGAAAACCCTCATAAATAGGAAGTTTCCTATAAATAAAAAGCGGAAAAATACTTACCTTTATGTTGAGACTCTTTTAAAACTGATTGGTTTTTAAAATGTTTCCTTCCATAATACATTATCTACAGTTGTCTGTCCCTTTATTTCAGAATTTATCTAACTTATTCCACTTTTATCTAATGTATCTGTCTGTATTATATATTCCAAAGTTAGAGGAGGTCTGAAGGAGTCTCTCCATCATTACAATGACCCACTCTTATTTGCGTACAAACTTTTAGGTTTTGTTTGGCTTTTTCGCCTGGATACGATAAGTTGGATGTTGTTTAATATTTGATCCACTTATTGGTTTTGTGGTTTAATAAATATCGTATTCTAGGGTCTGTTTTATCATATTTATGGGTCTAAAAAACCAGAGATAAGTTAATACCACATAATAGTTATTGTTTTACAGATATTCTCTTTATGGATAACGGTAATAGTATAAATGCGAAAGTTTGTGAGTGTGTATTGGTGTATGTTTGTTACTTCTACGCACTCAAACAGCTAAACGGAATTAGATGAAATTTAGCTCACAAACATGTCGATATCCTGGAATAGCCCATAGGTTAATTTTCATTCCAGAAGTATTTTCCCTTGTGTTTAAATTTTCTAGTTTCACATGGACAAAGGCGCTGACTAAATGTTAAAGCTAACAGTTATAGCATGCAAAATCATAAAATTATTACGTTCACTCCAAATTAACAACTACATCAAAATCATTTTATACAAATAGCCTATCTTTCGTCCACTAATTGGACTTCATTTCTCACTCTTAATTATCTGAAACATAAACACTCGGAGGCCGCAAAAAGAAAAATATTTGTACCAACCTATAAAGCCCGACCTCGTTAGTCGCGGACTTACCCCAATTTCCTTTTAAAAAGAAAATTACTAACAATAAACGGCCATGTTATCTATACTACACATTTTCTGTCATGTAAGGGCCTATTTTACCACCTATGATTATGTTTCTGATGTCTTACTTGGCATATATAATTTCATAGAAATTCTGTTCCATTTTTGAATTTATTCAGAAAGTAGTGGCTACTCGGGCATTGTGAAACATGCCCTAAGACCGAATATTGGTTTTTGACGACATTTTGGGTGAAAAAAATTGAAGCTAATATAAATAATTCAGCAGGCGTGCACTAGACATGAATAAGCACTTAATTTTAATGATACTTCTTTCTATTTGAAATATATAGTAATTATTTATTGAGCTCAGCTACCAAGTACCTACACTTTTTTAACTCAAAGTTTGACTAGTAGACTGTAAATGAAGTTTAAATAAATAAATTAAAAATCAATAATATTACTTTTTGAACTCTCTTCCACTGTAGATTTTATACTTGAACTAGCTTCTACCATCGCCTTCGCCCGCGTAATAGAAGGGTTCTCCATACAAACTTCAGACCCCCGTTTCATACCTTCGTTATTTTTTTTCAGACGAGTCAGTCGGGACAGCCAGTATATAAATTATTTAGCTGTACCGACAGTACTTTAAAAATGTAGTTACCTACACTCTGTTGCTGTACCGTTTGGAGGAGTTACTAAGGCCTTGGACCTCAAAGGGCGACTGACACAAGTGGGTTTTAGTCCTCTCGCTCCCTAAAGCATGAAGAGTAATTTGACGATTTTCAACCATAAGGATAAAGGTTCAATCAATCTCTCGTTTTCGATCAATTAAACAGTGATTTTAAAGCCTAATGGAAACTAAACTGTAATAAAATTGGAATGCCCATTCAATCAAACGCCTCTATCTCAAAAGAAATATCACAAATGCCGGCCTTTTTAAAGTTAAACACGCGTTCAATTTACGTCTCAATATCTCACATACTCATACGATTAACTACGGGTTACTCATAATGGCTCCCATTCCAGACACGTTGTCCTGCGATGACGCGAGGATTCTTTGCGAACAGTGGCGTAGCTAGGCGTGGGCGAGGGGCCTCACACCAGGGCCTCGCGCAAACGAGGTCTCTTTAAGAACGAGGGTTTTTTTTATAATTGACTAGTAACCCGCCTCGGCTTCTGTTATATTATGCATAAAAACATTCCTCTTAAATCACTCTATCTATTAAAAAAACCCGCATCAAAATCCGTTGAGTAGTTTTAAAAATCTAAGCATATATAGGGACAGACAGCGGGAAGTAACTTTGTTTTATTCTTTGTAGAGAGTAGTGTTAGTGATAATGACTGGCTTACATTTGATCACTATTTCATCTGATGGTAAGCGACGACGTGGTCAAACATTGGGTTGCAACAGTCGCCATTTCATTTTTAAATGTATGAAAGAAAAACGCCTCGCTAATGCGCCTTCACCCACATCTAAATTACTCCACGCTACGCCTCTACTCGCGAACAAGACGGCTCGTAATCCCGTCCGCCATTTTGAAACGTTTGAATAAAAAACGGTCCCTTATTTCAGTAATGGGAATATAGTACCTACTGAAGTTTGTTGTGTCGTTTGTAGCTCTTGAATAATCATTTAGTGGAGTGCTAGGCTTTTTTATAGCAGGTTTTATTATTTACTGGAGTTCATCATTCTTATGGCTCGTAGATATCTACAGGCTTTATTTCTGGGTTATATCTTAAAAACACATTTTTCATCAAGGTACAACAAGTTTTTATTATTTTGTGGCTAGGAAGAGAAAGGGTCTATAGTTACAATCTACTATGACTCTTGTGATACAGGATCTTCTAGTACAATAGCCAGGGCAACATCGATGTTCGTTGTTTAAGTAATTTCAATAAAAAATATAATTATTATTAAATCTGCTTTTTGTTTCGCGGTAGGAAATCATCAAATAACTCCTCCTACTCTGTGTGGCGCGAATGGACGTGTCAATATTACTGTTTAAATTCCACCTGTGTTTTTTCAAAGGCCCCATCACAAACTGTCAACGCCATTCATGAACACCCTAAACAGTGTCTACCTATAGCTCAAACCCAAAGAAAGCTGTAGGTAGACCCTCGCTTTCAAGACTGACATTTTGACTCGTCATGGTAAGGTCCCAATTAATGGGTTGTGGAGGTCTGGTAGGCAGCCGCTCCTCGTAAAATACTGGTATCCAGCTAAATCCGGCTTGACTGGAAGCCGACCCCAATATATAGTTGGGAAAAGGCTAGGCAGATGATGATGGTAAGGTCCCAGTTACCCTTTGCGCTCTAGGACCTCGGGTGTCCACAGAAACTCTTTCAAACATTCCCGTGGTCCATAGTTTCATTTTATTTTACACTAGCGAGTAGCGACCCGATCTGGCTGCGATCGGGTGCAAAATTATCAGTGTTAGTCTACACTAATATAATAAAGAGGTAAATTTTGTTTTTTGTTTGTATTGAGGTCCAATTGCTAAAAATTTTTCACCAATAAAAAAGTTGCTGTATTCCTGAGTGACATAGGCTATATTTTATGTACGCGGGCGAAGCTGCGGGCTAAAGCTAGTCTACTATATTATGCATGTATGCATGTATGCATTTAGAGGTTTCTTTTGAATCACTCTATCTATTTAAAAAAACCACATCAAAATCCGTTGCGGACTTTTAAAGATACATAGGGAGAGACAGATAGTTAGTAAGCAACTATTTTTTATACAATGTAGTGATAGTAAAGCGAACTTATCCAGCCTTCCCTGTTTATGCAAATTTTCACCCTGATTCCCCATCAGCTTGAATAGAACTCTCTATATAAACACAAACTGTCCCGAACAAAGTTCCGGACAGTCGTTACGTTTCGGTTCAAAGATCAGAGCCAAGTTAAGTGTTTACTAACCGAAACAATACCGTAGTTTGACCAGAAATCGATGGAGGACCCTACTCAGCCGACGTTACTGTTTTGTAGTGTCAAAGGGTACAAATGAAAAACAGGAGTATTGGATTCTTTGAGATATGTATAACTACCTATGTTTTCTCTAGAGTATTGTCTTTTTTTAAGGTCGGAAATCATCCAATGACTCTCACTCTTGGGCAAAGCGGGAAGGTGTGTCAGACTTTTACTGACTAAAACCTACTCCTATAATTTTTTCCTTGCCTCCGTTCCAGGGACCCGGGGTATACTTTCACATAACCCGGCAGGGTCGAACCTGCTGGGCCCCTAGGTAGAGTATTGTCAGGCTTTTAACATTTTTTTTTGAAAGCAAAGATGTAACGTGTCAGGAAGATGATGATGGTGAGTTAGGTAATAAGGCACATTATTTAACAATTTTCGTAGTCCGTTTCATACAAAGAATGGATAACTGCAGGACAAAGGTTTTTTTCAGATTCAGTAAAAGTTATAACACTAAGCCTGCCCTGAAGCGAGATAAGTCAATGATTTGCCACCTCAAAAAAGAGAAAAAAAATACTATATTATTAAAAAGTACTTATACTTCAACATTTATTTATACAGGCGTTTCTTAGAAATACCTCAGGCTAGACTAAATTCCTCTTAAAATCGGAGGTATACTAAAATAACAATTTTTAAGAAGTTTCTTAACGATTTACCGACGTTTATAACATTCTAACAAAAATCAAACAAATCCGAACAATCAAAACAGGTTGAGAACAAATGGCGAAACGAGTTTCACGCTTGACCAAATAGTAAGAAGCTTTACTATTTTATTGAATTAAGGAATTAACCGGCACGCACTATTCGGAACGATATAAAAACACTGCAGCTCCGTTCACAAACCACAAGTGAGAAGCGACTGGATGTCGGACTACTCACTTCGTCATAAAATATTTAATTCCATATATAAAACCTTTGTTCCATTCAACCCATGAAACAATAGTAAAACAAGTATAATTTCCCGCCATTTTGTTCAAAAACGCGCACAAGATGGCGACGAACTACACGGAAGATATCGGCCCCATGGCGTATCCGCTAAAAATGTAAGTATCATCATCATTTCAGCCGAAAGATGTCCACTGCTGGACATAAGCCTTCCCAAGCGTCGCCACAACGACCGGTCCTTTGCTTCTCGCATCCATGTGATTCCCGCAACACTCACCAAGTCATCGGTCCACCTTGGGGGAGGCCTTTCTTCCAAAATGATTGTAAGTATCGCATCTCATTTATATGCCCAGTTTTATCAACAATTCATTTGGAAAAGAGCCTCTTTTTTCAGGTTAAATCCGAGTGCTTTCAATTACTCTAATTAAATATCGACTTCAGGTACTTAATTAATCTTTTCATGTCGGATTCTTAGTAAATAAAGTTTATAAATACCTTTTCTTTTTTCGGTGAAAACAGGTTTTATTGCTACTGAAAACAATAAATTAATATCACAATTTATTTTTTACATATAAATGTAATTAACGGATTCCTTCAAATAAAATTACGTGTCTTTTTGACTTATTAAAACACACAATTTATCAGCATGCATAAAAAAAAGTTTGTCATTAGACTTCCATTTTCAAACCATACCATAGCGCCGACTCTAAATTTATTTTTACATCCAGGGTGTCCAAGGAGGTGGTCGAGCACATGCTAGGCTGGAACATCCCCGAGGAACATCAGGACCTGGTCCACGACCACTGGAGGAACTTCCCAGCTGTCAACAAGTACTATCACTACGTCCTGGCACTTATCTACACCATGCTGATGGTCACATCCTTCTTGGGTAACGGCATTGTCATCTGGATTTTCGGCACGTGAGTAGAAAAACTTTTTTCTTTAATTTTCAAAGACATTAAATTTTATGTCTTATCTTCTTCTTCTTCTTTGCTCTCGCCTTTTCCCGTTACGCGGAGTCGGGTTTTTTAATCATTCGGCGCCATTTAATTCGCTGATAAGGGGATTTGGGTTTCATCTATAAGGTTAAGGGCCTGTTTCACCACCTATGATTAAGTTCCCGATATCTTACCTACTTGGCAGATAATTTCATAAAAATTCTGTTCCATTTGTGAATTTATTCAGGAAGTAGTGGCAACTCGGGCATTGTGAAACAGGCTCTAAGTTCAAATGTAATTTCGTGTAAAACACGTGTCACTATCAAAGTACAAAGTACAAGTAGGTACCTAAAATAGACGGGGAAGTGAGCCATCACTATAGTTACCGAAGAGTTTTACAAGCTTACTTTCAGTACAGCTTACCCAAATGTTTATGATTTTGACTTTGATTGTGAAGATTTGTACAAAATGGACTGCCACATCAAGTTTTTCTTGTACGAGTACATTTTATCGCAAAGTATTCTATGTACGGTTATTCGGATTTAAATAACATCTAAACTCAAATCTTTGCAACTTTTCCCTCCAACAATTTTCATAGCTACGGTGTTTTCCAACATGTGGCCTTTTTCCCATGGTTCACTTCGCTAAACGGTCACGGGCTCATTGGAAAGCGCAGGCCAGATTATTCAACCGTGACCATGAATTGGCGCGATTCCGATTTTACCCTAGCCTGAGAAAAAATCCCTTGTGTAATAATGTTTCATAAAAACGATCTTTATAACGTCAAATCATTCCTTGTCCTAGCAAGGCATTGTTGTTCTTATCCATCAATATTTTTCCATTGAACATACCTGATTCTTGTATATTTTTATCTCGGCATGTTTCGTGAAATGAATGAAATCAGAAAAACTCAGAACAAAATATCGGAAAGAATATTATGACTGTTCTGAAAATGACAGCCAGACTTACCTTTGTCAGAATTCTGTTGTAGAAAAAAAATATAATTTTCGCGCTATATTTATTTTTATCCATAGATATAAAAAGTTCTTATATATATGTTCAAAGCACTTCAATCAAAATATATAAAAGTCTATAATTTTATCCTCTAAACGTCCATCCTAATAGCCCTTTACTATTCGATTAAAAATGCAAAAGCGAATCCCAAATTAATATCGTGGAACAATTTGATGATCCGTTCGTGAAACTGACGTCTTCGGCGATTTAATTAAGTTTCGAACGCATCAAGATTCAAGATGGCTGACGGCGAAGCTCGAACAAAATGGTGACAAGTTGGGGAATTGAGTTCAAGTTCGCGAATGTACACGTTTAACGTTAATTATTATGCTTAGGGACGATTTATGTGTGGCCGTTAATTTGGTTTCCACTGTGTTAATTTTACGAGGATTAATTAGTAAGTTGGTTAGATTGATTGAGGCATTTGATACGATAAGATGAAACTGAAAGCCAACTTGAATTGTTTAGCTGGAAGAGGATTGGAACAGTCGATTGACTTCGCTTTTTGAACTGAACGGGATTAAAGGAAGCCTGCGGAATACTTTCACGCAGCAGTTTTTGCAATTTCGCCGGGAACTTTGTTCAATATGTAGATGTATTGATGTAGCTTGGCTCCTCTTTCTGTTGACGTTTGCAGTAAATCTAGCATTGTAACCAATTCTATACCTATTTCCAAACTAGCTCGAAATATTTATTTTCCTTAGAAAATTTATTTCACGATGAAAAACTAAAACTGCTACACCCAAAATATTGTTACGGCATACCTACCTAGGTACAGACAGCGTCATCATCTAGTTATTTCCTTTTCTAATGTATTTTAATGTTAGAGTCGACGATTCGTGCTCGGTCCCGACGGTTACTCGACGGCCAGACGGCGACCTACCCATTGCTCGTCGTCCGCAAGCTCACGCCTACATTGGAAATGATGTACCTAGATAGTTCTATATCCCATTACTGTAATCACACAAAAATCTCGACCCTCCTTACTTCATCCAAATAAACACCAATCTAACAAAAAAAATACAAAAGCCCATTACGCACCGTCGATGACTTGAGCTCTCCTCGTTTGCTTACCAGACGGCCGGACGGCAAGCTACGCATTGCTCGAAGTCCGCAAGCCCACGCCTATAGCTACGGTGGGAATGATGCAGATAGCCCTATATCCCATGATTTCAATTACACAAAAGTTTCTTTCGTTATTTCAACATTTCCATATAACCACCAATCTAACAAAAAAAAAAAACAAAGTCCATCATCGAAAACAATCGACAGCGTTAAACTCTCTCAACAATGATGATTAAAGCTCGTCCATCGGATAAAGCGGCATTGCCATCGGCGTGCAATCCGAGAGCGTGTCACGAGCAAAAGATCTCTCACTGTCGTGAGGAGTCAGAGTCCATGTCAGCCTTTTACTGACTTATGTCACTCTTATATTTCTTCCTCTCCTGGCTCTGGGGATCAGTTTTGCTGCCATCTCTTTGGGGCACGCGTGGAACACAGCTCAAGTCACGTTTTGAGCTCTCCCCATTCGTTTACCGGACGGACGGAGAGCCAGCTACCCATTGTTCGTCGTCCCTAGATAGCCCTATATCCCATGATTTCAATCTCACAAAAGTTTCTTTCGTTACTTCAACACTTCCATATAACCACCAATCTAACAAAAAAAAACAAAAGTCCATCATCGAAAACAATCGACAGCGTTAAACTCTCTCAACAATGATGATTAAAGCTCGTCCATCGGATAAAGCGGCATTGCCATCGGCGTGCAATCCGAGAGCGTGTCAGGAGCAAAAGTTCTAAACCGCGCCTCGCTCTCCGCCCGTTCGGAAAACGTTTCTGATGTTCCCGACTAACGTTTTTTGTAGCAGGCTTGTTTTCCACCTCGAGAGATACTAATTCCAATTTTCTGAAGTTTTAATGTTCCCGACTAACATTTTTTGTAGCGACCTTGCATTTTCATTCAAGAAACACCATTTATTTACAAGTTTCTGAATCTCCTTACAATTCTGCTCTTTATACTTCTGACTAAAAAGGTCTCAGTTACCAGGTCATAAAATCTCCAAACCCACTCCAGTCCCACTGCTGGGCGAAGATCTCCCTCTTGCTTTTCCACACACGTCTGTCTCTCCAGTAAGAGTCATGTTTATCTCTCCACCTTCGTCTTGAACTGCCGCAATGTAACCTTGCGTTTAATGGAACACATTACGTAGCTCTTTTATCCCACAGCTCATCTGATATGCGGTAGACATGTCCGGCCTAAACAACCAACAGCTTTTCTGGTAACATCTTGTTATCGTGTGAAAATATTTTCAAGTAAGTAGATATATGTAATAAAAACGATGAGAGAATAATGTCATTTCTTATCCCCCTTAAAAATTCACAATAACTATTGATCACTATTTTAAATTCAGCTGGCGAGATGAATAAAGTTCATCTCGCCAGCTAGTTACATTCTTACCCTCGCGAACATCGCGACCCCTCGCTACCCGTTGCGTAGCTTTCATTACAGTCTTTCCCATATTTATCTCGAGCGTTTTACGGCTATCTGTGTCACTCGGCGCTGTTGCCGAGATTTTAGGCCGTTACGATGTTTTTACTATACATTTTTATGTTTGCAAATGCTTATTCGTTAGATCTACTTAGGTTGGTACTTCGGATTCGAAAGACGAATCCTTGGAGATTGATTGGCTCTTTTGTTGACGTTTAATGTCATTTTGATTTGAAATTCGAATGATTTATAGGTATGTAGACAGCCAGTATTGGATTCCGTTTAAATGTATTTGAGACGAAGGATTTTGATCAGCCATCTTTTTAAATTAAATCGATTTAGATACCTACTAATTCTAGATTAGGTTAATGTTTCAAAATCAACATAATATTAAATGTTAATCAATTAATGTATGAAGTATAGAAACTGTTTAATATTCACTAAAGTTAGGCAGGTACTCTATCTAAACCAATTTAAGTTTGCTTGTTTCGAAGCGTCAATTTATTGATTGCTAATAACTAAGCAATCAAGAATCTTGGTGAAACATAAACACATTTGACGAGGTTAATCTTCATGTTGTACGTTCGTCTGATTTATATATTTATGACTTTAAATCCTTGTTACGTCCTGGTAAAAACTTATCTTCCTGTATGAAAACATGTGGTAGACCCTACCAGCGTCTTCGTCCGCGTGAAAGTAGGTTAGGTTCTCCATACAAACTTTGACCACCGTTTCTTCTCCTTAGGGGATAAATTTTGTAAAATTCTCTCGTAATGCTCGCCTACGTCATAAAAGAAAGCTTTATGTAAAACTAGCTGTCCCCTGCGGTTTCACCCGCATTTTTTGTTACTGCTCCGCTCCCGTGGGCCGTAGCGTGATGGTATATAGCCTATAGCATTCCTCGTTAAATGGGCTATGTAACACTGAAAGAATTTTTCACATCGGACCAGTAGTTCCAGAGATTACCCCCTACATACAAACTTACAAACTTACAAACCTACAAACTTACAAATTTTACCTCTTTATAATATTAGTATAGATTTCACGTTCCTAGTCTTAGTAGTTTCGGCTGTGCGTTAATATGTCAGTCACTTTCTCCTTTTATGTGATGTGTATGAGGATATCCCTTCATTATTTAGCTCTAAATTAACAGAGAGCGCTTATAAATTTATATAACAGTCTCTAAAATAACGACTGTCAAACTGATGAACTTGTCCCTACTAAGGAGCGTCATCATTAATTTTGATCAATGATCATAGATATCCTAGTTGACTCTACATATCGTCTATATTTTTATACCCTGAGACTAAATTGACACGGGTAATGTCAAACTTACAATAGGAATGATGCCAGTTATTTTGTGTTGTAATGTCATCTTAGTCTCAGGGTATAAAAAACAGACGGTAGTACAAAGATTTGTGTCTATAAACCACACACGTCACACCAAAATTTAGAACAAAACAGAGCTTCCTTTAAGAAATCCTTATAGAGTCCTAAAGACAAAACAAAACCGAGGCTCTCCTAGGTTTCGTAGCTAGCATTCATTCTTTGCATTAAGTTGTATGTCTCATTAGGGGACTCATTAACAGAACTTCGCTCACATCCTTAGGCTGGTGTAATCAAGCCGGTTACGACCCTTTTACAATTTGTCCGGGCCCAAAGACCTCGCTTTTTGTCCCTTACACCGTCACGCACTTTCTGCTTAGTTTATTTTCGGTGATTTACTTCAAAGGGTTGTTTCCTCTTCATATAGGAAAGGAGCGGTCATTGATCTCCCTAAAACACTGCAAGTTGGTTATTTCAGTTGACTGCTATTTTTCTGTGGTTTCAAGATAGAATTGATGATTACCATCAACAATTATTCAACAAAGTCGTCAAATGCTGTCACTACAACAGGTCTAATGCATCTTGAATTCCTGCAACCTTCACCAAGACATTAGTTTACCTTGTGGGAGCCACTCCGCTTCGTCTTCTAGTACGCGGTCGCCACTCAAGAACCTTTCAGGCTCCACGACATCATTTTCTGCAAGCAATAGCCCTCTGGTTGGCACTATGAACATATTACTCAGATCCTATGAATCTACGAGAACCTTTATATCTGTATATTCTTTATCAGGCCATGTTTCACATGACTCTTTCTTAAGACCAATCTAACCAACCCTAAATTCAATTTCACCACATCACCACGTTTATCAAGTCTAAGTATAGTTAAACCCAATAACTCTATTTTAATTCTGGATCGCCTAACCAAGCAATCGATCCAGCCTGTGGCCTAAACTACATTATTCCGTCTGCTTCTTAGCACGTCGATGGTCAAACTAGTAAATTTTCTAAAATAAATGACCCAGTATTCGCCCATAGTAATTCCGTCTGCTGAAACTGCCAGTAGATCCTTACTTCTTCTACTTTTCAATTCAAAGTTAAACTTTGGGCCCAATAGACAGCAAATGACATCATCGGTGGCTCTCACCAGATCCTCCAAAGTTTAAGTGGATCCTTAAGAGAACAGGTAACAGGGCACGTGTCGCAAGATGGAAGGTGAGACCTGGTCACCGTTAAGAAACTACGAAACTCATTACTTCTATCAACCAAGTGGAAATCACATTAAACACCATTATCTGATCCCATCCAACAACAAACCGCCTAACTTATAAAACTCTTCCAACTTTAAGTTCAAGATAAGTACAAGCAACCAAAGAGATAGGCATGCAGGTTGAGACTGGAATCAAGACATTACTTTTCAATACACTACTGCGAATGGGTGATCAAAATTTTGATTACGTCGCAGAAGTTTCTTATTTTGATTCTATTTATTGGGGAAAACAAACAATACCATTTGTATAGTATTAATAAAAATAGTTTTACTAATGTGATATCAACAACGCTCTCCACAGATAAAAGCGTGAGACACTGATTTGGTATGACAATCGCTGTAATTAACATTTTATTATTAAATAAATAAAGATTGATATAATTTAGATTTTATAATAGAAGCCAGTAAATCTGACTCCAGTCTTGCCATGAAGTACCGTGTTACCCTAGTTAATGGGCTGTGGAGGTCTGGTAGGCAGCCGCTCCTCGTAAAATACTGGTATTCAGCTAAATCCGGCTTGACTGGAAGCCGACCCCAATATAGTTGGGAAAAGCCGACCCCAATATAGTTGGGAAAAAGGCTAGGCAGATGATAATTCAGATGTTATAATGTTTTTATCCTCCTGTGATTTCATACAGTTTCAGTAAGCCCTATTTCTCGCCTGCACATCTAACTCTTTAGTCGGCAGTACATTTCCTGCATTGATTGCGTCTCCCGCAACTGCGCGTATAAATTCACATCTAGTCGTTATCTAGTTTTACGTAAGAACATATTTCTTGAACTTCCCCATCGCAGTTGCTTCTTTGATTTTATGTAGATGTCAATGAATTTTGTTGATAATACGTTGATGACCTACAGTTTTATTGGGGCTAATAATGCAGTTGTATTTATGCACATGATGTATTTTTAAAACTGACCAACCCGATTTGCCTTTGTAACGGTGGTTTCCAAATTAGGTCATTTGATTTAACCCTGCAACTTTGGCATTAAAGTCAAATATTTACAGGTTTTTAGGGAAAAGTAGAGTTTGAGAATTTATACTCAACTTCAAAAGCTTCAAACTTAAATCAAATATTAGAGGATTCACAATTCCTTTCCTGACACAGAATAAAATAAAAATAGCTAAGCATTTTACAAGCCTGTCGAATTTCCGCGCAAAATACCATTCATTCAACGCACAAAATCTAACTCACAACATGTGATGTATTTCACAGAGAAGTTATCTCTCAAAGAATCCTCTCTTTGCCCTCTCAAGGAAAAGGAGTTTACATCCAAATTCCTCGCGTAACTTTGTATTAATCGGCTAATTGAAATCGGACACGGCCGGAATCGGGGAAACAATCTAGTTAATCGGTTGTAATTACCGGAATCCAGCCGGAATTGTGCCGGACGGGGAGTAGGTAGTGCGTGGATTGCGTATTGTCGCCGGGTAATGGCTGCGATCTATGCCTGTTTGTAGGTCAATCTGTATTGGGAGACTGGAATATGGGGTTGATGGACTTTGCGGAAATTAGATGAACTTTGTAGAGTATCATGAGCAAATGTGTCTGTTAGAGATAAATTAGCTCATGAGTAACAGAATGATGGACAAATTAAACTGTTCTAAGTATCTTTTTGATGGTAAACATTAATTGCCCGTAAAATGACTCGAATGCCGTGACAGCTAACCGCATGATGCTGTCATGCCATGATGATTGCGCCGCCGCTCTCGACTTCTGTGTGTCACATATACTAAAACAGATGTTTTACATATGCCAGGCGTCCCATATTGACCTACGTTTATTTTTTAATCACGTCTAGTATGGACAACATCATTACCTGGATACCCTATTTTCTAAGCTATACTAATGTGAGAGGGGTCTCAGTTAATGGGTTGGGAAGGTTTGGTAGGCAGCCGCTCCTCGTAAAATACTGGTATTCAGCTAAATCCGGCTTGACTGGAAGCCGACCCCAATATAGTTGGGAAAAGGCTAGGTAGATGATGACTAATGTGAGAGAAGTACCGAATTGTTTTTTTTTTGGTGTGGCCTCTCGCAGGTCAACCTATGAGGTTGTCGGCTGCTCAACCGGGCTTGACTGTGGCGGCCTTGATAAAAAATCAAAGCCTCCAGCCAGGGGTACCGAATTATTGTATAAAATACCGATATATTATATTATTATATTATATTATATGTATGCCTACAAGTACAGCAGCCTAAAAACATTTGTGTTGAAGAACTTAGTTTTTAGTTGACTTCCCTTTTCGTCTTCCTCTTGCCTCTTGCCCCCCCCCCCCTTTATCCCTGTAAAATACTGATCCATATCCCTCTCTTACAGCTCAAAATCGCTGCGCAGTCCAAGCAACATGTTCGTGATCAACCTGGCGGTGTTCGACATGATGATGATGCTGGAGATGCCGCTCCTCATCATGAACTCCTTCTACCAGCGCATGGTGGGCTACCAGCTCGGCTGTGACATATACGCCGTGTTAGGTTCCCTGTCTGGAATCGGAGGGGCCATCACGAATGCTGTTATTGCTTTTGATAGATACAAGTAAGTGAATTGGAGTAGGTATAGTTTTTAAACTTTCATCATCATATTCATCATCATCTCAGCCGAAAGACGTCTACTGCTGGACATAGGCCTCTCCCAAGCGTCGCCACAGCGACCGGTCCTGTGCGTAAACTTTGGCTGAAGAAAATTATTTGTAGTATTTTCTTAATAGAAAAAATTTCAATATAAAAAAATGGAATGCCCAAATAACTTTAGTTTTGGAGGTAATAAATAAAAATATACCACTTAATTGATAACCTCCTCTTTTTCATGAAGTTGATTAAAAAGACTGGACTAACTTACTGGCTTCTGTTCTTTGTAGTTTAGTTTTACGTTAACGCCACCAACACGCTTATGACGTTTAGCGCTCTGATTGGACCACTCTAAGCTATTAACCAATCAGAAAGCCAGAAGTGGCAAACGTTTCAATCGCGTTAACTTTACTTCGGGCCCCCATTGTTTCTTACTTTGCTAGTTTATTTTGTATCATTTACGATCTGATTCAACCTCGCCTAAGATCCCACCGGCGAAATAGGTAGGTGCTTAGTTTTCGTTAGCTGACGGTGGAAAGGGACGTGGGAGTCCCGTCACAACAATCCGTGGTCATTAATAACAGTTGTCACTTAGGACGAAAGCACGTGACTGGGCTAAAATAAAACAACTCCCACTGGGTGTACTGAACCCTTACATTGTTTTGTTCAATGATTTGTATGATTGAATGTCTGTAATTGGAAAATTGTTCATGTAACCTTTTAAAAGTAATTGGCTGAGTATCATGTATCAAAAGAATTCACGTAATGAAGGCTTAGAGTGAAAACTTCGTGCGAAATACATACGAGTATATTTTCAGAAGGCACAAAAAACTCAAATTAGACCTTTATTATTATTTCACTTAAATGTGCTTCTATGTGATTTATTCAAATATTAAAAAATATCGATTTATTGCAAGACCTCAATCTCTTGTTCTTCAATTTTTTTTTCGTCGAATTTTGACGCCTCGCCGTTAGGTTATCACACCAAACTGACTCTAGAACGATGTGCATTTAACATTGTAGACGGTGTTACAAATAACCAATCAAAATTTTTCTTGACACAAGATGGTACGTTGCGAGCTATTCAGCTAAATCTGGCTTGACTGGAAGCCGACCCCAATATAGTTGGGAAATGGCTTGGTGATGATAATGAAGATGGCACATTGCGAGCTCTTCTTTCCAGAAATGTAATAAAATAAGCAAAAATTGAAGAATTGTTTTCACTTTAAGCCATCGATAACATCCGTTGTTATAATCTTGCTCTGGTTTTCTCTATGTCAAATAAACATACTTATTAGGATTAACATACGTACATTAAGAGACTGGAACAATTTGCCTGCTGTGGTTTTCCCGTCCAATTATAATTTATAATCTTTGAATAGGCACTTAATAAGCTAGTGCGCCTCACCATCAACGATTGCATCACTGCTTACCATCAGGTGGGATCGCAGTCAAGCACTAGTTTAAAACAATTTAAAAAAATAATAACAGTATTTCTCCAAAAATAAATATATTTAAAACAAAAGACAAGTGCCTATTTTATTAAGTCGTAAAGAGACTTCGACTTCCGCATAGAGACTAACTTTGATATTGTTTTTAAAGTTCTTGAACGAGTCAAGACTTTTTATTACAGTTTGAATAAAAGACAGAGCTTTGGGTTACGTTATTATTGCCGAGAGCAGCCTCTTCAAGACAACCATTGGGCAAATCTATCACCATCACCGTTAATCATCATCATTTTAGGTGAAAGACGTCCAATGCTGGACACAGGCTTTTTTAAATTGATATAAACTATTGCTTGACTGCGATCCCACCTGACGGTAAGCTGTGATGCAATCGTTGATGGTGAGGCACACTAGTTTATTAAGAGCCTATTTACTCTAAAGCCAATTTGCTTTAACCTATCAATACCCGCGAAACGAGACACAATAGTAAGACAATAATAGCGCGGTCATAAGAGACTAGTCGGGGATTCATGAATTAAAGGGTGTTTTCGGGGCTAGAGTGAATAGGCTCTAATCTCTCAAATTATAATCGGATGGGAAGACCGCCTACTCCAAGTGTCGCCAGTTCACCATAATGACCGGGTTTTCTTGATGACATTTGTTTTGTTTTCTCCCAGGACTATCTCCTGCCCACTCGACGGAAGAATAAACAGAGTGCAAGCGTTCATCCTGATTGCCTTCACGTGGTTCTGGGCGCTTCCCTTCACCATCCTGCCTGCTCTCAAGGTCTGGGGACGGTTTGTTCCTGGTAAGTTATTGCAGCATCATCATCATTTCAGCTGAAAGACGTCCACTGTCGGAGATAAGCCACCCCCAAGTGTCTCCACAACAAAAGATCCTGTGCGTATCGCATCCATCGCACTCTCGATTCTCACTATAGTCCTTTTTACATAGCATGGGTTGGGTGACAGCAGGACGAAAATATGCATCTTTAAGATGAGAGAAAAGGATAGATAGGTACATTGTATGAATCTGACAGCTGTCATCGAAACCATCCTATAACAAATTTAGTATAGTGATGATGTGGTTAATAATGGAGCAAGGTTGTCAAGAAATAACCTGTTCACTTTTTTCTAAAGGCTCCTAGTTTGTAGCTATCAGGAAAGACAGACTCCGATAGAAAATTCATTCCTTAGCTGTACGCATAATTAATGTGTTCCCGAAACGTTTTGTGATGTCCATCATATCGTGGAGATCTCATGAATTTATCACTCCTAATAGCTACAACCTCGGGATCTTTAAGAGTGAATAGGTTACTTCTAGGCAGACATACTCCATTTTTGACCACATTATTACATTCCGTCAGGTGAGATAATGTTCAAGCGCGATGCTACTAACAATAAAAAAAATACACCCAACAAACATTCATAACAAGTCCTCAAATTCTAAATAAACATTTACCTGTCTCCTAAATATTCAATTAAAAAGAAATATCGCCATCGGAAGCCATTCATTAAGTCGCGAATAAATTAAACATTAATAAATAAATGGAGGTCGCAAATATTAGAAGGTTCATTTGAGATGGTACACAGACTGTTTTATTTGGAAAGACGATTCTGAGTTAAACGGTTTGTTGAAATGAATTTACTTTAGGTACTAGAGGTACATCTTCTAATTGTATTAAATTTTTGTGTGTTTAATTAAACAGTTTATCAATAGATTCAATTTGGTATTTAAAGTATTTTCGCAATAGAAATTACTCTTGCATCGTAGGTTCAAATACAAATATGTTAACTTCCATACACAAGACACTCAGATACGGAATAACTATCTACATAGCTATAGATAGTTCATACAAATAGCTATTGGTTCCATACGGGAATCGAATACGCATTACGGAGCGTGGCAGCCAATCGTTCAACCACTGAGCCAAACACATACACAAACTTATCAAATTTAATGGCTGAAAGGCGAACTAACTGACCAAAACACCAGCTTTATTCACATTTAATATACCTACTGGGATAATTGAATTTACACAACCTATGTTCTTCTCTAGGCACTAAATTTAAATGTCAATAAATTCACCACAACTAAATTTAAATATCAATAAATCCGCAAAAGTGGACACGGACACAAATAAGCTGTCAGTACCTACCAATTAACAAAATCCAATGCGTTCTAAATCCAATTACACACGATCGTATTGGAAACATGCATTTTGCGCCGACGCCACACATAATTCCGAGTTATCCATGAGTTAACCGACTGATTAAGTGCACCAATTGTGCGACAAATTGTACGCATCCGTTGCAAACAGGAGATTACCGCCATTGTCTTGGTGCAAACGGCCGATTGTAATTCGATGAGTAAATGACTTTAAATTTTGTTAAGTGTGTGTGTGCGTCAGCCTTTTAGTCATTCGCAATAATAATATTTCATAACTTGTAAACAACGCCGTCTAGTCCCAAACTAAGTAGAGCTTTTTATGAGTACTAGACAACTGATAAACATAGATACTTTTGAAACAAAATAAAATACACTCAGACACAGAACAAATGAGCATGCTCATCACACAAACATTTGTATTGGGTGGGAATTAAATCCATGTCCCCAGCCGCCGCCACAGAATACGCCCAGGGTGTTGACAGTCGTACCGTAGCTATCCATGGGCTTTCGAACGCCGAGCAAATGGTAGCTCGCCGTCTTACCGTCCAGTAAGAATAAGGACCTAACCTACGTCAAGGCACGTTGCGTTCCACGCCCGCCACAACGAGATGTCTGCAAAAATGAGAGAACTCAAAAGGGCCAACGCCTGCTAGAGCTACAGGAACATTTGAAAGTCACCGTGGCTCTAGTACGCAAATGGCTACTCACACAGTTTACCAAACCTAACGTTTCCATTCCAGAGGGCTTCCTGACAACCTGTTCCTTCGACTACTTCACTGACGACCAGGATACGAAGGTGTTCGTCGTCTGCATCTTCGTGTGGAGCTACGCCATCCCCATGACTCTCATCTGCTACTTCTACTCGCAACTGTTTGGTGCTGTAAGTGGTTCTGACTTTGTTCTTTGGGCGTCTCTTTTATAGAATGAATCTGAATCTCGATGACGATGTTGGTTGTGAGAACGATAGGATGGTAGGTGCTTGGGATGAGATGGTAACTGCTTTTTCCAAGTTTCCTAAACAAATCAAGGTACCTATTTATACCATATTTTGGTGAAATATGAAGAAACAAGAATTTAATCGGAAAGCTTTACAATTTTTTGAAAGTTTTGGTTCCAAAAAGACCTCAATCTAATTAGCTGCAACGTTTGAAAAACATCGCAGCACTAGTACTCTGAAAATCCACAAACACCCTCACGGAAAACAGGCTAAAGAAAGTACATTTTCCCAACTACATTGGGGTCGGCTTCCAGTCAAGCTGAATACCAGTATTTTACGAGGATCGGCTGCCTACCAGACCTCCACAACCCATTAACTGGGGTAACACAGTACTTCATGGCAAGACTGGATTCAGATTTACTGGCTTCTGGCTGTCCATAACGAGATAACAGAGACATCTAATAAACTTAAAAAATAAAAACACGAACCCATAGAATAAGCACACACAACAAAATATGGCAAAATTCGCCAGTACCACGCCGTCAAGAGAAACAGATTGCGCTAAACTTCAAGCATATATTCACCTTATTATGCTAATAACCTTCCCCCGACTCTTGGGTGAAAGCAGAGTAATTTCGGACAGTTTATGTTACGTCTCAAGGTTAAACCTAGACTAATTAGTCAAGTTTAGGAGGCAAGTGCCACTAAGTGGGTCTAACCGAGACCTAACTGAGTTTAACATAGTTTGGAGGTGATTAAAGTGGACGTGTGTGGAAAGGTAGATGTAGTTTTAGAAACCAGAAGACTTCTTCTTTTGTGAAAAATTAAAGTTGATCATGTATTTAACGTTTGAATCCCCAACCGGTCCTATGAGACCGCGCTGTTATTGTTTTACTATTGTGTCTCGTTTCGCGGGTATCTGAGTAATTAATTTGATAATTTACGTCAGACTCGTAATAATCAGTCTTATAATCTTCCCAATGCTGGAACTCCTTTTTGAGGCCTCCACTTTTGGAGAGAATTCGAGCTTGGTTCGGATGATAACCGACCTACCGAATGGAGAGCTACCCATTGCTGGCCGTCCACAAGCCCACGCCAACAGTGGTTGGAAATCAGGGTCGGAATCCTAATACGCTAGCCGCCTGGGCTTGGGCGTAAGAAGGTCCACGGCTACTTTCTTCGCTAGCATTACTGCTTCGCAGAAGGAGACGACCGCCTGCCACTCCTCCTCGTTCCAGACCATAGCCTGTACAACAGCCCGGCGCGAGAGGTCGTTGCGATCCCCTTGTGTCTGCACCTAGGTTATCTTCTTCTTCTTCTTCTTCTTCCTGACCTTATCCCATATTACTTGGGGTCGGCGCAACATGTTTTCTTCTTCCATTCTGTCCTGTCGTCTGCACCTATGTTGTGTTTGTCACATTAAACAAAGATGTGACTTTAATTATATTTTGAAGAAATAAACTTTTTCGATTGGATTTGAATTAAAAAAGTTAGAAAAGATATTACTCTGTACAGCCAAATAATTTCTTAACAAAAAACTTACTTTGAAAGTCACACAATATTTGGATAAATATTTTTTTAAAACATGCAAAAAATAATATGAAACAGTAACTTTCTGAAGCAAACAAAATTATCCCGAGGGATTAGTTTTCTACCAATACTAAGTCTTCTTGAAAAATGGATTCTGAAATACGCGTAGGTACGTCCTTCATATATCTTTTAACTTTGTAATAAAAAATAAATCAGATAGGATTTGTAGACTTGTCATAAATAATGCCAGAGAGAGTATAGACCATTAATGATAATTTACTTTTCAAGTGGCTTCCTACTTCTGAGAAACCTCTCGCCTTTTATTATCTACTTATATTTTTCATTTGGTAACACTGTGTATTTATACTGAAGCTGGCTTGACAACGTTCTGTTTATTAAGTAATCCCTTATTTAAAGAGATTTGGCTTTTATTGAGACTTAAGTATATACTGTTATAAGGTTTTTCCTATTTATCATTGAATTCAGAAAAATCATAAAGATAATAATTACTGAGACCTGAAAAAACAAGCAGATATAAATTCTAAACATTAAAATAGCAATCATGTGATGATAATATATGTCAATCGCATGAAAGTAGGTTTCTCCATAAAAACCTTGAACCGCCGTTCATCCCCTTATGGGTCAAATTTTGGAAAATCTTTTCCTAGTGCTCACGTCCTAAAAGAAAACCATGTACAAAATTTCACGCTCCTAGGCCCAGTAGTTTTGCTTTGGCTGTGCGTTGATATCGGTCAGTTAGTCTCTCGGTTTATAAATATGTAAGATGTAGCGTTTGTTGATCGTTTTATACATATTATCAACCGATTATCATCATCTCATCTGCCTAGCCTTTTCCCAACTAGGGGGTTGGCTTCCAGTCAAGCCGGATTTAGCTGAATACCAGTATTTTACGAGGAGCGGCTGCCAACCAGACCTCCACCACCCATTAATTACTGGGGTAACACAGTACTTTATGGCAAGATTAACGAATTTACCTCTCTAAGATTAAACTACTAAAACTAAAAACATCACAAATCTTTATCAAACTCAAAACAATTACTCAAAACTCTCAAACGCAAATCCACCCAAAAATGAATCACTCAAAACTTGGCCGTACCTAATAATTTCCTTCCGCGAACTAAAAAGGTTCGTTCGCCACAAAAGGTGGAGAGATCTTCCGTCCTATTTAACGTGGCTCGACCCTAATACCGCTGTGATTATTACCACAGATACATTCCGATTCAATTAACCTATTTATATTGAGGGATCATGTTCGTTTTGTTCTAGGATCTTATTAAGAAATGTTGGATTGTATACAAACAATACAAACTACGAAAAATTATGTGGTCTGTTCCGTCATCGGACCACTAGACTTACTACGCGCTACCGGTACATGGTGGAATCTCACCTATAAATATAGTTATACAAACAGTTTTGGGAATGCATTTAAGTTTTGGGAGTGCAATTTTGTGCGTGCAGCTAAGAAGTGGAATTCCCTGCCGATGTCTGTTTCCTGCTAGCTACATTTAGGGGTCTTTAAGTCAAGATTGAATAGGTTATTTCTAGGCAAACGTGCCATAGCATGATGAATTTAGGAAATCCTCTCTTAGTGCTTGCCTAAGTCTTACGAAGGAAACCTTGTGCAGAAACTATAGGCCCTCTAGTTTCGGCTGTGCGTTGATGCGGCAGTCAGTTTCTCCTTTTATATAATGGTAAAAAACCATCTAAAAAAACTCAATCTAAATCATAAACCTACCCAAAATGCGGTGTCAGTTCGCTTAATTCGTTCTTGCATTCTAAATTCTATTAGCTCAGATTTTCTGCTTAGGTAAGCTAGACGAGATACTAAAATTTTCGAGCACGCTCTAGTTTAAAATTGGTGTTTGCTAAAAAACTATCATTATCTACATCATTAGATATTATAGCAAAGAGCGTGCTTTTTATTTCTAGGGCAGCAACGGCATTTCGCCCGAGGTTCCAAATCTTTTTAATACTTTTTTCGTCAGTCTTTTTTTCACTTTGCCAGATATTTTACACGAGTTTGAACTGAGACAAAATCTTTCTATTTGCAATTTTAAATGAATGTACTTTTTGATACAAATAATGATAAGTAAACGAGTCAATTGAATTCATAAACTCTATACTTGCAAATGAGCGCAACCCAATGTCGTGTCCAGCGGCTATCTCGGTCTATTTCAGCATGCCTGGAACTGGAAGCTATCGCGAAATGCGATAAGACCACCATTGATACGTTGTGCCTAAATCGTTAATATCAACTACATATTTGCTATAAATTAGGTAACTTCACCTATCTACACTAATATAATAAAGAGGTAGAAGGGAAGTTTGTTTTTTTTTGTTTGTATGAGTTAATCTGTGGAAGTATTGGTCCAATTGCTAAAAAAATTTCACCAATTGAAAGCTGCTGTATTCCTGAGTGGCATAGGCTATATTTTACGTACGCGGGCGAAGCTGCGGGCTAAAGCTAGTAAGCAATAAGCTTAGAAAAAAATTGATCAGTTCTTACCGAAATAATCGAGTTATTTCAAATATTGGGCATGCAAGGGTTGATCTCGTCACTTCTTCCCTCCAATCGGCTTACCACGTACTCAATCGTAATAAGATTTGCCTCTGAGGTAATCTCCACCAAATACACCAATGAATAACATCAAATCCGATTTTATTTTTGCTATTTCTGATAAAATACTTAATCTCTTTGATGTCGTATGACGCATTGCATTTTATTTTTATACATTTTTTGTCATAATAAGGACTTAGTTATGACTCGATTAATAAACTGAAACTTGGTTATAACAAACGTTGTTTCGGCTTATAAATAATCAAAAAAAAACCACGGAGGATAGTGGAAGGAAGGAGGCTACCAAACAAAGATACTCTACAAAAGTCTTATAAATCGATTCTAGCCATTTCAGAGGCGTTCGATAACAAATACTGTGACACAAGAATTTTATATTTATATAATGTCTTTAAAGTCACTGCACGCATCTTGATAAGTTCATCAGCTTAACAAATAAACTCAACAAATACCTCACTGCACCATCAAATGCTTCTAAGTATAACACACTTTACCCCCTACACTACTGTTGTAGTAAACAAACAATCCCGTCCCCCAAAAAGCCTAACAATCAATTTTTCTCCAATAAAACTCGAACACAATAACAGAAAATAACAATCATTCGCGCGTAAGCTCGACACGGCCCTCGTAAACTACGTGAAGACGAAAAAAAAAAACAAAAAAAAAATTCGAATCACTAAAGTTCCGAGGGGAGAAAATTGTTTGTTAAGTTTGTCACCTCGAATTGTTTCGGATAAAGTCTCCGTCTCGACGAAGTTTCACATCACTAGAAACGGCGAAATTAAATTCGGATTTGAGTTGCTTCGCGGTTTGAGTGTTAACAGTTTAAATGCTGTATATGTTACGACTTGTATTTTGACTGAAAGAGAAAGTTCATAGATTCTTCGATCTTTTTATCAAGTAGCATAAAAGTATAAGCGTGATCAGTCTTATACTCTTCCCTTCCAGCGCTGGGACGCAAGCCTCTTCTCTATGAGGCCGAATGGGCTCTAAACTCACCACACGATTCAGTGCGGATTAGTGGACATCACATGTCTTCAAATTTTTGGTTCTAGGACAGGCTGGTTTCCTGACGATATTTTCCTTTACCGTTTTGAAAGCAGTGATGATGAAGTAATTACACGAAGTTTTCTTTTAGGGCCTTCTTCTTGCTTTCTGTTTTCCGCACTTAGTCCCGTTGGACCATTGTGCGTGGGCCGTCCGGTCTTCACTCCAACCAGCCCACCTCCTTCCAGAAGCAAACTATCTTCTTGGGCTTGTTCAGGGCGTCTATCATTGATCTCGGTGTTCCTAGGATTTGTGATCTTATGTCGCTGACGGCTGTGCACTCCAGGAGTACATGCGCGACAGTTTCCTCTGTCTCCATACATCCTCTACACAGAGGACTGTCCGTAATACCCAGTGCGAAAAAGTGCTTGTTCAGTGAGCAGTGTCCGGTGATGGTCCCTGCCATCAGGCGCAGGCTGCCTCTATCCAGTCGCAGAAGGCTGTTGGCTAGGGCTTTGTCTAAATTTGGCATGGCCTCTTTGGCCTGCCTGCAGCCCGGTGCCAGGGACCACCACCTTCCCGCCTGTGTGTTAGTGTGCTCCCTTAGCCAACCACGCAGCTGACCAAAGGGGATCGGCACGATGGGTTCGGGCCCGAAGACCACCGCCCCAGATCCCCGTCTCGCTAATTCATCAGCCGCGTCGTTGCCCAGTGAGCCACTGTGTCCCTTTATCCATTGTAGCGTCACGGTGTTGTTATATGGCACCGTGGCGCGTTCCAGTGCGATATGACACTCTTGTATGAGTTTCGAGGTTATTTCAGTTTTTCCTAGCGATTGTAGTACTGAGGCACTGTCAGAGATGATGCGGATATGACTTTCTCTGACTCCTCTGGCTACTATAGCGTGGGCTGCGAGGGTGATGCCAATGCACTCTGCTTGGTAGACAGAGTTTAGTGTGCCTAGCAGTCTGGATATCTTGATATTCAGGTCGTCAGAGTAGACTCCGACTCCTGTCCCGGTATTTGTCTTTGAGCCGTCCGTGTATATTCTCAGTTCCTTCGGGCCTGAGTAGTCATGCGATTCTTCTATGAGTTGGATGCTATAATGTTTTTGGAAGTACAAAGCTTTGAGGGCTCTGTCATTTGGGGCCAGCATCATGGGCTGTCTTTTTACAGCGTCCTCAAGGATGCTTGTATGCTTTATTCGGCAGTCAGTTTTCAGTGTGCCTGCTTGCTTTAGTCTGAGACTTGCCATAGTCGCTTCTTCTCTTACCATGAGATGGAGCGGAGGCAGTCCTATCATTGTTTGTAGGGCGGCAGTGGGTGTCGTTCTCATGCTGCTAGTTATTGCTATGCAGGCGAGTCGTTGGAATTTTTCCATGTCTTTTTGGGCTGTACTTAAGTCCGTTCTGGGCCACCAAACTAAGCAGCCGTACGTGATGATTGGTCTGATGACTGTGGTGTATAGCCAGTGGGTGACTTTGGGGCTAATGCCCCAGCTGCGTCCCAGCATGCGTCTGCATTGCCACATGGATATGCTGGCTTTTTTGATTATGTGGTCCATGTGTTTTGCCCAGTTTAACTGCTTGTCCAAGTAGATGCCCAGGTACTTGGCTTCAGTTGAGAGGCTTAGGGTAGTTCCGAAGAAACGTGGTAATTTGAGTGCGGGTAGTTTCCTTTTTTTTGTGAAAAGTACTAGTTCTGTCTTCGTGGGGTTGACGGTGAGTTGGTAATCTCTACACCAATCCTCTACTATTTTCAGGGCCTGGCCCATGAGGTTGCATAGGGTGTTTTCGTGAGTGCCGTTGACTATTATGGTTATGTCGTCGGCGTACCCCACGGTAAAGTATCCTTTGTCGTTTAGTTTTTTTATGAGGCTGTCTGCGACTAGGTTCCATAGCAGCGGTGAGAGGACGCCCCCTTGGGGGCAGCCCTTTGCTACGGTGGCCCTTGTTGTGTTATTTACGGTGACTTGCACTGCCCTTAGTTTGAGCATGTTCGTGATCCAGCCACTTAAGGTCGGGTCGACGTCATGCTTCTCAAGGGCTGCACTGATACTTTCGAACATTGTTTTGTCAAAAGCGCCCTCTATATCGATGAAGGCGACTAGCGAGGAGCATTTGTGGTGTATTGCGCATTCTATTTTGGACACCACTTCGTGTAGTGCGGATTCAGTAAGTTCTTTTAGGGCCTACCTGGGCTTCAAACCTTGACCTAGGTACAACTCATAATTCAGGGCCATGTTCTGTAAAGGATATTGCCTACTTATACTAAATATGTTATAGGATGGTTTCGGTGACAGCTGTCAGATTCATACAATGTCGCCCTCTATCTATCCTTTTCTCTCATCTTAAAGATACATAATTTCGTTCTGCTGTCACCCAACTCATGCTACGTAAAAAAGATTACTTACCTATAGTAAATATAAATGTTACACAAACTGAAGTTTCTCTGCTGCTTCATTAAATTATTCTGCGAAAGAGGGTTAAGATCTTGATCAACGTTTTTTTTTAATATAAATTAGTTACCGGCAACGCTCCTTGCGTTTTCCGATGAACAGCTATTACGCGAACATAGTGCTTTTCATTATGTATTTACTTTGAGATTCTTAATTAAACTGCCGGATTCAATTTCTGTTAGATGTTGTTAGTTAGCCGTAGGTACGCAAGAGTATTCATTCATTATATAACAATGCATTTAATACAATATTTTTAATTATACCCAAGCTCTACAAATATGTGGAAATAACTTACGCTTTTTTGAGATCTTTTACACTTTTTCCTTAATTTAGTTGTTAAGAACTTATAAAACCGTACTTTTGATGCCAAAGTTTACTACAAATAATCAAGATAAAGTAGTTTATCCAAAGACTCAAACTTCAAATTCCTAATTCAAAAATCCAGTATTACTCTTCTGCATTCACTCATTCATAATTTAAAAACATCGCTATTTTGAAACAATAGACAGACACGTCATAATTAACTCAATAGAGGTTGAACCAAAAAGGCCCCATTCATGTTTTTTGAATTCAGAATCGTCGACGCTCGAAAAAACGCGATTTAACAAGACTGATAATTAAAAGTCTGATTGCTCAGTTTTTTTTCTCGTTTTTTGTACAAGGAAAATTGGACAGAAACGCTTTCGTTCGACCAAAATTGAAAATTCGGGTGCTGTTCAACTTGCTTTATTTGCTTTGTATTATTAAATTGTATATTTTAGCTGTACTGTTATTAACTGGACGATATTGGTCAATTAAAATTGCAATTTTTAATTTAAAAGACGATGTATCAAACAAAACGTCCCGCTACTCTTACCAATCAACTGATTTGAAATGTAGCCTGTACCTATCTCAATCGAAAGATCTTAAGTACATGAGTTTTTTACTTTGGCGACATCCCTCAAAAGTGCGGGATATACCAAGAAAATTATATTATTAACTTTAAAATAAAATAATCGACTGTCCTCATTTTAAAAGCTCCAGACCAGTTTAGACCTTAGTTTTTAAAATCCCATATACACTAGAACTAATCCAAAGTTATCTGTTTGAATTTCGAATTCTTGAAACCTAGTTTGACACAATCACAAATCCAACGCACAAAAATATTTACAGTCACAATCAGAATAAAAGTCCAAACTCTCCAATTCCGCGTATTTAAAACAGAAAGTTTTTTATTAAATGAGAATTACTTGAGAACGATTCGATTCAAGAATTCTTTGAGTAACAATTTAAGCGGAAAGTTCAGAAGTTTTCCTTGAAAATGGGGAAGAATGGGCAATTTGTGCATTGGTTCAAACACAAATAATGCTATTTGAACTGTGTTTATAATAATGCACAAATTCCTAATCTGGGTTAGTGTTGGGCTTTTTTTAAATAAGCTGAAATGTAATTTTTATTTTTTAAACTTTGTGTTATAGGTATTCCTCTGTGACTTTTCAAAAGAAGAGAAAACAGGTATCTCCTGAGCCGGCTTGTACCTACATTATTAAACCTCATCTATTGCAGGATTATTTGAAAGTTATTGCGGCTCTGGAGCGCAAATTGTAACCAATGAAATACAGGTGGGGTAGGTTTTAGTCAACAAAGGTCTGACAATCCCTCTCTCAACCAGCCGCATCCAGTGATTTGATTATCCACCTCAAAAATAGACACAAAATCGAAGGCTAGAAGCAGCAAATAATTAAAAAAAGAATACAAAGCCCGTTTTCAGAAATAAGACTGGCCATTATACCATGATTAACTTGAAATTCGAATGATTCGAATAAGATTTGTATCGTTCAATCGGGGGCTGCGCCGATTGTTCATTCGAATAGAAATTCTTACTCCGATTCGATTTTCGAAACATTTCAGAAGGCCGCAACGTTAATCTCGGGTGGAATGGGCGAGGAATGTTATAAAAGAAAAAAACTGTAGTAGCTGCTATTGGTTAGAAATACCTACTTACAAGTTTTTATTTTATTGGGTACAAACATAGAAATATAAACGTAGGCATAACGTGTTAGCTTGTGAAATGTTTTGTCATTGTTTTGTATATGATAGAGTTATTTTGATATTATTTCAATAAAAGACTAACTTAAACCCACGGAAACGCTCTACAGAAAATACCTCTATGTTATCTAGGCCATAGACTACCAAAAGCAAGTATGATTTACTTTCGTCAAAATCTTTACTTTAACGAAGGCGTGATAAATATAACAAACATTCAAACATAGTCATACTAAGTTTATTTGTAAAAAAGTGAGATAGTGAACGTAACAATATCCGTAGGATTTACCTATAAAACTCTTTTTTTGAAAAAAATCAGATCTTCTAATAAGCATCCAATATCAGTTTTTAATCATTACATTTTTTAATCGTGAAAGATCACTCCAAAATTAATTCATTTCAAACATCAAAATGGAGGCTCTACAGAGCGCTTTCTTAGCCTGGGGACATGCGGAAAACGAGAAAATAAAAGCCCTCGAATTTTGTGGCCGTAAATAGATATTATTTACAGATGTTAAGCTTATTACCCACTTGTATTAAATCATTCTTTATTAATTTGAAATCAATAGTTTGTCAAACGACCGAAAAAGTTTATACAGCTTTCTAAATCAGAAAACGCATTTCATAGCCCAATTAATCATGAAAAACATATGCCAAATAATCCTGTCCTGATAAGACCACTGATGTTAACTAGAGAAATGCCGTTGAAATCGACATAATCATCGTTTTCCTCTGATGAAAAGTCTACGTAACAATAAAGGTCTCCCTATATCATCATCATCTAGCTAGCCTTTTCCCAACTACATTGGGGTCTGCTTCCAGTCAAGCCGGATTTAGCTGAATACCAGTATTTTATGCTGAGCGGCTGCCTACCAAATCTCTAGGGTAACACGGTACTTCATGGCAAGACTGGAGTCAGATTTACTGGCTTCTAACTATCCATAACGACTAAAATAAAGGTATCCCCAAACGAAAAAAAAAAACCAAAAAAAACGTTGATTTTTCAAACATGCCACGGCTACGGTAACTCTTTTCGCAACCAAGATCCCTTACCACTAAATTCTTCTTCCTCTTCTTCCCAGGTACGCATGCACGAACGCATGCTCTCCGACCAGGCCAAGAAGATGAACGTGAAGTCGCTAGCCGCCAACAAAGAAGACGCCAGCCGCAGCGTCGAGATCAGGATCGCGAAGGTCGCCTTCACCATCTTCTTCCTCTTCGTCTGTGCGTGGACTCCGTATGCCTTCGTGACCATGACCGGCGCTTTTGGTGATAGGTGAGTCTTAAAGCTATGTGTTGACTTCATCATCATCATCATCTCAGCCGAAAGACGTCCACTGCCGGACATAGGCCTCCCCCAAGCGTCGCCACAGCGACCGGTCCTGTGCGTCTCGCATCCATCGGATTCCCGCGACACTCGTCAGGTCGTCGATCCACCTTGTGGGAGGCCTACGGTGTTGACTTACTTGTCTTAATGTCCTTTGTCCCCTAGATGGGGCAGAGGGCGTCCACAGTAATTCTCCGTCGCGAACGGTCTTGAGCTTCCTGCTTCACCTCGCTCCACGTCATTCCGTTGCTCGTCGCTTCTGCCAACACGGTGCGACGCTAAATTTGACGGGGACGACCACGCTTTCTTTTTCCTTGTGGATTCCAGTCCTAAAAGTGTGGAGCGGAATTCATTGCTGGAGTCTGTTTCCTTAAGGCCTGGGGATATTTAAGTCAAGAGTGAATAGGTTGCTTCTAGGTAAGCGCTCTCTATCGTCGACCGCGTCGTTGCTGTCCAGCATATAAAACGATAGCAACGATAAATAAAATGTAGTGTTTCGGAATGTGATAAGATTTTCCATCCCTTCTAAGTTTTTATTATTGAAGGCAATGAGGGTGTTCTATAATGACGTTCACCAGATAGCAGCAATTGAGCCGTGAAATCACCAGTCACCTGTCCATACACTTATAAATGTTAATGACATTAATTAGACATCAACGTCAACGTCAAATTATAGATGTCAACGTCATTTATACGTTTTCAAAAGAAAGGACCTGTTGGTTAAGTGGAGTGACTCATTAGTCAAGAAAATTCACTCCATTGAGTAAATTTTCTTGAACATTCTCATTAACGTGCCGTGTTTTGACAGACATTGACGACAGTCGTTTTGTCATTTATAATAAATTACGAATGTTTATAACGGCCGAACCCAATAACCTATCTATCTCCAGTTTTGGCATACTGGAGATAGTAAAACAAATGATACAATACAAAAATTATACATGTTTTCTGTTGTTTCTTGGATATAGATAGGTTATTGGATTTGGTTGTTAGTGAATCAAAATCTCAGATCGTACACGACTCTGCCGTATACGATTCAGTAACAATTGAACCGTGCGCTAATACGCGCCTTCAATCAAAGCTTCATTTGCCTGTCATTTGAAATGATCATTCACTTAGAAATTATTAATATTCGCAGTGGACCGTTTCGGAGACTCTTTATTTATTTATTTATAGTAGTCAGTGATTGAAGAAACGCCACTTACAAGGAAATATTACAAAAAATTAAACGTTTTTCTCTGTGGGATCAAATTATTATGTATTTAATATGTTTTCTCTCTATAACTCAAATGTTTGCTGGACGAAAACTCATTGGTCGCCTTTGTACATGAACAATTTATATCACCATGTTTTTTGTGTACAAAGAATTAAATAATATATTAATCCACAACAACGAGTACAAAATAAAAATCACAAGCATATATCATAATCAGTCTATGTAGGTAGGTATAACATGCCCACTTCAGCCTTTTCTCTATGACAAAGTATGGGCCATAATCTAGCACGTAGACCAAGTGCGGATTGATGAATGAACCATCCAAATGGAATCAAAATGTTACTCGTTCTATTTATAACTGAAATAGTCGTTACGCACTGTGCCTTTGCTAACATTTTTGCTATAGTCCGTCTAATGAAAGCGCGATCTGAGAAAAAGAGGTTAAATCCAAAAATGTTGTATGTGGTATTACTAACTAGTAGGAGAATCATGTCTTGACACTTCACGATTTTTTTTATTTTCTACAATTATGGCTGGATAATGTTGCCAATTAAATTTAAAAAAAAAACTCCATGTCGCGCTTTCATTAAGACGCACTCTAAGAGCGTATATTAGAAATAGAAGTTTTCTTCAACAGAAATAGTGTAGGTGTCAACGACAGAGTGCGTGGGAGTCCACCCTAGTTAATTTACTTGATAGACATCAAAGAATAGACAAATGGCATAGTCTTTGATTACAACTAAATCCATTTAGTCCCAGAATTAGCGTAGGCTGGTGAGCAAATGAATGGAGCCAGAATCTTTAGAAATAGTATTGTAGCGACATCTACTACAGATGACGTCACAGAATCTGTATATATCAGAATAATTATGCATCGCGCAAGCAAAGTTCTCCGCGCGATTTGAATAGATACAACAGCCCGAAATCATCTATCGGGCAGTAAGCCCACCGGTCATAACACCTCGTCCGATCGGAGGATCCTCCCTTTTCAATTGAGGTTTGTGAGACTTTACTCTCTGTTCCAATTACCTCCAAAGTATTGAAATTCATAAGTATTTAAGTACTGCAATAGTGGCCTCAGAAATATGGGTCTTTAAGTCAAGAGTGAATGGGTTAGTTCTAGGCAATCGTGCTTCATCGTCGGCCACATCACCGCTTACCATCAGGTGAGATAGTGGCCAAACGCGAGCATATGCATAATAAAAAAAAACTATATGAGGCAACATACAGAGCATCTAACCGCCAATGCAATCCACTTGCCTCATGATTGCTTAATCCTGCCAATGTGGTTACAAGACTCAAAAGAAACCACGTGCCAATAACAATGTCTCACACAACAAAGCTTAAAGTCTGGCGACAGATTGTATCGTCTGTTTTTTATACCCTGAGACTAAAATGACATTACAACACAAAGAACTAAAGAACTGGCATCATTCCTATGGTAAATTTCAGGTTACATGCGTCAATTTAGTCTCAGAGTATAAAAAACAGACAATAGACAAACAGAAGAGAAAAATAATGAAATAGTATTTAAAATACCATTTAAAATAAAACTTTCTACTTCTTTAATCGGTGTATTATCCTTAGGTAATTTATCTTATGTAATAAATCTTACGGATTCAAAGCCGATCGAATTCAAATTAGGTGAAATTTGGATTTTTCTTCGAATCCCTTGAAGATATTTTAAAAATGGTAGTTTTTTTAACGTGTTGTTCTCTACGCACCCGCGTTTGCGAACGGCGGCATTCGCTAAGGATTTCAAGAGTATTGATTTTGTTGTTAAATGTTTAACAATAAATATCTTCTTTCTTCCAGGAACCTCCTGACTCCCATAGCGACGATGGTGCCTGCTGTCTGCTGCAAAGTAGTCTCCTGCATAGACCCATGGGTGTACGCCATTAATCATCCCAGATACAGGTCAGCAAAACCTCTATAGATCATTTACATTAGGTTGTTTTGAGCAATTCGGTTGCAGCCCGTTTTCGGTCACCGACTATGGTTCGTCGGTTTAGGTAATTAACTAAATGTAAACAATCTTGGTATGTCTTTTATCTTAAAGTTGTCTATGAATTGTATATAAAAATCTTTGCTACTAGGTATTTACCTAAATCGATGTTAGCTAATAAACTAAATTTAAATAATCTTTGTGTATATTACATAATTACAACCTCTTTAATATAAAACGACGTACCAAGATTGTTTACCTTTAGAGCGTTTTCACATTATCCTATCCGATACCGGTGTCGGACGCCGATACGATATCGGGGTAAGTAAAATGTATGAAATGCCGTGCTCTGATATCCGATATCGGGCCGGACAATATGAAAGACAGGTACATATTTCATACATTTTATCTTACCCCGATATCGTATCGGCTTCCGATACCGATATCGGATCGGATAATGTGAAAACGCTCTTAGTTAAATATCTAAACCGACAGAGTAAGTATAGTACCTATTAATGAGTTTTCGGTTAGCCGTATTCAGCCAAAAATCGCTTTTAGTAACTGAGAACGTGTTGAAACGCCCGAATCATCGTCCGTGATGCTTTCAACACACGAGTATAAGTATACAGTTCGGATGAATGCGGTAGCCGAATCTTGAACTTGAAACGAAAACGGTCTCTATATTCGGTGACCGACTTAATGTAAACAGCCCAATTCGATGAAACAATTCGGTTAACAGGTTTAGTTTAAACGCACCATTATTTGCCAATAATAGAGACTTATTTTGAATTTCACAAATAGAATTAACCCTCGACAGTTCCAACTTCCAATGCTCCAAACCAACATAACCGTGTCAGTGAGCCCCACTTTCAACTTTCTTTCAAACAGCAAGGGCCTTGGTATTGCAATATGCAATAATGATTTCATTTCCAACAGGGCGGAACTCCAGAAGCGTCTCCCCTGGATGGGAGTCCGCGAATCTGACCCCGACTCCGTATCAACGACCACCAGCGTCGCCACCGCGCAGTCTACTGCCCAACCCACTGCTGAAGCCTAAACCCTCACAGGAATACCCACCAATATTGCTACAATGAGAACTTGCACGACGCCATGTTTGGACGCCATCTTGGCATTTATTAGATTGTGTCAAACAGTGACAGTTGATTTGAGAGATTCGTTTACGCGTTCGATTTTTGAAATTATTTGAAGTTTGATGTGGTTTTGTTTGCGCAATATTTAATTAGCACCTAATTCTAGTTTGATTATGGTTAAAGGTTTAATATTACGACTAACTTTCTATTCTATATGTTATCTAATATTAATCAAGAACAATTTTAAAGGAACATGTGTTAAGAAGAGTAATAAGTGAAGTTTTTTGATGTTATTAACTAATTAAACAGAAAATCGTAATTAATTGTAAGAACATTTCAAACATGACGACATTACATTCGTCTCATTAGTACCAACGAACTCGAGAAACTCAACAATGTTCTATTTCTGTGACTCTAAACAAACAAACTTCGTCCGCCCGCACCAAGCGTCCCTCAAAATTAGATTATTACCAAAAACAATCCCGAATATAGTACAAATAACTCGAGCTGTCAAATCCAACTTGTAATGAAGGGAACTTTTAGCAGAACTGTCTAAGATATCCTTGTAATTTTTGGGCTTAAGGATAAGGATGTAACCGTCTAAAAAAAACTAACAGGATCGAAAAATTAGAGACTGCGAGGAGGATATGCGGCGAAGATATTACAGATCATAAAGCTCTTTTGTGTTGAAAAAACCATTTAAAAATATAGTTTTCTTCTTCTACTGAACAGATTTTACAGAACTAATTTCTGTTTAGTACTATCAAGCGTCAAGTTGATCTTGAAGTGTGAAGTGACCTCTATTTCTTTTTTTAGTTTGTCCATAGAGGCTGGAGTAACTTGGATTAGGTAATCCAAATTACCTCTTTTTGAACTATACTTTCTCTTGTACTACTCTCTCTTCAAACATTTGAATGGAAGTATGTCGTACCAACTTAAGTTATTTCGAGGAATTATACTAATTAAGCATTTCGTGATGATCTAAATGCTAAGTTAACTAGCATCACTCAGAATTTCAAGTATTTACTGAATAACTTTTACGTACATAGGTAAAACTAATAATGTTCTAGCTAAGTAATGTTTGTAGTTAGGCAGAGCCTCACTTTCAACACTTAACAGAAGTAATTTAATAAGTTTTCGTATATTAAGTTACTGTGTGAAGCTTTAATGTTTTATACTTAAGTTATATTTTGTGAACAACAATTTCTCATTGTACCAATATTGTACAGGAACAAGAAGGTTTTATAACGACACAAGCAAGTCTATGGTTCAACGAGTTTGCAAGAATAATACTTTTTTACGAAGCAAAATATAAAAACACAAAAAAATCGGACCGACCCTGACGACCAAGCTGATTTTATGAGCAAATAAAGTTATAATATTGCAACTGATGAGTTCGTTTTATTTTGTTGTAAAAGTATTTATCCGTAGTTACTCAGATACCCGCGAAACGAGACACAATAGTAAAACAATAACAGCGCGATCTCATAGGACCGGTTGGGGATTCAAACGTTAAAAGAGAAAATGGCGGGCGGGGTCAGGGGGGTCATTAAAGGTTTGAAACTCCCACAAAACTCTTGTTGGTACTTAAAATTAAACTCGTTTGTGGTACACCTGGGTTGGAGTTAGGGGTAGCATCGGCTTAGGGATGGGTAGAATGCTTCTTTGTATCTTATCAATGTTATAAATGCGATTTGGTGCGTGTAGGTGGTGTTGTTACTTCTTCACGCTCGAACGGGTGAACAAATTCGAAGGAAATTTGGCACACGGGTAGACCATGTCCTGGAAAAGCACATAACATAATATTATATCCGAGTAGGTATTTTTATCCATGGATAATGTTCGCAATTGGAATTATTTTTTGTACTTTCATCATCATCTACCTAGCCTTTTCCCAACTATATTGGGGTTGGCTTCCGGTATTCTCAAGACAGTGAAGGAAAACATCGTGAGGATACCGACATGTCCTAGAACCAAAACTTTTAAAAAACATGTGACATCCATCAAGACGCACTGGGCCCGCGTGGAGGATTACGGCCCATTCCAATATTTTCACCCTAAAGAATCTATTATGCTACTTATTTGTGATCGTTAATGCATAAAGGTGCAACCTTTGACATTTGTACATAACATTTGTATATAAATGGCGTACTTTAATGTAGTGATGGGTGATTCTGAAATGTTTCAACAATCGAAAGAATCAGAGTCGATAAAATAAAACTATCGAATCCACCATTAACTCGCCGGTACTATCAAATAATCGAGTGGTTTTTCAATTGTTTCTAGTCAACGAAAACGACCGATATAGGTAGTTCGTTCGCGTTAAGAATGCAGTGATTTATCAGTGCAACTGCAAGATAAAAATGTATTTACAGTGGTGTTACATCCAAAAAAAATATATTTTAAAAGTTTTAATAAATTTATAAAAATATACTTAAACAGCTTTGATTGGTTAGGGGGCGGGGCTTGGCCGACGGACAATGATGACTTTTCCTTATTGATTGTTCGAATCAGTCACTCTCACTCGACACCCTACACCATCGACTTACAGCTCGCGAATGAACGCGCCATGCGCCAGTCGCAATAACACACCGAGTCGGACTCGAGTTAAAGTCGAATCAATCGAAAACAGTCCACATGTTCGAACAATCGAATTAAACGTTTAGCCATCGCGCATCGCTACTCTAATGCCTCGTGCTAGCTCTCTTGTTGTTCGCTCCCACGCAATACACGAGGCTAGAAACAATACAGCATGGCCTACTCTTGGGAAACACAAGCGTAAGCATAATCAGCCCCATAATGTTCAAAGCCACTGCCGGAACGATAATGGTCTAAGCCACTCACCACTGCTGCAACGCAACGAAAGAAAACTCCGGTAAACGAAAGAAGCATAAGTATAATCAGTCAAATAATATTCAAAGCGACTGCTGGACTGGAACGCAACGAAACAAAACCCCGGGAAACGGAAGAGAGTCCTGGGACTAATGAAAGAGAACCCCGAGACCCTGGAACGAAGGCAAAGAATGAACAGCCCGCCCGCTCCGCTCAGAGCCGGAGAAGTCATCATCATCTACCTAGCCTTTTTCCCAACTATATTGGGGTCGGCTTCCAGTCAAGCCGGATTTAGCTGAATACCAGTATTTTACTACGAGCGAGAGAAGTCATATTGATGATATTTCCCGAAGTAAAAAAAGCCCACTTCTCTAAGAGAGGAAATGGGCCGTAATCAACCACTCGGGCTCAGTTTGCATTGATTGATGTCGTCTTCGAATTTTTGGTTCTAGGACATGCCGGTTTCCTTACAATGTTTTGGGAACAATGGAAAAACAAGTTTAAATTGAATAGATCAGACCTACTGAATTCGAGACAGGGCTGCGCGATTGTTTGAATGAGTTACCGCAACCTTAGACCGCGAAGAGACCTGAAGCAACAAGGGTGGGTTTTAGACAGACCATATACGAAATCATGTCCTGCGATTGAACTCAACCTCAAATCATCAAATTGATAGCCTCTATCGTCATCATCATCTGCCTAGCCTTTTTACCAACTATATTTGGGTCGGCTTCCAGTCAAGCCGCATTTGGCTAAATACCAGAATTTTACGAGGAGCGGCTGCCTACTAGATCCACACAACCCTCTAAAGCTTCGAATTTATTGACTTTCCATTTATTTCCACTCTCACGTCAACTGCATTTTTAAGGGCCATGATTGTATTCAATTAAATAAAGCTCTAACGAAAAAAATCACCACACAAACGAACCTAGACACAATTTACACCAACTTCATTAACAAAACAGAATTTATGCAAATGCAAACCTAACCACAAAAAAAAGTATTTCATAACCAGAGACGAAAAAAAAAACAAGGAGTAATGAGTCGCGCAAAGCAGCTTAAACCTACTTGGTGACCTTTTTATCGGGCGCTGAGTCCCTGCTAATGAACTGTGCGTCCAAGATACAACATTTTATGGCTGCCTTCTCTTATAACGCTATTCTTGTTCATTCCTTGATCCTCGAAAATGGCGGGAAGCTCTTAGACACAGATCGAGGAAATGATTTGAGTGGGGATTTGAATGTTCTATATTTAAAAAAGTTAACAATTTATGTTCTGAATTTAAAAAGCTGCTTTAATATTTGTGTAATTGTCATATCGCCCTATTTTCCACATTTCCAGATTATCGTTTGAATCCCCAACCGGTCCTATGAGACCGCGCTGTTATTGTTTTACTATTGTGTCTCGTTTCGCGGGTATCTGAGTAACCACAAGAACTTGGAAATAGCTACGTAAGTCTCCTAACATGTGGGAACAAGGCGGGAATTCGTAGATATACGAGTACTTGTCGAATTTACAATCGGCTTACAAGTCATTTTATGAAGTGGAAGCCCTTATGTTGCCTGTTTCAGCGAGAAACAAGTCTTCTCGCTACGCAGTGCTTATGTAGCGGGAAATCTTTAACAATCATACCTAATAGGCTTTGAGTGAAGTTCCTGGCTGATACGCCAGGGTTGCCCGCGAAATTCAAATTTTCTTACCTTTTTTTCGTATTAGTCGATCAGTGTCTAGTTCGCCTCTCTGTTCAATTAACTAGCCATGAATAGGGAACAAGGTAGAATTCGCCCGAACCGTAATCGAAGTGTTCTGGAGTCTGGAGCCCATTACTGCAGTGACACCGCGTGTATCAAACGACTTTTTTCAAAACACGAAGAGATTATATGTATAAACGAGGGTTGACCAGCAGCTTGTAGCGCTCAAGGCCTAGCCTGATACGATAAATTGTGGCTTGGGCGAGCTGGCGCACTTTTCTGTACTATTGTGGAAAATAGGACTGGAACAATTATTTGTCTGCTGCGGTCTTTCCGTCCGATTACAATTTGAGTGTCTTGAAGACACCCAAATTCAAAAGACTAGAGTGAATAGGCTCTTAATAAAATAGTGCGCCTTACCATCAACGACTGCATCGCTGCTTACCATCAGGTGGGATTGCAGTCAAACACTGGTTTATGTAACATAATGAAAAAAAATTAGTAAATTGTGCCTAAAAGCGACCTACCGCTAGCGGCTATGTCTGTGTGAAGCTGGCTAGCTAGCTTGAAATGGCAACGACACGACAGCCCGACGCTGCCGTTTCGTCGACAGAGTTCCATAGTTTTGTTTGTAAGCTTCACGCAGGCGTACGCCAAGCACATAATGACGAATACCTGTCTATGAAGCTACGCATCCACGCAAGTAAGCCTAAGTTTATTAAAAGTCATATTTTAACCAACTTACCACTTGACAATGACCTTCAAACCAAAACCTAAGTAGGTTTATTTGAAATTCACGGACTTCCTTGGGGCATCCTCCTTGGAGCATCCCTCTTAAAGCTTTAGGAAGTGATTACCGAGAGATTCAAGTTTAGAAAGACATTAGAAAGTTTATCTGCGTATAAATTACCGACCTATACTTTGATGACAGGTCAGGATCGGGACCAGTCAAGGGACCAGAGCGCTTGCGGGACTGTCTGAAAGAGGGATTTGAAAAGCAATAGGCAACTGATGGAACACAGAAGAAAATTATCCCAAGGGAACATAATACAGACATAAATATGAATCCTATGTGCAATTCCAAGACATGATCTAACTGTGTGCCAAATTACATCCAAATGCATGTCTTTCGAGTGTCAAAAAGTAATAAACATAATATGTTTATAAGTTTGTGTGGATGTGAACCTACATATTATGTAGGTTCACATCCACACAAACTTTTGCAATTTATAATATTAGTGTAGTAATGTGATGTTTTTTTTTCATTTTAATCATATCTGCTTATATTTTCGCATGAACCTTTACAACAACAGATCAAAACCAAAAACCCAATCAAAACTGAAAAAAAAACAGTATCGATACTCAATCCAATAAAGCGGTATAAAGGTGTTTTAATCAATTAGCCGTCGAGTCGCGAGTTCGATTCATCACTCGCCTCCCGACCGCGCTCGAAATGTTCGCACTTCGTTAACAATTAATTAAATTTCGACTCGATTTCAGCAATTAAACCTCAGTTAGAGGCGAACGGTGTTCGGACGGAATATGGCAGATTATTGGCCAATTACTGGCGGCTAGACTGTGATTTTCAGCAATTTAGGAGGCAAACAATTACGTATACATACTTTTAATATTGAAATAATGTTGGGTTAAGAGGGCTACCGTAGATTTTGAAGGTGATGATCACCATCTGCCTAGCCTTTTCCCAACTATATTGGGGCCGGCTTCCAGCCAAGCCGGATCTAGCTGAATACCAGTATTTTACGAGGAGCGGCTGCCTACTAGACCTCCACAACCCATTAACTGGGGTAACACGGTACTTCTTGGCAAGACTGGAGTCAGATTTACTGGCTTCTGACTATCCGTAACGAGTACGACTGCCAAAGATCTACAAATGACAACCGATACCTACGACTAAACGTGCTTTCCGAGGCACGAAGGAAACTCACTCTTAATGTAAATAACCTACATCTGAATGAAAAGAAAACTAAATGCATAAAGTTTACGATGCCCCATGTTAGGCAAGTAGAAACTAGTGTGCTAATAAAGGGAAAGGAGTTGAGTCCTGAAGATACTACAGTGTTTTTGGGCATAACTTTAGATGCTAAGCTTCAGTGGGGCCCACATATAGACAAATTATCTAAAAAACTTAGCTCTGCAACATATGCTGTAAGAAAAATTCGAAATTTAATTGATTTAGAAACAGCCCGTTTAGTTTATTTTAGCTATTTTCATAGTGTCATGTCGTACGGTATCCTACTGTGGGGAAATGCCGCCGATATCCAAACAATTTTCATTTTACAGAAAAGGGCTATTCGTTCCATTTATAATTTAAGTCCTAGATACTCCCTCAAAGATAAATTTAAGGAGATCAAGGTAATGACTGTGCCTTCACAGTATATTTATGAGAATATCCTGTATGCCCATAAGAACAAAAACATGTTTAAAAAATACAGTGATATATATAATCATATTATATACAATATTTATTTACAGTGTAATAAAAAACTCTAAACTAATTAAACTGACTAAAAACTAACTAAAGTAAGGCGTCAAAAAACTCTTCCACATCGCTGTCGACCGGTAATGTGCCCAAAAGACTGGCGGCATTGCCACGCTGTATGGCAATGCTTATCCTCTGTCCGAGGTAAAAGCCAGCCCTTGGGTCACGCGAAGTGTCAATAAGGCGTTTAGAAAGGTCTTTGTACAACTTGTGAGCACTCGGACCCCACGAACCAAGAGTTTCAACCCCAAACGGTTCGAAAATATAATTTCCCACAAGATTATTATATTTCCGCCGCTTGAGGTTCTCCGCAGCCGCAGCGGCGGAACCAGCACAACACGACGAGCTTGGAAGATGGGATGGCGCAAGAGTATCGACACAAGTTGCGTCCCATACTAAAGGCCTACCCAACTTCCAAGGGAATAACGACATACCGTCTGGTCTCTTGCCATCGTCGCGTGCCAGGCCATGAGGTTCTAATACAGCTGGAACGCCGACGGCGACAAGAGCGCGTCTGATGATGTCGTTGATGTTCGCGTGTCGCGCTATGCGACCCGCACTTCGGCTGCATGATAGACCGTGGTGTCCGAGGCTGTTGACAACTTCGCCACAGTGACAGCGATGAGGAGTACAACAGGGAGCGCCTAGACGTAGGGAAGCAGCGAGACGGAATGTTGTATCATCGAGCAAGGTGCCTAGGTTCGATGATGGTAGTGCATGAAGCCAGAGACCCGACTCCCACTCCCCCACAGCTAGCAGGCGTGCACGCTCTGCAGCAGTAGTAGATGTTACAATCAGGTTGTCCTGAACTACTCTGCAGAGCGGCTCATCCCACCGTCTTTGGGATGATGGGTCGTCGGGTGGATTAAAATTCGGGCAAGTGAGTCTCCAGGTATCTATAGCCTCGATGAAGCACGGTACATTGAAATCGATCAGTGACGAAGATAGGATATTCCTGATCAATTTCTCAGTGCCGTGAACCGAGGATATAAAAGCAGGTAAACTAATACTAGAAATTTTGCGGACATCGAGGCCTCCCATACGGATGGGAAGGGTTGCTTGAGCCCAAGCTCGGTCGTCCATGGCAACGTTCAAAATTAATGAAAGGGTTTGTCTGATAATTTGATCCATTTTTTCCAAAAGATGTGGATGTTTCCATAAATGAGAAGCGCGAAGGAAATATGTTAATTTAGGGCCGAAACAGCAGAAACGAATTAAGGTGATGGCCGAATGCATGTTAATTTTGAGCAATCTTTCCGAAATATCATTAAAATTTTGAATTTTTTCCTCTACGAAATTGGGAAAGGAATCCTCAAAAATAGGAGACCCAAGGAGACGAAGAGAACTTTTATCAATTATTTTTATGTCTGGGGCTATTGTGTTAAATTTCGAAAGATTGAGTTGTCTGTTAGTACTATCATTTAAGAATAATTCGCATTTTGAAAGATTGAGTTCGAGTCCTATTGAGTTAAGTTGATTTTTTAGGAATTGTAAATCATTTAAAACAGTATCTGCTTCGCCTCCTATGGTTCCGTCGTCGAGGTACCAAACATTGAATTTGGAATTTAGCTGTCGAATAATAGGGTGAATGGCTAAACTAAAGATCACCGGCCCGAGGGGATCACCTTGTTGACAACCAACAGCGGATTCCAAATAGTTGTCCCGATATAGTAATTTGGAAGGATGTCTATAACATTGCCAAAGAAAACTAAAAATTTGGGGTACTTCTTTTTTAGCTTCTGCCAGCAAGGTGTCCCTATTAACTGAATTGAAGGCATTTATTATGTCAACCTTCAGGATGACCTCTCCTAGGTTAGAATTTAGTTGTGATATACATAATTTTAATACTAGAAATATACACAAATTTGTAGTTCCTGCAACTAGGCTCAAAAAAATAGGGGGCTCATTTAGATGTCAATGTGTATACTTCTATAATAAACTTCCCAGTCATATTCAAGAACTAAGCCTCAATAAATTTAAATAATTTGTAAAGCGTAAACTTTGCCAAAAGGCTTTTTATACTATAAAGGACTATGTTGAGGACAATAAGGCTTGGGATTGACCTGCTCCAGTACTCGCTGTACTGTCGTTTATTATTTTAACTTATGTTTCAATTTGACATTGATATTCTCTTTTTTTTACAATCCGACATTTTTTTTTTATACAATTCGACTAATTTCTTTTTATTCTTTAATTTTTTTAACCGACTTCAAAAAAAGGAGGAGGTTCTCAATTCGACTGTATTTTTTTTTTTTTTTATGTTTGTTACCTCATAACTTGCGACTGGGTGAACCGATTTTCATGATTCTTTTTTTATTTGAAAGCTGGTGCTTCCCGTGTGGTCCCATTGTCACCATTTCAATATCTGATGATGGGATCTTGTAGAAATCGAGGGAACTCTTCAATAAATAACAGCAGATTAACCGCGATTGTTGCTATAGCATATCTAAGCATTGTTTACGCCATCACACAACATAATATCACGTCTGTACTCACTACAAAGGTTATAAAAACTATTTTGAAAAAAAAAATGTTTAAGGGCACTTACAACGTTTTACAAAAAACGCAATACTGAAACTAAAATAAACATAATTAGATGTTTGTTCTGATGAGATATTCGGTTATATTAACAAAACTCTTCAAATTTCATACGTCCTAATTACGTTAGCTGATCCGTGGTCGCGCTACTGTCCTTGGGTAACCGTGACCCTGGAACTTAAAGGGCTATTGAAGGAACACTGTGGATGAGTAGGTATGACAGTAGTATGACTGTCAGTATAAGTCTGATAGTCCCTCAGGGTGGGAGGACTCACTCGTTCTCTGGTAGTGTTCTACCATATGTTACTACTTCACACGACTGAAATTGTCCTTGAGTCAAGTTTCCTTTTTTGAAATAGGCAATTCTCCCTGTCTTCCTTTGTTTCATTTAAACGGCGCTGTCTCATATGAGCAACGCGGTTTAGTAGGTCTACCCATACTCAAATAAGTAATTAGTGTCCTTCAGATTCACTAAAAATCAAGAAATAAAAAACAATTTTAACAAAAAAAAACACCGACTTCAAAAATAAAACATTCCAAAACAAATTAATATGCACTAAAAAGTAAAAAAATAATTGCGTATTTTTGTAAGCAGGTACAATTATTGTTATTTTTGGAGTCGGTGTCAGCACTGTCAGCCAAGGAAACGCCAACAACCTAGCAATAATAATACGAACTTACTAACGTTCAAGTACAGCTACTACAACTGGTGTAAAACTGTGATGTTTTGTTGTGATATACTATATAACAAACCTATCTTAGTTGGCTGACACCGACTCCAAAAATAACAATAATTGTACCTGCTTACAAAAATACGCAATTATTTTTTTACTTTTTAGTGCATATTAATTTGTTTTGGAATGTTTTATTTTTGAAGTCGGTGTTTTTTTTTTGACAACAATATTTACTTTGTTAAGTATTACTTTTTGTAAATTTTATTTATATCTTTTTTAATTTTTTTTTGTGAATGTGAGGACTATGTGGATAGCTTGCTTTTTCCTTTCGTTTCAGTCACTTTAACTTATGTCTGGCAATTTGAGTATTTTCTACGGCCTAACCAAATGTCCTTTCCTTTGCATTGTTCGTCAAGTCGTTGAGCTCCTTAGTAGTCCCGAGTTGAGCTTTACGAGGAAAATGACAAATGCTTGCACTGACTGGACAGGTCCGCTCAAATCTGCATGGTTCTTTCTTTAAAAGGCCATCTCAGACACCAATCTGCATAGTTCGCATATGATTTGACCAATACATTTTGTATGGATATTTTTTTTAAAAGAGACTGTGACCCCTGAGTTTGTTTCGGTGTTTCTTCTCAGGGTAGTCAGTTAGGAAACACCGGCCTCATCTAGATTAATAATTTTGACAAAAAAAAAAATTGACGTGTAAAAGTGTTTCGTGAAACCTATTTGCAAAATAAATATCATTTATCATTTATTTATCATTTACTCGGTATGTTAAGATGGTCACCCATCCACAGACCAACCTTGGCAAGCGTTGTTTAACCTTGATGATCGACCCGTGCGGCTGTTATTATTTAGCCACGAACTCCTCAGTAGATGTATGATGCAGTAGATTTTGAAGGTGATTATTATACTTAATAGCCAACTTTGGCGTTCTTGTTCAAAGAAGCTGAAAGGCTCCGGTAACCGTAACGGTAGAGAATATTTTTCATTATCATATCAATATTATAAAGGTGAGTGTTTATATTTCTACAAATAAAATCACTTCTAAAAATCTCTTGAATCAATTTACAGTTAATACTGAGGAAAAAATTACATTTTAACCCTGAGTTGTTGACTCAGGACTTAGGGCCTATTTCACCACCTATGATTAAGTTTCCGATATCTTACTTGGCAGATAATTTCATAGAAATTTTGTTCCATTTTTGAATTTATTCAGGAAGTAGTGGCTACTCAGGCATTGTGAAACAGGCCCAGTGTAAATTCCTCCTTACTCATATTATTGTGACAACATCCGGACCTTTCCGTAATCAAAATACGTGTTATAACTTAGACTCTGATTTTAAATAGAATTAGTACCCACTTAATCATAAATTCTTAATTAAACGTAAGGTTACATAATACATCATACATTTATATCGACCGTTAAAACATCAGATTTACAAAAGAAGGCATATTTGATGATAGGGCCCATATGAAAAGTTATTGAGCGCTTCCATCTGGAATTTCTCAGAAGCAGCCCGGGGCGGATTTTTGCGCGTTTGATGGCAATGGCTCGCCCGCTTGTACATTGGACTTTCTTAATTCTTTATTGTACAGCAAAACAAAGTAGGCTAGATACCTCAATCTAACGATCCTCAATCTATTATTAGCATACATACGTATGTTATAATAAATTATAATCAAACTTTATCGTTAAAACCTTCATTTTAATAATTATCACTTATTTATTTATTGTGCAGACCTACCACAGTGTTTTCTTTTTAACCTTAAGGTTGACTGGTAGAAAATGCCCTGATGCATTAAGTTCACCTATGTACCACCACTGTACATAAAGTTTAAATAAATAAATAAATAACGAGCAAAATAAGAGTGTTCCGGGGAATAAAGGCGTTTTTTATGCGAAAACTGATATAAATTCTTCCGCTCTAGGGGAGCAAAAAGGCGTGTCAGGCTTTTACTGACTAGAGTCCACCTGGGTCCTTTAGTTGCCACGTTAAACTTTCACGTTTAACGTTTCGAACATTACCGCGATACTGCAAACGTTTTTTTTTTTTGTTGAGTTGGTAAGTCATTTCATTCAGGGTCCAGGTGGCTGGGGCGTTAGGATGACCGTTCCCTTACGCGTGCGGCCATCTCCCTTGCTAACAATACTGCTCCGCAGATGGAGACGATTGCCGCTTATTCCCCCTCGTTTCGGGCCTTGGCCTGGACCAGGACCAAGCGCGAGAGATCTACTACCATCTCCTACGGGCGTTCTGCAATATGTTCTTCTTCTACCTTGCGTTAATCCCGGCCATTGCCAGGGTCCGCCTTCCGACTGAGTTTTCTCCATTTTGCCCGATCTTTAACATCCTTCTCAGTAAGGCCATTGGCTCCCATGTCGGACTTGACGACGTCCAGCCAGCGCTTGCGAGGGCGACCACGCGACCTAGCCCCAAGAACAGCCGTATCCATGCATCTCCGACCAACGTACTCCCCAGGGCGGCGCATGATGTGCCCATACCATCGCAGACGACACTCTTGCAGTTTTTCCCCCACGTCACGGACTGCGTTCTGCAATATGTTCTTCTGCCTAAATCCTAAGCAGAATCTAGCGAAGTACAGACTGCTTTATCAATTAAGAACCCCTCTCACATTAAAATACCTTAAAACCACATTATATTTAATTAAAATAACTGAAGACTTCATCAATTTTTAGGTAAATAAGGACCGAAGAACCAAACCTTTAATTTATTTTTGTATAATAAAATGCCAATATTTTTTAGATGCCAGAAGCATTTTTAAGACGGGAAGTAGAATTTCAGGCATGTTGGCCAAATTGTAATTAAGGGGCGCGCGGCGGGGTGGAAGGGTTGCTGGAGGTCGCCATTTTAAGGGACATTCCATTTTCTTTCGATTTTAATTAGTAGCTGAATGTAAAGGCGTAGCGAAAAGGCAATTAAAGAAAAAAGTACCTATATTTGTTATTGTTGGGATTGCGTTTAAAGTATCTACTATACTTTGTTACCTGATGGTAATAAGCGACGATGTGGTCGACGATGAAGCACACAAAATAGTCTTTAAGTCAAAAGTGAATATACGGTTTCTAGGCACTCGTGCTCCATCGTCACTTTCAGAATTCCATACGTTTATCTTCGTGATAACAAAGAAGAAGAGTTCAATGTGTTTCTAAAAATCTCCTACTGAGATCTTGTTCTTCGGATCGCTGGCACGATAATTGTAGCCGTCAATCTCTCCTCAAACTTAAGTGATTTAAAACTTCACCACTCCCATTATTGAGATCCTACCGGGGCTCTGTATTGAAAGGTACAAAAGCAACAATGGAGTAGGCATTAGTCGTAAAAGTCTGACACGCCTTCCCACTCCACCCAAGAGCGTGAGAAGTAATTCTGATGATTTCCCACCTTAACAAAAAACACGTTCTGGTTCTGTACCTAAGCCAAGCTCTGTCCCCCATTACCCTAACAATAGAGTGTACTACTACCCCAATAACCCCTACAAACCCCACGTCATTGTCACAAACCAGAGACAACAAAAACTTCACATGTAATCTCTTTGAGTCTTGCAAACTCATTAGATGTTAGTCGTCTCGTCTCCGAGTCGCGGTGGCAACATAAATACCCGTTCTGAACAACAAGCCACTTTGTTTGAACAACGGCTGTATACTGCATGTCAGTGGTTTCAAACATGAGGAAATGTGTCTTCAAGGCTAGAATGAATAGGCTCTTAATAAACTAGTGCGCCTCATCATCTACGATTGCATCACTGCTTACCATTAGGTGGGATCGCAGTCAAGCACTAGTTTGTATACCTAACTTTAAAAAAAAACATTTGTCTCGGTATGGTCATGTGAAGAGGAAGGATGAAACGCACGTTATTAATAGAGTTATGAGTTTTCATGTAGACGGATGGAGAGGAAAGGGGGTCAAAGAAAAGTACATGGATTGTGTGGACAGATATGAAAGGAAAGCCAGTGATTGTATGGCGGATGACAGGACAGAATAGAAGAAAAAAATGTGTTGCGCCGATCCCAAGTAGGTAGGTACCTAATATGAGGTTACGGCAAGAAGAAGTGGTTTCCAATTTGTGGTGCGCTAGATCTAAAATATGTAGGTATGATTCGTGACAGATACAGAATTTCATACTTTCTTACTGAAAAGTTATAAACATAGCCGCTTTTCATTAACTGATAAATTTTGTATCAAAATAAGTAGTCGTGTTTTCTATGATGATGCTAAGAAAAATAATGCAATTATATGAACTTACCTACATACTTACCTAATACCTATGATTTATACCTAGGTACTTACTTACTCACTCGCGTGATAACAGAAAATTATGTCAAGGGAATAAAAATTACCTAAGTATCCTATTTGCTATTTCAAGACACGGTCTACCGGTATTCTAAATTTCATCCAAATTCGTTCAGAGTAACAAACATACACACATAGATACACTCTCAAACTCTAGGTTTTGTAATACTTAGGTAGATGTTAGTGTGTTAAATAGGTACATTCCCAAAAACATAAACTTGAAATCTGGTCCCCGCTTACAGAACAGAGACGAAAAGGTCCCAGTCTAAAAAAGATTGGGAGCCACAGCTCTATATGAATACCAGAAATATAAGTACTCAAGTATATGAATATGGTACTTATGTACGTACTTTGTTCGCTGGTCGTGGCTTTATTTATAGGCTTTTAGACGTTTAGCCTTTATTACTGCTAGGCTTTATATACAGGGATATAAATTGCTGAAGAAAGTCCTAGTTACCTATATTGTTTTGCTACTAAAACTTTTCTATTTTCTACGGCACGGCTGGCGCTGTGGTTGAGAGATTGGCTGCTAAGCTGCGGGTCGCGGGTTCGATTATCGTACGGAACAAATATTTGTATGACTAACAGGTTTTCCGGGTCTGGTTATCTTTATGTGACTTTACATGTTTGTGAACGCACTCACAATATGAGTCTAACTACTAATCTGGGGCAAAGTTTTTTTTTTTAAAACAACTATCTGTATGCCACACAAATATTTGTTCTGTTCGGGAATCGAACCCGTTACCTGCAGCGCAGCAGCCAATAGCTCAACCACTACGTCAACTGCGTAGTCTGTTGGTTTTTCTAATAAATTTTTAAGGCGACATTCTGTATTCAACTGAATTCATCTCTCTAAATAGCGGTTTTACGTCAGCCTCCAAGAAATACTCATTTCAAACTAAGTCATTAGAATTGTACTTCAAACTTGCCTTCGCCGTAAGACCACGGTGACTCTTGAACGATCTCACAGCATGTTTAGTTCATGTGGCGGCATAGACGTTGCTACAAACTAACGGCCGAAACCAATAACCTATCTATCTCCAGTTTTTTCATACTGGAGATAGTAAAACAAATGATACAATACAAAAATCGTCATGTTTTCTGTTGTTTCATTTGTTTTTCTATCTCCGATATGTGATAAATAGGTTATTGGTTTCGGTTGTAAATCAACAAGGCCCAAAACAGTAAATTAGTGCAGGTAAGTGAGCTAAAAAAATACAACCAAAATATTTATTTTAAAAAATTTATTCAAATCCATAATCTGTCAGCACTGCGCCACTATTTACAATAGTCTGGAACGCTAAGTACATATGTGAATGGAATGTAGATGAACTTTACTACCGGAGCAAACGGCCTGCAGACAAACGGACAAACTTGAAACCACACTGTCTATCTGAGGCAGATCTAACATCAGGTCAATCTCTAAAAGCTACGGTTGAACTACACTGGCGAGAGATATACGGCCGAACCCAATAACCTATCTATCTCCAGTTTTGGCATATTGGAGATTGTAAAACAAATGATACAATACAAAAATTATGCATGTTTTCTGTTGTTTCATTTGTTTTTCTATCTCCAATATGTGATAGATAGGTTATGGGTTTCGGTTGTTAGAGCTCATACACACGAGCGGTTTGTTGCCAACGGCAGAGGTAACTGCAGCCGTCGACTTAGGCCTTATGTACACGAGACGGTTTTTACGTACGTGTAAAAAACGTAACGTGTACAAGGGGCCATGCACTGCGGAACAACACTGATGATACAAGGCGCCGGCGCCGTTCCGTAGCGGCGCCGTTTGTGTCAACAAGCTCTCTCAGTGATCCATACAACACTGCGCGCTGTGCTTACAAAAAGAGAAATTTCCGTGGTTACGTTACGAATTAAAAACGTTCCGCGTACAAGAGGGCTTACAGTGACGCTTGACAAACGCGACGGCTGCCGTTGATTTTCAAAGTTGGAATGTCAAGGGTCGCCGTCGACGCGTCTACAGCTACCGCCGACGCGTCAATAGCTGCCGCCGACATGTCGACGACTGTAGTTTCCTTTGCCGTTAGCAACGCGCCGCTCGTATGTATGAGCTCTTAAGAACTTATAAAAACAAATGCTTGGGTCAGTTTAAATGCATCTCATTGTACTTCACCCCACGTCAGTGTAATCAAACAGCCAACAGGAGCCCTAATATAACGTCTTTAAGGTGAAAACAACGAAGCGTGATCATGTTAACGCTAGATGGCGCTGGATTCTTTTTTTTCAATCTATGGGAGCATTATTAAGGCAAGGAAATGTTATTTGCTAAAATTGAACATTGCACTATATTGCACTTAGTTAAATTATTGCTTCAAATCTACCTAATTCTAACTGTTTATTACTATATACATACACACAAAAAAAAGATAAGACAGTAGTTAGAATTTTTGTACTAATGTCTATTAAACTTTAGTACAAAGGTGAAAAAAAATCTTCCAACAGAAAGTCTGCTAAAAAAAAAGAGGAGATTAAAAGAAATATGGATAACAGTGTATAAGAAGAGAAAGAAAAAAGTATGTATGTGAAATCTAAATCTAAAGTAACAAGTTACACAAATAATTATTATTAAATATTAGAAAAATACTTATATAACTAATATTACATAGTGAAGAGATCTAGGAATGCGATAAAGCCGCCTACTGTATGTATAGTGTACAACAAAGTATATATAAATAAATATAGCTATAGTGCTTAAGAAAACCGTTAAATTGAATGTTGAGTTCAACGCCATCTAGTGAGAACATGACCAAATTCGGGCCCGACGCTTTCACTTTTACATCACAATCCATGTATGAGGGAGATGGAGCTATATAGGGCGTATAGCACTATCTCTTTCTCACAACGGAATTATGGTAATTTTAAGACGCCATAACCGGGCAGCAAGTCATGATACAACACAATATCTAGCCAATCCTAATGCGCAATGACACATTTACTTACATATTATTAAATTAAAAATAGAAATTCATACTAACTTATTTACAATACCTAACTTCACCCACATCATTGAAAAACATTTTAAAACAACGTTTCCCGCCTTCATGTCAACTTTAATTATTGCTTTGACAAATAATTTATATCACAATTTATTACAAACGCGATTACAATGTACTTTAAGTTGTATAGTTATATATATAAGGTCCATTTTCATTCGCACTTTGATTATAGCATTTAAGTCTTTATGTACCTATGGTGTCGCAATGCGATTGCTTGTAAATATGTATGATTAGAAAGGAAAATGTATAGTTTACAAAAGCAGAATTAAAAATTATTTATTGCTTGGAAAATTATTGCTTGCTTGAAACAGGCACAAAAGTTTTAACACGTTAGTCGCTGTGTCGGACAATGGTGTCCGACAGTAAATGCTCCAGTCAGGCTACGTCGGACAAGGTGACCGACAGTAAATGCTCCAGGCAAACCATGTCGGCTAGTGGCGACCGACAGTAAATGCTCAAGTCAGACCACGTCGGGCAAGGGTGACCGACAGTAAATACTTTAGACAGGCCGCGTCGGAAAATGGTGACCGACGCACCATCCCTCACTTAAATGTTACAAGTGATGGTCTCTTATGTATCACATAGCAAAATGGCGCCCGCGCTATTGAAATATTTTTTCGGCTTAAGCCATAGCGGTCTCATATAACCACCAGTAAGTAAGTTGATTCATTTTTACTTTATCTCAACTAATCAAAAAATCAAAGTGGCGATTTTTTATAATTTTTTGAATTTTCCTTTGGCAACTAACGTGTTATAAATATTACAAGGAAAGTTCACATAATGAAGGGAAACCAAACATTGTAAATGTAAATAATCTCGGGCAGTAATGTCTCATTGCAATTATATATTAAATGTAAGGATAATCTAAGAGTCGAGTGATTTATACTTTGAAGAAGAGACAGAAGGTAATTTTAAATTTTCAGTGCAATAGTCTACGAAAGAATACTTATTAGTTTAATATTCGAAAAAAGCTAAGTTGAAAACAAAACGTCTACCCGCTATAACACAGCAAATAAGACTTTTAACTATTAAAACTACAAAACAGATTGATAGTTATATGATAAACAAATTAAGATTCAAAAATCTACTTGCAATACGCAATCTATTAATATCATTGAGTTGGATTATAAGTATAAGGCCGCATACACTTTATGTGCAACACGATACGCTGCAACGTAACATGCAATGTAACATAACTTGTAACACTGACATGATTTATAAAAAGTCAATTACACTGAAAAAATACAATCAAAAAAATATTGAGTTGATCTATACGAAAAAAAGTTACTAAAAGTATAGTTTTTTCTTCTAACAATGATTATTATATAAACTGATTTGCTTGATACCTCATGCTTGAAAAAAAAATGATTTGTGATACGAGAACAAGTTTTTTTATTATGATTCATTCATAATACCTTAAATTGAAACAAAAGCAGTATATTATTGCAATACATGTTGCGTTGCATGTTGCAATGCACATAATGTGTAACGCTTAACAGTGTTACTGTATCTAATACTCTGAATAGAAGTTAAAAATCTATATACCATAATAAGAGGAAATAAACTGGAGACAATATTACAGTTTCTTCATTTATTATTTTGTCAACTAACATTATAAATTGAAGCAAAGGTATAATATCGTCTCCAGCCTATAACCGCTAAGGCTATTGATACAATATAGATAAAATCTGTTTTAAAATACTTCTAAGCTCTTTAAACGAGCATAGACAAGATAAAACTGTACAATGAGACACTACACTCTTCGTTTATGACAGACTCTGTTCACTATACCCACTGTTTCATTATAATTATCTATTGCTTTATGTTTACTTTCTAATTGACAATGCATAACAACCTCGAAGAAACAATAGTACAGCATGCAAATTGGGAAGATCCGCAGAAGTATAATTTGCATAATGATAGTATGGATAAAACCTCAAAATCTTACATTTTATAATCATGATTATTACTGTCTAAATTCTCAATTCACACCTTAAAAATACGAACCTATTTTTCGATTGTACAGATACACATAAACAAGCCAAAATTAAATGCGTCCAAATATTACAGTGCCCATAAACGTCCCGACCAATCTGATGAGGTCTGACCAGATTTGGACGTGTAGGAGTCGGATCGATAGCTCTATGTATCGGGAGATAGGGACCGACTATCTATTCCTGTGTTCTACAAGGGATCGTCTACAATCACCTTAAAGCTTCGTATGCATGGCAAACTAAAGTTGCATAACATTTTGTCAGCTTTATTTTTTGTGTTGTTGGCAGCATTGAAAAATGTTACCAACAACAAAAAATTCTACTTCTTTTGTCATGAATACGAGGCTTTGTACACAATCAAATACCAAGCTAAAATTAAACATTGCTTCGTTTGTTTTCCTTCCAATGGGCACAGTTGTCAAGTCGTTCACCAACGAGTGCGGGCCGGGTTCTAAGACCGGTGCTTGTTGCGGTTTATGCTCTGGACGAGGCGACGGGCCCACCACTCGTCCAGGTTGAAAGGTCTGAAGTTGGCCAGCTGACGTGGAGCCAGAACTTCTTGGTAGTATTTCGCATCTTCGCTGCCACGTTCTAGTTCGCGTGTCACCTGTAAATAGGAAAGAAACGTATTAAGGATGTGGTCAAAGTTAAATACAACCTACTTTGATGTAGCAAAAACATGAAAAAGATCGAAAAACCGCATTGGTATGATTTCGGATGCGAAGTTAGCGGAAAGTAACTTAGTTTTGTAAAATACTAACTTCTGCCAGCGGCTTCGCCCGCGTGGAAGTAGAATAATAAAAATATATAGCCTAAAGCATTAATCGGAGAAAGATTTTTTTAATTTATCCAATACAAACAAAAGTACAAATAATTTCTCTTTATAATTATTAGTAGACCTAGAAATACAGATAAAGATAAAGTATGGTACATATAAATGTTAGATATCACTAAGCCTGTTAGCTCCGAAGGTTACTGCATTGACCTACATAGTCTGCAATTTCGTCACGTACTCGTGAATTGATGGCCGCTAAAGAATGTGAATAGGATAGACGAGTCTCGCTATGCGACAAACATTGTGGAAAAAAGATATAGTTTATTGTACCACAAAAATCCTTTACAATTTTACGCTTTTTTAGCATTATCGGCCTTGTACTGTTCACACTGTTGGGACTCAGGCCTCTATTCTCTTGGAGAATAACTAACGCGAAATTTTGGTTATAGAACATGCCGGTTTCCTCTCGATGTTTTCCTTCACCGTTTCGAGAGCAGTGGTGATGAAACAAATTACACAAAGTAATGCGCCTGGTTGAGTTTGAACCCGCGACTTACAACTTGTAAGCCGGGGCAGTTACCACTGGGCCACTAGTAACTGCTCACTAAAATATACAAGTAAAGAAATATACGAAAACATTACGCACCTTATTCCAAGAATCATAGATATAGTTGATGAGATCATCGTTCTGATTGCTGTTGATGTTGTTGTTGTTATTATTGTTGTTGTTGTTGTGGGAGTGAGGGTGAGAGTGGGGATGAGGGTGGGGGTGTGGCGGCGGCGCCTGCGCAGGGGGGCTCAGTCGCGCCGAGTGCCCGTTGCCGTTGTGACGTTTGCTGCCGCCCATGTGAGGCAGCGACCGCGGCCCGCTGTTCACGTAGCTTGATCTGTAATTGGAAGTCCTATCTGGGGTTTATTACGCCATATTTTATGATTATTTTCTAGCTACTGCTTATAACTATTAAAAAAAGATTTTACTACGATAAAAATAATGTATAGTTCGTGAACAATTTACTTAATTAAATGTCACGACTAGTAAAGCCATTATAACAATCTATGATAACAAGTTTTTATTAGCCAAGTAAGAAGCCATTTTCTTTTTTATTTTATTAGTGTTCTGCATTCAGAAAGAAAATTGTCGTGCTTTAAAAATGTTTAACTTAGTCCTTCCTTTTTTTCGGATTTTATGACCCGGATACTGAGGTCCAAAGAGACATAAAAGAATCATCAGAACGACTTCTCCCGCTCTTGGGCGGAGTGGGAAAGCATGTCAGACTTTTATTGACTAAACCCCACCCCCCATTCCTTCGTTGCAAATAAATGGGATAAGGTCTAGCCCGAAGAAAGAAAGACCTGCCTACTGAGGCTTTTAAGTCTTTTATTTCTAGTTATTGTTAATTCCCGCCGAAAACCCTGATTATTGAATTGCTTGTCTCTCTGCCTATATTTAAATTCTCGAGATACGATTATTTACTCAATCATTTATAAACAAATCATTCTCCACCTCTTCTATTCCTATTTCCATCTATTAGTAGGCTAATGTATTAATTTAAAATTAGAACTGGCCACGCGGAACCCGCCATGGCGCGTGGTGCGAGGCGTAAAGTGGGCTATTAACACCAGTGACGATGCATGAGTGTTTACACAGTATTGTCGATTGCTCTAGGTGTCTATTGATCTAGGAATGGTAACATTAATTCATGAATCCCCGACCGGTCTCATTGGGCCGCGCTGTTATTGTCTTACTATTGTGTCTCGTTTCGCGAGTATTGATAGGTTAAGACCTATTTTTACTGTGAAATGTGACAGCTACTGATTGAGAACAATGAAGGAAACTTTTTATTTTTGATGAATACTTTTTTCTTCTTCTTTTTGAAGGGTTTAGTTAAAATACGATTCTTCACTTCTCAAAATATTTGTATATTTTTATGTGTCTCCAAAGCTCTAATGCAGCAGTAATGGTATGCTCATCCTTACGCTACCAACAACATCAATCACTTTATAAAGAAACCTCTATCTATTTTGCATGGTTTCCACACTTAGTTCTATGTAGACCATTGTGCGTGGGCCATCATCTGCCTAGCCTTTTCCCAACTATGTTGGGGTCGGCTTCCAGTCAAGCCGGATTTAGCTGAATACCAGTATTTTACGAGGAGCGGCTGCCTACCAGATCTCCACAACCCATTAACTGGGGTAACACGGTACTTCATGGTACTTCATTGTGCGTGGGCCATTGGTATACTTCATAAACCTATGGTGGTATACTTCATTCACATTCTGTATCTGATATCTTCAAAAAATTGATAGATAGGAATATACATAATTTAAAACCTATTTACAAGAAATACATTTATACAGATTTGGGTTACCGGGTTATCAGTGGGCCTTTTTATTTGTCAACAAAATAGAAGATTGCTTTCAAGAAAATTTTTTTTTTTTTAATTATTATTAGGTCAGTGGGTCGTCTTAGGGGCGGAGTTTTGATGCTCCTTCACATTTTTTTTTATTAGGTATAAATCAATGACGATGCCTAGTGCACAGGTGCCTTGTAAAACTATACATATTCAAACTGTATGATAAGTCGTAGAACAGATCTTGTGGTTAAATCAATCGCTACCGCACATATCAATTAATATTCTATGTGGTTACACACAATTGTAATATTCAAGGTTACTGATATCTGCATCTAATCACCCTCGGGCATAGTGATCTAGGAAGTGAAGTATACTTTTATGGCTTTTTGAATATATGTAAGTTCATAAATCCCTGACCGTTTGCATGAGACCACTCTGTAATTTTCGCGGATATGTGATAGGTTAATTCATGAATCCCGGTTACTTGTGACCACGCTGTTATTGTCTTACTATTGTGTCTCATTTCGCGGGTATGTGATAGGTTAAATGTCTTGAGCATAAGAACTGTTTAACTCATCCTTCTTTTCTCTGTATAGGAAGTTAGGAAGAGGCTTACGCTTTATAGTAAAACTATTAAAGGCTGACTGTATTATAGTGAGCCATGGAATTCTCCATTGCTTCTATAGAAATCAGAATAAATCCTTGTTTTATAGTAGTGTCCATTTTTTTTTGTTTTTAAGTAAAGGCATGTGTTATTTTACCAAATAATGCAATGCACCATTTGCATTTTAGCTTATATACAGTAATTTATTATTATAAGCAACTTATTTATTCTGGTTGTTATGTTTATTATGCAAACCTACCACATGTTGTTTTTTTTTAAACCCAAAGGTTGATTGGTAGAGAATGCCTTGTTGCATTAAGTCCGCCTATGTACCACCACTGTACATGAAGTTTAAATAAATAAACATACTTTGGTTGTTTATTCTTATGTTTTTTAAATGTTGTTCATTTGAAAAAAATTGCAACCGTTGCTAACTATATTTGGCCATGTAAACATAGTGATAGAGTTACATTAATTCTCTGCATATTTTGTATCATGTATATAGATTCTTAAATTAGCTCATAACTATCTTTACAAATCGGAAATTCCATATCAATTTTGATTTTTGTCATATTTCTGGAAATAGCCGAGACCTCAGGGTTATTAACATTGTTGTTGTTACAAAATATTATCTAACTTTAGTATTTACAAACAATGTTATGTCAATAAGAGGTCAAAGATCAGAGCTAATCAGAGACGTGCAGTATGTTATACCTATTAATACATTGATAAAACATAAATTGATGGATGTTGCTGTTAGTTGCGGAAGAGATTACAGTTTTATCTGCCTCTCATTGATATCTTTGTTCAAACCAAGGTTGTTAGAGCGATAGGTTAAAAAAAAATACTCAAATAATAATTATGAAAATTGAAAAGATCTACAGCAGTTATAAATGATTATTGTGTGCAAAAACTGGAACGGCTAGGTAGGTACTCGACGCATTGGCGATTTAATATGTACATAACTGTTAGCAAGCGATGCGATAAGAAACGCGTGGCATTATAATAATATAAATAACACGCACACACGCCCGACACTTGTAAACATGCAACGGTTCCTCACGACAATGTGTGAAATACTTATTACTATCACGAGTGCCCGCTTACCACTCATGATTACACCTCTACACCACGATTTTGCACGCTATCTTTCCACAAACAAAGCCAAATGAATTAAAAACTGGGTTATCTTTACATGCACTAGAAAATATTGCTACAAATGTAGCCTACAGTTACAATATCGCCTCCAACACATCACACATTGTTTACAACACTCTAAAGTCTGTCCAAACGTGAAAGTAAGCACGATTGCAAGCGAAAGCAGATTCTTCTTACCTCATATTATTACGGTCCATGTTTCCAAACACTGTGCTCTTCTCTCCTTTCAGAATATCCTTAAAATTATTACTAAGTACACTAGGCTATTCTAATCTTATACTTTAACACATTTCTAAACAAAGGATCGAATAAAAAATCTGTAAATAATAATAAAATTCTAAAGATAAATAGACAGGACGCCACACAACACGACGACACACATCTGTCAAAAATAATAGCTATCAGCTGCACTTCCGTACGTTGAACTCGATCTACGATTGGCTATTGGTTGCGCTAGCCAAGATTGAACCAATAGAGACGAAATGTTTTGAATGCGCAAAATCATTAGATCCAATACGGCGGGAAAAAATAAGAGATCATGTACAATAGTCGATCAGTATGTTGAACTTTATGTTCATGTAAAATCAATTTAGTTGCGTGCAGAAAAAATAGTATCTTTAATTATTATTCCTAATAATTATGATTTACAATGCCGTTAATCTTATTGGGCCAATAATCGTAATGAATATAGATAGCACTGCAACAATATTACTGATCTGGACTTTCTTCACCAACTTTCTTCAACCTTTAACAGTCCCATTTTAAAAAGTTTTACCATTATAGATTTATAAAATTGTCATAACACAATAATCTTCTGAATTTCAGACAAATGAAACTTATTATGATCATCTGTTTAAATCGATTCTAAATAGTCGATTAAAAGTTGACGTCTGGTTTTGATGCACAAGCGTAAGTCGCAACACTATTGATCGGCAATCACCACAGCGGTCGCTCGCTGACGCTTTTGCTTATTTATTTGGTACACAATCTCGATTTTAATAAAATCCGCATTGTTATACAAATGATAACTTGAAGCAATCATAAATTAAATAGATAAAGAAATATCTAGTCAATATGACCGACAAAAAAGGATTTGAAGAGTTACGGACCAAATACAAGGTAGTTTCTAACCTCTCATACTATGATTTGAATGCCAAGTAAATAAATAATTTTAGCTGATGATAACAATCTATTCTTGCAGGATGTCCTGTCTAAGGCTTTTACAACCAACAATATCGACTTGCTCGATTCATTTACCAAGAATACTAATGAGACCGACAGGAAAGCGGCGATGGACCAAGCGTTCAGGGATAAACTCTTGGAACTCTTGATTGAAGACCCAGACACGTTGGAAAACTTCGTCTCCTTCTGCATAGAGTCATGTAGACGACACATGGTGACTCCTACAATGCCAGTTGTGCTGCTTGGAGACATTTTCGATGCACTGACACTAAACAAATGCGAAAAGATGTTTTCTTACGTAGAAAACGGTGTCGCTATTTGGAAAGAAGAATTATTCTTCGTAGCTTGTAAGAACAACTTACTTAGGATGTGTAATGATCTGCTGAGGAGGCTTTCAAGGTCTCAAAACACAGTTTTCTGTGGTAGAATCCTATTGTTCCTTGCCAAGTTCTTCCCATTTTCTGAAAGGTCTGGACTGAATATCGTCTCCGAGTTCAATCTGGAGAATGTGACAGAGTTTGGTGGTGACAGCTCAAGTACACTAAGAGATTCACTGGATGAAGAAATGGTGGTTGAAGATAACGAGAAGACTAAGCTGAATATAGATTACAACTTGTACTGCAGATTCTGGAGCCTCCAAGACTTCTTCAGAAATCCAAATAATTGTTATAATAAGTTACAATGGAAGACTTTTGTTGTGGTAAGTATTGTCTTCAGTATTTGTACATAAAAACAGTAGACATGTTATGTGTTAACATATATTGTGTCATACAGAATGCTAAATACTCTTTACTCTGCTTATTATTATTGTTTATTTATTATAAGTTACAATAGACTCACAATTATTGATAGCACCTGTGGTTGTTTTCGGACCATAACCCACTGTGCTAATTCCTTGTGGTCAGCTGCAGCATAGTTGGCTTGGAGAAAACACAAGAGAAAATGTGATGGTACCTAGTAGTGAACATAAACACTGGGGAGCAGGCATGCCAAAAAGGCTGTCTCACATACACAGAGCCTTCTGCAACTAGACAAAAGTAGCCTGTGCCTGGTGGCAGGGAAATAGCTTTATGCCCCCAGCTTCTTGAAATCAGAGATCCCACCTTTTGTTTGGCATATTGAAGGTGAAGTGCCAATACCTCCTATCTGTAAAATCAAAAATTTCCTTACCCAACATGCATTTGGAGGTAATACTATAAATTGGCTGGCAGAAATATCTATAATTTAACTTCATGCAGTTGTAATTAAATATCCACTTCAGAGATATCAGTAAAATAGGCAGAAACATAAACATAAATTATTATAGCTAAGTGATTTTCCCAAAAAATGTCAGTTAGGAGGTATAGGCACTTCACCATACATATGTAACATATACACTATAGCTTCTTGATTTGTGTACTTCTGATAAAAAAGTCTAAGTATGCTTTTTAACCTTTCACATACCCGCAAAACGAGACACAATAGTAAGACAATGACAGCGCGGTCTCATGAGACCGGTCGGAGTTTCAAACGTTAATGAACATTTTTTTCATTTTTTGATTATTGTTGACACTGAATGTATTAATGATCTATCAGCAATCCAACACTAACAGAAAAAAACATCATCTATTCCAGCATTCAGGAAGTGTGCTTTCAGCATTCTCATCATACAAGTTAGAAACAATAGAGCTACAAAAATCAAAGTTAAACTTGCTGAAGCCCGTCAAATCACTAACTTCGGATGTGGAAATGAAAGACTCGGAAAACAACGAGCCACACTACTTCGCAAAGTTCCTGACCAATCAGAAGTTGTTGGAGCTCCAGCTGTCCGACTCTAACTTCAGAAGATGTGTCCTTGTACAGTTCCTGATATTGTTCCAATACTTAACTTCTACTGTGAAGTTTAAAATGTAAGTATGGTTTTATATTATAGAAACCAGACACTTTGTCTCACCCGTACTAATGGGCTGGTATCCGCAACTCCACAACTGAAGCGCATATTTTTTAAAGTAGTGTAAAATACGCGCCAATGTGTCATTCGATCCACCCCAGCTCCTCAAGAAAGGCCAGCAGCGCCTTGGTGTCACTGACCGTATCACGGAGGGTACCTTGTCCCACCCATATGCAAAATAAGCACTTTATATTTTTTATGGCATCAGCTGGAAATACAATACACCATACAATGATATGATATTCACATTTCATTGTTGTAAATAATTTGTACTGGCAAGTGAAATATAAGCCTTATAGGTAAGGCATCCATTTATGTGCACACATAAATATTATTCCACGAAAACACGTGGACGGACCTCGTGAAGTTGGTTACACACTGCGGCATAAATAACAACTCCCAAGCCGGACTGGCGCAGGACTCGACCGAAACATGACCACAACCACTCTGTGAAAAGTGCATGAATAAGAAAATATAATTCACTTTGGTTGTGTTTATTACAAAATACTCCAGCAATGTCTTTTGATACCTTAATGTGTAGTACATTAGTGAATATAAAGATGAATGACATTGACGGTGCAATTGGTGTAGTGGTTGAGAAGTTGGGTACTCTGCTGCATGCTCGGGTTCGACTTTTGCATTATCATCGTTTCAGGTCTGGATTTGATGTGTTTCTGAGTTAATATATTTGTGAACTTATCTACATTAATATAATAAAGAGGTAAAGTTTGTTTTTTTGTTTGTTTGAGGTAATCTGTGGAAGTACTGGTACGATTGCTAAAATTTTTTCACCAATAGAAAGCTGTTGTATTCCTGAGTGACATAGGCTATATTTTATGTATGCGGGCGAAGCTGCGGTCTAAAGCTAGTTGTTTTATAATTGAATAAACTGCTTTCTGTTTCTTTATGCATCACATTTAAGCGGACCATGTCTGAATTGTACGTAGAACCAGGTCGCGTGCCGTGGATCTAATGTAGCTCTACAAGTCCGGTCCCATATTAAATGTATGGAGATCGATGCGCACAGATTAGTGTATGTGGCCCTCGTGTGTGCATTGTAGTTCTACTTGTTAGAGTATAACAAAAACAAATCAATCTTACTTCAACACTGTGGTCCTTCTCTTTCTAACCAATAAATATTGTATTTAATGGTCTGAGACCCTTGTCACCACTTGAATGAAATCCCTGGTATGGTTACAGACTTACAGTCACTGTATTCCACTAGCCTAGCTTGGGCGCACACGTCTCACGTGATATTACTGAAACACACCTTCCAGTACACATATAAAGAAAAGGATAATAAACAGTTATTATTGAAATCTTTAAAACGATGTTTCTCTTAGCGTCCACCTATTAACCCTAACACTACTTTTATCTTGTTTTTAGGGACCTTCAAGAACTAAAATCCGACCAAGTGGATTGGGTGAAGGAAACCACAACCCTCGTGTACAAGCTCTTAGGTGAGACTCCACCACACGGCAAGCAGTTTGCGGAGTGCGTCAAACATATTCTGAAGAGAGAAGAGCACTGGAATAGCTGGAAGAATGATGGCTGTCCAGGTCTGTCTATTTCTTTTATTATTTGAAGCAAAATTTATGAAATTTTTAACCTAAAAACAAAATTTTCTAATGAATGAATACTGCTTTTAATAAGCTAGTGCGCCTCACCATCAAAGATTGCATCACTGCTTACCATCAGGTGGGATCGCAATCAAGTACTAGTTTATAAAAATAAAAAATATAACTTGCTACTCTAAATAAAATTCTATCTATTTGTGATTTTAGATAAACATATCTTTTGATATGAATAATATAACCCTTGAGTCAAATACCCACTTATGACTTTTAAAAAGTACTGTTTTTTAGCCTAAAACAGTTTCGGACAATATTTCTGGTTTTTATTTTTTGTCAAAATGCTTTAGTCAAGTACAGTAGGTACTAGAGTCCGTCTAATGAAAGCACGACCTGAGAAAAAGAGGTTAAATCCAAAAATTTTGTATGTGGTATTACTAACTAGTAGGAGAATCATGTCTTGACATTTCATAGTTTTTTTATTTCCTACAATTGCGACTGAATAATGTTGCCAATTAAAAAAAAAACTCCAGGTCGCGCTTTCATTAGACGCACTCTAGTGCTCATATTGTGACTTGCACAGTCATCACTCTACAATTGATACAAATTTTGTTTTTATTGTAGAATTTCAGAAACCAAAACCTCCAGTAACAGTAGAACCTATAGATGAAGTGAAGAAGTCTAGAAAACGTCGCCGCCCCGTCGGTGACATTATCAAAGAGTATGAGAGTCAAAACAAATCCTATATGGGGAAGTAAGTATACAAGAAAATTCACCTTTATGTCTAGGGAATAAGACGCATTTTCATCTGTTCATTTTATCTTTCAACACTGTTCAATGTTGAAAAATAAAATAAAATCATGAAATTAATGAAGGAAATTCACCCTTATTTATAAGGAATAAGACACGTTTTCATTTGTATATTTTATTTTCAGCATTGACCTCACAAAAGTATGGAAGAAAATCCACCCTTATGTCTATAGGATAAGACGCTTTTTCATTTGTACATTTTATTTTTCCGCATTCAACTCGCATAATTGTGGAAAAAAAATTCGTCGTGTGGAAGAAAATGTCTAAGGAATAAGACGCATTTTCATTTGTTTGTTTTATTTTCCAGCAATGACCTCACAAAGTTATGGAACCTGTGTCCCGACAATCTTGCAGCGTGTCGTACCAAAGAGAGAGACTTCATGCCTTCGCTGGGTATGTACTGAAGAGTTTAATAACCAGTTTAAAGTAAATAATAATAAAAATCTTATATTTCGCTGGTTAGTAGGTATGCACACAAGTTATTAGTATACTTACCACCAGATTTTTTTATTTTTATTTATTGTAATTACAAGGTTGTAGGTCGCGGGTTCAAACCCAGCCAGGCGCATAACTTTGTGTAATTTATTTCATGACTGCTGCTCTCAAAACGGTGAAGGAAAACATCGTGAGTTAATCGGCATGTCCTAGGACCGAAAATTCGAAGACATGTGACATCCACCAACCCGCACTGGGCCCGCGTGGTGGATTACAGGCCATTCCTTCTCCTAGAGAGTAGGCCTGAGTCCCAGCAGTGGGAACATTATAAGGCTGATGCTATTTATTATAATTATGCTGCATTGGTATGTAGACAGCATGGGGCGGTCCCCACCTGTACGCTATAGGGCCAGCTCACACCGAGACGAGACGCGACGGCGAACTGACCCATAGTCTTCAGGTTTCTGCAGCTGCATATGATAGCGTGTTTTCGCCTCTGCGACTTCTGGGCGTATTGCAGTAGCGCAGCAAAGCCATCAACACCCTGAAATCATCATTTTAGAAATGATTTATTTATAAATATGGATTAAGATGAAATGATTTCATTTTGGTCTTAGCAGCAACTTGACTAAAATACCTGTGTTTGTTACGTGATTGAGGATTGCTCCTCTTCATGCGGCATTTTCCTCAATGCTGAGGGTCTCGACCTCCATTATTTGTGTGATATTCAATCTGTTTCTGTCTCTGGCGAAGTTGGTAAAATTTTGGTTCAAAACGCCCTTTGGCTTCACTTTGTTGCGGAAGAAGTCATTGGATGTTTTCCGCCTGTAAAAAGAATAAGATTAATATGATGAGATCCATGAAGTTCTACCACTATCATCCTCAGAGTCGTACATGGTGTCTCCGGGCACGGAGGGCGCGGCGCGCACGTCCAACGGCGGCTGGGGCTGGCGCGCGCTGCGCCTCTTAGCACGCAGGTCGCCGCACTTCTTCGTACACACCAACAATCCTATAGGACGCCTGCCGGACTATCTCACTGCTATGGTATGTCGCCTTATTTATTTAACTATCCCATCCACACGCATAAAGCGTTTTAGGATCACCTTTATTGTGCGTACAGCTAAGGAGTGGAATTCCCTGCCGTAGTCTATGTTTCCTGATAGCTACAACTTAACAAGTCTAAATCAAGGTTCAGAGCAATAGCGCACTAGCGGCCAGTCCGCAGCTGCCAGGACGCGGCGGCCATCGAGATACATACATTAGTATGAAATCGCCATAGAGCGCGCGCACCTGCCTCCGTCTTCAACTGATGTTTGCGAAACTTAACATTCTATTACGCATATCCCTAAAAACCTTTTGACCGCGACAGTCATGAATACATGACAAAGTAAACTGTGTTCAACACGCCACCGTTCACATAGATAAATTGAACTTACTTTAGTCAGAACCCACTGTCCAATAACCCCATATTTCCAAGTCACATTAAACATATTCCTTCTTCCAGGTTGACCGCGTGACTCGCGAAGTGGCCGCCAACGCAGCAGCCATCGCCGACGGAGAGTCCTCTAAGAACCAAGTCGACAAGGCTATCAAACAGGTAAGACAACTAATCTATAAGCTGGGTAAGTCTGCTTTTCATTTGCTATGGGATTATTTTATAAAAAAATCTTCAAGGATATTCCGAAATGTAGTCTTAGGGCCTGTTTCACCACCTATGATTAAGTTTCCGATAACCGTGCAGATAATTTCATACAAATTCTGTTCCATTTTTTAATTTATTCAGGAAGATAGTGGCTACTCGGACATTATGAAACAGGCCCTTAGGCCTGAAACTGCGTTAAGCGGGCACCCGCGCAGTTTCATGCAAAAGTCCTCCGTCGCGGGGACCAGCGTGGGTGTCCGTCACGGGGAGGCGCGCCCCACATTTGTTTTGCTACGTAATAATACATTAAGTTATCTATCGACAAGACTACATGCACACCGTTCAAGTTGAACAAGCTTCATTGCGAGGATAATAATTTAGTTTCTGCGACGAGGACCGTCGGTATGAACACACGCGCTTTGTTACGCGACGGCTGCCCGTCGCGGGCGCCCGCTTAACGCAGTTTCAGGCCTTAGTCTTCCTTTAGTTTAAAAAAAATACACGGTAGTGTATTGTTCTTGTGTCACCTTACATTTTTATGGGGTATGCGGTGCTAACCTTTTAAAATGTTTACACTATTTTTATAAATGTTATGGTGTAAACAATTCTTGATTGGCCATTGTAGGAAAATAAAATTAATAAAGGTTGCACATCCACGATCAAACACTCAAAGTCAGCTTTCTGTCACCTATGGGGATTGAAGAGCTAAATGTGATGGAGTAACACATAAACCTAGCAAATAAGGACGCGAAAACACTAGTCGGACCAATCCGATGCAAGCGGTTAGAGGGTTAGTATAGTAAAACGGGCTGGTATCCGCAACTCCACGACTAAAGCGCGTATTTTGCGTAAAAAGAGGGTAGAGGGTAGAGGGTTAGAGGGTTTAACTATTATTATTTTAAGATTGTGAATCCATAGACATGCTCGATAACTTTACCAATGTCCAAGATATACGATAGTAATGGTCTACCAATACAGAAAGGTGGTAGACCAATAACAGTTTATTAGTGTTCTTTATAGTTCTATAGTATTTATTTTGCAAACAAATTCACAAAAAAGATTTCACCAAAATGATCCTGGAATCGCCTCAATAGTTTACTGCATTGTAGGGAGGGAATTTGTTGGGAATAGTTTTATTATTATATTATGTTATTATACCTAGCCAATACTGTCCCACTGCTGGGCAAAGGCCTTTCTCCATTCCTTCGATCGTTCCCGGCCCGGCTTTGAGTCACTTCTTGCCAACTCAAAATAGTGAAAGAATAATTTTGAAGATTTTTCGATAAAATATATTTATTTTTCTTCAGCATTTTTTTTTCTCAAACACTGTCGCTAGCTTTGCATATCACTCTAAAATGGAATATCGATTAAAAACCTTTCTAATGTATTGGTGGCATTTGATATTTTAATTTCTTACAGGCCACAGATACCTGGGATACTGTAATGTACCTATTCACTTATATTCTGTTATCTTGGTTTATGTTTGATTGTGATGTTATTAGAGAAAGTCTCAGTTCAGATGACCGTGTATAGTATCTATTATAAATGATAAATTATATTTATTTTGCAAATAGGTTTTCAGTGTTAAGCGAAAACTTTGCCAAAAGGCTTTTTACACTGTAAAGGACTACGTTGAGGACCCTCTCCAGTGCGCACTGGAGCGGCTCAATTCCAAGCCTTTACGTCCTCAACGTAGTCCTTTACAGTGTAAAAAGACCAATTTAGTTGCTGTATAAGATATACTGAAGCTGACTTGGCCAGGGTTTAGTCAGTAAGTCTGACACGCTCAAAAAAAAAACTGCCAGTTATTTATTTATTAAATACTTTATGCAGAGAAAAGAAAGAAAGAATACGATTTCTTAACTTCGGGATGGCCACATTCCATACAGCTTTTTATTGTTATCATTTGCGACAACTATCGTCCTTATTTTTACTCAAATTAACATGATAATTTGTATGGAGCAAACAAGTTATTTTTTGGAATAAAGATTGTAGGCGACAAAATGTCATTAATACAAAACTAATGTCAATTTACAATGCTAAATGTTAATGTGAAGAGATTAGATGACGTCCCATCTCAAAAAAATTGTGTTAATTATAATTGGACTGTGGGATTGTTCGGAAGAGTTTCTACGGCCCTGGAACGCTCAGGGTAACTGAAACACAGATAGATTTTAGTTCGTTTCGTTCCAAATAATAATCTTATTATTATTAAGAATAAAATAATTTATTTTATTTGCATGTCAACATTCAATTACTATACTTTTTTCTATCAATATACTGTTCGAATTAATTTAATATGCTTTCAATAAGATGAGTTTTTTATAAACATTGGAAGTTACATTACATTATATGCGGTCATCTGAATTAGAGCTAAATGTCTTAAAACGAACAATAAGAAGACTAACTGATAAAATGTCTAATTTCCTAGGAAAACACCGAGGAAGAGATTACAGAGGAACAGATGGAAGCGGACCTCATAAAGGAAGGGGACGCCAATGATATTGAACAGGTAATACAACTGATTTCGATAATATACAGTTTGCCTTTACTATTAACTTAAAACGTAATTTTAAAGGCCTATTCAAACCTGAGCGATATTCGCTGCCGCTGTGGGTAGAGGTACATACCGCGCGGGTTTCGCTCAGGTATTTAGTATCAAGTACCGCGGCTAGAGCGACCTGAGCTATATTCATTGCTGCTGTGGGTCACGACTACCGCGCGTTATTCTACCCACAAGGATAGCGAAATCCGTTTTGGTGTGAACAGTAATATTACCGCATACCCACTGGGTTTTCTCTGCCGCAGACGGTAGCGAATACCGCTTATGTCTGAATACTTACGCTTATGGCTACTGGGGCCCTGGGTTGCACGACAGAGAACCTCAGGGCCCTAGAACGAAGGCGAACAGGAGTGGGTTTTAGTTAGTAAAAGTCTGACACCCGCCCCTTTTGATGATTTTCCACCTAAAAAAAAACAATTTATGAGATATAAAAGCTTGTAGAGATATTCACCTGTGTAGTAATATAAATAATTTTCAAACTAAGTAAATATGAGTACCTAAATCTCACGACTAGCTTGTTACATCATATAAATTCGGTAATGACTTTATAAGATCATAGTATTACTTCATAGGATTAGAGTATTCATTTTAGTGGAAAGGCGTCCCCAATAGATGATCTCCTTTAGATATATTCTGTTCAAAAAGTCTTATTTAGGACACGGTCATAGACAATCTCCATTTTTTTATTTTGTCATCATCATAAAGACCGACACACGTCTCTTCTTAGACACTGGCCGTCCCCATAGACCTCATTCTCGACACACACACAAACAGTCAACTCGTGTTTATTTTACGTTAACGCGATCGACACGTTTTTGACGTTTGGTGCTCTGATTGGCTCCAAGTTCTCAACCAATCAGAGAGCCAAACTCGGTAGACGTTTCGATCGAGTTAACGTAAAAACTACTCGCACTAGGCAACCTGATTAACGCTGGCTGCCCACGACAGACTTTGTAGGACCGATAATCTTCACAAATTATAATTCTATAGTACGAGTATATTCTGACCGACTTTTTGTAGGCCGTGTGCGCTGCACTATTGCTATTTTTCACCTACAAAAAGTTGGTCACCGATTATCGGTCGTGGGCGGCCAGCGTTATGTAAACCTAGTTTCTTTATATTTTTGTCGAAAATTCTTAAAGACTATAAATTAAAGGACATAAACAACTTGCATTACTGAGGGTCATCTATGGCTTTCCACAAAGCGCGAGTTCTCTCTAGCTTGTATTATTACAATCGACTGCTTCCTTTTAAGAGCTTCATAGTCAGTAGCACTGATGAGTTACGCCGCAGCTTGATTTCGAACTCTGCTAAAAGAATATAAATATTAAGTTTGTTGAAATACAGTCGACAATAACTTATCTTAACTTTAGTCTACGAAAATCGAAGCTGGCTGAAGTTTATACTTTTAAATTAATCAACCGATGTAGTAATCAATTGAAAAGAAATTATAATGATAAAGGTTTTTAAAAAATAAATGCCAATAACAGTTTTTAACAGCAATAATAACTGCAAATTGTATTAATTTTTTTTAAACCTTTATTTATGACTCGCCAACTTATAACGGCCGTACTGTACTTGATAGTTTCCCCTTCCTTGGAAGGCTAGAAGCGTTTCCAATCTGTTGAGATTTGAAACTCTTCTAACTTATTTGATATTCAGTGGATCTGAAAATTTTCAATTTGCGATTTTGGATAAGGGTACTTTGTGAAACAGATATTTAAAAAAGATTCAACTAACCTAAAGTTCGGCGCTGATCATTTAAGTGGGAACTACATTAGACCGACGCACACGTGGACTGCTGAGTTGAACATAGAACTGCGTCGCGTCGCGTAATGTAGCTTCACAAGTCTAGTTGCCTTATAAAATCGCCAGATCGCCGTGCATGGTCCGCGCGGGCCCAATGTAGTTCTACCATTACTCATACGCACAACTCATTTGCTTGTTTTCACCCATGTCACTTTTCATACTAGCTAGCCGGCTGGATTACTCCTGATGTCATAAAAAATGAAGAATGAAAATAAGGTCAGTGTATGTCTTTGCCAATGCATTGCTCATATGTTGACCAACTGTTTAGTTGCTGCTTGCATTATCCATAAGATCGAAGTCAGGGAATTTAATTGTATTGTTGTTTTCTCAACAATACTCAATAAATTGGAGCTTCATTAAGGTTGTCTCGCTCGTTAGGGCCCAGGGGGATGTCTGAAAGGAAAACCGTTGTCCTAGCCAGCAAAGAGCAACTAAAAGATACGGTGGATTGTCCATCCTAGAATGGGAGAAGTGATTGGATGATTTCCAACCACGAAAAAAAAAGGTGATCAGTAATTTGGCTGTTGAATTGTTCGAAAGAGTTACCACGGCCCTGGTACGCTCGTGGTAACTGAAGAACAGATACATTTTAGTCGCAAAATGGCTGACACCCTCTCACTCTACCAAAAGCGGTAAAAGTTATTCCATGATATCTCACCCTCAAAAAAAAGATGATGAACAATTAGTTTCCCTGACTTCTCATGTATTTTTTTCTGGTTTGTGAAATAGGTTTGGTGAAGGCTTACCTTTTCGATCGCGCTGTTGACGCAATCAGCAAATTGAAGACTTTATAGAAGTTTAAGCTTTCAATAATGGTACTGCTTATGTAGTGTTGCCTAATTGATCGATTAGATACCGTAAAGTCAGGTTACATTGGCCCTAGAGTATGTCTTTGGCCCAATCTCGCTAACGAATAGAAATACAGTAAACACAGAGACCGGTGTTCTTATTGGTCCATACACTTGGGCCAAAGTTATACCTTACGGTAAAGTAACCCGACTTTACCGATAATCATCAATTAATTAGGTCACACTAAATTATTAATTGATTGTTGAAAAATCTACCTTAAGGACTGGAACGATTTGACTGCTGCAGTCTTCCCGTCCGATTATAATTTAGGCAAGTCTGGCTTCAAGGCTAGAGTGATTAGGCTATTATTAAACTAGTGCGCCTCACGACTGCATCACTGCTTACCATCAGGTCGGGATTGCAAGCACTAGTTTAAATCATTAAAAAAAAATTGAACCAATAGCAAACGAAAAGGTAACCCCCAAACCTCAAAAACGACATCAGAACTCAACATTAACCTTCATAATTTTCATAGGTGCCAGATTCAACTCACGCCGCCGAAGAGGACTATGATAAAGTAGCTCGTTCCCGAGTAACAATGATTTCACCATCACAGCTCGAAGCTTTGTCCACCAAACTGACCGACTGGAAGAAACTGGCCGCCAAACTTGGCTACAAACCAGACGAAATACAGTTCTTCGAGACAGAAAACGCCACAGATTCCGCAAGAGCCAAAAACATGTTACAACTATGGTTCGACGACGATGAAGACGCGTCGGTCGAAAACCTCCTTTATATCATGGAAGGATTAAAGATGGCGGATGCGTGTGAAATATTGAAGAACGCTAAATGACATCCGGTAAAATGCAGGCGGAAGAGAAAGATATTACATTTTTTTCTGTAGATTCCTTTTTTGTGTTTTATTTTGTTTTGCCTTTGTTTTTCCTTGTTTATACTGTTCTGGTCACCAGATTTGGATAAGAATGAAATTCATGCTTTTCAATAGTCTGGATCATAAAACAGTTTTCGCCGCTACTAAGCAACATTTAATTAACTTACGTCGATGCTTTTATTATTAATATTTCTTTAAAATCGGACAGCGACGGGCGATAGATAAAATAGGTATTAGTAGGTATAAACTAACAAAACTTGCTTGTTTGCTTGATTTATCAACAAAACTCACCAATTTGGAAAAACTGATGAAATACAGTTCTTCAAGATGAAAAACGTCAATGACCCAACCAGGATTAAAGAGACAGTGTCAGCAATCTACAAGCCCGCCAGGCAGAGTCGAATTCTACTGGGGTCCTGCGTTGAACGAAAGAACTCCGCGACCCTGGAATTAAGGCAAAAAATAATAGGAGTGAGTTAGTCAGTAAAAGAGAGGTCTCCCAGAGCGGGAGAAGTCGTACCATGATGACTTAACACATTAAAAAAAAACAGTGGGGAACCTCCTCTATATCACGGAAGATGGGAGGGCCTAACTTGACACTGGCTTGATGCACTACCCGTGCGTAGGTAGCCAGAAGACAAATAAAATTGCGGATCCGTGAAAAGAACAATAAAATGTAGTCGCAAGAAAGATATTAAATTTTATCTTGCAATTTATGTTGTTTTTTATTTTCTGCCCTGAATAAGCTACTTACCGTTAGATAAACTATTTTTAGGGTTCCCTACCTCAAAAGAAAAAATTGAACCCTTATAGGATCAGTTTGTTGTCCGTCTGTCTGGCTATCTGTCAAGACCCTTTATCTCGGGAACGCGTGAAGGTATCGAGTTGTACACTTGTATCATAATCTACCTACTATTATTTACACACCGTGTTAGCAGGAACGACGGCCATCGCATTGACGTGGAGCGAGGTGAAGCGCAAGGCTCAAGGCCGCGATGGATGACTACCAGCAAAGAGAATTAAACCACACCAGTGACGGATTAAGATTACTTGATGCCCTAAGCAATCCACACCTGTGGGCCCCCTATCCGTATCTCCCCCACCTCTGCATTAATTTATCAATGATCTTGAAACTTACTTTAGGAGCTGTCAACTTAACAGTAACATTTAACTATGGTTCTACATCATCTCATACATCGCAAGATGTATGTAGGTAGCTGGCTCTCCGGAAGCCGTCAGGGTATGCTGCTTGACTTCCCGTCACTTTTGCCTGCGAGCATTCATCGCTATCGCATCGCCAACAGCCGCTTTGATCAGGGTCTGTCCGTCTATCCATATCGCGTCGGTGATTTGCCACAAGGCCTCGTCTGTTCCAGTTTTCCTGGTATAACAAGACGTTTGATGAAGTTTATTCCACGTTGACAAATATGACCAAAGTACTTAAAAATTCGAAAGCGCGTTGATAAGCGCTCTAATGCCCAATTTCTCGAGAATGAAAGCGTTTGTTCGAAAGTCAATTCATGTACCTACCTACAATGTCAATGTATAATCGTCAAAAATTACACATGCTCAGTTAAGAAGATATTCCTGTGCCGGCGCAGTTACAAAACACGAATCGAGCGATCAAGCCGTGAGCTATGCAATTGTGGTCCTTACAATAGGGTAAGCTTGCAGAACTTTTGTCGATGGTACCTACTTAGGGTCAGTTCAACCTGAGACGCGAAGCGACGCAAAGATGCTGGAAGAGGCCAGTGATTTCGCGCTGCGCCGCGCGCCGCCGCGAGACGCAGCGCAACGTAGCGAGGCG